>JAEIFV010000005.1:0-1200000 GCA_018904265.1 Lordiphosa collinella | reverse complement strand
CACGGAATGGCAGTTTCAGCCAGTCCCTGTTGCCGATGTGAGTTGACCTAACCAAAACTCGCCTCTCCTCACACAGAAAACTATTATAAATATTTAGATACAAATTTATTTAGCTATGTTATTTGTTAGCAAAATCATACAAAGAATTTTTATAATGTGCAACATGAACTTGGTTAATGGTATTATCAAAGTCAGAAGAAACTTTATGAAATGAAGTGCGCGTCAAATGCTTTCCAATCAGTTTCCATTCATACATAATATCTCTATCGATGTGCACCCTTCTGAAGAGTGCTGCTGTTTGTTATTTTTGTATTGTAATATTCCGTTTATATATATCATTGACTTTGTAATTTTTATGCTATGTCTATAACTAATATCAATTATAATAAAAATTAACAAAGCAAAGCTAAGCTGTGCAACTGCTGGAATGGTACAACCCGAATATTCTAGAGAAACAAGGTAAGACACTTTAAGTCAGGAATACAAATTGGCTCTGAATCAAACCGAACTGAGTCGCAAACCGCAAACCGAACAGCTGACGTTATGAAAGTTTAATTTTAAAAATAAGTTTTATCTGTCTTCAGTTTCTAGTTCACTTTAAAGAGTTTTGGAATGAAATATTTTCTATCCTTCTTTTGCAAGTTTTTTAACATTTTTACGCAACTATTTCGAGGTATGTACTTGTAAATCTATTATATCTTCACTGGTAAAAGCATTCCATGAACTTATGGATGTTCAGGCGCCATCTTAATTATTATAAGAAATACAATTACGAGTATATTTAAAACCAATTGAACTGTTTTCTAAAAATTCTAGTTGACTTAATCGTACCCTCCAGCAAGATTGTTGGCGCTTTCTCAGGATCTCCCGATTGATTTTGTGAATTTGCAAAAGCAACATAAACAGAAACAAATTTGATTTTGCAAATTGAAGAAATCGTGAATTTCATAGCATAAACGTAGTAAGAGAAATACCGATAGTAAGTAGCCGCTAGCTGAAATTATTCATTCTCCAGCAATAAGCCACGATTGATCGTTGAAGTCGACGGCAGATTCTGAGTGTCTCTGAATAAACATATACGAGTGATCGTTGAAATCGGCTCCTGGACTGCCTGGCTTACTGACTTTCAGCTTTTCTGTGAATCTGTTCTAGTTTCCTTTGGCTATCTTGCATAGACGATTCAATTCTGTTCTATTTATTTATTTATTAAGGGTCATTTTCTCATGTCCGTGTTTTTGCAAATCGAGCTGGATTTTACGCATTTTCATAGTTCATGATCAAAATGAGCAGTGCTAATATTTCAATGAAGCATAAAGTGATTAAAGTGCGTGTTAGTTGGAGATACAAAAAGATGATAGTAGATGATAGCAACGGAGCATAATTCGGTAGGCGAGGCGGGAGGTAAATTGGAGCTAGTCTGGGTGGTACTGCCTTACTGGCTTAATCAATCTCACCAGCCAAAAGCTTGTGAACAAAAATTACAAATTGTCCAGGATTTGAGCGAAGAAAGGTCTATAAGAAGCAGTTTTGTCAAAGCCTCTATACAAAAAAAGGACGGTTGAACCGAAAAAAGAAAGAAAATTAACAAATTATTTTTTTAAAGACAACAAACAGGACAAACAATGTTTACTTAATTTATAAGCATTGCCTAATTGAATGTCTTTATTTTCGTTTAATTCATATAACAATTCATCGAGAGTGGTATTATCAGCATCAAGTTCGTTCCGATTAACCTAAGGCAACTATCAGGAACTTGATTTTTGCCATGTCGCATTTTCAATATTTCGATATACCAAAAAATGTGCAGCGCTCACAATAATTTTTGGCAAAGGCCGAACATCCGGTTCGAAGCACCAAAAAAAACGTTTAAAATGATACACTCTTAACGAAACGGGTTGTAGTTTTAGATATGTACTAACATGTTAGCGCTTAGTGAGGTTCGTGCATCTGAGAGTCTCATGTTCAAGTCTGAAAAAATTGATTTTAAACAAGTCAAAAGATCAAAACACTTGCAATATTTGTCGTGTGCATTTTACTTGGACCAATTTAATACTTTCACATTAGTTTCAACAAAAACTCTTTGATAATTTGTTCAATGTATGTATGTATGTATATGTGTGTGTATGTACATAAAAAAAGCATAAAATATATATTGCAAAAATACACATGTATAGATTGGTGTGTGTATCATCGTCATACATACACGATGTGTATAATATATTGTATATATTGCATATTGCAGTTAATTAGAATAACTCTTTACATCTGAACACTTAAGACATTCGCCCGACTTGCAGCTTCTACTAAAAAATGATTTCGTTTGATTACAACTTTACACTTAAGACTAACTCTTTTTGGGGGTAACAAGTGAGGAGGAGTGGGTGGGCGTCTAATCTGTTCAATATGGTGCGGCATTGTTCGTTTAAAAAGATTGGATTAAAAAGTTACATAAACTTGTAGACTAACACATTGAATAAAAAATGATTAAAATAAATAAAGGCCAACAAAACATCTGTCAAACATTTGATTTGTCCATGTCAAAGCAATTGATCCGTGACCAATACAACGCTCTGCTCCTGCGCTATGGCCGCCAGTTCTTTGAGCCATTCGTCTAACAGTACAGCGCATAAAGCCAAGTCCCTGGAGCGTTCTGTGCCGCTGGTGTTGGCTATAATGCCCATTGAGGAGGCCACCGAATCCAGGGAAACGGGCTCAGAGTTAAAACTGCCAGTGGGCGGACCTCCATCTAGGCCATGCAAGGTACTTGACGAATGTGCGGTATTGTTGGAGTGGGCGGAAAGGGTCTGAGTGGAGCCACCAATGCTGTTGTTGCTGCTGCCAGTAGCCGCTGCTGCTGTTGTCGACTGCGGCTGAGTAATTAGGCTGGTCTCACAAGTGCTGGATTGAGATTGAGCTGGCCTGCCATCCGAGTTTATAGAATTGCTGTTGCCCACTAATGTTGAGGCAGCTCCTGGAAGAGTAGTTTAAGTCGGATTAGTCAAAGATCATAATGCAGTTGCAAATTTCAATTGGTTAACAAGAACAACAACAGTAATACTGATTAGTGGGTAGCAAGTCACTAGGTTTTATGTACAAAGCTCTACAGGAAACTACGCAGGAGAAGTACTAAGCCATTTTAGTATTATTTTCTAAGGGTTTTTGTTTAACATTAAAATTAATTGTTTACTTAAGCGTGAAATATTTACCGGTGAAGAATGCGTAAATTTGTGATAAGCCAGATGAAGCTAAGTTTTTGTATTTTTTTTTGGAAATTTTATTTCAATAAAAATAAATGAAAAATAAAACAGAAATAAATTCATTATAAGCAACGAGACCTGCAGACACATTTTACAAGTTATGTGATAGTAGTAGTTGTGTGTAATGTGCGTGTATGTGTGTGTGAGTGGGTTTTCTGTGCGTATGTATTTTAGAGTCCTGAATGAGTGGATGCCGTCAGATGAATGAAACTAGCTAAATTATGGAATGGAAAAAACTTGAATTATGCAATTTTATGAAAAACTATGACTAAATCACATCTGGTTCCTGCAATTTTGCCTCTCCGTATCATCAGTCGAGGGTGCAACCTCTAAAATTCTGCTGAAGGGTTCAAACCCGTCGTGAAGTATGTATAAGGTTCGGTTCGAGGAACGCCTTCACAAGTAATCTAGCCTGAGGTGCGAACTTTGGTTCATAACAGCTAAATTTATTGAAACATTTTTGCTCTATTTTCTATGAATTTCAGGAAATCGGTCAAAACTAAGGACGACAGCTATTGACTAAAGTCGAATGGACCACAATTATTTAAACTATCAAACGTACTCCTTCCATATGTCGCTGGTTCTTCCAACATGTACTCGTAGATAGACAAGAGAAGTTTGTATTTCTATGTTACAACTTGAGTATTGCTTTATTTTCCTTCTTATAATTACATTTTTGCGAGATTAGACATGATATACAAAATGGATCTTCTTTGAGGTTCAGGTTCGTGAGGTCTTATATTTAGAAAGTTCGGTTCATGATCCAGTTCGGTTCCGGACCGGTTTTTAGCCTTGATGTCGACTGAACCAGTCAACATCGAACTCTTAGGGACGATTGTACGTCTTCATAATAAGTAAGAAATAGCTATGTGTCAAATAGTGCTATATAACAGATAAAGTCCCACATAACTAAATCGAATTACAAATCCTATAAATAAACTTATCTAAAACGGTTACATACGAATGACAAATTCTATAACAAGGAAAAAGGCAGCACTGTGTCCAACTGTAAAATAATTCTATAGTTAAAAGATTGCAGCTCTACTAGTCTCTAGATCCAGATCTTGAACAAGACCTAGCAAAACTGGGTACAACGCCAGAAGACTGAATTCAACGTACAGCTCAGGCTCCAAGCGCAAAATATGAAAGGCTAAAGAAGAAAACTAAAATTATTTTTTATACAATAAGACTGGCCAAAAATAATTTTCTTTACACAAACATTCCTCTCAAAATAGTTATTAATTAAAATATACCTATGACGCGCATCTGTATTGTTAGAGGCTGGAGTAATTGCATTAACTTACATATCATATTATAACAAGAAAGTTAGTCGTTCAAGCCCGACTATAATATACTCTGTAACTGTGAAGTGCTTCCCATGCTAAGGAGCACTGCGCATGCAATGATTGAATTCGCACTTGGGTGCAGTCAATATCTCCCATAGCTCCCTTCATTGGGTTCTCCAAACTTAATGTAGCTCTTGCATAATGATGCAATGGAATAGGAAAGTTCTTTCACTACCCGACGTGGGTTATATTTGTGTGGGGGTTCTAAGAATTGAATTCGATACGAAAGTGAAAATTATCTAAAGTATTTGTATCCACCAGTGGTACTCCGTAACAACATAACAAGATGGTTAAGCTAATATCGTCTATGCCGAAGTTTGAATACCCATGCAAGTGCTTGTTTTGAAATACTGATTTCGACCAAATTTAGCAAAATCAGTTGGAAAGCCTTAGCTACTGCTTTATAGGCAGCTGCTGGTAAAAAATGCCCATAGTCCGCGAACCAAGTCTTCTTCGGTGAATCTATGTAAAAACGCATTTCGATCTATTTTTACCTCGAGTTTATGGCCTATATGGACTCGATGCTTGTGTTCAAATGTGGTAGTCCATATTTTTCAATGCATGTTACCATCTTTTAAGGACACAGTATCTCAGTATCTCATTAAATTTAAAATCTTAGAAAATTCTACAGTGTGGATTTTCGTACAATCAAGCTACAAAGATTAACCTCTATTGGCGGGTTACTAACCACTTGTCCATTGGAGGTGGGAATTTAATGTTTAGAGAATGGATTCAGTGCCTGAGTTCCACGCTTATAGTATTTTGTTGTCGACAATGAATAATGAAGATGTATTTTTTCTGTAATTCTCACTCCTCCATGACAACATGCTGAGATTTCGTTCACTTCTTATTAAATATAGCTTACACCTTTGACACCCGTTCAAAGCGAAGCAGTAGACTCTCCCAAAGGAGTATTACATGATAGAAGAATACAAGGTAAACCCAAAATGAAGTGTGCCACATATCATTTTCCATGTCAGTTCGTTACAACAGATTGCAATCTTGAATCGTAAAACCAATTCTGACTGAGATTATGGCTGCATCTTAATGGCCCCACCATTAAGTTAAAAATTCCCTTCATTTCGCTTAAAAATGTTAAAGATGAGATGGTATTCTTAATGATTTTGCATCCACTCATGCAGGACTAAAGTGTACACATGTATGTAAGTATGAATGAATGTATGTTTGTGTGATGGTTGAGACCCGTAACCAACTCTCTTCCAAAACATCCAAGGCTGCAGACTTGTACCTTGTGTACTTTTGTGTTGAAAAGTTTAGAAAATGTGCCGATATGTTGGAAACAAATCAGCCAGTCAGATTCATCACTCACCTGGAGGCGTTGCAGATGTGTTGGACTTGCGTGAGAACATGCTGGTGAAGGACTTGCTAATGCTTCTTCTCTTATTATCACTCCGCTTGAAAGGATCATAGGCGCTGGTGGGCGTGGCCTGTACTGGTGTGGCAGACGACAAAGTGGCATAGGCTGAACGCTGCTGCTGCTGTTGCTGTTGTTGCTGCTGCTGGGCCTGATGCAGTGGTGAGTTCTCATTTCCCTTGCGCGCATTAACCAAACGGAACTCTCGATCTATGAGCGAAGAGCGTGCCACATCGATAATCTCCAGACAGTCCTCGGTTACCGGCAGTTCAGCATCAATTTGCTGTTTGAGTATGCGCAAAACCTGATGGAAAGAGGGCGTATCCGAGGTAATGGCTATGTCGGAGCGTAGTAGCAGCGAATGAATCAAAGGCAAGGGATACCAGGCTAAGCGTGTGATCAGACCCGTTAGATGAAGATTCACATAGAGTGAGTTGCTGGTAAAGGTTTGCAATTTGCCCCAAATGGCATTGAGAAAGGGACCTAAGGAAGGAGTTGGATTAGTTGAGAGTTAATGCTTGTGTTATGGTTATAGCTTACCCAAGCTTACGGTGCCCTGAGCAAACAAATCCTCAGAGAAATCCAAATCTGTTAGCAGCAAATCATTTCGATTGCTATGCGAGATGCGCCAACTTTCGCGCTTGCCAGGTCCGCTGCTTATGCTGCTGCTGTTGTGCACCTCCAGTTCGCCCTCATTTGTATCCTCTCCACCCACCCCCTCCTCATCGGCTGGTCGCCATTTGAAGGACTCATAGCCACTGGACTCACCAATCGATTGTAGGCTGTCCAATTGCTTCTCCCCCGTCGCTTCGCTAGCTAGGGCCAACGAACCTCCACCAAATTCACTAAAGAATTGCTTGGCCAGCTCCAAGGCATGGGCATGCAACCGATTCTGACCCTGTCGTGGCCACTTTTGATAGCGATAACTGTTGGCCCACTTGAGACAATCTCGCTGACACTGGGCTATCCTCCAGTGAGCCTCAAACAGATAAGCCTGCAGATTTGCATACAAACTGTCTCCCGTATGCAGGCCATAATAATTCCAATTGGCTCCAATTGTTTTACTCATAGCCGGCGAGGGCAAACTGGGCCACGGATCACCCATCCCCGTCCCCAGCTGATGCTGTTCATTGACACTCTTCGGTCTGGCCAGATCTCTGGCACGCTTCATCACATCTGGGGTGAGTTCCAAAAAGAACTCTGTGCTATTCAAATACGGATCAATTTTATTGATCTTGTGTCGATGCGAGATAGGCACATGCTTGCCAGGCAGCATATATTTGAGCATTAGTTCCAGCATCAGATCCTCACAGTGTAGACCGAGCAGCGTGTCAAACAAGGCCATGGTCACCATACACAGATTGGCATCCGGCGAATTCAGACGCTCCAGCAGAGCATCCAATATCCGCTCCCCATCAAACTTTTCCGTGTCCAGCAGAAACTTGACAAATGCCCGCAACAGCCCCGGTTCCGTAATCGAGCGTAATATCAAATCCAAATACGACATGGCCGAGATTTGGGAATCGATGTTCGTCTGAAAATGTTTGCCCTTCAGTGTCTGCGAAAATGGAGCGCAAAAAGTTGTTTCGAGATTTCGAGGTGTATGTGTGTGGTTAGCTACGAGGGGACAGGTTAAAAATATAGAGAAAAACAAAACAGACAGACAGAGAAGAAAGCCTTGGGTTGAGTATGTGTATATGGCTCTGGAGGATCTACTGATAGTTTTTGTATCTTCTTTATATATAAATCTTTATTCATAGCCCAAACCGCTTAACCTACAACTCTCAGATTTGAAATAGACGAACGAAGTTATGTAGAAGGACTTACTACTTGGGTGTTGATAAGAACAAACTTTAGATCCACATGACGAAGGAAATTAATTTGTGCTGACAAGACCAGCCATTTTAAATGTTTACTTAATTTTTTCCAGCTATTTTTTTTTGCATTTGTTTTGACTCATCTTCGATTAATAACTATTCCAAAAGAATGGATCAAAGAATCTGCATCAAATTTCGCGGGTAAAACCAAATAAAGTGCGCCGACGTATTCTGAATGTTGATTGTGCCATATGGTGAAGCTACGTTGGACCAAAGCAATCTTAATCGATGGTACAATTTGTTCTCATAAGATGCCAATGATGAAAAGCATGCCGCACGCGTGCTCGGGCGCCAGCAACATTCGAAAACTTTGGTAAAGTGAAGAAAACCGCAATGGCCAATTGTCAAATTCTTCTTCTTCTAGTTCCGATCCCTTGTGGGACATAGGGCATCCTCCTTCAGCGAACGGGTTCCATTATATTGCCTTTCTTACGATGTTGCTCTCGCTTTTTCGCAATGTATGTCCTATCCAGCTCCATTTCATCCTGCGTATTATGGTGCCAACACTCTCCATATTCGCTCGTTTATGTAGCTCAGAGTTCCGTATTCTGTTGGGCCAGAATATGCGTCGCAGGCAAATGGATATGACGTGGAAAGCAAAGCACAATCCTCCCCATGAAAGCTGCCGCATGAGCCAAGACCGAAAAAAAGCGTTCAAGTTCAGTCGAAAGTAAAGGTTTTGCACCCAGTTTTTTTTTTTTTTTTGATTGAAGGGGCCTGATTGACCATGAGGTTTTGCCACAAGGAATATGGTCAATAATGAATATTGTCTGCAAGCTATGAGCATTTGGTGAGTAGCTCTCCGTCAGAAACAACCGCAATTGTGGAAGAACACAAATTGGCTTTTGTAACGTCTTGATAACGTTCCTGCTCACAAATAAATGGGCGACACACCCATAAATGGGCGACGCTACGTCACGACTGAGGCGATAAAGTCGGCAGGTAGATGCTGACCATTGAAATAGCTACACAGACAACATTCCTGTCTTGTACAGCAGAGAAGCAAGTAACTTTAAAAAGTAGCAAATCATTTGGATTTCAAGCCATCACGCGGGCAAGGAAGTATGGTCAGGTTACACTTAGAGCAGGAAGAGCTCTACGCTAAAATTTTCGAGCCCATCTATATAAAGACAAAGTTTAGCGAAACCTGACACAATTCTAAAGCCCAAATATTTTTTGAATATCTTCCTAATGAATTGTCCTTTCAAATGTATTTTGTTTGATTTGAAAATCTTCTGTACTTTTTTCAAAAAATATACTTATGTGTGTCGATTCGAGACATGTCGAACGCGACATTTTTCCCATCAAGATATTTAGGTGGTTTCTGATTAAGGCAGTTACATAGTTTGTTATGGTATCTTATGCATCGGTTTTTAAATCTTTGTACCATTTAAGAAAAAACGTGCAAAAAAAAACTAACAAACTGAGAGAAATGGCGTTAACGCGGCTGTGCGTTCTAAAATCTCGAAATGGTTTATGAAAAACGTAAGATTGACTTACTTTAGTTTAATTTATCTGTTTCCCTGGGAAAATATGATAAAACTTAGTGGTAACAATATTACCCGTTTGAGCAAACCCGGATCGTCGCTGACTTCATTCAACAACTCCAGAGAGATACTAATGCGACGTTGCTTTTGCTCAAAATTTAGCAACGAATCGAAGAGCACACAAAAACGTGACTAACTTTTTAAGTTGCCAAAAACAAACTACTAATCAAAATTGTCTACTAATGCAAACATATGATAAACATATGTGTCCGAATATAACAAAAACAAAATATCGATAATCGAATGTACACAGCCCACGTACTTTATGTGGTCGGAGATGATTCTTTCTATACGTTCCAAACTTCTGGGCAAAATTATAATACATTTTTCAAGTTTATAAAAATACCTCGCCAGTTGTAGCGTATTTTCACCAAGATACCCTTTGACCATTCCGATTCTTTAGTTTCCCCTGGCCATTGTATTGCAGGCCGGTTGAATCGTGGCCGGTTGGTACTTGAAGACCGCTGGTAAGACATCAACAACGGCTGCCTTGTTATCGGGCAGCAAGATATGGTTTAGAGCAGTGGTGGGCAGTCAAGAATTTCATTGCGCATTGCGTTTAAAGCAGAATAACGGCAGGTTGAGCGATGCCCATCGCTGGTTTATAGCTTAACGGGGATTCGTAGTTAGTTAGTGATTTTGTGGGGAGTTAAAATCTTTGGCAACTCCCAAAAATTTAGAGATTTTCGTATACACGAATGAATTTTTAACTAAACCCTGAGGAGTTTATAGGTAAAGTGTCAAGAATAATGTCGCCTATCAGATTATATGGAAGGAAAACCGTACGGTTTAAATCTACCTAACGCTGAGCAGTCGGTTTCAAATCTCTCAACTTTTGTCATCTAATCTAGTAGTCTTGCATTTTAGAGATACTTCACATGTAAAGGCAAGCAGTTGTAGTTCGAAATGAAATCGTACGAAAATCTCTAGAGATTTGTGCGACGTGAGTGCTTGGAGGCTTGTCTATCCTCTGATCAGGTGGGCGGCTCACTATATATTTTTAAAAAAGAGGTTATAGGACGCCAGCTATCCATTAAAAAAGCATCAATTCACTACAGAAGCTAAGGAGATTTCGTGTAGTGGGATGATATAAACTAAATGATATACCATAGAAGTTTTTAATTTGCTTGCTAAGGTATTTGAGTCCTATTGAGTTTGAATTTAAACTCAGAGTAATGAAAGTAGGTTTGCTGGATTCCCACAGGCTCATACTTAAGGATTACATAGCGGTATATCCTTAAGTCTGGACGGAAAATATTCTTATCGGTCTTCCAAAGAAATGGTAGTCACGTTTCGAAACTCAGATCAATCTAATTCATTCCTAAAACTCATTCTAAATAGGTTTATAAAAGTAGCCCGTCTGTTTTTTTTCTTCGTCTTCGTCTGGATACCTTAACTTGCTTAGCCCCTACTTAAACCCATCATAAGCCATACACATAAATGGTGAAAAAAAGAGCATAAAAAAAAAAACAATAGCAACATAGGAGACGCTTGCAACCAACACCACAGAAATGCATCGAAGACAAATTTTTACGTGAAAGACGAAATACCAAAAAAAAAGTTTAGCTCACCTGCAGTATGGCTGGACCCAGCACTGGAACAATAAATCCCTGATACATAAAGTCCAACAGCTGCTGTTTGATCATCTCATGGGCCACCTGGACCACTGCATTACAAAACTCCAAAGCGTTCATAAACAAATTGAGCTCTGGTATTTCGGTAACATCGTCCGGCGTGATGCGATGCCAATCAATAGAGCTGATTTCAATGCTATTGGGCAAACGGGAATAGAGACCACCCAGTCCGGTGACCAGCAAGGGACAAATGGATGAGTATTGTGCTATGTAGGTGCCAATGTTGGAGTTCTTTTGCGAGAGAGCCATGCAGAGAAGCAAAGCATCTCGCGCCTGATGACCCAGACTGCCCTCACGATGCACATAGGGAATAAGCAGTGAGAAGATGATGAAACTGTAAGGGTAAAAGAAGTGATTTAGAGTTGAATAGGTTGAAGCATAGAGTTACCCACTTGGTGGTTGTGCCACTTTTGGGAGCCGGCACACTGCCATTCTGTATTTGCTCTTGCACCTGCGTCTGGGCGGAGAAGAAGAATAAATCCAGCAGGTGTACATTCTGCATCAGAACCACACACAGTTGATTTAGTAGAATGACCAAACGCTTCTCCAGGTCGGGTGGAAATATCTCACCCTGACTGGAGGCCAAAATTTTGAGCAAAGGCCGCAGGAAGGGTTCGTGGCAGAGTAACTGATGACGCGAGTGGCTTACAAGCAGTTCGTACAACTTTAACTGCTCCAATCTGACGGCATTGGCATAGCGACCCGTCGTACAGGCCCATTCATAAAGTTTATCCAGCAGATTCTCACTCAGTAGAAATTCCAGACAGGGAGCAGCAGGTGGTTGCAACTCCGCCGAGGGCAGACTAACCTTGTTACAGTGATGCAACTCCACCAGCAGCAGGGTAACCATATAGTCCAGATGTGAGACCACGCCAAGGACATCATCATGAGTGGGCGTTGCGGCAGCAGAATGTTGTATAATTTCATGAGCCTGCTGCCAGTGCTTACAGAAGCTATCATAGCAGGCACGCGGATCACAATCCGTGGCTGCATCTATGGGGCGTTGGGTTAGGCCTACACCCGATCCGCCGCCTCCTCCTCCGCTGATGAGACCACTGCGTGTAAGGCTCTGACGCATCGGACTAGAGCGTAGCCAGCTCATGTTTTTTGGTCTTTGGGGTGATGATAACAAATAGTTGATAGCAAAAATTTGTGCTTTTCCTTAGTATTTTGGTTGAGTATTCCCGTTTCCGTTTGCTAACAATCTAAAAGTTGGAATAAAATGCAAACAGATAAGCATCAACCACAACAACAAGTGCACTTTAGGCTCTCGCGCTCTCCACTACACTCTCTGACACAGTTTACAGTTACATATTTGGGCATGTTGCTGCTCACTCACCTGCTGCTGCTTGTGAATAAATTTGCGTTCTGCTATGTTCCTCTTCGTTGTCGTCATCGCCTCTTTCCGCTCATTGTGCTTGTATTTGTTGCAGAGTTACATATTTTTTGATTTGTTTTTTTTTTTTTTTGGCTTTTTGGCACTTGGGCAATTAACAATACAATTTTCTTAGCTTAGCCTTGGTCTTTGTGGTGGCGTTTCCTTGAATATCTGTGCTGACTTCCATTGACAAATCTTTAACTATGAATTTGGTGTGTTAATTCGTCATTTTTAATGGTTTTTTGCTATTGTTTAAGTCGTAATTTGTAAATATTTACAATAATTGCCAGGAAATAGAAAGTAAGAAACAGTGTGACCGCATCAAGCTAGCGGTAAAATATTAAGACATTTTTCATAGGTGGCAACGCTGTTGGCTGTAATAATACCAAAAATCAGGGATTAATACCGAAACGAATTTCGGTTCCAGTACCGGTTCCGGTTTTCTGTTTTCGATACGGTGCCGCCATTCTCTCAACCAAATTTCAACACTTTTCAGTTTTGAACCTTAAAGACGAAATAGTCAGTAGCGGATCTAGGGGGGCTATGGGGGCTGACGCTTTTTGTTGGAAAAAGAAGAAGAAGCGCTTGCTTTGAACTGAAATTTGTGCAAATTCTGGCGTAGTGTATGGGCTAAGTGCGTGTGAATTTTGCGCAAAAATTTGTGTGGTTTATGGGGGGCTTAAAACGGTTTATTTCGGTTAACGGTTCCGATATAAATCTCTGCCAAAAATAATCGAATGTCAGAATTAGTTATCGTATGTGGTCTCACAGAAACACAGCTGGTCTCACTGGCTGGTAATCCGAATTTCGCCATTGCCCGTGCATAACAATAACAAACATGCAGAAAATATTGGGCCGGCTTCAGGTAATTCTGCTGCGTGCCAGATTAAATAATGTGGCTGGATTTGGTGTTAGACAAGATGCTTATGCCACCACCTCTGCATCTGCTCCTTCGCCGGCAAAAGCCTCTCCACAACATGCGGCCACTTCCCAAGGTAACCTCTGGCCGCCAGCTTATCTCCATATGTATCCATTGATTTTCCGTTTCTACCAGAATTTCGTGACCGTCAGGTGCGTTTTAACATTAAGAACGATATGACCGAGGGACGCCCCCTGTATCTGGATGCCCAGGCCACCACACCCATGGATCCACGAGTACTGGACGCCATGCTGCCTTATCTAACCAATTTCTATGGCAACCCACATTCCCGCACCCATGCCTATGGCTGGGAATCGGAGTCGGCGGTGGAAAAGGCGCGAGAGCAGGTGGCTCGCCTCATTGGCGCGGATGCCAAAGAGATAATCTTTACCTCCGGCGCCACCGAGTCCAACAATATAGCCGTCAAGGGAGTGGCTCGTTTTTATGGCACCAAGAAGAAGCATGTCATCACCACACAGACCGAACACAAATGTGTTTTGGACTCTTGCCGTGCCTTGGAAAATGAGGGCTATCGCGTTACCTACCTGCCGGTGCTGACCAATGGCTTGGTAGATATGGAAGAACTGAAGAAGGCCATGACGCCAGATACTTCGCTGGTGTCCATTATGACCGTAAACAATGAAATTGGCGTGCTGCAACCCATCGAGGAGATAGGCCAGCTGTGTCGCTCACGCAAGGTGTTCTTTCACACTGATGCGGCTCAGGCGGTGGGTAAAATCCCCTTGGATGTGAATGCCATGAATATTGATTTGATGTCCATATCGGGACATAAGATCTATGGACCCAAGGGTGTGGGCGCCTTGTATGTGCGTCGCCGGCCACGTGTACGCTTGGAGCCCATTCAAAGTGGTGGCGGTCAGGAGCGTGGACTGCGCAGCGGTACTGTGCCAGCTCCCCTGGTGGTGGGACTGGGCGCCGCCGCCGACCTCGCTCAGCAGGAGATGGCCTACGACAAGAAATGGATTGACTTTTTGTCCAACCGCCTCTTAGAGAAACTTACCAGTGCCTTGCCGCATGTCATACGCAATGGCGATTCGGAGCGTACCTATAACGGCTGCTTGAATTTATCGTTTGCCTATGTCGAGGGCGAGTCCCTGTTGATGGCTCTCAAAGATGTGGCCCTCAGCAGTGGATCGGCTTGCACCTCGGCCTCGCTAGAGCCCTCGTATGTGTTGCGTGCCATTGGCGCTGATGAGGATTTGGCTCACAGTTCCATACGCTTTGGCATTGGACGATTCACCACCCAGGCAGAGGTGGACTACACGGCAGATAAGTGCATCAAACATGTGGAGCGATTGCGTGAAATGTCACCGCTTTGGGAAATGGTGCAAGAGGGCATTGACATCAAGACCATACAATGGTCACAGCATTAAGCAAACGGTTGAGGTAGACATACTAATTTAGGCGTTACTCTGTTCCAATAAAATGAATAATAAATTAGCTGCTTGTGTAATTAGCTGCTTTGTTAAATGACGGTGTGATGAGGCTTGGAATATCTTTGATTTATCTCAAGTATGGAAATGGAAATGTAAGCTAAATATACTCGAATTGCTGTGCTTAGGTTAAGGTTTTGAAGCCCTTAAATAAGTACAAAGTAGCCGAATACTTTTTTTTCTCATTGATATAAGCGGGTTGATCATAAAGTTATGACAAAATGCTAAGGAAGTGATTTTTTGAATTTTAGGATACCATTTTTATACCCTTGCAAAGGATATTTTAATTTTGCCAAAAGTTTGCACCGAATAGAAATATTCATTTCCGACCCCATAAACTATATATTCTTGATCAGGGCGACGAGCTGAGTCGATTGAGCTTTGTCCGTCCGTCTTTTTCATAGTTCTACTAAGTTTGATCTTAATCGTATGATATAGCTCCCAAACAAAAGATAGGTCCGCATTGCAAACAGCTCCGTTTCATTTCGATGGTACTTTCTTTCGCTTATATGTAATTTCTGAAGTACAACTTTAAGAAAAATAAGTTTAAATCCAATTTTAAGCACGATGCATAAACTTCAGAATACTTCAAAATATCTAGAATATTTGACAAGTTACAAAAAAAATACTTGCAAGATGAAAAGTATCGCCTTTGCCTAGAAAATTGTCATTTACTTTTCATTCTACTGACTCTAAGGCAAAACTCTTGAACTTAATCGATTTTCGGAAACGGGAACTGCTACCACTTCCGATCCCGCATGATCTGATCGAAAACGGGAACAGGTCTGTATGTTTTATCTCATATTTTCATAAGGAAACAATCAAAATAAACTTATGTAAGCCAATCTTACAATAACTCATCAAGCATCATTTTCATACTCTTGCAGAGGGTATTATAAAATTGCCCAGATACTTGTATCGACCACATAAGGTATTTATATATTCTTGATCAGCACGACGAGCTGAGTTGATTAAGCCATGTCCGTTCGTCTGTTTCAATGCTATCTTCTCCGTCAGTTTTAAAGCTATCTTGACCAAACTTTGCACGAAGTCTTTTGGTAGAAATACGCAGCACATTTGTCAGAACCGGCCTTATCGGATGACTAAAGCATATAGCTGTCATAGGAACAATCGGTCGAAAAACTAGTTTTAGTGAGAAAAACTTTTTTGTTTTTAATGGAAACGCCTCCAAAGTACGTATTTCTTAGTTTACTATCCTTTCCCATGATTTCACTAAGTTTGGTCGAAATCGGATGACTATAGCATATAGCTGCCATAGGAACGATCGGTCGAAAAACTAGTTCTAGTGAGAAAAACTTTTTTGTTTTTAATGAAAACGTCCTTATCATTGGCATACACTTGTTTTATAAACTTTTACACAATTCTACAAAGTTTGGTCGAAGTCGGATGACTGTAGCATATAGCTCCCATAGGAACGATCGATCGAAAAACTAGTTCGAGTGAGGAAAACTTTTTGTTTTTAATGAAAACGTCCTTTTTATCTGCAGAGCTTTTAATACAGAATTCTTTCAACGTTAGTAATTGGTCGCACATTTTTTCAAAGCGTTAAGCAGTCAATCAATGCTTTGTTAAGATTTTCCGATCAAAGAAGAGTTCGCAACGTTTTACGAAAAGTGCGAATCTTTGATACATCTTACAAAAAAATCAATGGCAACCAATTTCAAAGTCTGCACAGCACAATTTTTCTTTGAACCGAAACCTCTTCTATATTTTCTTGCTCCGGTTCGGGTTCAGGTTCAGCCGGGAAAAAATTGTTTGCTCCGGTTCGGGTTCCGACTTCCCAAAAATCCCGAATTCTCCGACTCCGGATCGGTTCGACTCCGAACCAGTTTGCAGCCCTGGTTTTAATAAAGAGATTTTAACTCTGTCGTCACAAAAAAGTGCCTTTTTTCGAGCGTTTCAACCAGGAATTTCGGTTCGGGCTTAGGTTCGACAGGTTAAATATTTTTTAAATGGTTCAAGGAACCCAAAAAACCAGTACCAAACCGGTTCGTTAAACATATTTACAAACATATTTTGTAACAGCAGCATACTTTTTGATGAAATGAACCGAACCGCTTTCATTTGCCCGCGTAGTAATTATCTGCACAACTTTCCCTTTAAACACAGCCAATAATAATGCGGTTTGGGTTCCGGTTCATGAATGGAAATTCAAAATTTGCATTTTGAAATAACTTATGAGCGACGTAAACTTTCATAAAAGAGAGTGTTTTAAAAATTGATTCCCACAAGGGTTACATTTATTTTGTACACACAAAAACCACATAATAATAGCTATAGCTTAAACCTAAAAATTGAATGAGTGTGTGGAAGAGGTGAGGCAAGAGTGACCCCATCGAAACAAATTAAACAAAAACCCAAGGCGACGGCGACGACAGCTCTAAAGTGCAAAAGCGACAAAAATGCAAATAATTAACTCAACCGCTGAGGGTGGTTGTTGTTGTCGACGTCGTCGATCAAGGTTCAATGAGCTTTAGTCTTTTGAGCTGCGCTGCTGCTGCCTCCGCCAAGGATCTTGCGACGCTGGGCAAACATGTGCATATACAGCTGCGGGAATATGGGAATATAGCCAAGCATCACAATCCACAGTAGAACAAAGTATGAAAACGTGGCATTCCATTTGTTGGGCATCTCCACGCTCCACACGCTGTGCTCCTTGGCATAACTCTGAGCCCACCAGAAGCACAACAGCTCACCGGTAACGCCAATGGGATACAGGGCAATGAAGGTGGTGTAACGCAAAAAGACCACAAAATGTGGCACCACCTTGATTATGTTGAGGGCATAGTAGCCATATCGTATGATCTCGGTGATGGCCCAGGCAAAAAGAGCAATGGGCAGTCCAGGGGATACTTTGCCCGTGGGTGTGGCCATTACCACACCCACAACCACCATCATGCGGCTAAAAACTTGAAATCCAGTGACCACCGGATTCGATTTGACCAGGCCAAAGGCAGCATTCAGGATCTCCACAAAGGCGGCATTTTGGAATATGATCACCGACAGACGTGTGTACTCCCACAGTGTCAGCTGGGCACGGAACTGGCCATCCTGTAGTATGTAGTAGTTAAGCAGCTGATACAGTATATAGGACCAGCCGATCACCTGCACCGCATTGTAGGCAATCAGATAGAGTTTTATGGGTAGAGAGGGCTCCTTGGATTTGCCCGCAACTGGTGCTGGTTTGTTCGTCTTGGCCGACATATTCGATGAACTTTCACCTCTACCCGAAACCAATGATTAACTAATCTTATCGTAGTCGCGCGATTTCTCAACAGTCTTACTTTCACCTGTTCGTATCAGCGAATGTGGCTGAAGCAAATAGCCACAAAATGACAACATTTTGTGCTTGAAAAAATACTAAAAGAAAATATGCACAAACTGTGGGACTCGCTGCCTGTTAGTGTAAGGTCACACTGACAAATTTTGAATTGTATTCGTTTGGCGATAGCAGAAAAACTTTGTTAATGACAGAGGCGGTAAGTTCCAGAAAATGTTGGGTGGGCAAACAAAATTTGTATGAGGGGAAAGGAGAAGTTACATGAATTACTAGACAGCGGATTTAACATATTTTTAGCAAATTTCTTACTTCCATCTCCGCTGATTTACTAAATTTACAGTTTTTGATACCATCGCGCTTTTAGAATTTAAGGTCAAAAAACCATAAACAATTGCGAGAATTTTTGCTTAATATTTATCACCAACATTTCATAAAATCAGAAAATTACAACTTTAATATAGTTAAACAAAGGAGTTGATATTAAAAAGGTAAATTCGATCCATTCCATTAGATCCATGGTATAATCATAGCAGGTTTCGCCCTCTTTGCTCGCCGCTAAGCATCTCCGCTGACGAATTTTTTGTGTTCTGCCTCTTAATTTTGTTTGACAACAGCGCTCTCTTACTCTCGCTCATTTTGACATTTATATAAGAGGCGTTAAGTAAACGTTTCTTGCCACTCAGTCTCGTAGCTTATCTACGCGTTCTGTTATCGTTTGTATAAATTTTTCGATAAGTTTCCATTGTTTTTTTTTGGCATGATAAGAACGCTTCCATTGAAACCAAAAAAGTTTTTCTCACTAGAACTAGTTTTTCAACCGATCGTTCCTATGGTAGCTATTTGCCATAGTCATCCGATTTTAACAAAACCTTGTAGAATTGTGTGAAAGCATACCAAATGAATATATGCCGATTTTAAGGACACTTCTATTGAAAACAAAAAAGTTTTTCCATTTAAGACTACTTTTCAGACTATACTTTTCTATGACAGCTATGTATACTTTATAGATGACCGATTTCGACCAAACTTTGTTAAACCATGGGAAAATACTGTAAACTAAGAAATACGAAGTTCGGACGCGTTTCCATTGAAAACCAAAAAGAGTTTTTGTTCACTATAACTAGTTTTTCGACCGATCGTTCCTATGACAGCTATAAGCTATAGTCATCCGATCCGGCCGGTTCCGACAAATGTGCAGCGTATATGTTCCAAAAAACTTCGTGCAAAGTTTTGGTAAAGATAGCTTTTAAACTGACGGAGGAGATAGCATAGAAACAGACAGACGGACGGACGGACAGACAGGCAGTTCTAAATCAACTCAGCTCGTCGCGCTGATCAAGAATATATATAGTTTATGTGGTCGGAGATGCTTCATTTAATGCGTTACAAACATCCGCACAATTTTATAATACCCTCTGCAAGGGTATAAACATAGTGAACAAATATAGTTGGCCTCTGGAGGTTGCTTCAGTCCCCATAGCTCCGAGCGCCATTTGGCGCGCCTTAATGTAGAGTTGGAAACTTTTTCAAAATTAAAAAATCGATTATCGATTAGTTAGAATCTATTTTTGCAAATGTACGTTTTTGTCATCTCAAGTGCCCAATCAATTTTTTCGTAAAATTCTTAGCATCAGTCCCACTGTACTTGGCAGTAGATACATTTCAAACGAAACTTGGCTGCACTTGTGGAAATTTCTGTTTGCCTGGTAGAAACCCGAACGTGTCTGAAAAAGTCCGCCACCACCACTACACCTGCCACCCACACCTGTCCGAGAGCGTGGGTTTATGTGGGGTAAATTTCATTAAATTGCAGATCCTGCACGCCCAGTTTCCAGTCAGTTTCTCCGCACCACCGAAACAATCGGTGAGTGTGTGTGCGTCTGTGTGTGTGCATGTGGGGTAATTTGTTTCCCCAACTTTCAGAGTACATTTTGTGTTATTGTTCCGGTCGGCTTTAAAGTTGCCGTGGCCCACACACTATTATTATTGGGACCGAAAGAACTTTCACGTGTGGGCGTTGGCCTACAACCACGCCTACCGTGCAAATTAATTTGCTGTGCATTTAAAGCAAATTACTAACTACTCCCCTAAAAGTGCCCACGACACGGGGGCGGCCAAAGAGAAGGCCAACAACCAGTCAGAGTCAGACCAGGGCAGGGGAGACAAACGCCCTGTTATCAGGCCGCCTTATCAACCGGCGACAACGGGCGGAGCGGCAATTTTAGACAGCAGCGCCCACACGCCTATTGGACAAAAAAGAAAAAAAAAACAAGGAAAAATGAGACCCCGCCAAAAGTGAATTCCCTCTTTTTCACCAAGCGCCCAGCAATGCTAGGCAGCGAATCTCGAAACGAAAAATGTTCAACACTGTTGGAGAAGCAAATGCATGCAGTCATCAGCGAGAGGCAGAGCCAACAGAGACATAAGAGTGAGAGAGTTGGCTAGAGTATCGCAGTGGCTACAGATTGCCATGTGACTGGTCGTCTGAGTGTGTATGGGTGTGTCTGTAGGTGTGTGTGTATGTGGGCTGGCAAAGAAATTTTACAGTGACAAATTGAGGCAGTTTGCTTGACGAAACAATTTTAACTGAGGTAATTAACAAAAAGTGGGGGAAAGGTGTACAATCAGAATGATGCAAGCATTTTGTGTTTACTAAAAGTACAGTGGGACTTATATGTTTTTTTTTGGGGACAAATTATAATTATTAAGATATTACAAATATTATCTTTATAGGGCATCTGGAGCATTCAATGGAGTTCAGAAAGCCCGTCTAAATCCAACACTTTAACCTTGGAGCGCAGGCTTGTCCCACTAGGGCAGTGGAGAAAACTGGGTTTTTCTAAAAAAGATCTCGAGCTCCCTCGGTGCGCAACCCGCCAAATTGCCGGCAACCCAGCGCAATTTGGCACCTTGCACACGTGCACGGACCCGAGTCGATTAAGCCACACTCACCTTCGGCGGCCCAGCAAGGTGTGCGAGCTTGACAGACTAGGTCGGTGGAGGGGGGGACCCGGTAACTTCTAAAATAACCAAAAAAAACTTCCACATACACGCACTCTCAGCAAACTAGGGATCCGTTTTCACACATCACTTTTATTGAATATGTATATAATAGGTCACACAAATTCAAAGGGTCGGCCCTAACCGCACCATTTTCTGATTTCCTACTTTCAACTTTTGGCCTCGCCTGGGCTTACCCGCTCTGTTGATCCTCGCTGGTATATATATTCCCTGTGCAACTGTAATCCCTTGTGTAACTGTAATCCTTTGCGACTTGTGTACTTGTTATTTTCCTCGCGGCGTTACACTCGATCGTACTTTCAATTCTCCGTGGACACGTCTGTCTTTCATCGCGGGCCGAACTTTAGTCCTCTCAGCATTTTTTTCCAAGCCACTCCAGCCTCTGTCTCGCCAAACTCTATTCTGCCGCGGCATCTTCCCTCTCGCTCTGGCACATTGTTGGCACGTGCCAAGCAAACGTTTTCGGGGTGGGTTTTTGGTTCTTGTGTGTATGTGAGTGCGAGTGCGAGCGCCTTGTTGCTCGCCGCGCTGGTTTACCGTTGTTTTTCTCTTTTGTTCTGGGCACCCTTGGTTTATACGGACGGACGGTCAGACGGACATGGCTAAATCGACTCTGTTGATGCTGATCAAGAATATATATACTTTCTAAGATCGGAGATGCTTCCTTCTGCCTGTTACATACTTTTGTACAAACTTAATATACTCTTTGTACCTTTGGTACAGAGTTTAAAAATGTGTTTATGTGTTATTCAGTTACTGTTCCGTACTCCCCTTTCTTTTAAGATCTAAATTCAGAACGATTTTAGGTCGATTTTAAGAACAAAGTTCTTCAAAATTTAAGATCGAATAGATTTTTCGTAGTCAAATTATTTGTCCTACTATTTTCTTAGTGTAAGGGTAGATTTAAATCATATAGTAAGCCCTCAATTTTTAGCTGGCTATAGGTCATATAATGCTTACGCGTAACTGTAAACAGAGACACACAACTCCACAAAGAAGGCTGGTAGATCGTACAGCTATTTCATGGGGGGCTCATCAGCGACGCCGTGCCGAGCGTTTTTCGTACTTTTTGGGACTGTTTTTACGACCTTTATACTCGAGCTAGCTAAAAATTGCACGTTTACTTAGTAAAAAGGTCGAAAAAACAGTCTCAAAAAGTATTTAAATCACTTTATCTATAAATTTGTAAAAAATTTGGGGATGGTACTCAGTTAATCGTGCTTTTTTCCACCTTATAATCTTTTTTCTCTTATCAAAGAACTAGCATAGATATTTGTAAATAAACTTTAAAACAAAAGTTAGAGAACTCTGTACGTATCTTTTTTTGTGTTTAAGGCAAATCAATTGATTTTCTATTTAAAATTAATAGTAATTAGGTAACAGCGGACGCGATGAAAAAGGAAGTCAAAAAGACCTTTTAACTCTCTGGTTTTTCTACGCGCTCTAAGCATAATCAACGAGAGTTTTTTTTTGCGCTCTCTTTGTGTACTTGTGCCATGAAAAAAAAACTGTGTTATGTCAAAAGTATTATACAAGTAAAGTATAAAAAGTAAAGTAAATTATCAAAATGCCAGAATTTAGTTAACATCACTTCTCTGATCTAACAACACTCGCCCACTTGTCTCGTTTTGCTAATTTGCATATGCAAAATAAAAGTATCCCCTTTAAGCTTTTATCGTAAAGATGCTTCGCGTGTTTCTCTCATCGATAAAGCCAAAACATTTATTCTGTTAAAAAAATAAGCGTGTCTCTGTCTTTTCGGTAAGCAGACAGCATAGAAAAAAATTTGTTGACCTTAATTTGCGAGCTTTTACTAGTGCCAGAATACAAATATTCGTGGTAAAAAAATTTGATTTATTCCAAAAAAATGGCACAAAACAACCACTGTGCCACGTTTGAACCATTTATTTATAGTAGAGTTCCGTTTATGTGCCACAGATGGCGCTGCAACACGCCCCCCAAAATGCCAACTTCGATCTCCCTCTCTCTCACTCACTCTCTCTCTCTCTATCCACTCGGACACAAAATTATTGTTTGTTCGAATTGAAAAATTTCTAAGCACACACAAGTTGCAAATCGTACGAACTTTTGCACAAATTTGAGTAGTCATTTTGTTTGCTCACATCACAGGCCAACAGAAAAAGCCCCCCCAAAGCTAGGCTAGTGGGTTAGCTGCAATGGCGCACGCCGCCGCCGGGCGGAAGTCTCTTCATCTAGTCCGGGGGGCGGCCGGACATTTTGTTTTGTGCCCGTCATTTTGCTTATTGCACAAATTATTGCTGGGGCCGCAGCAACTGTAAAAAAGAAAACTATCAACTAACAAAAAAAAACACAAACAAAAAACCATCTATTATTGTGGGCGTTCAACGTTTTCCCACATGCATCCTAACAGGCAAACAGCAGAATGCAGAAACCGATACCGAAACAGTCACCGACCTCCCCACGACGAAAGATAAAAACCAAACTATTAACAGCTGCCTCTGTGTGAGTGTGTGTGTGTCTGTGTGAACAAGAAGAAGATGTTGGGGGGAAACCAGTTCGCGCTGCTTGGCGCTGCTCCAAAAGAGTCGCCGGCAACGTTCTGCTTTGGTCAGCATATGGTCAGCTTTTGATGTTTGCCTTGGCTTTCTTTTGTTATAAACAACCCTACTGCTTGGAAAAAAAAGTGGAAGTGCCTACCAGGCGCTCCATGAGTATTCTATATGGGAAGCAGTGGCAAATCAGCAGGAGAGCAGCCAAAAGCAAATGCTAGATTATATTTGCTTACAAAATAAATGAAAAAGCGTAGAAATGTTGAGATCTCTTTAAAATATCTACAGTATTGAGTCGAATGTTTTGAAACAGACTGCACTTATGCCTTTGATTATTTGATACCTTAACGAACAACTCAAAAAATAACAAGAAAATGTAACATACACTGAATAAAATAATTTAATATGCCATCCCTTCTTACAAAGTGCCAAAAATGTACATCCGAGTATATAATTTTCTGTTTCCAAATTAAAAAAAACTCGTACAAAACTATAATGAGGTGGAATCTATGGTTATGGACTATATCGAAACAAGTTTTATCTTAGAGAGAAGCCTTTGTAGATTTCTTTTTAATACTTTTAGCGTCTTATTCATAGGTTGTACCAAAGACACTGCATATAATATCTCAAAATCTTTGGTAGTGCTTTTAGGCAAAACTCTTATTTCGGAACGTACCGGAACCAACATACTTATGATTCTTGTTGGTTTGAGGTAATTCGTAATCGTACGTTTGTAAGTCAAACTTTGAACAGTTCAAGTTTAAGGCCGAAGTTTCACAAAACAGCATCATGTGCTCTTTTTTAAGCAACATGATTGGAGAGTAGCCTCTGTCAAACTTATTAATTTCTGCCGTAGGTTCGTTCCGAAGTTTCGAACCCATCATGAATTATAAGGTTTGGTTCGAGGACCGGTTCTTTAACCTATCATCTATCTAAATTTATTGAAACATTTTACCATCTAAATTATTAAATTATTGGACAAATATGTCAAAAGCTATTGACTAAAGTCCAATGGAACACAAATATCAATTATATCAAACAGAAATATACTGAAAATAGAATATTACGGTAGATATCAAGAATATATTGCTTGGATCGAAACAGAATAGATCTCTTGGTTCAATAATACATTTTTATATCTGCGAGGGTTTATAAAATGTGAGTTTGAAGGAAGCATCTCGACAAGTTCTTGAAGCAGACATGGATTTTCGGAAACAACAATCTTAGTTTATTTCTTTTCTATGATTTCACTAAGTTTGGTCGAAATGGGATGACTAACAATAGCGCGGAAAAAGTTAGAAGAAAAATTTTTGTTTTTAATGAAAACGTTTATCATTGGCATACACTTTTTTATATTCAATTTAAAGTTTGTCGAAATAGCTGCCATAGGAACGATCGGTCGAAACAGAAGTTCTGGTGAAAAAACTTTTTTGTGTTAAATGGGATCGCCTCCAAATTTCGTAATTAACAGTGTATTATGCTTTTCCATGATTTCACCAAGTTTGATCGAAATCAGACATCTATATAGTATAGATCCCATAGAAAATTATGGTCCAAAAAGTAGTCTTTGTTAGAAAAAACTTTTTTGTTTTCAATGGAAGCTGCAAGGGTATACAAAACTTCGGCCGAGCCGTAGTTAACTTCCCCTATTTGTATACCCTGTTCCCATTGAAAACGGGAAAAGGGGGATCATGAAGTTGTGCAAAAGTATGTAACATATAGAAGGAAGCATTGAAACCATTGAAAACAAAAGATCGAAGTCTTAAGAAGCATTTGCGACCCTATAAAGTATATATATTCTTGATCAGCATCAACAGCCGAGTCGATTTAGCCATGTCCGTCTGTCCGTCCGTCCGTCTGTCCGTATGAACGCGTCGATCTCAGAGACTATAAGAGCTAAAGCCACACTCGACTACAGCTCCC
Organism: Lordiphosa collinella; assembly: GCA_018904265.1. NCBI lineage: Eukaryota > Metazoa > Arthropoda > Insecta > Diptera > Drosophilidae > Lordiphosa > Lordiphosa collinella. The sequence continues at coordinate 1,174,437 of JAEIFV010000005.1, read as the reverse complement.
TTACTTGTTATAATTGAAATGTACATGGAGTAATAATCACTAAGAAATAATTTGGGAAAAAACTTATTCGTTCTTGAAGATTTAGGAAATCTGTTTTTATAATCGAGCTTAATTCGCATTCATTCCGGAGTTTATTTTATAGTAATTGAACGGAAAAAGCAAACAAAGCTAAATAGAATAGAGTTGAAAGCGCATGAATCAAAAAAGCTTCTTAGCCCCCCCAAAGTCAAATCCCAAATCCGCGCCTGGTTCCGGTTCAGGTTCTGGTACGTAGCGAAATTTATGTTTCGGTAAAATATTATCAGCCTTGTTCTCAATTCCACTTCCGCAAAAGTTTTGTGACTTAGAAACCAAATCTAGTCTAGAAACAGATTTAAAATCACAAATTGCCCAGAAATGGCCGACCTAGCACAGTAGTGTTGGAAAATGTTCACAAAAAATATTAAAAAGGGGTAGTACCGACTATTAAAAGCTTAAGTTTGAAGTTTGGTGCCTTTACCTTGCACAGTTTTTTTTGTTGCGATTTTAATAGAGAACGCTTGTTATTGATTTGCAAACATGGACAAAATTGGTCATCGTTATGTGATACAATACTCTCATATAAAAGGTCTTAGTCCAACCAATATTAATAAAGGAGCTGGATTCTACCTTACGTAATTCTGCTCCCTCGTTTACAACAATAAAATATTGGGTGGCTGAGTTTAAGCGAGGTCGTTTGAGCTGCGAAGATGAGCATCGTAATGGGCGTCCAAATGAGGTGACCACTTCAGAAATGGTGGCCAAAATTAAAAAATGTGTATTGAGTGACCGGCGATTGAAAGTTCGTGAGTTAGCTGAATGTGTAGGCATTTCAAAAAGTGCTGTACATCGCATATTGACCGAAAAAATTGGACATGAAAAAGTTATGCGCAAGATGGGTGCCGCGTTTGCTGACTTCAGAACAAAAACGCCGGTTCACACACCTCTGCCGTTGCAATGGCTAAAATTAATGAATTAAAATTTGAATTGCTACCTCACGCCCCTTATTCGTCAGACTTAGCTCCCTTTGATTATTTCTTATTTCCAAACTTGAAAAAATGGCTCGGAGGAAAAAGATTTGGCAACAATGAAGAGGTGGAGTCCGAGGTTAATGCCTATTTTGAAGAGCTTCACAGTTCTTATTATAAAAAAGGTATCGAAGCTATTGAACATCGCTGGGAAAAGTGTATCGACCTAAAAGGATCCTATGTTGAAAAATAAAAACAAAAAATTATAAATTTTTGTGTTTTAGTAGTTAGGTCGGCTATTCGGCCCTCGTGCTATGCATCTTACACAGCCTATTAATGGTATGAGAAAAACTCTCCTGGCTAAGATTAAATGATTATCAACCATTAAGAAAAGAATGCACACTGGTGACAGGTATATTAAGAGATCGGCTTGCAATTGCGGTAGACTTACAGGAGTACATGTTGTAAAATTTGTGTCAAGACATCCTTAAAGGCATTATCTCTCCTAAGCATCAATTCGGTCTATCAGTGGTCCCTTTGGTAGAGGGTCAAACTAAAATTATCTTAGGAAAACGAAATTAGCATTGGGAAGAGGAAACGATTCACATTTTAAAACTCATCAGAGAACTGAACCGAACAGAACCGTTTTTCTTTTTGGTTTTCGGTTCAGTTCAGCATTTCTGAAAGGAAGCCGGTTCGGTTTGCGATTCGGTTCACCAGTTGGAAAAAAGGATTCAGTTCAAAATCGGTTCGGTTCGGAACCGGTTTGCATCTATATTTAAGTATTTCATCTTTATTTTGTAAATGTTTTAAGCTCAGAAAAACCTAACTTGTTGTTATAAAACTGTTTTGTACAAATACTGAACCATTCATACTAAATACTAGCGTTGTTGGACTCGGACCGAAACTGTACCGGTACAATGTTCAGGTTTTTTTCAGTTTCAGAAATATCTATTCTCGAATACAGGTAGACAAAACATTGACATTATTGGTTCCGTCTCTGGTTCTGAATTTTAATTGGTTCCTTTCGGTTCCGGTTACTTTTAATCATTGGGAAAGTAGCTTGATCTAAGCATACTGTTAATTCTCATTTCAAGTTGCGTGGCCAGCGAAGCCAACGCCCTTTCCAAAATCCCCATTTCAACCCCAATCCCATCTCTCTTGCTCTCAGCCACTTGGGTCAATTCAAAAGCTGGCCAGTCGACGGCAGACCACGCCCTGACCAAGTACAAAATATACATGGAACTTATTGGGGCCAAAAGAGGGGATGGGGGGCCGTGAACGATTTTGATTTGCGCCACTGCTTAATGATGATGACGCTAGCGATACGACTCTCTACACTTGTTGCTCAGTTGTGTGCGCCTGTTCCCGAAACTGGATTTTGGGGCCTGACTGACCGCACAATCAAAAACGGGACGGACACGCGAGGCGTTGACACTTGAACGGCACAGCCAATCGAAACCAAACCACGCGCCGCCACACCACGGGCACTTCCACGGGTTGACAACGTTGTTGACTGTGGTTAGTTACCGGCATTGCAATTAGCGAATAACCTTAACCTTAGCTTCCAAAAAAGCTCAAATCACAACCTGTGCTATGAGGCGCCCAAAAATGTTTAGCTGGTGACTGTGGCAGCCAAAATGCGTCCACCAAAAAAAAAAAATATATGTACAGAGAAGAGAAGAAGAAAAAAACACAGCGCGCCACGCATCGCACCAGTTGCTAACCAAACCAAATACTTCGTATCAGCGAGCTGCTTATGTCATCGACACAGAACTCAGACCCCCAAACATTTGCGAATTTTTTTGCTTTGACCCACTGATTGCCGAAAATGTTTGCAAAATTTCGCAATTCGCGCAAAATCCTTGAGTTTCAAGGTGCGTCCTTCACTTGGCAATGAGAACGGCCCCGAAATTACGGTCAAGGCAACAAACTCAGTCAGCCGGCCCCGGCGCGAAGGTTAACCCATAGCAAGTAAGGCAAACGAAAACGAGAATGAGAACGAGAACCAGTCACAGTCAGCCAGCCAGCCAGCGTCGACTTGTTCTGGCAGTGCGCTATAATAATACTTAAGGTGGGGGTATATTAATTCAATGGATTCTACAGAGATTACTGAAATTAATATCACCTTGGTTGATTGTTGAATCTTCCGATTCTTTAGAAGCTTTAAATATACATACTTAAGAACTTAAAGTCGAGATGTAATTATGATAAATTACGACCAGCTGATGAGTCTCAATTTTTTTTTGGGGTTCCGAGTTTTTAAAATGAGTTTTTCAGAATTTTTTTTTTTTGATTCTAAATTAGGGCTCGGGATCAGTAAGGGACGGGATTCGGGACGGGACCAGAAATTTCGGGTTCATAAAGAAACCAACTAAAGCATCAAACAGTATGCAAAGCTTGAGTTTTTTTGAGTTTTTAGTCCGTAAACAGGTTTAAAATCTTAAATTTTAGCGAATGTGAAAATAGGAGCACGGCTAATCGGTACTCACAAGCCATGATAAATCTAGAAAAAATCAAATGGACTATCGTTTTATAAGTATTGGGGCGATCCAATTTAATTCCTGGCAATATTTTTACGTATTTCAGCAGCATCAACAGCCGACTAAAAATATATCCCATATGGGGTACTCCCTAAGACCAGTACAAGACTTAGACCATTTTTCAGTACCACGATAGTTTTATGCTGAAGCCGTATATTCTGGCAGGGACCTTTTGATTACAAATTCGGTCAATCTTTATGTTGTTTTTCAAAGTGAATAGGCTTATAAATTAATGAGAACCTAAAGATATGTCAAAACTATTTTTATACTCTGTAACTAGCCAAAGGGACAGTGTGATTTTACATAAATTGTCAATTTTTAATCGTCGAACGGTCAATCTTTCTTCCTCTCTTTGACCCATTTTCCAAACAGATCTCAAGTTTATTTTCAACTATCATGCTATACGTCATTCGATTTCGACCAAACTTTGTAAAATGTGTTTAAGTATATAAGTAAGAATATATAAATAGTATGTTTTCATAAAAAATAAAACGGTGAAGATATCTCACTAGAACTAGTTTTTCGACCGATCGTACCTGTGATGGGCAGCTATCTGCTATAGTCATCCGGTTTCCGACTATCCTAACTTTGTAGAATGTAAAAGTATATAAATATAAGTGTATGCCGAACCTTGCATTCGGGACAAACGTGTTTTCAATATACATCAAAACAAAAAAATTTTCGAATAGATACTAGTTTTATTTTATCGACTCTGTAAGCATGATTTATCCGACTTTCGGTTACATCAATCCGATATCCTTGACCAATACATTAGTGTAGCTTTCATGTTTGAAATAGATAGTAAACTAAGAAATACGTACATTTGAAGGTGGCGTTTCCTTTGAAAACAAAAATGTTTTTCTCACTAAGACTAGTTTTTCGACCGATCGTTCCTATGGCAGCTATATCTATAGTCATCCGATCCGGCCGGTTCCGACAAATGTGCAGCGTATAGTACAAATACTTTGTGCAAAGTTTGGTGAGGATAGCTTTAAAACTGACGGAGGAGATAGCATAGAAACAGACGACGGACGGACAAGGCTAAATGAATAGCTCGTCATGCTGATCAAGAATATTATATACTTTATGTGGTGAAAATACGTTCTTTTTGGAATAAGAAAAAACTGACTTACTCTACTAATGAGAACAAAAATACACACATTAGAAAATTCAAAACCGGAAACCAGCTTAAAAACAAACAAACAGTGAACCGAACCGGTGGTTTTAGAGCTGTGTAAACCACTGAACCGAACCAGACCATATTTCACAGCGTTATGCATACCCGCTTAGAATCATTCCCCCAAGGCAAAATTATTCAAAAATTCCAATTTGGTTACCTCTATGAACACTAAAATACCCATCATCTTATTCCCACTGCATAGGGTGTACAGAATTCTACCCCCAGTTTTGATTTCAGATACACATGCGATATTCTCTGTCACTCACACGCACACAGTACAATCTACAACACAAACATGTGCCAAACAAAAGCGGGGGTAAACTGTACCCCATTGTTGTTGTTGTTGTTGTTTGTTTACTCATGTATTTGGGCTGTTGGCAGTTCTTGTCTCGATGGTGTACGATATTTTCTGGCCGCCTAATGAAAATGTTGCTGTTTTTGTTTTTTGTTGTTGATATAATAAAACAACACCGTGAATGCCGACGCCGCTGTCGCCGGCGTTTCTCCTCCCAATTTGTGTTTGTTGTACAAACAGAGTGAAACAACAATAACACGCAGCAGCTGAAAAGTGACAACAACCAAATATGAAATCGCGCGAAGCGAAGGCGATGCGACGCGCTTTTTTTTCCGTCGCTGTCAGTCGTGAAGGTGGGTCATTGTGAAATGACAGCGCCGAACCAACCAGGCGCCCAAAATCTTTAAGTAGCTCGACGGCCAGCGAGAGCGAGACTACCCAGTGGGGGTGGTGGGTCTAAGCAGCTTGTTGTCTCTGTCGGGCGCGTTGGAAAGAAACAGGTTGAAGCAGGCGACGCAATGATATGACTAATAAGGTATGGCGATGGTTCAGAAGAGAGCGCGGTGTTCAGTGTGCAGTTGTCACTGGTTCAAACTGCTTGCTTTTCTGCCGTCGCGACAGGCGATGGTATATCTTCGCTTAAAAATATCGCAGAAATGTTTGGGATAGTTTATTGAAAAGCTAGGAAATATAAGAAATAAATAGGAAATAAAATACTTTCATTTCGATAGTATCAAAGTGAACCAAAACAAAAGAAAATGATTCTCTAAAAGGGGTATTTCCATATTCAAAAGCATTTCCGAAACAAATTCTAGTTCAGCACTCAGAAATCATCTAGAATCACCACCATCTCTTCAATATACTGGACCTTGTTGCCTAGTGTTATCAATTTCTACAATTCCACTCGATTTCGGAATTTGAATCCGGCATGATTATTTAGTTCACCTTGTTGTCTGGAAATAGAACTCAATATGGCCGGTGGTGCAGATGGTAAGACTGTTGCCTTACAACGTTAAGACGAATAGTCGTTAAATTTTTGTTCTTTTATTTTAATATTTAGTGTTTTTTTATGCGAAAACCCTAAAATATAATAATATTTTTCTCCGTTTACTTTCAAAACTTTATGAATTTCCCAGAAAGCAATATGTGCGTTTTCTAACACTTTTTTTATCAGCATTCAACGTCATAATGTGCACAAAAAAGAGTCCGGATTGGGCGTTGTTTCCTATAAAAAAGTCGAAACTCATTTCTTGGATTTTGAACAATAATGTAGAAACTTTTTCGATATCCAGGGAGAGGCTTAGATATGGCTAGTATTCCATTCGGGCGACAAACTCCAAAGCCTACACAGCTTTCTTTTTCCTCCAGCGATTCACAAAATGCCCCAATGAAGAACTTACTGTTACTTTACAGCCTATTACTAAACTTCTCCGACTTCATAGCCGGGACTGAAACGGCCAACCAGGAGTGCGTGATATTCGTTTCCATTTTTGCGGTTTTTTTTTTTTAATTTTGCAGAGTAATTTTGGTCAGATGTTTGTAACACAAAGAAGGAATACTAAGACGTCCTTTACACGATGTTAGATATTCTTGCCACTTTTCTGAGATTGCGTTAAATTCAAGCACCCCTCTGTTAAATGACTTGCACAAAAATCTCGCAGCTTCTATAAGGTGCATAACGAATGTTTGTACATTGATTGATTTGTTTTACAGATTTTTGAAAAGTGTGAGACTCAGTTCGCGAAATTTTAAGCATATTAGTACCTTTTTTTTGCCCAAAATGCAAGAGTTTGACTTGCATGACATGTGGTTTCAACAAGACGGTGCCACATGCCACACAGCACGCGCAACAATGAACTTATTGAGAGGCGAGTTCGGTGAACATTTTATTTCACGTTCGGGACCGGTCAATTGGCCGCCTAGATCGTGCGATTTAACGCCTTTAGACTATTTTTTGTGGGGCTATGTTAAAGCTCATGTCTATACAGACAAGCCCGCTTCAATTGACGCATTGGAAGACAACATTGAAGCATTTATTCGTGAGATACCGGCCGAAATGTTGGAGAGAGTATGCCAAAATTGGACTAAGCGGATGGACCATTTGAGGCGCAGTCACGGTCAACATTTGCATGAAATAATCTTCAAACATTAAATTATATGGACCGTACTATCGATTCAAATAAAGATTTCATGCATTTTTCTGAATTTTATGTGTTTTTTTTTTAAACTTTCCTATAGCTCTTAAAAAATTACAAACGAATAAATTGATTTGGACTTATATCAGCATTTACTTTTTACAATACTTCAATTAATCCCTGGTGATAACCTTTGGGTTCTAAAGATAAATAAGAGGTAGTACAGCCTATTACTAAACCCCTCTGACTTCATAGCCCGGATGTATATGTGTATTTTTAGAGCAAACTTTTTGGCCTCATCGCGCCCATTAATACTGTTTTTTTTTTTGATTAAGCGGGCGCTCTTTCTAAATTTGAAATTAAGCTGTCAAAAGTGCACCCTCAATGTACATTAATTACTTTGTTCTGATTTACATAAAATCATTAAAGATTTCCAACAGCAAATGGCTTTTGCTCGCGCTCCCAGCACAAGCTCTCTCTCTCTCTATCTTGTCATTTCTTGGCTGAGCGCCATACCTTCTTAGTGGTAACAGCGCTCCCCCTTTGTTGGCTGCTCGAGGCGAATGACGTATTCTCTAGCTGCTTGGGCCTGACCACCTGTTACTTAGTGTCATATTTCGCACAAAGTTCGTTCGTATCTGCTACAATTTACGATTTAGACGAGTGAGCGAGAACGCGTGAGGCGGCGGTCCAAGACGTTGGAATTTGAATTTGACGTAATCGGAGACGTGTATGTTGTTGCACACAGGAATGGCTAAGAAGAGGATTATCCCCCACAAGGTGCATACCGACACCGTCTAATCCATCTTAATTAAATTCTTGAGTCAACTATAAAAACGTCCGCTCGACCAGTGGCTTAGGTCAGGCGAAGGTGAGACCTCCTCCGTGTGAGGGACCATTATGACTGACTCCAAGACAGAGTAGCATAAGGTAAGGACAGGTACAAGTTCACGTTTAGACGCCATGCATCTTAACGGTCCGCCGCCCTATGTGAGCTATTTGAATGATAGTTCCGGGGATGGATCTGCTGTGCTGCCCATGGGTCAGGACTATCCGGCGGAGTATCAGCATATGGTGCATGCTCATTGGCGAGGATTTCGTCAGCCGCCCATTTACTGGATAGCTGGTGTTTACATTGCCTTTGTGGTGCTCATGTTGGCCAATATTTTTGGCAATGGTCTGGTGATTTGGATATTTTCCACGTAAGTTTGATTCTAACAAAGAGCAGAAGGAATAGGTTAATTTTTGTATTACAGCTCCAAGTCACTGCGCACGCCTTCCAATCTGTTGATACTAAATCTGGCCGTATTTGATCTGTTCATGTGCTCCAATATGCCACATTATCTGATGAATGGCGCTGCGGGTTATATTATAGGCGGGGACTTGGGTTGTGACATCTATGCCTTGAATGGGGGCATCTCTGGGATGGGTGCATCCATAACAAATGCGTTTATAGCCTTTGATCGTTACAAAACCATTTCGAATCCCATAGATGGACGTTTGAGTTATGGACAGATTGTGATATTGATTATATTCACCTGGATGTGGGCAACACCATTCTCGGTGTTGCCTTTCTTTCAGATCTGGGGGCGCTATCAGCCAGGTGAGCTTTGAATCGAACGAGCTTACCTTAATAATGATTTTTCCCAACTATTTCAGAGGGTTTCCTTACCTCCTGCACGTTTGACTACCTTACCAATTCGGAAGACAATCGCCTTTTCGTACGCGCCATTTTTGTGTGGTCGTATGCTATTCCCATGATCATGATCCTTAGCTCTTACTACAAACTCTTTACCCACGTACGCACCCATGAACGCATGTTGGCCGATCAGGCCAAAAAGATGAACGTCAAGTCACTCTCCGCGAATGCCAGCAATGATAACATGAGTGTGGAGTTACGCATTGCCAAGGCGGCTTTAATCATTTATATGCTATTTGTTGTAGCCTGGACTCCATATTCGGTGGTGACTTTGATCGGTGCCTTCGGTGAGCAGCAACTGATTACACCCTTTGTCTCCATGCTGCCGTGTCTGGCCTGCAAATCTGTTTCCTGTTTGGATCCTTGGGTATATGCCACTAGTCATCCGAAATACCGTTTGGAATTGGAACGTCGCTTACCCTGGTTGGGTATACGAGAGAGACAAACCAGTTCTGGTTCAACGGCAGGTGCGGAGAGTGTGGCCAGTGTTAGCGGTGATACTTTGGCCATGAGTGTGCAAAACTGATGATCGGAAATGAGATATCTCGTACATATCAAATTTTAAATTAATTTTAAGAAGCAATGAACTGATAAAAGTTCCAGAAAATAAAAACCAAAAAAAAGTTGGCATTGAAAAGAGTTGCTTTTGTAATTTGCCCCTAAACAGCTACCCAAAGGGCCAAGGCCGAGCTTTTCTCAATCCCTTGGCTACTGTGCTTAAAGTTTTTGCACAAGAGAAAGGGACCTACAGTAGAAACTAGTAACTGCACAGCTGTCGTGACCGGAAACAAATACTTTCATTAGATGTCCCGAAGCGGGATCGAGACAACGACCTCTTGCACAGCGAGCACACACACTACCCACTGCGCCACAACCGACCAGGTAAGAACAAATTGGATTTGGCAGATGAAAGTGATCAAAAAGGCACTTATTTTCTAGCTTATCGCTTGAATCAAGTTAAATCTTGAATCAGACAAATCTAGCACGAATTGGCGATTCTGTAATCGGCGGCTGCGCTGGCTTGGACATGTTATTCGTATGGATGAAGAAACTCCTGTAAAAAAAGTGTACAGGGGGAACGTTCGCCTTAAGGAAAGCAGGAGCTGTAGGACGACCAAAACTTAGTTGGGAAAAACAGGTGCTGAAAGACATGAAGGCGCTTAAACTGAACAACTGGTGCCAGCTCGCACAAGCAGAGGCGAGTGGCGGCATTATGCGCCGGCCGTCACGGTGTGATGAAATATCGACCCAAATAAGAAGAAGAAGAAATTGGCTTTAATCTGTTCGAAAACGTGAAGACAAACGATCTCGACTTTGAGCTTGCGGGCGAGGAAAGTGCAGAAAGAACAATTCCGAAAAAGGAGACGTGCGCGAAATATAAGTGAAAAGCAAATATTAATAACGTATAAACTTAAAAAGTGAACGACCTAGAAGAATATGTCAATCTTCTGAAAGCATTCGAGCTTGAAAGAGTGCCAAATTATTTAAATGGTCAAGGAGAGAGTTAAAATAGACATACATATTTGCAAAGAAAAGAAGCGGTCACGCTTTCGATAGTTGTCGCTACCCTGCAAACATTTTGTAGTGTTACTTATCACTCTCTTCAAAGGGAGAGATTGGCGATAGTTTGTGGGGAGAATTTGGAGATAGTTTGCAATATGCCAGAGATAAATTGGTTAGAATATACATAAGTAGTATTTTAGCCGTGTACCAACCAGCATGTGCGATATTGCAACTAGCTGAGAAGGCATTATAATCGAGTTCAGAGCGAAGGTTCCCGAGTTGGAATTCCTATCTCCAGGAAAAAACGGTTTTTTATTTCTCAGAAGTTTATTTTTTTATACCCCTGCAGAGGGTATCAAATACTGTGTATCGAGAACTTGGCATCGAATACTGCCTAATCGTTATATTTATTATCCAAAAAAAAAAAAAAAAAAAAAAAAAAAAAAAAAAAAAAAAAAAAAAAAAAAAAAAAAAAAAAAAAAAAAAAAAAAAAAAAAAAAAAAAAAAAAAAAAAAAAAAATAAAAATAAAAAAATAAAAAAAAAAAAAAAAAAAAAAAAAAAAAAAAAACAAAAAAAAATATTTAAAAAAAATTTTTTTTTGTTTTTGCATATAACTATGGTGCAAAATATGAGTTTGACATCTTCAAAATAGAGTTATTTTACATTTTTGGCCAAAATTTACCAACACTTAAAAAAAATATTTTTTATTTTTACGTTTACATTTACAATATTACATAGCTTGATTAATTTCTAAGTTCATTGAGAGACTGTTTTGTGATTGTAGTAGTTATTTCATTAGGGACTTAAATCTTCTCAACTTCTAGTTCCAGTCCAATGGGAATTAGACTTTATCCTAATAGCCAGGGTTCAACAATGCATTTAACCCCAGAGAGTAATTTGATAATTCAGCCAGGTTATAGAGACATGAATTAATTTGCTGCCAGTGTTCTGTGTGACGATTTCAGAATCAATTTCCATGGGTTCATGTAAAGAACAATTATCCACAGTGGTTGAATCAACAACTGGGTCGATTTCCATTGGTTCAGATGGTACAGTATTATGGTAGCTGTTGTGAAAAATTCCATATTTTTCTTGTAGCCATTTCTTTCTATATATGCCCGTAAGTTTTGCAATTATGGTAGATATTTTGTTGATTTTTGTAGATTGAAATTTTGACACTTGAATCTTTCTTAGTTTGATTGTTTTGCACTTGGTAAAGTTTTTAGATTTTTGTTTACCAAGTCTTTTTCTATATATGCACAATATTTGTTTCATATTTGTTGATGTTTGTTTTATCCGCTGAAAGAAAGAAGAATCACTTTTTGTTAGTTATTTAATTTTTTGCTTCTAGATTTCTTACGGTATTACTTATTTTAAGAAGTGCTTACTCTCAACAGGCAGTTGAGAGGTGACGACTGATTATTTCTTTTATTTTTTTTTTAAAGGATAATATCTTTGACCAGGGTTTGAACCAGCATTAATAATAGTTAAAAGGGCTTAGGGACTTGCACTCTAGTCTCTAAGCCAAAGTCGTCACAATTATGTAATCAATGTTTTGTACATATAAACTTCCTTTTCAAGGATCATTTAATAATAATTGATTTAATGACTTGAGAATTATAAGAACTAAATGCTGTTCTTAAAATTGTCATAATCTCTAAAGTTTTTCTGAAGATTATGTAAAGGAAATATCTCAAAGTACTTGGAAAATGTTGACTTTTATGATGAAATAGAACTGAATAGAACTTGTTGAGTGTAAAGGACAGCTTAGGAATAATAATTTCAATTAAGAAACTAAGAAAAAATTTATTTATATTTCAAGCATTAAGAAATTTGTAAAGTAAATTTTCATCTCAACGCTGGATCGAACACATGATTTGTATTTACTTTCGGTTATGATCGAAAGTCAAGCGCCTTAACCAACTTAGCCACAGAAGAGCTTGTTGCACCCACCCCTAAATGCCCTTATAATGAGTCATGATGTGATAAGAACCTGTTTGATGCAGCTGCTCATGTCCAGCTTGTGGTGAGTAGTATATCTGCAGTAAGTAAATCAGGTCGCATTGAATCCACTTGGCATTTCAACTACTGTATCGTTACCGATTTGACTTAAACCCTATCTAAGTAGTTATCCTTCCGTAAAACATTCTTTACTTTAAGTTCTATAAAAAAAGGTTTAAACAAAAACCCGACTCGGAATAAGAAACAAATTCCATAGTATTGCCGACCCTTGGGGGAAAAAAATTACATCAAAGTCCCCCCAATGGGAATTCGAACTCAGAACTTTTTGGTTTGAGCGTAACTCACCAAGCCAAGCTCTCTCAACCAGTTACGCCAGCGCTGCGATCGCGGCACCCACGCAAAGTAGTCTATATCAACCACTTGGATACTGTAGAGTCGTTGAGTGATTCATTCGAATGGCAACCGATTGGTTTGGTTTTTTTTCGCTTGCCATTCCATTCGAATGGAACAACCACCACCGAGTTGAAAAGTTGCGCTTCTTTGTTGCTTGCACATCCCATCCAACCAAAAAAAAATATCCGTGGCCAAAAGCAGCGTTTCAATTCAGCGAATGTTCCACACGGTAACAGGCGAACAGAGTCGATAGCAGCCGTTTACAACATTTCGACATTAAGTTGAAAGCCTGATTGGCTGAGAAAGCGCAGCAGGCGATTGGCGTGCTCGTGCTCTCTCCCCAATGGAAGGGGGCGGATGAGGAGGGCCAGCAACATTGTTGCTCTTCTCGAAATAGGGTGGTGCTGCCGCTTCTTCCTCTTCCTTTTTTTTTTGGTCTGGGGCTTCTTCTTGCTCTTTAAGAAACAACAAACATTTTTACTAGGTCTCCATGAGAACTAGCAACATGCCGGCCGCACAACGAACGATTAGATTTTCAATGAAAACTCAATAGAAATTTTGTTAGAAGCCCCAGCCACCGGTGCGAGTGGGATGCACATACTGCTAGTGTGTGTGAGTGGGATTAGACTCTAATTGGACTCTCGGATAATCCAATTTGCACACCGCAATCACAATCACAATTGATTGATTGAAAGAGAGGAAGAATTGCCGACGCACGAACCTCAGTACGGTTTTCGTTTTCCCGAACTCTGCATGTAATAATAATAATAACGAACAAAAAAAAATTTCGTAGCTGTTTAGTGGATGATTAAACTGAATTTAATCGTTTGCGAACAGGCGCACAGCTTTGACCAGACAGCCGATGGGCTATTATGGTCGTCACTTTTCTCGCAATGAAATCCATACGATTTTAAATTGCCTACCCCAAGACCCCCCCACCAACCACCCCACAGAGAATAGGCTTTTGTGCTGTGAGCGCGTTCTATTGTTGTCTCGCTTGCACCCCAGTTGGACGAGTGACGGGCAGCCCAGTTGCGAATTGGGCTCTGATTGAATTTGTATACAGCTGATGAAAAGTGGTGTATCGGGTCGGGAGGGGATTGAAATGAATAAGTTGGGTCGGGATAATGCAAAATCCCGTATTTTTTTAAATCCCGGTAAATTTTGTTGGCATCAGCAATGAAAAATTTATCGAAAAGTATTTTATGGAACTATCCAAATGGTCACATTAACTTACGAATGCAAAAATGGGTTCTCGGGAAGGTCCAAAAAAGAGATGAGAAATTAATTCCTTAAATTCGCTACATCATTTGATGTTTTCGAATCGCCGTAAGACCTTGCTATCTGCCAAAATGACATATACGGCACTGTTTCGAATTCCGAGTCGGGTTTGTCCTTTGGATGCTGGCATGTGAACTTTCTATATCACCAACGACATCGCAAAACTCCTATCCACAACGAACATGTCATTTGTAAGCAAAAGCATCATTATCAGACATGCTCCCATTTTAGCATTCGAAAAAGTTTTGCGACTTGAAACCGGGTTTTCGAACAAAATTTTTCTCCAAATCTCAAAACATTTGCGAATGCGAAAATGGGTACATGGCTGTATATTAATGTTCTCAAGAACTTCCTTCAATGTTAAAATCGATTTTCTTGATATATGTGATCATTTAGTCACTGTATGCATACATATATTCCGTGATTCTTTATGAAATGTATCTTCGATTTTTTAAGCTTTGTCGATTTGTCGATGCGGTTTTGGAAAATTGCACGAAAAATTTTAAGGTGGCGATCTAACGGGAACTGCCAAAACCACCTCATTATATTTATCTGTTTTGTTTTGCAGGGAATTCAATAAAGTCCACAGAAAGTCCCATATTAGTATAAAATCATTTACATTTCTACAGTCGATAGATTTTCTGAATGAACTTGAAATTGATCGAACTAACTCGACTAACAATGCTTTCAAACGATCGGTGAGGTGTGCAGTGTCAGTTGGCCGGCCAGGCACACCAAAGCAAACACAAAAACAAAGACAAAAACATAGACAAAAACACAGACAAATACAAACACAAAAACAAAGACAATAGCAAAGTCAATAACAAAGACAAAAAAATCGACAAAAAAGAAGGCAAGAACAAACACAAAACCAATCACAAAAACAAACATGAAAACAAACACAAAAACGAAGACAACAACTAAGACAAAAACAAAATCAAAAACAAACACACAGAATACTGAGTATCTAAAACTTATCATGGAGTACTTAGACCCGAAAATTTACAATCGAGTACTAAGTCTCTAATACTTAGAATCGAGAACGGAGTATCAAGTACTTGGTATCGAATAATAAGCATAGAGTAATTTGTATCGAGTACTTAGTATCGAGTACTAAGTATCGAATACTTATGAATCGAGTACTGAGTATCGAGTGCTTGGTATTGAGTAATAAGTATCGAGTACTTAGAATCGAGAACTGTGTATAATATAATGCGTATCAAGTACTTAATATTGACTACTTAGTATCGAATACTTAGAATCGAGTATTGAGTATCGAAAACTTGGTATCGAGTACTTAATACTCAGTATCAAATACTTAGAATCGAGTACTATTATCGATTACTGAGTATCGAGTTTTGAATATGGAGGATAAAGTAACGACAATCGCAAGAATGTAAAAGGCAGAGCATATCGTATACAGCATATTTCATATCAAGGCACCGTGAGTGTAAGCAACACTTACACCTTTTTTTGTTTTTCTTATGATTCGACTATCGTTTATCCGATCTTTACCATACCTTCGGCGGATCGATAAATAATCCTGATTTCTAAATATGTTCAAAAGGTACGAACCTTCTATCTAAAAAACTGTGGGAGATATGACATTTTTCCAAATTGCGGTAGCGAGAGGGGGCGTGGCGAAAATTGAAAATAAACTTGATCTGCCTGCAATTATAAGAAGTTTTTGTCCCATAGGGGACAAACCTCTATCTCTAACCATCTCTGAGATCTCTGCGTCCATACGGACAGGCAGACGGACATGGCTATATCGACTCGGCAGTTGATGCTGATCAAGAATATATATCCTTTATTGGGGTCGGAGATGCTTCCTTTTGGCTGTTACATACCTTTGCACATACTTAATATACTCGGTGTACCTTTGGTAAGTAAAGTAAAATGGCTTGTCAGGTTGACACAGCCCCAAGGCTTGTCAAGTTGGCACAGCCCCAAAGGGCCAAAGCCGAGCCTCTCTCAATCTCTTGGCTCGTGCGCTTCTAATCTTAGCACAGGAGAAAGGGACTTACAGTTTAACGCCGAATCCGAACGGCAGTTTGAGAAGCTTTTCATGGCTAATTACTGCAAAGCTGGCGCCAACAGCAAAGAGGTGTGGCCGGGTGTAAAGTTTATTCAAAGAAAAAACTTTTCATTAGATGTTCCGAGGCGGGATCGAACCCACGAAAGAAAATTAATATAACTAACTTGCTCATAAATTTCCACAAACTCCTCCCACGTTTGTGTGCCCAATTGGCAAGCGGGTCTATAAAAAAAAAGCTATTTCCATCTCGCTTGCACCCACACCAAAGAGTAACTTTCTCTTTTCAATTGCTGCATGCCCGGCAAATAGTGGAGAGATCGCCCGACAAACTCACCGAATTAATCGTCTTGCTATCTTTTTAGCAATCCTAATAATGTTAATTCATGGGGTGGGCGCCTGTTAACTAGCAGCAAGCGTCTGCAGCCATTAACATGACGAAAATCGATAACAGCCAACGAAAATTCTAGCTCCGCGAATTATGGCCTCCGATTTCTGCGGCTCTGTTAACATTTGAACGTTAAAAATTCGATTTTATAGAATGCCTGGCTTCGTTTTTTTATTGTAGTGGGAGGGAGACGGCCTCTGGGCCTCTAATTACACCAACAAAGTGGCAAGCACGAGCGGGAGAGCTGGCTCGCGATGGTAACAGAGCGCACAGCAGCTACGCATTCTGCGCGCCTCTTAGTTATTATGTCAGATCTGCAATGTGTGACTATAAAATACGTAGGAACAAGAAATTTATTGACTCTCGTCGCCCCCGGCGGTGGGTGTGAGTTATAAAATTGATGGCATAAAACTGTCATGAATTTATAAATGCCCGCCAGCAACTGCATTTCCTGTCCGCCTATTGCCCATTTTCGATTGTATGGTAACGTTTTGCAGTCATTTTGTTGCCACCGTTTGCCACCCACCATTTGCAATTGCTGACCGCCTATTGAAATTTTCGGTTGTATGTTGGTAACATTTGCGGCCATCCCCGAGGTAATTGGTTGGCTCTGGCAACGCTCTCTCGCTCATTGGAGCAATGTAAAACATCCCGCACCACACACAGACTCAGCATTTTTGTTTTGAAATATTTGCAACCTCGACATTCTGAGCAACAACTGCCCCCACATGCTCCAAGCGCCCGAGAGCATTCCAAGCATAGCGGTGCGGTCTGCTTTTTACGCTGCTTGCCTGTTCGGGCAAGTAAGTGAAATTTCATGCAAAATCCATTCTTCGGAAATTTCGAATTCCCCACATATTTTTGTGTCGCTGCGAGTGAGAGAGACAGATCATGACGATTATTTTTATTTGATGTGGGGTTGAGGAACTCGGTTTGATTGTGGGGGGAATTATCAACGAATGTGAGAGCTTTGAATGTTAAAGGGGGGATAATTTTTTGAAACGAAAATACAAACTAAAAAACAATATGAATCGAGTTTTAGAATGCATTTTACAGTTCCCCTGTTGTTTGAAATTAACCCGCTAATTTGGAAAAACAACACTGCTCAGTTTTATAGCTTTTCTTACAAATGTATATGTGATTTAGCGACCTATTTTCTAACCAATTTCTCTTACTTACTGAACTTCAGGGCCGGTTGGCTCAGCGGATAGTGTGCGCGACCGCTGTGCAAGAGGTCGTGGGTTCGATCCCGCCTCGGAACATCTAATGAAAAGTTTTTCCTTTGAAAAATCTTTACACCCGGTCACCCCTCTCTGCTGTTGGCGCCAGCTTTGTAGTAATTAGCCATGAAAAGCTTCTCAAACTGCCGTTCGGATTTGGCGTTAAACTGAAGAAACCTTTCTCTTAAAGTTTTTTTTACATCGTTTTAAAAATTATGTCGTTCAAGTGACGCCCTCCATTTTCTATGTATTGAACGAAGCGATTACGGGTGTTTCGCATCACCCTTTCCAACATGACGAGCGGAATGTTGGCCACTTCCTCTCAAATGTTCGTCTTCAGGTCTTCAAGAGTCCGGGGACGGTTGCTGAAGACCCAGGACTTCAGGTAACCCACATAAAGAAGTCGCAATGGGTTAAATCTGGGGTTAAAGCCGCTGCGTTGCGATCACTGAGAGTCCGTTGGATAAATAGACCTCTACGGCAAATGCTCTTTGTTGCTCCACCGCATGATCACGCTTGACTGGGAGGTAACAAAACTTTAAGACCCCACCTTTCGAATGAGATCACGCCCAGCCCTCCAGGTATACGTTGAGCGTAATGACGCTCATTTCAGATAGGGGAGCTATGTTGCCTCACCCTGAATAATACTAGCAAATAACCCGGCTTGCTTCGATGCACCGCCGTCAGTTAAGCTATTTAAACCGATATCGGTATCAGTTTTCTTTTCCGACTAGGGAGTGGATTTCACAAATTGGAAAATATTTGGCCATTTTTTTCTCCCCCGTGGAGCACACAAACCGAATCTTACATACATCGTCACAAAGCACAGATTAACTCTTTTGCCTCGACCGCGGTTAAAAAAAAGGTCTCACCTTACATTTCTGATCTTGGAGGTGGTGAAAATAAGAGCTTGCAAACCCAATTTGATAAAGATTGGTCTTGAACACACATTTTGTGACATTTTCAACCAATTCTCCAACCATTCCTAAAAGTATAGTTGCAATCGGATGAACACTATAATTTTGCAAATGTATTGGTTTTTGCACCATTTCCCATCCATTTCTTCAACTTGGAAACCTTCCCGGGCAAGCGTCCAGCCAATCCCCAAAGATTCATCAAAATTAAACATTTTGAATTTTTCGCGGTTTTAGAAACAAATTTTAAAAGTATAATTATAATCGGAAGAACGGTTTAATTTTGCAAATTTGGCGGTTTTTGGACCATATACCGCCCATTTCTTTATCTTAGAAACCTTTGCGGGCAAGCATCCAACCATTGCGCAAATGGTATAATTTTGCAAGTTCCGCGGTTTTTGTTATCTTAAAAAGCTTCGCGAGCAAACGTCTAACTATTCCTCAAAGTTTCATCGCAATCAAATGACCGATATAGTTTTGCTAAATGTCAAAACAAAAATTTAAAAAAGTATCTTACTATTGCTTTGCTTTAACATGAAAGTTCCCAAATTAGACGTTACTAATTTGGGTAATGTATAGGTGGCAAAGTCGTCGCATTCTTCCGATGCATTTGATGTTGTTGTAAGTTGTTCGGGACTCCTCCCGATCCTACGATCTTTTAGGGACGCCTGCTCATTTTTATTGTGTTCTGACCGATACAATTTGACCGGAGTTCGTCCATTCAAAAACTCGGGCTTAATAAGGTCGCTGTTTTGGTCACTGAAAAGTCACATTTTTGGTCACTGTTGGGTCACTATTTTGGCCACTGTTTTAGTTCAATTTTTGGTCACTGTTTTAGTGACAATTTTGGTTACTGTTTTCGTCATTGTTTCGGTCACTCTTTCGGTCACTGTTTCGATCACTGTTTTGGTAACTGTTGCGGTCACGGTTTTAGTCACTGATTTAGTCACTGCTATGGTCACAGTTTTAGTCACTGTTTCGGTCATGGTTTTAGTCACAGTTCCGGTCACTGTATTGGCCACAGTTTTGGTCACTGTTTTGGTCACTGCTTTGGTCACTGTTTGGTCACCATTTGGTCACTGCTAAAAATAATTTCATTGTAAAAAGGCTCTGTAAACACAGGAACTGCTTACCAACTTTTTACATTAAGTCAAAATGAAAGAACCTGCAACAACAACAACCACTTAGCCCTTTGGTTCATTGATTCAACAACTTGAAAGAGCTTCTTCCCATTAAAAACTCAAACAGATACAGAGAGCACAGTACGCACTGCAACGATGACGTCGACTCCTTAAATTCAAGGTGACAAAGTCGCCTAAACCTGCAACTCATTCATGGTATGGGCCTACTTTTGGGTGGCAGTGGGTGCTCTGTTGGAGTTAGACGCACTATTGTCCTCTGTAAATCCTCATTGTAACAAGCGCCCAGAATCATTGTCTTACGCATACGTCGTCGACGACCTGACTCCGACTCGGAAAGTGCAGCGGCAAAAAAATATAAAATAAAATCCAATGCAAAAAAGTTGCCATAAAAAGAGAAGTTCCCGTCGTCTCTGTCTCGGGCATCGCCCAAAAATAAATGCATTGCGGCTGGACGGACGCTTCCATATAGTATACATCCTCCACACTCTCTCTCGCACAACGCACGCATACTCACACATCGGAGATCGCAACTCGTTGGATGTTGATGATTAACTCGGTTGCCACAATGCCAACAACAACAACAACAGCAGTTCATTGCTCCAGCTCAAGGCAATGTGGAAGAGAAGGAAACGGCACGAAAAAACCGATTGGGCATACAAATTCTTGTTTTATCTCTGAGCTCCCTGACTCAACTTCTTTTGCTACTGCAGTTTCTGCTCTGCTATCTGATCATGTCCCGGAAACTGGTTTTGGCTTCACAATGCTCATGCCGATCATTAAGAAATCAATAAAAACGGAAAGTTAACCAAACCACAAAACCTTAAACTGTTTCGAATCAACAATTTGCTTTAAAATAAAAAATATTCAACTGAAATTTACTAGGGGATCGTGACTAGATGGAATATTATCAGCCTTGTTCTCAATTCCACTTCCGCAAAAGTTTTGTGATTTAGAGACCAAATCTGTCCAAAAACCGGTTTGAAATCACAAAACTTGCGAAAGTGGAAAGGCTGTATATGGGCATTTCCACAGAAAGGTTCACCGAGACCAAAAAATTAAAAGTACTTAAAAACACTTTTCGATCATAAGTATAGAGATGTCCGATTGCGACCAAACTTGATGGAATAATGGCAAAGCATTGCAAACTAAGAAATACGAAGTTTGGAGGCGTTTCCATTGAAAACAAAAAAGTTTTTCTCACTAAAACTAGTTTTTCGACCGATTGTTCCTATGACAGCTATATGCTTTAGTCATCCGATCGGGCCGGTTCCGACAAATGTGCAGCGTATATGTACCAAAAGACTTTGTGCAAAGTTTGGTGAAGATAGCTTTCAAACTGACGGAGGAGATAGCATAGAAACAGACAGACGGACGGACGGTCAGGGCTAAATCAACTCAGCTCATCGTGCTGATCAAGAATATATATACTTTATGTGGTCGGAGAAGCTACCTTCAATGAGTTACAAACATCCGAACAATTTTATAATACCCTCTGCAAGTGTATAAAAATGAAAATATGATGAAAAAGTAAATAATTAGCATTTAAAAGGTCAGACTTTGACTTGATTCCTACTCATGCGAGCAGAGAGCGAACAAATTTGAGTGTTGATTGAGTTTGTTTCTCTCTCTTTTGATATTACACAAGCAATTCTACGGCGTTTGGGGTTCCGCGCTTAACAAGCCTTTTGCTTGGACCACTTGAATGTTGAATGTCCAAATAAAAATAGTGCTTTATTTCTTCATCGAGAGAACGACCGTTTCTTAAGCCAGAGTAATTCTTCAAGGACAAATTCAGGAATTTTGAATATATGCTTGTTCATTTATTAAATATTATATTACCTCTTTCCAGCTTAAGACTAAACTATTTAAATGCTTAACTATGCAGCAGGAATGTTTAAGATATCATAAATATATATAGTGTGTATATATAAGGTATGTCTAGTTTGAGTACATGAAATAAATTTCGTTAGTTGCATTAAAATAATATTTGGTGCCGTTGAAAATTGTTAGCTCTAATCAAAATCGATATATTAAGGGGTAGTTAAGGTAGGTAGGGATAGGGGTGGGAATCCTAGCAGATAAGGGCTATATTGCCGCTTTCATTGCCAGCAAGAAAAGCTCGGTTTAAGGGCAACACAGCCAGGGAGGTAAGCACACCGCGAAACGTTTCCGATCTTAGTTTGGTGATGGAATTCAAAGCATGCGAATTGGTCACATCGGCATAGACACCCACACGATTGCCG
This sequence comes from Lordiphosa collinella, assembly GCA_018904265.1. Classification (NCBI taxonomy): domain Eukaryota; kingdom Metazoa; phylum Arthropoda; class Insecta; order Diptera; family Drosophilidae; genus Lordiphosa; species Lordiphosa collinella. Next base: position 1,152,517 of record JAEIFV010000005.1, on the reverse strand, counting down.
GTGGTGGCATAGACCAGGGAGGTGCCAACGCTGTGCAAATAGTGAGCCGGTTCCGGGGGAGGTCTGTGGTATAAAGAAAAAAGATTAAGTATAGTTTGTAAATATGTAAGCTTAAGAGCCTACTCACTTGAGCTGGTAATGCAAGATGCCATCCAAAGCATGCCACACGGCTAGACTATGATCCAGTGCCGAACTGACCAACAGTTGATCACTGGGTGCAGTCAATTGTAGTAGATCACACTCCATGGGTCGCCAGGAGTTCAATACCATGCCCGTACGCGTGTCCAGTTGAACTATGCCTCCAGAGGAGAGGCCAGCGGCTAGCCAATTGCCAGAGGGTGCCACCGCCAGGCAGCGTACAGTGGCATTTGGCAAAGCGGGATGACACACTCTCCACTCATTCACATACTGCATGGAGCGGGCATCGATCATCTTAACCGTAGACTCGGCTGTGCCAGCCACCACCAGCGGCGAGTGGGAGGGCAAACATTTCACCACCGTTACAGCACTGTGTTTGGGCGCATCCAATATACCCAAAGGCCGACCTATAAACGGATCCCATAGATGCACTCCCGAATCACAGCTGACCACATAACGCAAAGATTCCAGAAAACTCAAAGAGTGTATGGACTTTTTGTGCGCCGTATAAGTGTACTGACAAGTGCTGGTCTTTCGTCCATCTCCTTCGCTACGCAGGGACCACAATTTTACCGTCTTGTCCTTCGAGGCGGATATAAAACTATTCTCATTATCCAGAGCATAGATGGCCCTAACCGAGTTGGTGTGCCCCACAAAGGACTGCAGACGTATCTGCTTCAGATTCAGCGCCTGATTATCCTTCTCACTGCGTGTGGTCTCATGACGCCAGTAGGCCAACCAATTCCCTCTCAGATGACGAGTGCTGGGCAATTGATCCAGCTTATAGGCCACCATGTCGAGCAGCTCCATGCTACTGCTGGCCAACTGTAGACGATTGCCCACAATTTGTGTGCCAAAACTATTGGCAGCCAACTCACACGACGAGTCCATTACATCCTCTCCCTGTCCAGGTAGTGCACTAGCCACCAATTGGGATTTGTTCTGTCCCGGCTGTTCGTACTCATGACACAGGGTCAGCACAAATTCCATGTTGCTCAAAGTCCTTTGCATTATGGCCTCACCCAGGAAGCGCAAGAAAGCCAAATAGGCGGTGTGTGCCAATTCGGGGCCAAATACATCTCTCAGTTCCTCCAAGGCTCTCTCCTGCTGACCCGGTCCTCCACTCAGAGTTAGATTAGCCAAATTGCAGCTGAAGTCATTGGGCAAACCAAATGCCTTGTTGAAGATCAGAAAGAAGGGACAGAGCAGCGACTGACAGAGATGCTCTCGCGACATATCCGAACCCAGGCGTACGCTCAACGCATAGATGGCATCCAGAAATTTGCGAGCCAACAGCGAACGGCCCAAATATCCACTGGGCATGAGGAGATTTGTGGAACTAAGCAAGCGCAGTATGGGCAATAGAATTGCATCCAACAGAATATGCTGAAGGTGTTCCATAATGCTGACATCTGTCAAACAGGGCACCATATACTTGAGCAACTGCAGCGAACTGATAATGGCTCCCTCCAAGCTGCCCGTTATCCGTTTGGAGCATAATGCAATCAGTTCACTTATGTGAGGGAAATACTGGAATAGCAGAAAGTTTTCGCCATAGAGAGCTGAAAGGAAACGGGGGAAAAAAAAGATGAGGATGAGTAATATTTTATCAAAAGCAGCTAAGCTCGGCTTAAGCCAGTGTTCCTCAACGCGGCAAATCACAACGAATGCTTGCCGAAAGCATGCGTCACTGAGTGTCAGAGACAGTGAGATTCTCTTTTTGGGGAACCCTGTCTTAAACTTTTACTGAGAAATCAGATCCTTGCTCAAGGTTTTTTGATAATAAGAAACGGCCAACTAATAGCCCGGTCTAAACATAATCCGAAAAATAGTACGTGAAGACTCGAATGTAATCAAAATGAAATGATGAAATTTTTGATCACATTCGAGTCTTTTTGAAGTCCTCGGTTTGATGAAATAGTCATAAATGCTTTATGATCACAGATGATACTTATGTCGGGAGAAAATGGTACCCTATCCGCGACTCTTCTTAAAGATGTCGTTTCTAACACGTATTTCTGATTAGTTTGGACTCATTTTCGTGTCATTTAATAGACTATGACTATCTATAGATCTTATATCCACCACTTACCAGCTATAGACATAAGGCATTCCAGCACCCGTGCCGCACTCCGATCGCCCACAACACGTGCATTTGCTATGCTAAAAAAATTTAGATTCCCCGACTCTGGCGAATTGGAAACCGAATCCGCATCTTCCACTTCGGGCAGTAGATTCTCCTGGCCTACATAGCATAGCGAGAGGAGCTTTAATAGATTTCTGGTAATGTAACGAGAAGTCAACACTGGACCCAGACGATGTGAAAGCCAAACTAAACTTTCGGCACTCATTTCACTGATGCGATTATTCTGCAAAGCCTTTGCCTCTGACATCCGGGAGATGACCGAAGCCTGCAGGGAGTCACTGGCTTCTGTTTCTGCGGCTGGCTGGGTCGTGGCCTGACTGATTAGCTCAAAACTATCCACACTCTTCCTGGAGCCAATATCACAATCAATGGCGCTTAAATGAAAGCTGCGTCTAATACCACCCGCAGAGCTGGCGGGGATTTCAATAGTGGGCGAGCGGGGTCCTATAATGGTAGGTAAATCGGTTGAGTCCTTGAGAGAGAGCTTGTCGGGGGATATCTTTGCGCCATAGATTAGCTCATTGATGACCAACTTATCGGGGGAACCACCATCCGATTCTCGTGCCTCCTCTGCATTGGCTGTGGGTGGACGCATGTCAAAGGAATCGATGGATTTACTCTCTGGATTGGAAACTCTATCCTGATCCTCCTCAAAGGTGAAAAGTTCTTCAATGTCTGGTTTATCCGGTTCCTCCTCGACGGCGGCAAAGTTGAGATTCTTACTGGTGCGTCGACTACCGCCACTGTGATAGTGATAGCCATTCCCCTGCTCCGGTTCCTTATAGCCACCCACGGCCTCTATGAGTGGGGCTATGAAATGCTGCAGGAAACAGCGCAGTCCAAAGCGTACTATCAGACGCAACAGAAAGCTGTGATGGTAGAGTTTTACCGATTTCCGTGACTTGAATGAACTGGACGAAGAGAAACGTAAATGACCCGCACCCGAGGCGTTAGCTTCATCCACCGGACTGCTGGCTCCCTCCACATCGTACAGCTTGAGCAGAGGTTGTAGCAAATGCTGTTGTGTCTGAGCCATACCCAAGGCCTGAGCAATCGGATCGAATAGATTCCAAGCGGTCAAAATCGAAGTGCGTTCATCTCTCAGCAAATCTATGAGATGTGGCAAAAGCAGTTCCACGGGAGTAAATTGCTCATAGGCAAAGGTAATGGGTTCAAGCAATCTTCTGACATGGGCACAGCAAGACATGACCTTGCACTCGGCTATCTTACGCTCGAATATGACACGCTGACGATCCATTTCGGTATAGCGTGAGCATTCCTTGCCACCCTGACAGCTGAAGTGGGTGTGGAGCTCCAGAAGGGTGGCATCCAGTTCAAAGGCATGCAGAGATCTTACCAAAGCATAGACAGCTATGTAATGCGAGGGAAAGGGTAGCAGTAGGTTGGCAAACATGGGTTCCACCAGCTGAGCCGGATTGGTGGGCAGAGGCAAGCCTTGGTCATTGTTGTCCAATTGTAGCAAGAGGCGTACCACTTGACGCACTGGCTTGGGCAACTCCTGACGCTGCAAACGTGCCAGTGTTCTACAGGCAGCTAGACGAGACTCAAAGCTAGCACTTAAGCCATTCCCCATCAGCAGGGGTCTCAGTTTCGACATGGCAAATAGCTCTACAATGAGGCAACCCAACACCTGTAGCTCACGTTCTCTGCGCTCCTCCACCAACTGCTGCAGGCAGTTCTTTTTGTCAGCTTTTAACAGATTCTTACTTTTAGCCGCCTGGATTTCTACATCTGCAAAAAGCTGATTCGTAAAGGAATGCTCCGCCGAGTTCTGTTCAAACATTAAATCACTGCTGATCATTTTCTCCTCTGGATTTGACGAGCCTCTTTGCTGGGGAAAAGTGCGTGCATAGAAGGTTTCCAACGTCTCCAGATTCTGTAGCAACAGTGTTGGATTGTAATGTTCGGGTAGCTCAATGAAATTGGTCATCGCATAGAAATTGGAGGCCGAAGCCGAGGAGGAGGGATCTTGACAGGGACGTAAAGACATGCGAGGTGAGCTGGCCTTCACTTCGGCCTGCAGGTTCTCCGAGCTTTTGGCCAAACGCTTTGAGGAGTTGCCATACAGTTGACTTAGACGAGGAGCCGTCTTGTTAAACCAAGGCGTGACATAACGACGCGGTGGATGAGCCTGTGTAAATAGCTGAACTATACCACGTTGACTCAGATGACGATGCTGATCCACCAAGGTGAGGCAAACATTCTTGGATTTGACAGCTGCCTTTCCGCTCAACTTGTAGCTGAAAAAAAGAATGCGATATGTGGGTTAAAAGGAGAATTGGTGCTCGGTGTAGTTAGTTTACCCGTTACTCAGGGGGCTTAATGTTGTAAAGCTTTCCCTTACAGTTCATAGGAATTATCACAAGAAGCCTAAGAGATACTTTGGGATATTGAAAACTCTAACGACAAACGGTCTCTAACGATCAAACGGTCACGATCACCCAGCACGGTGCATGTGTTCGACATAAAGCAAATAAATGGCTAAGTCAGCGACAGGAGGAATATACTAGAAGCACGTCAAGAAAATCTTTGAATCGTGGAGTTGAATTTTAACAGCAGTGAAATCTATGTTAGGTCGCAAGGAATCAGCTGAGACTCCATCTAAACTACCATAAAGGCTGTCAGATCTATAAATAAAGTAACGAGCGGATAGGTTATTGACGTTTTAATGTAAAAATGGCTTGACACAGTCCCAAAGGGTCAAAGCCGAGCTTCTCTCAATCTCTTGGCTTGTGCGCTTCTAATTTTTGCACAATAGAAAGGGACCTACAGTTTAACGTCGAATCCGAACGGCAGCTTGAGAAGCTTTTGCATGGTTAATTACTGCATAGCTGGCGCCAAAAGCAGAGAGGGGTGACCGGGTGTAAAGTTTATTCAAAGAAAAAACTTTTCATTAGATGTTCCGAGGCGGGATCGAACCTAAGACCTCTTGCACACCATACGCTGAGCCACCCGTTTTAATAGTCTACTGAAAAGGAGGATTTCAGTTTGTTGGAATAAGTGCAGAAGTGGAAGGGGCAGCACTGATATGAGGATTAGAGTAATCCTTGAACAAGTACACGATTATATACTCAGGTCAGAAAGTTGGCTCTATTGCTCTGTCAATATATAAATCAGGCAGCGAAGTCTTAAACACGAGACACAAAAATTTATGTACTCAAAAAAAAAACTCACCCAAAATTTAAATCAATCCAATGATGCAGTCGCTCACTCACATACTGTGACTCCAGTGCCTCTCGATGCTTGCATATAAAATCCTCCGGACAGCTGGCCCAGGCAGGCAACTCCAAATCCGGCAAATCCTCATGTATGCTTTTAAAAATCATGGGATCTGTATAAAATTCCGGTATACACTCATCTGGTGTCCATTCCTGTAAACGTTGTATGGATATGGGATATTCAGCAGGCACCCATATAGGACGCACATGGGCACAGAGTATGGACTGAGGTGTACGCCTGGCCGTGTAAACAAAATAGGTAATCTCCGAGAGGAAATCAGAGACATGATGTGGCACCTGTTCGGCAGCCAGTTCAGCACCGTGTTGTTGATTATACATCAGATCCAAGTGTATGTCACCCTTGTTCAAACGATATTTACTCTTGGTCAAGTCCCGCCAATTGGCTCCATTGCGTGCCGTGAAATCGGTGACCCAGGGCATGATGTGATGATGCGAGGCATTGGTCAAGCTACGACCACAGGCATTGTTTAAGATGGTGAGATAATCAAAGTTGGACAACTGACCATTGCACCACATCTCGGAGTATTCACGTAAATTGAATTGAGCAGGATCAAAGGCCAGTTTAAGATCAAACATGGGACTTAGAGAAGTTGCATTTGCCTCAGCATGATTTGATTCTGGTGTCTGCAAGGCGGTTAGCATTTCTCCAGCCTGTTCGTCCTCCATGAGATTACACTGTAGACGAGGCAACACCTGCAGCCAGAGATTTTCTTTTAAGACAATATGCTGCAGTCGGAGATCACCCAGAAAGAAGCCTTGCGCTTGCAAATACTTGGACAGCTGCAGAATTTGATAGATCAGAAACAAGGTCTTGTTGTAGCCTTTACCCAACAGAGCTGGGCTATAGGTGATGCAGTCATACAGACTGCACTCCAAAGCCGGGGGATAGAAGAGCACCAGGAAATGCGTAGAGCATTCAATGGCCACCAGGGCGGGTAATATATTCGAATGACAATCATCTAAGGTAGCTTCCTGAGCAACGTCTCCGCCGCCTCCTCCCACTCGCAGCACGTGACACTGATAGATGCGTTGTATGAGCTCCTTCAAGACCACATCATGTGGCTGTAACCCCATGGGATCAGCCAGAGATTTGCCAGACAACACCGCACCACTTGTGCTCGTGGGTCTACACATTTTGACATGAGCTCCTTTGTATGACAGATACGCATGCTCCCACAGCTGCTTGAAGTTGCTCTGCGCCACTTGGGCCACCGCCTGGGAATAGGATAAAGGCAAATCCGGCTTCGTAGCTCCCTCTACTACTGTTCCCCTGGGCAGTGGATAGACCTTACGCTGCGGCTGCTTACGATATGTCTGCACCAAAATCCTGGTCCAGGGATGCTCCAGCTGACTCTGGCTGGGATGTGCCCGACGATCCAGCTGTGGCCAGCTGGGAAATGGCATCAGCTTGCGCTGCTTCTCCAGTGCCTGTAGCCACGATTTGTCACATATCAGTTGATAGCGTCCCTCGCCACCGGAGTCGCATATGTGTTGCGGATTGATGCCAATTTCTTGCCAGACGCCGCCATCCCTGTCCCTGGTATGCTCATCGCCCATCGTGCAGCAGTCACTCTGACTAATTGCGGTTTCTAAATGGAGCGTTCCGCCTCACATTTTATGAATCACGGGGATTTGGAGGATTTGTTTCTACGATTTCATTGACAACAACAATCGAGAGTCCCACGCGTTTAACAGACATTTAACATTTGCACATTTCTCATTGGCTCTGTTAGCAGCAGTCTCTGCGCTAACATTTTTCGGCGCTTAACAGCTACCACTTGAGCATTGCATGGCGCGTAAATGTTACAACTTTTAAATCTGTGTTGGGTTAATTCAGTTCATGACTGAAATAATTTTTCTTTATTTTAATAATTTTAGTGGCATTTGTTGTGTAATATGATAAATGAAAATATTCGCAAATAAAGGTTTACATAACTAATTTATGCCAGAGGCTGAAACTGCTATAACATTTTTTTAATCATTTTTTTTAAGACAAAAATTTTTTATGAATATTTAACAAAACCCAAGGGAATATTTTTCAATTTTTATAGTTAGTTTTCAGCTTTTTCATTAAAAATTTGAAAACCACTACTACAACTATTCTTTTATTCTGCTGGCGATCATAAATACTCTAAATGGTTTTAATTTTGAAACAAACATCAAAATTTATAGTACTTTCATTTTGGTTAGCGATTTATCGAATAGTTCGGTTAGTTGTCATTTTCGAACTTATTTTTAAAGCAATTCCGTAAGACTGTTTTTTGTTCTTTTCTTGCCTTTCTTGCCATTGTTCTTCTTTTTGCCATTTAGTGGGAAGTGATGGGGCCGTTTGCACCACACAACTTCGTTGTCGAAGGCCCGTGTCTACACCACAGTTTGTTCTTTCTGATCTAAGTGCTACATTCTTGGTATAGATGAACAGCTCCTGAAAGATGTCGAAACCGGGACTCGAACCAAAACCTTGGGTAGTTTCTCTCAGAAGTCCGGGCCCGGGGGAACAACCCCCCCCTCTCGATGGGCCTATATACCTCATAAACTATATTTAGTTTCAGATTATACCTAATGAAAACACGTCGGAAAACGAACCGAAAACAGTTCACTTATTAAATAAATTTTATTAACTGAGTGAACATTTAAAATCTGACGATTACAACCTGTGCTTAATTGGTAATTCTCACAAATCATTTTGCAAATTGTTTTCAGTTCTAGCTCTCGAACAAGTTTGACTCTGTTTTCCCAGACCACAATAAATCAATGAAATACACGTTTATTTTCCACTGCTGAGAGGTAAAAAAAAAGGTAAATTAATACTTAAAACAAACTAAAATAACAGTTCGCGCTAAGGCATTAACATTTTGAGGGTCAAGCGATGACAAGAACAACTGCGAATGCAAAACGTCACGAGACTTGATCGACTCTGCACTTAGCCTACAGAAGAATCTCTTGAAATTTGAGTGTTCTTCAGAGACCAAGGTTGGAGTAGTCGGAGTCGGTCAATTGAGTCATTTACGTTAGTTCTGGGTTTTTTTCTTACCAATGTGGAGGACATCATAAAAAAATATTATAAACTGGGTACGGGCGTTTCGCTATCTTAAATATGTGTCTTTTACAATGGTGTACTAATATTAATATTGGGTCTAATCTTTATAGTACACTGAGTTTTTATAAGGTGTTCTACGACTTTTGTACCGTCTCCATGGAGAGACCTCCAAAGATAAGATTTTCAGTTAAGTATATGTATAGAGGTAAGACTTGCTACATACACAAATCTGAGGCAAATTAGTTGCAGCATGTGACTTTAAGTGGGGTTGGTTGGGTACGTGTGGGGCTCAAGTTCCATTGACATAACTGGCGTACGCCTGCTGCCAATTTGGATGTTTAAATAAAGCTCATGGGTTGAGGTAGAGGTGTGTCATTCAGGTGTTTTAATTACTTAATTGTCGGGATCATTAATTGGAAGTGAGCGCAAAAAACCTGTTAATTTTTATGTGTGCGGGGAATTTGGTAAACATTCTAGTGAGAGGGTTGGCACTTATGTTTTGGGTATTTGAAAACTTTGCTGTCAAAAATGATACATTTCTTAATGGAAATGTCAACTATAAGCTAAACACTGTAATCCCATAAGTCGGGACTAAACGATGAAGCAAACTTGATTGAAGTTTTTTTAGTAATCGAGAGAATCAAGTGAGATTTTCTAACTTTCGTTCGGCTGTCCGGCCTACTATGAAAACTTTATGAAATTTTTCTTTATTGTGTAAATCCCGACTAATACTAAAAACCTCCCTCGTATGTAATTATTTTTAAACAAAAGTTTTTAAATGTCATAATTATTGTAATCAAAGGGGGCTGGCATTTACACCAGGTAAGACAAAACAAATTTCATTAAAAGTGTGAAAAGTGATCAGAACTTTTAGCATGTCATTTAAAAGTTGCATTTGTTTACTTAGGGTGCATTTCCTAATAACAGGAACTCCCGAACGACGGGCCTTTGAGCAAGGCACGTGATGAGAAAAAATATTTATTTATAAATAAAATAACTTGTTTAAACGGAAGTGAGTTTTTGTTGGGTAAGTATTTGCTTGCTTGGGGTATTTATATAGTAAGCAAATGCCTGACCCACTGTCTTAACTCTAGATAACCTTTACAAGTGTGAGAACCTTGACCTCTAGAATATAGCAACAGCTGACTGCTTTGTGTGTGCACCAATTGGTTTCTTTAAGCCTGCCGCATAGTCAACACCAAAATACATACAAGATGATAAGATTAGAATTGGTTAGAGATTTCAGCAGCCCAAAAAGCAGCAGCTGAGCGTGGGAAATGCCGGCAAGAATTATGGAAAAATACTTTGACTTACAACCGGTTTCCATTCTTAGTTGATTTACATTGCCGTTAACAACCTTCGAAAGTGAAAAACTAAGCCATAAATAGCTTTAGTTTTAGATTTGGATTACCATTAGTGTCAAGCGACAATTGTTTATTTATTGATTTATAATTCGTTTCCCTACAAGCGCCACTTCAAAAAAGCTGTTGAACTTTTAGATCGCCATAAAACATTGGCATTGACATTGGCATGAGGCAAAGTTGTTAAATTTCAATGTTTACTTAGGCCTTTTGAACTTTGCATATGAAGAGTGTCAACAATAACAGCAAATTTTTCTAGCATTTGCTGTTAGTGCTAGGTAGTAGGTCTGCCATGTTGACTTAAGAAATATTGCCAAATATTTTAACATTAATTTTCCTCGTGTTTACTTTGATTATATTCGTTCCATAAATATACAAAAAAACCAACAAAAATTAAAAAAAAAAAACCCTGATAAGAACCATCGAAAGCTGAAAACGTTGAAGCGTCGAAGTTATGTTGACATTAGTAAACAAGATGACTTTTTTTGGGATTAGCTTTTAAATGGCAAAACAATTTGCTTGATAATAAGTATACTTAAGAGTGATTGAACTGATTCAACGGTTTGGAATTCTGACAAGAAAGGGCAACTTTCAACCTGCTGCTGTCTGTCGTCTACTGATTATGAAACCGGGAGATTCTTGAAAAAGCTTCTTAGGCCCGATTTCTCAATGTGCGGTTAGTCAACTTGACAGGCAGCTTAACCGAATTTGCGTGTCTCATGCTGTGTGTGCCGCAACCGGAGGAACAGACTTATCCGCTGCTCGAGCACTGGTTAAAGTTAACAGCGAGTTCAGAGCCGATGGAAATATCGATATATTCTATCGTTATACAAACAGCTGGCTCCAACAAAATGTTTATGAATAAACGAATTTTCCAACTTGACGCAATCGGGGAATCTTTCTTCTTCCCAGACAAACTTTCCCGACGGTTTCCCGACTTTTCCGGGTGGAATTTTTAAAAAACCCGCCTTAGACGCACTTTCACCACATAGGGAAGCTCCTTTCCGAATTTTAGCCCACTAGCTCTTACCGTTTAGGTTGTGCGATGATTTCCAATCAGTGAATCCGTGAATCAGTGAGTCAGGACAAACTATTTTATATATATAGAGATTGGATCACTTCAACGGTTCAAATCTGCTTTGCCTCACTGATTTTATAACTTACTTATTGAAAGTACACATTCTTCAGTTACTTTAACTCTCACACATATTGTGCATGACTCTCAGAGAGTACGTTGGTTCAAGCAAGATCGCTGCTATGTTACTAATACAAGCGCAACTCGTTGGTTGTGTGATTTGGAGACCAACTGTCCCAGAAGTATATTTATAAACTTTCATCTCATGTAAACATATTTTCCAGAAAATTTCTTAAGGGGAAACTAGAACCAGAAGGATCCAACTTTTATCAACATTTATCAAACTCCTTACTCTTTCCACTTGATCTTAAATCAATTTCTCTGTCCCCAAACAAATTATGTTAACCTTGTCTCCTTCTCTATCTCATTTTCCCCTCTTCGCATGAAAAACGATCTTAAGCATTAATTAAGATCTTCATTATTTACCACAGCATATTTATGTTATGCCAGGAGTTGGCACATGAATGCAACATGTGATACATGTGCTTCAATGTGATAGCACAAGGAGACAGACGGATTCCAAGTCAGAGTCATGACTTACTCAGTCATGCGGTGCCACAAGTCATAATTTCTCTTATAAATTATTCATACTCCTAGGCCTCAGTCCCCTGGTTACTGGTTTAGTTTTTTTTTTTAATTGACCAGACGCAAAAAAGTTGCGCCTTGGGTTCAATTTCCGACAACTGAGACTCATCACTTCTCTGAGGTCTTCGTCGCATTTTGATTGACAAAAACAAAAAACTTTGGCGCCCGCCCGACCACATAAATAGACATTCTGCGCTCTTCAATTAATTTGTACATAACGCAAAATATGCGAGTTAAATATTGAGAGTGTTGAACCAGTTCAGGCCGGAAATATTTTCGGTCAGGGACATGGGTAGCCAGTTTTAGCTGGATTTTCTTTTTGGAACCGCATGGAGTAAATATATCCCAAATTTGCATTGAATTGTTGCATGAAACATGAGTTAATTGAAAATGTATTTGAAGATCAGCTGAGAGATAGAGATCAAATGGACACACAGATCACATGTGCGTGAAGTTAATTGATATGAGGGGGCGAGCATTAATTAACAAGTTTGTCGCTTTTTTATGGAACGGAAAAATCCCAGAAATCGGATTAGAAATAAATAAAAATATTTAATGGAAAATTTCATCAAAGAACTCTTAATAACTTTTAATTAAAAAGTAATAAAATTAAAAAAAAAGAATGAAAATTTTCTAAACTGTGGATTATAATTTCAAAGTTAGTACTGATTTTTAGCTTTACTTAATTTCAGTCAAAGTGGTGGTTAGCTGCCTCAAGGGTCAAGGCTTGATTATAATTCAATAATCAGCAGAAATCAACAAAGATTACATACGAGAGCAGCAGCAGCAGTGGTTTGCTTAGACAGTACTGTTTCGGCTGCCACCACGTTTAAGCCTCGTCAGTACGCTTCCAATTGCTTTCACACCATCAAGCCATTTGCAAATGCTTATTTAAACAACGACCCGGTGAATTAAAACTTGAGATCTGCAAGAGCGCAAAATTCCTTCTTGTTATTAAGCTCCATTTGTAGGGTAGCCGAAAGGTATATGCAATTGCATTGAAAGTTGTTCAATGTATCTTTGTTGTTGTGGCCACTGTTTTTAACTACTGAGAACTTCGTCTCAGAGTATGCTTAAAATGTGCCACTATTTCTTGTGTGCATTTATTTAAAAGGTATGCACCCTTTTTTTAATATTACCAAGATATTTATTGTTTGTTTAATAGGGAATCAACTAATTTGGAATTATACTCAAGCCTTGACCTTGAGCCGGCTAACAACCACAAAACAGGTCACTAAAAACCCATATTCTTTTACTTAATTTCTTTAAGTTTTGGATAAGCTTTTTAAAATCCTTAAAATCAAAATAATATGAAAATATAGTTCTTAGGGTGAGTACTGAGAACGTTCGAATTTTCCTTTAGCTGTCAAATTCCATATAAAAAAATAGGGAAAAGTTAACTTCGGCTCGGATGAAGTTATGTATACCCTTGCATCTTCCATTGAAAACAAAAAAGTTTTTCTCACTAGAACTCCTTTTTTGACCGATCTTTCATACTGTAGCTATATGCTATAGTCATCCGATTTTGCTAAAACTTTTTAGAAATGTGTTAAAGTATATAAAATAAGAATATGCCAATAAAAAGGACGTTTTCATTAAAAACAAAAAAGTTTTCCTCACTCGAACTAGTTTTTCGACCGATCGGTCCTATGGGAGCTATATGCTATAGTCATTCGATTTCGACCAAACTTTGTAGAATTGTGTAAAAGTATACAAAATAAGTGTATGCCAATGATAAGGACGTTTTCATTAAAAACAAAAAAGTTTTTCTCACTAGAACTAGTTTTTCGACCGATCGTTCCTATGGCAGCTATATGCTATAGTATCGCGACTATTTTGATCGAAAAACTAGTTCGAAGGAAACGTTTTGTTTTAAAAAACTTTAAATTTTGTCATTAACTGTTTCCATGAGATACAAGTTGGTCTAGAGATTTTATAGAAATGTAACCGATGTTCTATTAGTCCAAAGTTTGAAATACTTTGTATATTTAATAAGTGTATGCCAATTTGAGTTAGTTTTTCGACCGATGTGCATTCTGGGATTTTCTATGTCATACGCTTTAATCATTCAATTTGTTAAGGACAGAAAAATTTCAAAAAATGATTTCTGATTCTGAGGAACAAGGGTAAGTTAGCCATTTCAACATTTTAATTAAAATTTTCTCTGCTGCTCCATTAAAGATATGGAATTTCTAAAAGCAGATTCTCGGATTCAGCGTGGAAAACTTGTTTAGAATCATATATTTTATTTACCATTTGAGCTCCTGTTCTGAGAATATATGGTGTTTTAGACATTATGTAAAAAGACTTTCTTGACACTTTTAAAAAAGGATTTTTTTCGTTTTAAATTTTTTTAATGCTAAATCTAGATGGATTTGGTTACTTTCTTTTGAAATCTAGTTTTAAGAACCATAAAGAATCAAAATAAATTAAAAACAAAATTTTACCGTTTAGAGAAAGCACCTTTTTTTGCAAAATAAGAGAAAAATGTGAGTGTTTTTACTGTGTAAAAACAACTTTTTTGACATACTGTATATGCTAGTATGCCTATAAAAATGTAAAGACTTTGGTTTGTTCGAAGTACTTAACATATAAGTGAGTGCGTTTTTATTCCAAATATTTTCAGACTGCTTCAGTCTTACCTCAGATATGCAGCTTTGAGTCAGCTTTTGGTAAATATCTTTTAAAAATGTTTATTTGTTCTGATAACTTACATTTCTGAGAAAACAAAGTTATAATTTATAAAATTACGTTCAATTATCAATTTCCCTTTCATTCTCAAGTAATTCTTTGGATTATAAATTGCACATATCTCGTATATGTGAAGTACTTCCCTTGATTAGCAAACCGTCTCAGACACATTGGGATAGCAATATGTAAGGCCTACCGAGTTCAACTGCATGCAGTCTGGACAAAGTATGCCACTGATAAGGAAGTTGACTGATAAACCTGAAATGCTGTTGTTTCATATACTACATCACTTATAATGGAGTGCTAGGTAGCTTGGTACTTGGAAAACTGATTTATACACAATATAAATCATAATTTATTGTCTCCGATTTCAAGCGACAAAACTTATTATACAAGTATTGCACAATAGATTATAATTATAAGGACCACAACTTAATATACAATTGCCCATTCAAAAGTGTCACGAGTGTGTTCCCATCAACTTAGTCTAATGGATCACATTACGCACACATTAACCACTGACAATGATCGCTCATTAAGTTGCCGACGTCATCGGCAACAACTGCATTGAACCGCAAACTACAATAACTGGTTAACCCGTGAATTATATTTTGCGGATAATTATAAATTATAAAAAAAATTTAATCTACTTTTGACTAGTTAGAATATTGCACTAGTTACTGTCCGATAAGCATTCACTTTGGCACCCAAAACCACACGCCACCCCTTTTGTTCCGCCTTCTCGTTTTGGCTTTGCATTTAATTGCATTGCGCAAAGCAAAATCAAAAAAAAAAAAAAACCCGCCTTTAACCGGTAACCGTTTGTTACTATGTAAAAAAAATGAAAAATCTATTGGAGATACAACAAGTTGAGTCGCTGCCGTTTGGCACACCCTACTCGGTATGCTATGGGGAGAATTTGTTACACTTGACTCTTACCCTCACACTTTTTTGTAAAGCACCTAGAAAAACACACCTCCTACATTAACCGGTGCTCTCTAGCTCTTTCCTGAGTTGGTACTTGCTTGACTATTGGTTTTTCTTTATTCACAGTTCTCTGGATTTAATAATTAGGTATTTTCTGGTATCACTGCAAAAATTGATCACCAAGCAAGGCTTAGGTTCTAGTAGAAGAAGCTGGCGAGCAATCGACGCCAGAAATTTGCCATAAGCAACGCATCCCAGAGAGCTGTTATTTCTAACCGAAAAATATTCGTTATGAAGCTTAGGAAAGCACGACAGATCTAAGTGATATACTGAGAGTAATGACCCCTTGATTTGATATCAACTGTGCGACGATATAAACTTGCCGATTTGACAACTAGTTAGTCTCTTACGCGGCAGCTCTCTAGACGTTTTTACAGAAATGCTGTCAACATAATAAAAGAAGATGTTATAGATGATTAATCAGATCAAAACTGTTCAAGATATATATAATATTTTCGTTTTTTTGTTAATTTGATTTCTTCGTACACGTGCCATGTTCTATACAAAACTATACATACATATACGTAAAACAGCTACGAAACTATATGTACAATATATCACATTAAGCATATATAATTCTTTTGTTTTTTCTGAAATTTATAAATATATATACAAATTCCACAAGTGTATTTATAATTTTGATTCCGCACACACCTTGTTCAGTTTTCTATAGCATACTTTTTGTAGCTAATCACGTGCCATATATGTATTTTTATCACTTGCAAAACGTATTAAGCTGTGATAGTTTTGAATTTGAAAAGATTTATTCATTCTTCATTTGTCGGTTGTTTGACCTTGAACAAGTGATTAAAATCAGACCTGCTCTCGTTTTTAAATTAAAACTTTTTATTTCCAAGAACCAAGAAGAGTATTCGGTTTAAATGTGCTGTTATCAATTCAGTAGAATAAAGTAAATACTGAACAGCACAATTGGTTTTTGAACCGGAATAATATTCCAAATCAAAAATTGGCCTGCAAAATGCAGGCCTAGACACTATGCCCATTATTGGTGTGAATTAACCAACTGTTTCGAATAACATCTTCATCAATTCTAATTTTATCACTCAATTCAATTGAGCAAATAAAACGCCTCATGTCAAATTTCAATATAAATCGATCAATCAACTCAATTCGATTCAATAAATGTTGGGTGAACCATCACAGTTTAAGTAACAATTACAGACAGGGTCAGACTAACTCGTGCAAGTAGTTGTTTTAACAGATTTGTCATGCCCCAATTTTTACTAACAGATGTGTCCCAGAAACATCAAGAGTTTTTTAGATAAAGCATTGCATTTTGAACTTTTATTACACCCAGAAAAAAGCAGAACGAATATTTTAAGTAAGACTGCTCTACGTTCTTTAATTTTCAAAAATTTCGCTCTTGAAATCGAGCTAAATTCGTTCTCAGTTTAGTACGTTGTTCCCCAGCCATGACCCGGGGGCCCAACACACACTCGGCAACTCACACCGAATAGTAGCCGAAGTAATGAAACATTAAGTGTTAGAGAATGACAGATAGCCTCTCTTCTTGGGGAAGCCTGGTATAGTGTCTTTAGGCGAGGGGAGTGAGGTAAAGAAACTGAAAGAGGAGAGCAAGCGCATTTGAGACGAATAGTGTTAAATCCGCTCTAACAAATTCGTTTTTTATCGTAGGGGGAGTGTGGGGAAATGCCATCGATTTTTGCACTCATGTTGATTTGGATTTCCCAAGCGGTTAACATTCCTCTTCGAAAGTGGCTAATCAATTTATTGGCGAATCTTATATCCTTTACGGGACGATATTCTCATAAGTCTGTCGATCTTCTTCACCTTAATCAAACTTTAGACAGAAGTGCAGTTTTTAAAGTGTTATCATTATGGCCGAAGCCAGCACATCCGACCGAAATAGCTTTTTTTGAGAAAAGTATTAATATAAGGATTAGCTAGACCAGAGTAGACAAGAGTTGGTTCAAGCCAAAGCCCGGTGTGTAATATCTCTAAAAACCACAACTTATACTTTATAGTGTGTTTGAACCCAAGGTTTTTAGTTTTTCAAACTTCTGCAGCTTCAAAAGTCCAAAAATATACTTTCTGTACAGATTTTAGGACATTTCTGAATGTTAGACTTGAGAAATGGCTTAATGGGTTAAGATTCGATGGAATTAGCGACGATCCTAGAACAAAAAGAAGTCTTTGACATTTTGGTTTTGACGCTACTTTTAAAGTCCGAAAAAATGATTTTCCGGGGTTATTTGCAAAAAACGGAAACAGGCACAGATCCGAACCGAAACCCCGGTTCAGTTAGCTTCAAAAACCATGTAATAAACCGAACCGGTGGTTCAAAACTGTGTGAACCACTGAACCGAACCAGTCCTGTCATAGGAACGATCGGTCGCAAAACTAGTTTGAGTAAGAAAAACTTTTTTGTTTTCAATGGAAATGTCACCAAACTTTGTATTTCTTAGTTTGCTAAGCTTTCCCATGATTCCACCAAGTTTGGTCCAAATCGGACATCTATATAGTATAGCTCCCATAGAATGGTAAGGTCCGTAAAGTAGCCGAAAAATAGTAGTTAGAAAAACGTGGTATACAACTTTCCTCTATTTTTTTCTCGGTGTGTCCTTACAAAAAGATGCATTGATTCAATATTTTCCAATTATTTTGACATTAAAATTGTTAAGAGTTTTAAGGTAAATAAACTAATCTCAATTTTTTAATCGAACTGTTTTTTCTAAATAGGAGGTTCGCTTAGCGAGGTCATTCACCTATAACTTTCGGTTCAAAAGACACAAAAAAGTTGGGTTGAGTCGTTTCTAGAAGGCTCTTCTCTTGACCGCAAGGCAGCCTTTATTATCTTTACATACTTATATATAAAAGTGAAAGTTTTGTATGTATGTTTGTTCCTTATAGGCGTCCAAGCCGCTGAAACGATCATTTTCACAGTATGTTCATCTCGATCAGGAAAAAGTCATAGGCTATGTATCAAGGCTGTGAACCGGTTCAAAAGCGGTTAAAACGGTTCAAAAGTGGTTTAGGACCTTATCTCAGAAGCTATTTAAGCTAAGAACTTGAAATTTGGTCTGTAGGTTGGTAATAAGGAGTTGGATATTTTACTGGATCAGAACCGGGCTTGAACCGGTTTAAAAATGGAACCGGTTCAACAGTGGCTCAGAGCTATATCTCAGCATTTATTTAAGCCACGAACTTGAAACTTGGAATGTAGGTTGGTAATATAGAGTTGGATATTTTATAGGTTCAGAACCGGTTTCTAACCAGGTCAAAAGTGGCTCGGAGGCATATCTCAAAAGCTACTTAAGAAAAGAACTTGAAATTTGGTTTGTAGGTTGAAAATATGGAGTTGAGAATTTAACTGGTTTAGAACCGGTTTTAAATCGGTTCAGATATGGAACCGGTTTAAAAGTTGTTCAGAGCCATTTCTCAGAAGCTTTTCGTGAATCGAACTTGATATTTGGTATGATGGTTGGTATTATGGAGTTGTAGATTTCACAGGTTCAAAACCGGTTTCGAATCGGTTCAAAAGTGGTTCAGAGCCATATCTTAGAAGTTATTTAAGCTACGTACTTGAAATTTGGTCTGTAGGTTGGAAATGTGGAGTTGAATATTTTGCTGGTTCAGAACCGGTTTCGAAGCTGTTAAAAAATGGAACCAGTTCAAATCCGGTTCTGAGCCATATGTCAGAGGTTATGTAAGTTAAGAACCTAAAATTTACTGTGAAGCCTCTTACTACGAAGTTCGATATTCTTCCAGCTTCGAACCATCCAATTGAACCACTGCAAACAAAGTTCAGGTCCACACCTTTTGAATGAAAAAGTGATCTGAAGGCTCATAATGTGAGTGTTAGACGTTTACCGAATTTCAAAATTTACTTAAACTTTTTACAACCAGTTGAAAGGCCCAGGGTGACGCTGGGTATCTAGCTAAGACTAGATTTAAAATAATATTTCAAAAATAATAAGGGAACGTAGCAAAGAAATTAACATAATTAGTTACTTCGACAGGAAGTGAAATCAATATTCTGAAATAATTTTAGTTTTCAAAACTTGTCCAGGCTCTAATTATTTCGCGTGGACCCCACCCCATTCATAAGTATTGTAGAGTACAAATGTAATGCATTCCAAATTGGACAATAGCTTTGTTTTCTATGTTTTTTTTTTCTATAATTTGGTGGTTTTGTTTTTAGGTTTTTTACTACAGTTATATATACCCAACCATACATATATGTATTATTAGAACAAGATAGTAGACACATTCATGTATAATTGCATATAAAAAGCAGCGCGTGTTCAACTATAATGAACCGTTAAAAGTTGTTAAACTTTAAGACTGTTAAATCAGGCTAAAAATGGGCAAATAAAATTCCTTGGCGGCGGCAAAATTCAGTTGAAAAATGCTTTACGCATGTTGCCGATGGCCAGATAGTGGGGTTTTATGGGTTGCTGATCGCGACTATATATAAGAGCGGTGTAGGCTCAACCATGACTCCTTGTCGACACAGAGCCAACAGCCAGTGAAGACGATCGGAGACGATCGAATGCTTGATTGAGACGCGCGGGCAGCTAAATAAAAACTCCAACAGCCAGCGGCGGCCGCAGTAGCAGCAGCAGCAGCGGCGCTTATCTGCCGGCATATAAACTAAAGTCGGTGGAAATAATTTCTCATTTGAAATTTAACAGCCGACGTACGCGGAACGAACGAGTCGAAAGAACGCAAGCGCCAAAAGCAAAACTCGATCGGAAACTCGCGGTGGTGTGTGAAAATTGCGAAAAGTCGAAAGAAAACGAAAAAGTGCGTGGACTCTCTGCTGTCAGTTGCTGTTCAATACTCGATATCCAAGTGCCAGCAACAACCCGTCGTCGTGTGTTTTGTGTGAATTGCGAAAAGTCGAGGATCAGCAGATATCTCCTTTTCTCCTCCTTCTGGTAGCTCGTGTCGTCACCGTGGCGAAAGAATTGGCTAATTTGTTAACATTACAAAATAATAATCCAGAGATGACACAACAACCGCAATGGGGCATAAGTTTTTCCAAGTGTAAGTGTGGCAATTCGTTGAACTCTGCTCGAGGCATTCTTGAAATGTTTCAACAAAAAATCACATGAATTGTTTTAGTGCTTAACCGACATTGACCGACAAGCAACAACAACAACACAAATCCTAAGTATATACTAAATAAGTACAATACATATGAAAACAATGACAATACGTTTTTTGCACTTCCGATTCTGCTGGCTTTTTTATTTGGTGTTTCGAATTCTACAAGTGTTTGATTTTGTGTTTGTTGCCTTTGCATATTCCAGGCACGCGCCCAATATAATTATTAAACAATATCTTATGGATTATTAAATACCTACAAATGAGTGGCCTGAAAAGCTGGGGAGAGAGAGAAACGAACAGAGAGAGAGAGAGAGAGGGACAGATGAAGTAATAATAATAAGTGTAAAGAACCGTAAAAACAATTTGGTAGGGTGTTTACAGCGAGGCTTTTGAATATTAAATCAGCTTGGTGTTGATTATTCAAGAGGGGTAGAGCGGCTCGAGCTTAGTTTAAAATTTAAATTAGAACGATAAGAGTGAATCCAAATATCGATTGCTTAGAGTTCTTCCCCGTCCATGGGGTTTTTTTTTCACCAACGCCAAGTTCTATGTACTTATTGAATGATGTTTTGTATAACTTATTTCAGCAGCAGAGTAAATCTGTGATCCAAAAAGATTTAATATTTTCGTACTCAAAGAAATGCTGTCAGTCGTACAAAAAGTTCTCATTTTGAGTACTATTTAATCCCTAAATAACTGGTACTTAAACTGTTTCCGAATGCATTAAGTACAGTTCAGACGATTTGAAATTGTCATTTATGAAAGTTTCTGAAATCAGTTCTCAATTCTTTTTAAAACATGTTTGATTTCTTATAATTATTTTATACGGAGGTGTCCCAGAAATCTTTTCCAACCAAATTCCAACCCAAAAACAATTCTCTTTCGGTTGGTCTTAAACCTCTTGTATTTTGTAAGAATATTTTCGGAAGCCAACCAAATCTAAGACACAAACCAACCAAACCGACTTCACGAACCTACGCGACTAAGCACACACATTTTAACTAGACTTTCGAATTCGGAAATGAAATCTCTCGAAGTTCTGGGACACCAAAGGAATTTTTCAATCGATTTGCAAGCCAACCGAGTCCAAAATCTCTAAAGATTTCCAGGTCACCCCCGACTTTAGTACTCTCATGGTTTCCACAGGAGAGTGGAACCTACAATAAGAATAACTAAGTTTGATGAAAAAATATCAAATTTGGAAACACTCTAACTAGTTCTTAAAACAGATCAACGTCAAGAAATCAATAGACTCTATTTTGGGTAAGATAAAATCACGCCTTCCTTATTAAAAGTCAATCGAAAACAAACCGATAAAGTGGTGAAGCGTTGGTTTAAATGAAACTGAAACCAGTATACGAACAATTTGGCTACTGGACAGCATACTTTGGGAACTAATTTGATATGCAAATTTCAAAGTAAATCTAAATAATGAACGAGTGGAATTGTTGCAAATCGGGTTGATTCTAAAATGTAATGTAAAATGGCTTGACACAGCCCCAAAGGGCCAAAGCCGAGCTTCTCTCAATCTCTTGGCTTGTGCGCTTCTAATTTTCGCACAAGAGAAAGGGACCTACAGTTTAACGCCGAATCCGAACGGCACCCGACCACAAGTCGAGTTGATTGGTGATCCGAAATCCACAAAACGACAACTTTTGCTGTTTTAAAAGTTGGAATGTACATGAGAAAGTTCATGGCTCATGGAAGAGGCGTGGATTTTGAAGAATTCGGTTCGGTTCAGCGGATGAAACTGAAAATTTCGGACCTTATATTTTGAAAATTGAAATTTGGAAAAAGGCCTTTGAAAGGTAGTTACCAGAATCTTTGTGGCCAATGTCCCATTTTCGCATTCGAAAAATTTTTGCGATTTGAAACCAGTTTTTCGACTAAATTTTCTCTCCAAATCGCCATACAAATGCGGAAATGGGCGCACGGCTAACAGTTCTTAATTTACAAATATCTTTACCAAGCCCGTTGATGATTTGATTTATGATCTATTCTGAACTTCACTTTCTTTAAGTGACAAATATTATTTGGACAGTGTTTCTATCACCGTTTTTAACTTAACCAGTTCGAGCCCGAAATTGCGTATTCTTTTTATGAACCAAACCACTTCTGAAAACATATCTGAACCCATGACATATTTAGTAATCAGAAATATTTATCGATCCGTCAATGGTTAAGAAATTAGGATAAGGAAAAAAAAACAATTATGGGTTGCACCAGTAGCAACGGTGATGGGCAGCACTTCACAGGAACAAAGTATATTATAGTCGGGCTTGACCAACTTTCTTTCTTATTTTTATTTCGCATTCTTACAAAATGTATTCTATGACCAAAGGATAAGTTGCTCTCTCACACTGCAACGCGGATTTTATTCAAACAGAAATCAATGTAAAAATGTGGCCATGAGAACCTAGTTAAGATAGCAGTCCATTGTTCTGATTTGTTGCTGCTCCAATTATGATGGCATGATTGTGCAATTTATCTCAGCTCGAGAACTTTCTTAAGTAGTGGTTCTGACACCGCAGCGTATTCGCATGAAGCCTCTTCTGCAGCTGACTTTGTTCTCTAAAAAGAAATATTTGTTATTTACAAATGTGTTCAAGGAACGATGTAGGTATATATGTTTATCTGCTTACCTTGTAAATTTAGAGCTGTGCTTAACATTGAAACACATTAGTTTATTCCTCAACGCGTCTTCTGGGGGTGTGTTTTACTTAGCTTTTATTAAATTTTTGCGCTAAAATCAAAACGCTTAGTCGCCAAGCGCCTAATGCTGTCAGCTCGCAGTCTTTGTTTTAGATACGAGTATAACTATTCGATTTTCCGAACTATCATAAAAATGTGCCTGTTTCAAAATAATACTTTTGTGTATCAAATGAATACTCTAAGGATCAAATTAATAGCCAAAAGATCAATTAGATACACACAAAAAAATCCGGTGGGTAAAATTAAATACGCTGACAGTAACTTTTTTCCAATTTTGTTGTTGGTAACCGTGCGAACGTTTTCATCTACTGAAGAAATTGTAAGTTTTGCGTTTATATGCTTGCAGGCAAACCACTGTTGTCATAGAAAATTTTGCTACAAAAATTTTTACACAGAATTTGTTATTGTAATAAGTTACACATATTTCAGTAAATTTACCATAGAAATGGTAACTCTAGTGTGATATGATCTGACGTGACCAGAGTGCTTCTTTTTTAGTATTTCAGTTATATTACAGTAAAAATAGTCATCTAACTAATTGTATGGTATTATTAGAGTAATCATAGTAAAACAGTAAAAATAGTAAAGTTTTGGGTACACACACTTACACAAAAGCTTCTGTCAATTTAGAGTTGCTGTCGTACGTGTCGATTATTGCACTTGTGCTGCCATGTAATTCCCAAACAGTCATAGCATTGCTGGCATGGAACGGCCTCTGCCGACTTGCAGAAGATGTGTGTCTAGTTTTAAAAGTTATAAACTAACATAGCTAATTGACCTGGAGACGTTCTATGATTTAATTTCAAAAAGGTCACTTAGGCCAGATTTCTCAAAGGTTCCGGTTGGCCAACCGACGGTCAAATTTGTTCCTCCAGTTGACAAACGGTCAAGTCATTTGGTTTTCTCAACAGCAGTTTTATCTGATATCGATAAATTCCTATCGCTGCATTAGGGTGACCAGACACGGTCAACAAATTAGGGATTTTTTAATGTTATTGAATGCTGCTGGTAATATTCATTAAAATTGATTTCGATGAATCAAAAGCAACAGCTGGGGACACTTGTTTACCTGCACGGCTTATCAAAGAAACGCAGACTACACAGAAGTCAACTGCAGTGATAAGGAAGTTGCCACATGCATATGTAAGAACGCAGCGCCGCCAAGTCCTGCTAACAATCCTAGTCACAACAAATTGAATCGCAACTGAAGTCAAGGCTTTAACTTGAACTCTGATCCTAGCATAAATTATTTTACATGTAGATTTTGTCAACCTGAATCTGGAGACAGCAGTTTGTATAACGATAAAATATATCGATAATTCCATCGGCACTGAACTCGCGGTTAACTTTAACCAGTGCTCGAGCAGCTGTTAAGTTTTTTCCTCCGGTTGCACAATACACAGCAAATTCGGTTAAACTGCCTGTCAAGCTGACTAACCGCACATTGAGAAATCGGGCCTCAAACAGTCACATAGTAGTAAACTATTAAATCTGTAAACCTACTTTAAAAATAGTTACTTTACTATTATTTGTTACTTTTACAGAAAAAATGCTTATCTGACTTTTGTATGGTTACTTAACAACTAAAATAATAATCCTACTGGTATATTTACCAGAAAATGTACGATTTTGGTAGAAAAATTACTGTGTACATAGTGGCTACTTACTGTAAAAATTGCATTTCTAAACGATACTTTCGTTTCCATTTACTATAGCAATTTTTATCTTTACGTAATAGTTTACGTGATAGTGACTGTAAAATTTGGTTTGTTCTACCGACTTTGTGGGTTCGCGCACTTCTAACCGGTGATATCTGTTAAATTTACCCACAAATTTTTTTGTGTGTAGTTGTAGTGTCCTAACGCTTGCATGGGTATAAAAGCTTTGACACAGTCACGTCTAGCTTAACTTTTATTTAGTAATACTTAACGACGTTTTTAAATTTAAGTTGAGTTTTTTCTCTAGAAGAAAACCACTTAAAATATTTCAATTCAAAACGATCTTTCCCTTTCATACTTGATCACTGAATACTGCCTAATGCTGCTTGAGTTTTTGCCTGTGAATTTGATACAAATTTTAAAAGTATAACCAGAGTCCCTGTTCTGGCTTTTCTTCGAACACCTTATGCATTGGTTTGTCACAAATTATTGATATAAAGTAAAACATTTTTAAAAGAAGAGTATCTACATTTCGGTGCGTCAAAATTAGCTTACTCAATTTTTGTTTTCATAATCAGTTCTTGAACTTGCCGCTGCTCTCTAACAGTAATTCCGTTTTATTACCAATTGTTATTAGTTTTTGACCAGCTTGGAGTTTACTTTTTGGTACGTTTCCTTCTTCTCGCTTCTTTTTTGGACAAGGTCAATGCAATAAAAACGAATAAGCGTTCTTTTTTTATACATCTTTCGCAAGGGGCTTGGGCAAGCTTTGGGGGGGCTTTTGTAAGAATTTTATTTTATATTTTACATACATGTGGTGATATTTATAAATGACTAGCAACGTTTTGTTAGCCCAATGAGTTATGACTGCGAATCAACTAATGCTATTCGTAGGGCCTTCAACTAATGACTTTCCAGGCATACTAAACATGTTCAACTTAAGCGCGAAAAATGGAAATAATTTCCATTTTACAATTATCAAGGCGAAACAAAGTTGGAAATTTCTTATATTTCACAGGCGTGTTCTTTAGCCTCGCACTTAATCCATTTAATTATTTTCGCAACAACGAACGAAAAAATAAAAGAACAGAAATGCTGTAAAATATGTCGCGCTATCAATTAGTGGACGATTACAAGTATGTATATAACGTATGTATGTACTGGCCTATATGGACTCGTATGTATATCAAGTAGCTGATAAACACAGAGTTTTTACTTTTTATCATTCTGTGTGCAATATTTAAATCAAAACGTTTTGTAAACAACATTTATCAAGCAAGATTCCAAAAATATCCATTTATGCAAATCAGTTTATTTGCAATTGGTTTTTGTCTGGATGGGTCAGGTGATTCATTTTTGGGGAATACTTTGGAATTTCAGTTCTTCAGATTAAAATTGTAATAATTTCGTATAATAATTTCAACCAATCCTACAAGCTGGTATAAAATCAAACTCGTAAGACCGGTACGGCTCTGTTATTTTGGGTCTTTTGAACCGGATTATAAGGTGAGGTTTGATTTTCATTTGACAACTCGACTTTAACATTATTTCTCTTCTTAAAGTCTTAAAATCCTTAGGCATCTTTACTACACAGACAAAACTAAATACTTAAAAACTACATGAAAACTTAGTATTGACCGGGACCGCTTATGCTGCTTTTATACATGCTGCGTTTACTTTTCTTATTTCTACATGCCACATTTAGTTTTTCTACACGTCCCGTCACAACAATACTACTTAAACTATATTATTTATTCAAGGGATGAGGGTAGTGTGGGTACAAATTAGAGGTGGAAAACTATCGATATCCGTCACCATCATTTGAGGCATTTGTTCGTTTGCTTGTTGCTTGTAGTTGTGACATTTGATTCGTGATTCTTTGCTGCGCACACAAGCGCAAAGCTTGATTGTGTGAGTTTGGGCACCACTGCTCTAAAGTAAAATCAAATAATTTATGAATAGGCTTTCAAAGTGCATCCGCACAGAACCTAAGTACGCAGCCAGACACTCCATTAGGACACGATGCGTACTCGGGGCTAAGATAGCAAAGGAGCGAGCTTTCAGTGCTAAATATGCAAATGTGTGCTAGACATTTACCTTTCGATTAGGATTGCAATTCCTACACACGACTAATGTAGCTAATGTTGTTTTCTCTGTGTATAAAATGCTCTGAACCAGCACTACACAATTATTTTTTTCATTTCAAAATATTAGAAAATAAATTCAAAGTCTTAAAAAGTGGCTACAATAATTTTTTTAGCTGAACTTTTTTTTCTTAAATTTTATTGTTTTAAATTATATAATTTCTTAGCCATTTGAAAAAGGAAAGGAATTTATTAATTTTGAATTTGTTGGCACTTGTTTATGGTTTCTTTCGAAAAGAATTTAATTGGTTTTGTACTGCTTTCGCATGCCACGGCTCTAGGTACTTTACGATACCATATAATCGTTATAATAAACGGTATGAAGTCCTGATAAGTCTGAAGTATATAAGATCTGCGATTAAAGTTTCAAGTGCCATATAAGCACTTGCGGTAATACCCATCATAACTTAGCCTTAAAATGTAACCAAGTATTTTATGGTGTTTCAATTATTCTGGAAAAGTCAACACCAAAGTTGCCAATTGAAGAGGCCTTGGATTTTTTTGGAGGTCAATTAAATGTGTCCGAATTTATTTTCAAGATTAACATTGACCCATTTAATCTAACAATTGATCTAACAAGTCAGACAACCAAACAATTTCATTAGGATCGAAGCATGTAAATAATCTGTTTTGGATTCATGACATTATTATTAGATCGTTGATCACCTGTCTCCACCTCAATTCACGCTTCAGTCACCCGCATAATAAATTAATTTATAATAAAAAACTCTTTCGCCGGGAAACGACGTCACTGGCCGACAACTTTATTTGGCTTATAAATTAACATTAATAAATATTTTTACGTAGTTGTGGTGCCAGTTGCTGGAGCTGAAGCGGTTTAACAATCTGTCAATATTTAACATTTTACTTAACGAAAAGCAAGAACAAAAATGTGCAAATTGCTTTAACTGGAAGCCGACAAAAAATTTATAAAGCAATCGGCCACACGATTGTCAAATAAAAAACAATTCGTTTAATATGATTAACAAAGAGTGATAAGTTGATAAGGCAGTTGCTTAGCATTTTGTTGGTATTTATGCATGTAGAGGGGCGCTAATCATATCTACCAATCACAATTAGTCGCATTAAATTGGCTTAAATTTATAAGCACTCTTAACAGCAAAACTCATCAGCTTGATAAGCTTGTTATAAGATTACAAAATGTGAATGATATAATTGCGATAGTATGGCCAATCACAAACTAGTTTGTAAGTTACTTTGAAGAAATACCGATATATACTGTTAAGTATCAGTCATCGAATTTATGGCATTTTTATGATCAACAGATGTTAGTAAAGAACCAATAATTTCTATGTTTCTAAGCAGTTTGATGGAAAGGAGTAATCCAATATCTAATTCCCTCGACATTACATTTTCTTTTTGTTTTCTTTATGGCCATTTCATAAATTTTTCTTGGTTGATTTAGATCTACTAGCTCGTGCTGAATACTAAACAAAAGTAACGATCTAACAACTGTATTAGGCTTAGGCTGTACTTTTATACATATATGGTACTAGCTGACCCGGCAGACGTTGTTCTAACTTCCTCTATTATAACAATAAACCAACGGAAATACCTGTTTTTAGTGCATTTTGCAATTGCTAATATTTTTTCTTTAATTGACTCGTTGAATTCCGATGCACGGCTTCCATTCTCGCTTCTCGTTGCTCGTTGCTTTCCGATGCACGGGCTCTCATATGAAGTTCTCGGTCGGTTTCCATTCTCGCTTCTCGTTGCTTTCCGATGCACGGGCTCTCATATGAAGTTCTCGGTCGGTTTCCATTCTTGCTTCTTGTTGCTCGTTTGCTTCGGATGAACGGGCTCTCGCATGCATTTCTCGGTCAGTTTTCAATCTTGCATCTCGTTGCTCTTTTGTTTCAGAAGCTCGTTTTGCCTTTTTCTTTTGTGCTTGAGACGTAGAACGCCCAATCGAACGTTTTTTGCGAGGCATGGATAATATGATTGAATTTATAAATGTTGATCAGAAATTAAAATTTCAAATTTTTTAAACAAAAAAGTCACACTCTCACTCTAAGAGACAGACTTACAGGCAGACAAACATTCATTATTAGATTATATCCCTCCTCATTTATGCACTTATGGTTGGGAATCCAATGAAAAATCACGCTCGATCTTCACGTCAATTTACCCGTCTTCATGATATTCTAAACTCATATGAAAATTTTGCGAATTTCCCGACAATTAGACCGTTTTACCCGTCTACAATTACCCGTCTACAATTGCCATCTATCAAGTCTTCTTTATAATCTAGAAAAATGTTAAGATTTGGCAAATTTTGCGACTTTTTGACCCTTTGGTTTACACCTCCTTGCATTTTGAACCGTTCAATCTGCATCTTCCATTTACCAACGCCATTTACCATTTCTTCAACTCAGAACCTTCCCGGGCAAGCGTCCAACGATATCCAAAAGTTTCATCGCAATCGGAAATTTGACAAACTTCGAGGTTTTTGGACCATTTTCCGCTCATTTCTTCAACTTAGAAACCTTTCAGGGCAAGCATATAACCAATCCTTAATTAATTTAGCTAATTTCTCGGTTTTTGGACCATTTTTCCAACTTACAATCCTTCCCGGGCAAGCGGTCTACCATTTCCCAAAGCTTGATCGCAATCGGATGAACAGTTTAGGTAGGCATAAGCGACAGACAGACAGACAATCATTCATTTTTCATATATATATTATAGATCATGAAAAGTTCGTAAAAATGTAATTATCTAGCACTTTCGTACATGACAAGTTTTAAATAATTAAGTACACTTGTTAGTCATACCACGTACTGACTGTGTTACTTTTAGAACTTTAATTTATGGTAAGAGTATATTGTAAATAAGTGCGAGTTATATGATCGCTATAACCAAACCTAACGACATTGCCTAACTTGGACGAGATAGTCGGTCTGGGTCGACAATAATAATAGCTAAGTGAAAGGTTATTTATAACTTTCATGTCAGTCCCCCTAATTTATAATGTGTATTTGTCTTATCGGTAATTCGTAAAAAGGGTATTAAAAGTTTGATGAGATGTTTGAGTTTAAGTTAACTTCGGCTCGGCCGAAGTGTTGTACACCCTTGCAGCTTCCATTGAAAACAAAACAGTTTTTCTAACTAAGACTACTTTTTGGACCTTACTTTTCTATAGGATCTATACTATATAGATGTCTGATTTCGACCAAACTTGGTGAAATCGCGGAAAACCATAATACACTGTTAAATACGAAATTTGGAGGCGATCCCATTTAGAACTAAAAAGCTTTTCTCACAAGAACGTCTTTATCGACCGATCATTCATACTGCAGCTATATGCTATAGTCATCCGATTTTGATAAAACTTTGTAGAAATGTGTTTATGTATATAAAATTAGAATATGCCAATAAAAAGGGCTTTTTTATTAAAAACTAAAAAGATTTCCTCACTCGAACTATTTTTTCGACCGATCGTTCCTATGGAAGCTTTACGCTATAGTCTTCCGATTTCGACAAAACTTTGGAGAATCGTGTAAAAGTATATAAAATAAGTGTATGCCAATGATAAGGACGTTTTCATTAAAAACAAAAAAGTTTTTCTCACTAGAACAAGTTTTTCGACCGATCGTTCCTATGGCAGCTATATGCTATAGACATCCGATTTCGACCAAACTTAGTGAAATCATGGGAAAAGATAGTAAACTAAGTAATACGTACTTTGTAGGCGTTTCCATTAAAAACAAAAAAGTTTTTCTCTTTAAGACTAGTTTTTCAACCGATCGTTCCCATCGCAGCTATATGCGATAGTCATCCGATCCGGCCGGTTCTGACAAATGTGCAGCGTATTTGTACCAAAAGACTTCGTGCAAAGTTTGGTGAGGATAGCTTTAAAACTGAGGGAAGAGATAGCATAGAAACAGACGGACAGACGGAAGGACAGACGGACAGGGCTAAATCAACTCAGCTCGTCCTGCTGATCAAGAATATATTTACTTTATGTGGTCGGAGATGCTTCCTTCTATGCGTTACAAACATCCGGACAATTTTATAATACCCTCTGCAAGGGTTTAAAAAACACTATTTCCCGGTACATGGTTGCGACTCTGACCAAAGTAATTTTCATCGTCTAAGACAAAAACTTTGCCACCATATTGGTTGCACTTCCACCGACATTAAGATTTGACAGTTTGTATTTGGTCAGGTATGTAACTTGGTGCTCTTTGCCTTCGTCTGGCAACAATATTATTCATTTTCAGCACTTTACTGATGTGTTGTTGGCTGCAATTTTATTTTCCGGCTGCATTTCGTTGACTTATGTTGTCTTTGTTGTTAAAAAGTTAGGTTAACTTTCTGACAGCTTGGCCGGTCATAATGTTTGCTTTCCGACAACTTCCAACTTCTCTTTTTATTGTTTTTCGTTGCAAAATACTATAAATAGTGCGTTTGGACACTTTACCTTTGGTTCGGCTTCTAAATGTGTTTAACTTCTAGACGATAAAGCCCAATTTACCGGACCTGATCTCTCAGGTGAGTTTTGTATCTGAGTATATGTCAGCCCGTGTAAACAGCTGAGCGCTCAGAAGTGATAGAACCGGCTCAAATTCAACTGACCGCACAGCAGAACGCTCAATGAACCATTGGTTTTGTAACTGAGTCAACTAAGCTTCTCAGACATGTGTAAATGCTGAACTAAGTTGCTCAGCTGAGTTTTTTTGACACTCAGGTCTAAAAAACTCACCTGAGCGATCAGGTCGTGTAAATTTTGCTTAATCAAGAAAGAAATTGTCTTTCTGAAACACTGAAACTAGTAACTTAAGAACTTTGAATTTCAGTTTAGGTTTCTTGTTTAATTCTTGATTCTAATCATGTTCTAACTAGTGAGTGTATAATAGTTCAACAATAATCAGCTAATTGTAGTTTGAAAACATATCAAAATGATTAAGTCCATTTTTATAAAATTCCATCAACGTATTATTTTTCACTGAAAAGTTCATTTGTATGAATAAGGGGTGGGGTTGGCTAGGAAACCTGACTCCACCTGCTAACCACCATAAGCGCTGTCGTGTCGAGCCAAATCTCAACTATGTAGTTGTAAATTGATCTAACACTATGGCAATTTAACTGCAATTTGAACTTTTATCAGCGCAAATTGATTTGTGCTCAATTGAATAACTGGAATATTTATTTGCATGCTAACTGAATTAAATTGTTTCAATATAATTAAAGTTAAAACATTAACAGAATGACGTGAGCAAAAACCATTAATAAGCTGACTTTCGGTTTTCTTTCAACAGATTTTATAATACCGCAGCGTGTGATATTGGCTATCATGGGCTTTCTGGCCATCCTGAATGCCTACACGATGCGTGTATGTCTATCCCAGGCAATCACAGTGCTGGTGGTAAAGAAGAACCTCACGAACGATGATAATGATGCGGCCATTTGTGAACCGGATGATTTGGATGATGATGCACCTGTGAGTAGAGAAAAAGATATTGTCATAAAACCGTTTATAACAATTTATTTTTTATACAGGTGGGCGGAGACTTTGAATGGTCGGAAGAGCTGCAGGGTTTGATTCTGTCTTCCTTTTATATTGGTTACATTGTCACACACATTCCTGGTGGTTTATTGGCTGAGAAATTTGGAGGAAAATGGACCCTGGGCTTGGGTATACTCTCCACGGCTGTGTTTACTATGCTCACACCTTTGGCCATTGAGTATGGTGGTTCGGATTGGTTAATTGTCACCCGTGTACTGATGGGTTTGGGTGAGGGTACCACATTCCCGGCGCTTAGTGTGCTACTGGCTGCCTGGGTACCGGCAAATGAACGTGGCAAGCTGGGTGCTTTGGTTTTGGGCGGAGGTCAAGTCGGTACCATTATGGGTAATTTGCTGTCTGGTGTGTTTCTGGATGAATACGAATGGCCATTTGTGTTCTACTTCTTTGGTGGTCTGGGCGTCATCTGGTTCTGTATCTTTGTAAGTATGAGAAAAAAAGGAAGACTTGGTGTTTTATGGTTCACTTCACTATTCAGTGAATTAGTACTGGAGTAATTGCTCTTTATTGTTCAGTTGTTCAGTGAATAAGTTAACCCTAGAGTAATTGCTCTTTATGGTTCAGTTGTTCAGTGAATAAGTTAACCCTTGGATTGTATATTGCTCTTTATTGTTCAGTTGTTCAGTGAATAAGTTAACCCTAGAGTAATTGCTCTTTATTGTTCGGTGAATAAGTTAACCCTTAAGTAATTGCTCTTTATGGTTCAGTTGTTCAGTGAATAAGTTAACCCTTGAGTAATTGCTTTTTATGGTTCAGTTGTTCAGTGAATAAGTTAACCCTTGAGTAATTGCTCTTTATGGTTCAGTTGTTCAGTGAATAAGTTAACCCTAGAGTAATTGCTCTTTATTGTTCGGTGAATAAGTTAACCCTTAAGTTATTGCTCTTTATGGTTCAGTTGTTCAGTGAATAAGTTAACCCTTGAGTAATTGCTCGTTTATGGTTCAGTTGTTCAGTGAATAAGTTAACCCTAGAGTAATTGCTCTTTATTGTTCAGTGAATAAGTTTACTCAAGAGTAATTGCTCCTTATTGTTCAGTTAAATCTAGAGTAAGTTAAATCTAGAGTAATTGTTCTTTATTGTTCACTTGTTCAATGAATAGTTTTACTCTAGGTTAACTTCTTTTTATTGTTTAGTAGCACCACTCCATTGTTCTAAAATTAAGTGAGCTAGTTAAAGATCAACTGAACAACTGCACAGCAGGAGTAGCTATTCCCAACACTAGCCGTTTTCCCCCATTTTTGCCAACACTAGCCCTTTTTCCCCCATTGCTTACCCCTTTTTAAACCCATTTTCCTCTCCACCCTTCAGATCGTATTGTGCTTCAGCGATCCCAGCAGTCATCCCTACATCAAGCCCAGTGAACGCGAGTATCTGATCAAGGAGATTGGCACCATTGGACGCAATGAGAATCTGCCACCCACTCCCTGGAAGGCCATACTCACCAATCTGCCCATGTTTGCTCTGGTCTGTGCTCAGATTGGTCACGATTGGGGCTTCTATATCATGGTCACCGATTTGCCCAAATACATGGCCGATGTTCTGCAGTTCTCCATCAAGGCCAACGGTCTGTATTCCTCCCTGCCCTACATCATGATGTGGATTGTATCGGTGGGCAGTGGTTTTGTGGCCGATTGGTTGATTCGTCGTGGCATCATGTCCACCACAAATACGCGCAAGGTGATGACAGGTCTGGCTGCCTTTGGACCCGCCGCTTTCATGGTGGGCGCTTCCTATGCCGGCTGTGATCGTGTTTTGGTGGTGGTTCTGTTCACCATATGCATGGGTCTGATGGGTGCCTACTATGCAGGCATGAAGCTCAGTCCTCTGGATATGAGTCCCAACTATGCGGGCACTCTGATGGCCATTACAAATGGCATAGGAGCTATTACGGGAGTGATTACGCCTTATCTAGTGGGCGTAATGACACCAAATGTAAGTTAATTATATCCTTACATTTGATTCAATTCTAATTCCCTTTTCTTTTTTTAGGCCACACTTTTAGAATGGCGCACCGTATTTTGGGTGGCCTTCGGTGTACTTTGTGTCACTGCGGTTGTCTACTGCATCTGGGCCTCGGGTGAGGTTCAGCCCTTCAATAATGCTCCCATCGAACCGCGTACAGTGGACTTTGAGGCCCAAGAGCGCAAGCCCGAACGCAACATGAAGTCTGTAGAGCATAGCTCTTAGGTCGTGCCATAAACTACTCTAGTTAATGTTCCATATTGTTAGTCAAGACATTGTTATTGTACTATATTGCATTGCTAGTTTTATAGTAGGTGCCCACTGAGCCAACTGGGCACTAACTAATACTTAAGCGAATTTACTTACACTTCTATGTAGGATTATGCTAATCCACAACCCAAGCAACGTACTCTCTTAATTATTATTTAGTATTTAAATGCGGAAAACGTACAGCAAAGAAAATCAAATAATTTCATCCATAGGTTTAGGCAATGTAAAGCAAAGAAAAAGATATGTATGTATATGTGTAATAGTAGCCTCCAAATGTTAGTCCGAAAAAACATTCTATGAATTCTGTATATTTTTTTTAATTGTTGATCAATTGTTGTTAAGCCTTAAACAAAAAATAATGTGTGTTTTAACGTTCCTGTTAAAGACCATAAATTGTTTTTATTAATGTTAGTGAAATAAAGTGCATCGAGAAAAAATTAACTGGAAATGAGTTTTCTTTAGCACCCGGCAAATCTTAAGCTTCTGTACACAAACTGGTTTTAAGAACCCAAGGCTTTTATTCTTTGCATAGGCTTTGCCTGTCATTTGGCAGGTCTTTCTGTATGAACACAGATTTTAGAGACAAGAAGAGCCAGAGCAACCAAATTTGTTATATATGCAAACAAAATATCAAAAGTATAAAGCCCAAAACTATAGCCGAAGTCAGAAAAAAGATGTTCAAGCCAATTTCAATAATACAAGAAATTTTTCCTGCTTCAGGGGTCGAACTCACGACGACTCAGTAATCAGCGCACTTTGTGTTTTAGTCAAACGCATTTTTTCAAACGCATGCGTAAATTAGATGGTCGAATGGAGGACGCATTTGCCTCCTTAGTTGGCCGCCTCAGTTTGAAGCTGTCAGGTATATCAGAAATGTCATTAAGCCAGAGGCAGGCAAGAAATACATTCAAATTTTTGCATTGGTGTGTGAGAGAGCTGCGTAAAATTGCATTTTTTAGCTGGCTCGAGGTCATGTTATGCTTACGCATAACTTTAAACAGAGGCAGCTCGAATTATTTAATGTCGCACGTGTTTCGGATTAAAGTAAAATGTTTGAAATCTGGTTTTGAATGTCCCCTTAACTTCCTTCCTTTTAGTGGTCTTTTCTTGTAACGTTTTCCTTCTTTATGGATTTTCCTTTTCTTTCTATCGTTTCCTTAGTTTTCATTTGTTCTACCTTCTTCTATCTTTCTGCAGCTCCTTCTATCATTTTTAGACAGAATATTCTTTTCCCCCAAAAATATTTCTGCAAATTTTTACCGCCTTATGGAACTTTAGGGCATACTTTTAGGAGTTATTTGAAATAAAAAGCTCTCTGCTCCGCCAGCTTTAGTTAGAGATGTTGTCGTGACAATCCGTGCAGTCACGACCACTAAACGAAACTTACGATCAGCTCAAAAATTCTGATAAGATTATTTTTTATAAAAATATTTAGAGAATATTATGTTTGGTTTTTATATTCTATACCAAAGGTACACAGAGTGGACTGAGTTTGAGCAAAAGTATGTAACAGGCAGAAGGAAGCATCTCCCACACCATAAGGTATATATATTCTTGATCAGCATCAACAGCCGAGTCGATTTAGCCACGTCCGTCTATCCGCCTGTCTGTACGTCAGATCTCAGAGATGGTAAGAGTTAGAGGTTTGACTTATATGTAACAAATACTTCTTATACTTGCAAGCAGATCAAGTTTATTTTTAATTTTGGCCTTCTGGACATATTTAGTAATCAGGATTGTTTATCGATCCGCCGAAGGAATGGTTAAGATCGGATAGGCGAAAGTCGAGTTACAGGGAAAATAAACAATTATGTGCAGCTCCGTTCGCAACGGAGTAGTTTAGCACTTCACAAACATTAACACAAACTTTGTAAGGCACAGAGTATATTATAGTCGGCCTTGAACGAATTTCTTAATTGTTTGCTTAAGCTTTATGTGCAGAACCTCAAGTCGCGGTTTTTAGAATGTACTGTTAACAGCAGTCACGGTCACCACGAGCTCTTAAATTCACCAAAATAATGTTTGTAACCAGGGATTAACCAAAATAAACCGTTTCAAATCGCGTACCGGAACTGGAACCGATACAAATTTTTTTTGAGGCTTCGTGCAAAGTTTGGTGAAGATAGCTTTAATACTGGTGAAGGAGATAGCATAGAAACAGACGGCCAGACGGACGGATATTGCTAAATCAACTCAGTTCGTCCTGCTGATCAAGAATATATATACTTAATGTGGTAGGAGATGCTGTCTTTACCCTCTGCAAGGGTATGATGATTCATATTGGAGACGCTCACACATTACTCAATCCGCTGTGTTTTGTTTTGATGGCAAGTGTTTTACGCTTGCGCTTCTGCCATGATAGCGATATCTCTCCTTGAAAGTCTTAAATCCATTTCGGCAATTAGCAACTGTTACATATTGATAGAAATTAGAATCAATTTATACAATGTGTTATTCTGTGACATATGATACATACCCTATTTGAAAATGCTCATCCACTTCACACCGAGCCTTACCAGTCGGACTTTGCCGCATGTGGTTCCCCATTTTTCATACTTCTTTTTACGGGGAAAAGTCACTACATAAGTGTTTTAGTTTGATAGAAGTTAAAAAATCGGAATGAATTGGTCACTACATTCTTTTTTCATGTGCCGTCAGCCCATTTGGACTGGATATTTCTTTAATATCCTTTGATAATCCAACGGATCTGAAAAATCATCCAAAGGATGATCATTTCTCATATCCCATGGATGATTTTTCAGTTCCTTTGTATGATAAAAGGATATTAAAGACATATCCAGTCCAAATGGATACAGGAAATCATCCAAGGGATATTTTTGCATATCCTTTTGTTTCTCTGTGTAGTAGTAGTTTATTTCTTCATTCTTTTCTCACAACAAAATGTTTAGTTTTACTTTGTATATAATAAACGTTTTTTAGGCATGATTTTAAATAACCGTCAGCCCAACAATATTCTTTGCTCCCCACGAACTTTCTACGAACTCGATTTCCGATTCACCTTGCATTCACCAAGATGATTAACCAATCACAATTATAATCCTTGAGTGCTTGTGGTCTGAGTTTAGAAAATGTGGCTTTTTCATCCGCTTGATTTGCCTGATAACATTTGTTTCACAGGCTGCTTCACTGAAGAGAATATACCAAAGTGTAACCCATGCAGTAAAATACATAGCTTCACCAAAGCAAATGTTTTTTATTAAACTTAATACATTTAGTGAATTCATTTTATTGTAATGGCTTGTCTAGTTGACACAGCCCAAAGGCTTGTCAAGTTGACACAGGGCCAAAGCCGAGCCTCTCTCAATCTCTTGGCTAGTGCGCTTCTAATTTTAGCACAAGAGAAAAAGACCTACAGTTTAACGCCGGATCCGAACGGCAGCTTGAGATGCTTTTCATGGCTAATTTCTACAAAGCTGGCGCCAACAGCAAAGAGGTGTGGCCGGGTGTTCCGAGGCGGGATCGAACCCACGACCTCTTGCACAGCGGTCGCGCACACTAGCCGCTTAATTACCCGGCCACGCATTCATTTTATTACTTTAATTAAAATTCAAAAATTAAGTTTAACTAAAAAGACTAACTGATTTCATAGACTATTAGGCGTAACGTTGGGTCATTTATTTAGTTTATTGATAAATGTGGTAGAAAACACAAAGGTTGTACATATTGAAGAATGTTAAGAATCTGTAATGCTTCTATTCAGATTTTGTTCAGCCAACTAAAATAATCAGGCAACTGTTCAGAATTAGTTCGAGCCTGCTGAAGTAGATAGCTAAATTGTCCATTTTGGGCGTTGGGTTGTACCGCAGATTCGAGTTCTTCCGTGCTGTTCTTGCTTGACCGGTTGTCCGTAGCTGGAGTGTAAGTGTTAAAGCGCGATGGTCGATGCCCTAAGTTCCACTGTCCAAAGCTCCGCCAGGGATTGGAATATGAAGAATGTGAACCGCTGTAGCTGGGTGGATTTGCATTATACGTGGGATGGTAGGCCGGAGCATGCTCATGTATACTAGTGGGTGGTGGATTCCAGCCATAGCTATGCCTGGTTGTGTCCGCATGTGAATGCGGCTTCGAGTGAGTGTTCGACGACGTATGCGAGGAAATGTGTCTATGTGAATGGCTACTGGAAGAGTGACTCCTGCTGCGACCGCCAAACTGTGCTTAGCCTGGGTCTGTTCAGTGGTTAGGGCCAAGACAAGTAAAGCCAATACTAAGAAGTGGCTCAGTCGCCGGCAAATAAGCGACATGCTGTAATGGATAATCCTGCGAAATATATATATCTTCGTTCGATCAGTCGCTTGGCCTGATTTGATTATGACTGAGCTGCTCTCGCTGGCTGAGGTAGCTTTTATACGCTTCTTTTGCCATATCAGTTCTAAGAATGACACAAGAAAAAACTCAATGAAATTATTGATAAGAGAGCTCCATAAGTTTCGTTTAATTTTTAATGACGCAGAACACTCAAATTGATTTATATTCGTGGAAAAAATTTAGAATCTACAATGCTCTTTTCGTAACCTTTCCAACCAACGAAAATCCAAGTTCAGTCTAGGATTTCAACCTAATTTTCAGCCTCAAGTTCAATTTTTTATGCTTATCGATTGGATATACGGATTGACCAAGGGTTCGGTTTACAACATTTTAGCCGAAGAGTGGTTTTGGTTCAGCTCGGTGGTGCACACTTAATATCAGTGTTTTAAAATTGCAATAAGTCTTATTTCGTCTGCTTTTGATACTGCCCCTGCTTCTGACAAAATCCAAATCCAGTCGCTTTCGAACGTAAACCAAATTAACGATTTCTGAAAAATGCGAGTCAGCAGGAGCAGCAGTGAGAAGATAACCTAGAGAGCCACTCTAGGACGCCACTCTTTTTTGAGTGATGTGATAACCTGTAAGCTCTGACAACATCGGCATCCGCGATTGCAAAGGCTAAGACAAACAAACAGCTCATACCTAAAATAGCTCGCTGGTGGATCAAAATAATGGACAATGATTGTGAAATTATCAGGCCTGGTCCGAACGTTTGTAAAAAGTAAAAAAAACGAAAACGAAAGTTTTACCTTTTGCTGTTCCCAATCCCGAACGATTTGGTTACGTTTTGACTTTTCAAAATCCGTTACGAAATCAGCTGGCGCACATGTTTGTGTTTATCGACTGCAGCCAGAGCTTGTCATCCTCTCTATAATTAAAATTTCTACTAAAATTTCTTATTTCTTATATACTCTTTAATTACATTTATTTTCATTTAAACTAGTATTTAAATATTACATTTGAATATGGCAAATCAAATATGGTTCGGCTGAATATGGTTCGGCCGAAGTTTGGAATACCCTTGCAGCTTTCATTGAAAACAAAAAAGTTTTTCTAACTAATGCAGGGCTTACACCGCGTCACACTGTGACACTATTGTCTGTGACAATTTGTGACAAAGGTTGTCACAGGTCAATAGTGTTTACATTGGCGTCACATAAATTGTGTGTCACAGCGCTGTAACAAGACAAATGAGTACTCTTGGTGTGAACGGTTTTTGTCATTGTCACAGAGCGACACAATGCTAATACGTGAACATTGAACGAATTCGTGACCAGTGAGCCAGTTCCAAGTATAAAACCACAATAGTTAAATAAAAATGAAAAACAATGGTTTATGTTGTTATTTGTAAATAAGCAGACTCTAAATTTTAAATTGAATCGACAGCACCTCACAAAATTTGTCATATTTTTGTTCTGTGTTATTTTTATTTTATAAATTATTACAGATATTATTGCCTTTGACAATTTAAGCTCGTATGAGGTGGTTGTCATGCCGGATCCTGAAGCCAAATAACTCATTCTCACCGGAGCACCAAGAAAACCGGCGAACCACTCAAAGCCAAGGTCGATGACGCCAGCCTGATCCAAGTGACTGAGGTGAATGGCGGAGTGGTGGTTCAGCCGTTCCATTTCCGTGTGGATGCGAGTGTGGCGGGCGAGGGACAACTGCAAATATCCATCAATGATAGCGAGGTGCCCAATCGTGTTCAATTGATTGCTGCCTGGTCTTCTTCACCCCGGAGCAGGCCAAGTCGCATCCGAAAGACATCAAGTTCAATAGCGAAAGGTAAAGTGGCCTTCATCTAACATAGAAGCTGATCGAAAGTTGCTCCGTCCTTGAGCACATGATTTGTAAATTTGTGCAGAATACTTCGCCCATTCTCCACTCAACTTGGCATAGATTCCTTCTTTCCCTTAAGTCAAATTAATTTTGTCGTCGCAGCAGAGTACTGATCCTCACCTTCGCAAACGCCGCTAGGTCTGGCTCCTCTCAGGAATTCATTTGATGAAACTAAAAACTTAAATTTAATTTAAATTAAAAAAAAAACTGTCCTTTATCAAAACTCTTCAAGTCCCAAAAACAACAAAATAATATTGTCACAGTATGACAGAAAAACCAACTTGCTCGATGTGCCTGTCACAGGAAAAATTAGTTCAAATGAGCTGCCTCATTGAAACAGCTGTTTAAGCAATTTTTGTCACAAACGTGCCAGCTACTGTCACAGAAAGTATGTGACTCCAAGTGAGTACTTCATTCCTGTGACGCTTGATTTCTGTGACAAGGCATCCGATGTCCACATTGCGCTGTGACACTATGACACTGAAATATGACACTCTGTGACGCTGTGTAAACCCAGCATAAGACTACTTTTCGGACCTTACTTTTCTATGGGAGCTATACTAAGTATATAGATGTCCGATTTCGACCAAACTTAGTGCAATCATGGGAAAGGATAACAAACTGTTAATTACGAAATTTGGAGGCGATCCCGATAAAAACAAAAAAGTTTTTCCCACTAGAACTTCCTTTTCGACCGATCATTCATACTGCAGCTATATGCTGTAGTTATCCGATTTTGCCAAAACCTTGTAGAATTGTGTAAAAGTATTTAAAATAAATATTTGCCTACGTAAGGGACGTTTCCATTAAAAACAAAAAAGTTATTCTCACTAGAACTAGTTTTTCGACCGATCGTTCCTATGGCAGCTATATGCTATAGTCATCCGATTTTGACCAAACTTTGTAGAATCGTATGGGAGCATATAAAACAAATCCATGCCAATTTTGAGGACCTTTCCATGGAAAACAAAAAAGCTTTTCTAACAAAGACAACTTTTCAGAAAATACTTTCTATGACAGCTGTACTGTATAGATGTCCGACTTCAACCAAATTTTGTGGAATCATGAAAAAGCATAGTAAACTAAGAAATACGAAGTTTGGAGGCGTTTTTCTCACTAGAACTTCTTCTTCGACCGATCATTCATACTCCAGCTATATGCTATAGTCGTCCGATTTTGATAAAACTTTTTAGAAATGTGTTAAAGTATATAAAATAAGAATTTGCCAATAAAAAAGACGTTTTCATTAAAAGCAAAAATGTTTTCCTCACTAGAACTAGTTTTTCGACCGATCGTTCCTATGACAGCTATATGCTAAAGTCATCCGATGCAGCGTATATGTACCAAAAGACTTCGTGCAAAGTTTGGTGAGGATAGCTTTAAAACTGACGGATGAGATAGCATAGATACAGACAGACGGACAGACGGATAGGGCTAAATCAACTTAGCTCGTCAAGCTGATCAAGAATATATATACTTTATATGGTCGGAGATGCTTCCTTCAATGCGTTAGAAACATCCGCACAATTTTATAATACCCTCTGCAAGGGTAAAAAACTGTCCTGGCTAAGATTGAATTACGGTTAAGAAGAACTACAGAAAATTTAAAATGTTGTCCACTAGAGGACGACAAATCAACTTTCAAGAACAGAATGCAGATTGATGACAAGTATATTTAAAGATTTGTGTCTAGTCATCTTTCAAGTTTATATCGATCCTGCATCGCTAGGGATCAATTCGGTCTATCAGTGATCTTGCAGAGGGTTATCTTAGGGAAACGATTAAAATATCCAATGAAGTACCTATCATTGCCAAGAGGAAAGCGATTCACGTCTTAAATTTCGTCAGAGAACTGAACCGAACCGAACCGATTTTCTTTGTGGTTTTCGGTTCGGTTCAGCATTTCTGAAAGGAAGCCGCTTCGGTTTGTGGTTCGGTTCACCGGCTGGAAAAAGCGGTTCGGCTCGGTTCAAAACCGGTTTGCATCCCTGGTGTAAAACTCTTCTCCATAAACCAAAATAGTATTAGTAAGATTTACTTGTGGCTTTTTTATTTGAGGTCTAAGAGAACTACGAGTATATATCAAAAAATTCGTTTTGGTTTACAAAATATAAAGCGACTCGACTGAAGTTGATTAGATTACGTAAGCTGCTCCGTTTCGGGGGAATAAATTAATTTAGGACTGCAACTGGAACTAGTGCAGACAATAGGCAACCAGTAGAGTCAACAGAGCCGAGAATGTACTGAGGTGGGACAGAGATTTGCCAGCTAAATTGTGTGCATCATGCAGTCCCGACTCCGAGGAGAGACGCGCCGATGTCAAGCCTGGCATGCGCATAACATCTGGTTGACCACCAGGCAGCAGGGGAGCCAAAGGCACAGAACCCTCGGGCACATTGAAGGGCGTAGTGTGTTGGAAAGGAGCAAGTTGGGGCGAGTCTGGTGATTGAGAGGCCGGAGCAGCGGCAGCACCAGCAACAGCTGGAACAGCTGTTGATCCAGTCACTGGAGCTGGAGTGGCTTCTGGTGGTGGCGCTGGATAGCAGGCCACTTTCTCTACCTCAATTGTTTTGGTGGCATCTTTTGGATCTGGCTCAGGTACACGCACTGGCACACAGATTATACCCCCAGGAGCGGGAGTGGCTGCATTGGGATCATTAGGTGCTGGCGCTCCAGCCGGAGGTGA
The DNA here is from genome assembly GCA_018904265.1 of Lordiphosa collinella. Classification (NCBI taxonomy): domain Eukaryota; kingdom Metazoa; phylum Arthropoda; class Insecta; order Diptera; family Drosophilidae; genus Lordiphosa; species Lordiphosa collinella. The sequence continues at coordinate 1,108,935 of JAEIFV010000005.1, read as the reverse complement.
GGGTGGCACAGGAGCTGCATTAGATGCTCCAGGAGCTACGGCTGGCGGTGGCACTGCTGCCTCTACAGCTCCCGGTGCGGGAGGCAAAGGAGCTAAGGGAGTTTGCGGATATCCAGCTGCTGCTGCTGCTGGAGCAGCTGCTGCTGGTGCTGGAGGAGCTGGTGGCACGGGTAAAGCTGCGGCAGGTGCTGCCTGTTGTCCACCGGCGTTAATAACTGTGGTGCCTGAACCCACTTCACTGGTGGTCACCGATCCTGGCGGTCCGTTATTGATAATAATGATTTTGTCTTCGCCTCCATTGCCACCGCCACCACCTCCTCCATAACCACCACCGCCTCCATACGAAGGAGAGTGCTCCACTACACGCGTCTGTGTGGGCGTCAGGGCATGACCCAAAATTGCTCCACCCAAGGCACCAGCTATCAGACCAGTTCCTGTAATTAGTAGAAAAGCACAATATTGAAATCAATGGCAAAACTCCTTAAACGAAACACTTACCCAGACCAAGTCCGGAACCCGACTTTTGCGGAGCTTGTGGATAATAGGTGGCACCAGCTGGAATGGCCGCTCCTGCTGGCAAGTAGGTGGCACCTGCTGGTACAGCGGCAACGGGAGCCTGTGGATAGTAGGTGGCACCATGAGGCACTCCACCCGCGGGATAGTAGCTGGCACCTGGCGGTACATGTCCAGCCGGATGATAACTGGCACCCGCCGGTGCATAGCCACCACCATAACCACCACTAGGATGATAGGTAGCTCCCGCAGGCAGACTTCCAGGACTATGATAGGTAGCTCCTGCTGGAAGCTGTCCCGCCGGATGATAGGTAGCGCCTGCAGGCAACTGTCCAGGATTATGATAGGTAGCTCCAGGCTGCTGACGTGGATAGCTCGATTGTACATTGTGAGCGTTGCTGGCTGCAATGGGTGTATGATGCACCCCAGAGCCAAATCCTCCCGTGCTGTTCATGCGAGGGCGGTAGTTGGTGGCCGGAGTGTAATGTGAACCGCTGGTGCCCGCTACCGGACGCGAATTCGTATTGGTGGCTGCCGAGTAGCTGGGTGGATTCGCATTATACGTAGGATTGTAGGCCGGAGGTCGCTCGTGTATGTTGGTATGAGCTCCACCCGCTGGATTGCTAGCTGAATAGGCAGGCGGTGGACCTTGTGGTGCCTTGGGAGGTGGATTCCAGCCTATAGGTGAAACAGTGGCCGGACGAGCAGCACTTGGATTGGCATGAGACTGGCTTACACTAGCCCGATTCGGTTGAGATTGTGTATTTCCACCATAGCTAAGCCTGGTATGTTCCGGATTAGAATACGGCTTTGCGTGTGTGTTCGAAGACGTATGCGAGGAAGTGCGTCTTGGTGTATAGCTACTGGAACTGGAAGAGCGGCTCTTGCTGCCACCGCCACCAAACCAGCGCTTAGCCTGGGCCTGTTCAGTGATTAGGGCCAGCACCAGTAAAGCCAGTACTAAGAAGTGGCTTAGTCGCCTGGAAATACGCGACATGCTGCAATGGAGGATTATACGGTTTAGTATTATATAGAAAAAAAATATATTTTTTTGTTCGATCAGTCGCTTGGCTTGCTTTGATTATGACTGAGCTGCTGTTGCTGGCTAAGTCTGCTTTAATACGCTACTTTTGTCATATCAGTTCTAAGAATGATTTAATTAAAAACCCAATGTATTAATTGATAAGAGAGCTCTCTATATGTTTCGTTAACTTTTAAATGACGTAGAACACACAAAGAAAAAAAGAAAGAAAATGCGCATTACCCTGAGCGTCCCCAATATGAATCATTATACCCTTGCAGAGGGTATTATAAAATTGTCCGGATGTTTGTAACGCATTGAAGGAAGCTTCTCCGACCACATAAAGTATATATATTCTGTTGATGTAGCCCTGTCCGTCTGTCCTTCTGTCCGACTGTCCGTTTGTCTGTTTCTATGCTATCTTCTCCGTCAGTTTGAAAGCTATCTTCACCAAACTCTGCACGAAGTTTTTTGGTATATGGTATATACGCTGCACATTTCTCGGAACCGGCCGGATCGGATGACTATAGCATATAGCTGTCATAGGAACGATCGGTCGAAAAACTAGTTCTAGTGAGAAAAACTTTTTTGTTTTTAATGAAAACGTCCTTATCATTGGCAAACACTTATTTTATATACATTTACACAATTCTACAAAGTTTGGTCGAAATCGGAGGACTATGATCTATAGCTCCCATAGGAACGATCGGTCGAAAATCTAGTTCAAGTGAGGAAAACTTTTTTGTTTTAAATGAAAACGTCCTTTTTATTGGCATATACTTATTTTATATACTTTAACACATTTCTACAAAGTTTTATAAAAATCGGATGACTATAGCATATAGCTGCAGTATGAATGATCGATCGAAAAAGAAGTTCTAGTGAGAAAAACGTTTTTGTTTTAAATGGGATGGCCTTCAAATGTCGTAATTAACAGTGTATTATGCTTTTCCATGATTTCACAAAGTTTGGTCGAAATCAGACATCTATATAGTATAGATCCCATAGAAAAGTAAGGTCCAAAAAGTAGTCTTATTTAGCAAAACTTTTTTGTTTTCAATAAAAGCAGCAAGGGTATACAAAACTTCGGCCGAGCCGAAGTAAACTTTCCCCTACTTTTTTTTTATTGGAATTGTTCTGGTGCACAAAGCTCAAAAAATACACAATGTTTGTTTGTTGCCGTAACGGAAAACCCAAATTCGATATATTCGGGTGTGTCCCAGAAATGTATAGAGATTTTCGTATAAGCGAAGAGATTTTTAATTTGACTAGTGGGACTTTATATGTAAGGTGGCAGGAATAATTTCGTCTACTAGATTTCAGGGAATGAAAACCATACGCATCACATCTGCTTTGCCTTGAGCTGTCGGATCTCAAAAATCTCTCAACTTTTGTCATCTAATCTATTGGCCTAGCATTTTAAAAACATTTTAAAGACCGTTTATACACAAATCTCTAGAGATTTTTGGGGCACATCCGATTAAGTCTAAATTCCGTAGAATTCCGTAGAGGCCTTAAAGTTCATAAATACAATTTTCCTCCGCATTTCCCCTTTATCAATGTATTTATTTAACAAAGTAAATTTGGCCAAAAATTATTGTTAAAGGGTCTAGCAAGATAAGGGAAGGGGTGCGGCCCAATGACTGGAATTTGAAAATTTCCGTTTTAATTCAATACTAAATTACTTCAAATTAAACTGATCTGGCACAATATTGGATTTCTTTTTGTAATGGACAGTTACTAGGCGAATAAAAACTAGAATTTGCCGTGAAGAGAAGAGAGTTCATATCTAGTATTTTTGGTAAATTTAGTAAGGACATGCACCCAAATATCGATAAGCGGAATATGCAACCGAGCTTCTGTTAAGTCGCGCAGAGAGCATGCCGTTTTATTGCCAGCTGTCTAGTCTCTCTCAGATGCATTGGTCAGAGGTCGCAACACATTTCCTTTTGCTATGCTTGGTCTTTCCGAATTTGGTAGTCAAACCAAAACCTAATAGCTTGTACTTAATCGAGAAGTAAATTATAAAACTTTAAATACTTAGCTAATTCGGAAAAGGATAAGTTTTTTAAAGGCCAAAATTAAGGATTAGAGTGAATCTTTATTTAATTTTGGCACAGTTTAATCAAAAGCCGTATAAAATATTAAATATGAGCTGTCAAAAATTTTCCTTTTAGGGTAAAATTCTGAATTTAGCAACACCTGACAACCCATTCTCTTATTTCCCTTCTTATTAGTTTGCATCAACAACTGCACCAAAAGGCAAAACCAACTTAATCTAGGCTTGGAGCGGCATAGATGGAGCTTTTTATGGTCTTTTGCTTGCCCAGAGCTTTATTCTCGCCTTCTCCACAACCTCACCTTTAGTAGAAGTGCGCAAGTGCAGCGAAACGACGTAGATCAAACGACCAAAAAACGCCGACAAAAGTGAAGTATCCAACAACAAGGAAATCCAAACAAAAATAAGTGAAAATTGTGCTAAAAAAGCCTAGTTAATTATAGCCAAAGTCGGCAGGAAGTTAGGCTAAAAGTTTTAAAAAGGCTAGCAAGAAATATCCCACCGACTCATTGCGGCAAATACGTAGAAAACCATTTTTTTATGTGACACTAAGAAACGAAGCAAAAGAATCAAAGAAATGAGTAATTAATTTAACCTATTATTTTTTTATTGTTTGTTTAAAGCTTCAATCTTAAATCAAAAGTAAAGAGTTAAGTCGATAGAATAATCCAAGGCAGAAAACGAAAGCAAAATGAGTGAGAAACTCAATGATCATAGTGCAAAGTAATGGCCTACCAACACGCCAAAGTTCTGTATACCCTTGCAGCCTCCATTGAAAACAAAACTGTTTTTTAAACGAAGACTACTTTTCGTGCCTTCCTTTTTTAAGGGAGCAATGCTATAAAGATGTCCGATTTCGACCAAACTTAGTGAAGTCATTGAAAAGTATAACAAACATACAAGTACGAAATTTGGAGACGATTCCATTTGAAACAAAAAAGTATTTCTCACTAGAACTTCTTTTCCGACCGATCATTCGTACTGCAGCTATATGCTAAGATCATCCGATTTTGACAAAACTTTGTAGAATTGTGTAAAAGTATATAAACTAGGTGTATGCCCATGATTAAACTGGGCAGATTTAAGTCTTATCTGTTTCAGCACAATTTGGCAGACTTTGATGAAAATCGGATGAATATATCGAATAGCTGTCATATAAAAAACTAGTGACAGAAGAGGCGCAATCTATTGGGCTGCTTTGGAAATCACTCAGATAGCATTGCTCAAGTTGTATAAAATCATTTCGTTCGTGCTGCAAAGGTATAAAAAACTTAGGCCGAGGCAAAGTTAACTTTCCTCCAATTTTCATCAAGCAATGGAAGTAAGAGCATGCCCATCGCAGCACCAATGTCTCAGAGCGAGTGAAAGACTATTAACCAAACTGTTCAATCGGCTTACGAAAGGCTCATTGGGAGTAAAGTATTCAATTTGACTCGGTGCTGCGTGAAACTATTGCACTCCATCAAAGAAAAGATGATAAAATATCATCTCGTTTCACACGACTAGAAAATTTCACAAACCAGAAAATACGCTGTATATATAAATTAATTAAGAAACCGGTTGCTACTCGTATCATACCCCAGACAGTCAGCTATATAAGCTGATCTTTTTTTAGTTTCCAATGCAATTGAACAACCAGAATGTCTAGACTACAGCTTGGTGTTACACTGCTGCTCCTGTGCTATATCAAAGTTGGTGAATTTAAAACGTTTGATATCGATGAGCTGCCACGTTATCCCTACTGCGGAACACCAAGAGGGTACCCTTACTCTAGTGGTGAAACCCCCTTTGCCGGTGGTGGTGCCGGTGGTCAAAACACCGGTCCTACGGAATTCACCTTCACCACACTGCTGGAGTACACGGACTTAAATGGCACAAAGATCCCTGCCTGTGGGTCGTCATACATTGCCCAGCGTTGGCTTCTAACGGCCGCCCACTGTGCTCATGAGGATTTGCTTGGAAAGGAGTACAAACTGACGGGAGCTCGTCTGCGTGAATGGAAGCTGACAAGTGAGGACGATTGTAAGAACCCAGGAACTATGAATGAATGTTTATATCCAGCCATACCAGCGACCTTCGATCGCATTTTGATGCATCCTCAATTCGATACAACAAATTACACGCATGACATTGCCCTGCTGCGTCTGGCGAATCCAGTGAATTGGCTCAAGGAGCCCAATCTAGCCCCTGTGTGTTTACCGCTGTATGAAGGTCAACTTGTGGGGCGAATGGTCACCGTAACAGGTTGGGGACGCACCGAATTTATTGATCATGTGTCGCCGATCAAGCAAAAGGTACAGTTGAAGGTAATCTCGTCAGAGGAATGTCGAGAAAAATATGAAAAGCATAACTTTCCGGTGGGTGAAAGACAACTCTGTACCACGAGCAGTGTGGAACGTCGCTTTTCAGATGCATGTGAAGGTGATTCAGGAGGTCCACTCACTGTGATGGAAGTAATGGAAAGGGAGATCGTTCACTATCAGGTGGGAGTTGTGTCTTATGGCAAAACAATATGCGGAGTATATAATTTCCCCAGTATTTTCACAAGGATCGGTAGTTACATGGATTGGATCAAGCAGACTATAAATGAAAATAAGGATTGAAATTGGGTGAATAAAGATTAAATGGAAAAGGTCGAAAATGAAATGTAAATTTAGGTCAAAAGTTGACTTTTCCCAAATTTGAATTTAATTACGCAAGATGGACCCACAGACTAATTCCAAACCTGGAGGGACGGATGGGGAATTAAAATTCCACCTAACACAGTTTTTCACTGGAGGATATAGAGAATACCTGCACAGGTTCAAGCACGAAGATGTGCTTTTTGAACACACCTCGTAGCTGTCATAGAAAAGTAGAGTCATTAAAGTAGTCATGTATTTGTTTTATATGCTCCCACACAATTCAACAAGTTTTGCTCAAAATTGGATGACTATAGCATATAGCTCCCATAGAAACGATCGGTCGGAAAACTAGTTTTTGTGAGAAAAACTTTTTGGTTTTCAATGGGAACGTCTATAAACTGGCCAGAAATAAATATTATCTGTTTCAGCACAATTTTGCCGACTTTGATGAAAATCGGATGAATATATCGAAAGCTGTCATATAAAAAACTAGTCACAGAAGAGGCGCAATCTGGTGGTCATCTTTGGAAACCACTCAGCTAGCACGTGCTGCAAGGGTATACAAAACTTCGGCCAAGCCGAAGTTAACTTTCCTTTTTTTTGTCAAGTAATGGAAGTAAGAGCTTGCCCATCGCAGCACCAATGTCTCAGAGAGAGAAAAACTGTTAACAAAACTGTTCAATCGGCTTACGAAAGGATCATTGGGAGTAAAGTAGTCAATTTGGACTTGGTGCCGCGGGAAAGTATTGCTCTCAATTAAAGAAAAGATGATAAATCATCATCTCGTTTCACACGACTGGTTTCTCTTACCAGAAAATGAGCAATAGATATAAATTAATTAAGAAACCGGTTGCTACTCGTATAATACCCCAGGCAGTCAGCTATATAAGCTGATCTTTTTTTAGTTTCCATTGCAATTGAACAACCAGAATGTCTGGACTACAGCTTGGTGTTACACTGCTGCTCCTGTGCTATATCAAAGTTGGTGAATTTAAAACGTTTGATATCGATGAGCTGCCACGTTATCCCTACTGCGGAACACCAAGAGGGTACCCTCGCTCGAGTGGTGGAAGTGGTGGTGGTGGTGCCGGTGGTCAAAACACCGGTCCTACGGAATTCACCTTCACCACACTGCTGGAGTACACGGACTTAAATGGCACAAAGATCCCTGCCTGTGGGTCGTCATACATTGCCCAGCGATGGCTTCTAACGGCCGCCCACTGTGCTCATGAGGATTTGCTTGGAAAGGAGTACAAACTGACGGGAGCTCGTCTGCGTGAATGGAAGCTGACAAGTGAGGACGATTGTAAGAACCCAGGAACTATGAATGAATGTTTATATCCTGCCATACCAGCGACCTTCGATCGCATTTTGATGCATCCTCAATTCGATACAACAAATTACACGCATGACATTGCCCTGCTGCGTCTGGCGCATCCAGTGAATTGGCTAAATGAGCCAAATCTAGCACCTGTGTGTTTGCCGCGGTATGAAGGTCAACTTGTGGGGCGAATGGTCACCGTAACAGGTTGGGGACGCACCGAATTTATTGATCATGTGTCGCCGATCAAGCAAAAAGTCGAGTTGAAGGTAATCTCGTCAGAGGAATGTCGAGAAAAATATGAAAAGCATAACTTTCCGGTGGGTGAAACACAACTCTGTACCACGAGCAGTGTGGAACGTCGCTTTTCAGATGCATGTGAAGGTGACTCGGGAGGTCCACTCACTGTGGAGGAAGTGATGGAACAAGAATTTGTTCACTATCAGGTGGGAGTTGTGTCTTATGGCAAAACAATATGCGGTGAATATAATTTCCCCAGTATTTTCACAAGGATCGGTAGTTACATGGATTGGATCAAGCAGACTATAAATGAAAATAAGGATTGAAATTGGGTGAATAAAGATTAAATGGAAAAGGTCGAAAATGAAATGTAAATTTAGGTCAAAAGTTGACTTTTCCCGAATTTGAATTTAATTAATTCTGTTTCAAATCAAGTACATACAAAACGAGAGCGTAAGTTAAAGTCGGCCTTGTCTGACTTTGATATACCCGTTACTCAGGGGAATTAATGTTTAATAGCCTTCCCTTATGTAAATTAACACAGAATTCAACATTACATATGTTTAAGCAAACAGCGCATGTGGTGCAGAAAAGTATGCTACGTTTTTTATAAGCCTTATTAATCTGCCATTTATTTAACGATCTGCCAGCTTGCATTGATGGTAAAGCAATTTCGACTAGGAGGTACATCGATGTGGACCATGGTAAGTTCTCTTTTTGCAGGTTGCTAAACAGAAACAGTCGAGATGCTTGAATTACAGAGTCAAAACATTACAATTTTTTGATCGGGAACCACCAAGCACTTGTGACACTCTCGAGTCACCTCAACCAGACTATGTATTTCCTATAGGAAAAATTCTCGCAGCTTCGACTTAGTCTGCACTTACACGATGCAGTTTCCTTTATGAAGTGTTTGCTTGAAGGGAAGAGGTGTAGGGGGCAGTAGATGCAAGCAAAGCTTTATGGGCAGCTAGGCAATGAAGTTTTTCGATAGTTTCCCTTTGTCTCGTTCCGATAGATTCAATGCAGGGCTGAGTTTTTAGTTGATCGATGGCGATGCAGCCAGTGGCCACCCGGCGCACACACCCACCACACACACAAAAGCAAACACAAAAACAAAGACTAAAACAAAGACAAAAACAAAGACAAATACAAAAACACAAAAACTTACACAAATACAAAGACAAAAACAAGGTCAATAACAAAGACAAAAACAAACACAAAAACAAACACAAAAACAAACTCTAAAACAAACACAAAAACAAACACTAAAACAAACACAAAAACAAATACAAAAACAAAGACAATAACCAGCTCAAAATCAAAGACAAAAACAAATACAGAAACAAACACAAACATACAGAGTACTGAGTATCTAAAACTTATCATCGAGTACTTAGACCCGAATATTTAGAATCGAGTACTAAGTACCGAATACTCAGTCTCTAATACTTAGTATCGAATACTTAGAATCGAGTACGGAGTATCGAGTACTTGGTATGAATAATGGGAACGAATACTTAGTATCGAGTACTTCGAATCGAGTAGTGAGTATCGAGTGCTTGGTATTGAGTTATTAGTATCGAGTACTTAGAATCGAGTTCTGATAATCAAATACTGAGTATCGAGTACTTAATATCGAGGGCTTAGTATGGAATGCTTTGAATCGAGTACTGAGTATCGAGAACTTGCTATCGAGTACTTAATACTGTGTATCAAATACTGAGTATCGAGTGCTTAATATCGAGAACTTGGTTAAGAGTTGCATTGCTGAACGATCCATCTGCTCAAGAAATCTACAAGGGATTGCTGCCAATCACTAATGAGCGTGTTCCAAAGTATTCCCGACCATCACTGCTAACCACAAAAACCATAATGGCTGAGTGAGCGAGCAATTTTAGAGCCTAAGTATTAAAATGTGTTTGACATAAACTTTGTAGTTCAGAATCGCTGGTAATCTGCATTCATTTAAATCTATTGACAATGTAACAAACGAAGACGAAGCCAACAACTATCCAACTGATTTTTTACACTCCTAGGATATGCTTAGCTACTACGGCACAATTATCAGCTAAAGGTAATCATCATGCTTCGTAACCAAAACCAGCCTTAACAATGCCATAGAACGCGTTGGGTGATTAGAAAACTGCTGATCAATGCGATTCACGCGGCGATATTCAAAGGAAATGTTAAAGGTTATTCGTGGAATTCAGATGATCCCAACCAATGTGCCCTTCAAGTTTCTACGAATTCGATTATCGATTCGACTTGCATTCACCATGATAATTAACAAATCACAAGGCCAATCCTTGACAAAACAAAAAATGTATATCACAAGGTGTTTTACTGAAGAGATTCAACCAAGCAAAATACATAGATTGATCAAATCAAATGTCTTTCCTGAACTATTTAACGTAATAAATGAGCATTTATTTTATTGCTTGAAATTCATCAATTAAGTTTAGCTATATAAAAAAACTCAGTACATTCGTTGAATGTTAAGAATCTGCAATGCTTCTTTTCACACACTTTCCAACCAACGTAAATAATCAGAAAACTGTTCGCGAAAGGTACGAAGGGTAGCTTCAGTCTGCTGACGTGTAGAGCTTGATTGTACATTGAGAGCGTTGCGTGCACGTTTTTCCCCCGATTCGTATTCTTCCGTGCTGTTCACGCTTCGAGTGAGGGTGTTAAAAAAGGATGGTCGATGCGCTATGTCCCACAGACCAAGGTTCCACACGGGATTGAAATTAGAAGAAGAAGAAGAATGTGATCCGCTGGTATCCGCTAAAGGAAGCCAATTGGTATTGGTGGCTGCCGAATAGCTGGGTGGATTTGAATTATCCGTGGGGTGGTAGGCCGGAGGAGGCTCATGTATATTGGTATGAGCTCCACCCGCAGGATTGCTGGCTGAATAGGCAGGCGGTGGACCTTGAGGTGACTTGGGAGGTAGATTCCAGCCATAGCTAAGCCTGGTGTGTTCCGAATTAGAAGACGGCTTCGCGTGTGTGTTCGAAGGCGTATGCGAGGAAGTGCGGCTGGACGTATGTCTACTGAAAGAGTGACTCCTGCTGCCACCGCCCCGAGACCTGTACTTAGCCTGGGCCTGTTCAGTGGTTAGGGTCAGGACAAGTAAAACCAATACAAAGAAGTGGCTTAGTCGCCGGCAATTACGAGACATATTGCAATGGATGATCCTGTGGCTTTGATTTATATAAAAATATATATGTCTTCGTTCGATCAGTCGCTTGACGTGCTTTGATTATGACTGAGCTGCTCTCGCTGATTGAGGCAGATTATATGCTGTAAACTGTTGCCATATCAGTTCTCAGAATGATTCAAGTAAAAACCCAATGGATTGATTGATAAGAAAGCTCTATGTGTTTCGTTAAAATTTTTAATGACTTTCAACAGACAAATTTCAATGTCGTTCAATGTCCATTCTTTTGTAAGAAATCGGCAATGCTTCCTTCCACAAACCTTTTAAACCAACAAAAATTAAACACAGAAAAATTACGAATGATTTTGCTTAAGTCAAAAAAATGATATAGAAGTAGTCATTGGTTGTAAAGTCAGTGTTTTAAGCCAGTGTTTGGTTGCTTCAATATGCAATTCCTGCAGACGATGGACACACGCGGATATTGCTTTGACTTTGATTATTGCCTCTCCCAAAAATTGTCAAAAATTCTGGAAAAACAAGTAACAAAGTCGGTCACGCGCGACTATAATATACTCTGTACCTGTGAAGTGCAGAATTTACCGCAGAGTTGCCAACAGAGTAAGGAAGGTCCTTGCCACACTCAAGCGAGAGGCGACAGATGACATGCTGGAGAAAGCAACTGCCGATTAGAGCTCCAAGTTTGCGCTTTGGAAGCTCACTAAACGATTCATGCGGCAAGTTGTCCCAAAATTACCAGTTCAACGTCCTGTTGGTTCCTGGGCAAAATCACCACAGGACCACAGCCGTATGAAACCTCCTCGTCCCGGCGGAACCAACTAGTCTCAGATGCCCGCGATAGCCCCCTCCAAATGTCCCTCCCAGTTCCGCCAATCACCTTCCCTGAGGTGATAGGGGAAATCAAGAATTTGGTGGTACGTAAGACCCCAGGCATTGACAACAGGACAATGAAGCTCCTGCCAGACAGAGCCATATTGTTCTTGGTGGTCATCTTAAACGCGGCTCTGAGACTAAGCCATTTTCCATCACCCTGGAAGAAAGCCAGACCGGCCTACCGGCCGATTAGCCTACTATCCACCCTTGGAAAGATCTTCGAGCGCTGTATGCTTGATATTCGATCTATTCGAAAAGCCATACCCGATTTCCAATTTGGCTTCCGACTGAGCCATGGAACTCCCGAACAATTACATCGAGTGGTCAACTACATCGTCGAAGGGTATGACTGGAAAGAGTACGTAGTGGCAGCTTACCTTGACATTCAGCAGGCTTTCGATGTGGCACGAAAGTCTGCTCTCGAAGATCAAGAAACTTCTTCCGCCCCAACTGTACCTGCTAATCAAGAGCTTCCTGACGGACAGAGTTTTTGAGGTTGCACAGGGTGGAGCGACATCCCAAACAAGAACCATTCGGGCTGGTGTACCGCAGGGCAGCGTATTGGGTCCTAAGCTATACTCCCTATTCACTCACGATATGCCAAGAGCCTGTAGCATTCCGCTTGAAAACACCGAAGACCTTCTAATCGCAAGATTTGCTGACGACACGGCCAAACTTGCCCGCAACAAATGCATGTACTCAGCCACAGATGCCCTTCAAGAGTATTTGAATAGGTCTAGCAACTGGGCCTTTAGATGGAACATTGCCATAAACACGGACACCCGTCGTGACACCTGCCCGGGAGTATTCTTGCACGGTCAGCTAATGGAGCATAAAGCTGCCCATAAATACCTTGGGGTGACACTGGACAGAAGACTGACCTTTGGACAACAGCTCAGGCAGTGGCTGCCAAAGCACGGCTCATGGGGTGGCTCCTGAACTCCAACAACAAGCTGTCACTCAGGAACAAAGTCCTAATCTACAAGGCTATTCTGGCTCCGGTATGGAGATTTGGCCTACAAATTTATGGAATCGCGGCGAAGTCTCACCTGAGTAAGATAAGAGTGGTCCAGGCCAAAATCCTTAGATGCATTACGGGAGCTGAATGGTACCAGAGAACCAGGGATATTGAAAAGGACCTTCGAGCTCCCATGGTTGAAGATGTTATCAACAAGCAGGCCGCCATTTACCTTGAAAAGCTATCTCACCACCCCAACAAACTGGCTAAAAACTTGTTAAGAAGACGGAGAATCCAAGGTGTACGTCAAGGGAGAAGTTTAAAGACTCTTGCAGGACCCCATTTACATCAAATTCTTACACTTTCTTACTAAATACCTATAAAACACTTATACATTATCGGTAAGCCCAAATGGGAACAGGGTATAAAAATGCTCCGTCTGTCCGGCTGTCCCAGAGACTATAAGAGATAGAGCCACATTTTTTGCATGTAGGTAGGTGTATACCCGATTCAAATCGAGTTTGTTTCAGACTTGGAAAATTCCTCCCCCTCCCCCCTTTAAGCGCAAAAAACTGCCAGAGCCACAATTTTTAAGATAGACCTTCCAAACTTTATATATATCAAGTAAGGCCCAATAACTATCTATTCCGAAAAGATAAATAAGATCGGACAAAAAAACACCGGAGTTATATACGAATCAACTTTGCTTGTTGGAGAGAGGGGAAGCCTTGCATTGTCAGTTACCGCGTTTGCGCGTGCGTGTATGTTAGAGTGTATGTGTGAGTGTGTGTATATGTGTATGAAAACTCAAGAAGTCAAGAGAACAGGGTATTTTGTAGTCGGGGCACTCGACTACAACTCCCTTACTTGTTACTCCACGAGTAACGGGTATAAGAAACAAATTTTTTTAACTAAGACTACTTTTTGAACCTTATTTTTCTAAGGGAGCTATACTATATAGATGTCCGATTTCGGCCAATCTTAGTGGAATCATGGAAAGCATAGCAAACTAACAATTACGAAATTTGGAGGCGATCCCATTTAAAACAGAAAAGGCTTTCTCACTAGAACTTATTTTTTGACCGATCATTCGTACTGCTGCTAGTCCCTCAGTTAGAAAAATACCATCGTACATTCATCTAAATATGTCACATTTTTCTTTTGCCTTGCATTTCCCCACCTTCAGCCTCATTTCACTTAAATTGTCAGTCTTCATTTCGCAGCGAAGCTTAAATTTATTTTTGCATAAACAATTGATTCAATTTGTGCTAATAATAAACTGTCAACTGGGATAAGCTTCCCGAACTTTGCCACCACCACAAAGTATGCCCCGTATGTCATTTCTGTTTGCAGAGCTCTAATTGATATTCCATATTTGCGTCAGTTTCACGGGGGGTCGACTAGTGACGCAATGTCACGCCCCAGTTGCCACTTTTAGAACGCGTTATGCGTGTTTTTTAAGGGCGATTTGGTCGACTTGTCGCGTGGCTACACTCTATTGAGTTTGCCTTTTCGCGGGGACCATTTTAATTATTAATTTCTAGAGCACACACCCTAGTGGGAGTTCCAAGTTGTATTTTTAAAGGTCAAGGCTAAACCGAAATCGGGAGAGTGCAAAACAATTAAGGCTAACTACACGTAACAATTAATGTAATCGAACTTGTAGGGAAATCTTAAGTGGCTTTTAATTATTTTACCTATTGACGTATTGAAAATACTCTTAACTGAGCCTAGAGCCCTCACAATCTACCTTAAATTCTTTATAAGCTATGAGTTTACATAAAACGGTCGCACTTAGGTAGATATGATGTTGCTGAGCCAAACCCCGTATTATCGGTTCAGCATTTTTTGGTGTTCTTCCATAAGCCGATCCTTTTAAGTTTTTGTACTCTCAAAACTGAGTCCGAATCGATGTTCTGGATAAAATCGCACATCAACTTCTTGTACTTGGGGATTAAGTATATTTTCCATTTTTGACACGCCCCCTCCCGCTCCCGTAATTTGATTTGCGGAACTCAATCCGCTTACAAATTTTTATAAGCTTAACAAAAACTGGAACGGAAACAGTATGCCAGCTAGCTCGAAAAAGTCATATTACTAGAAAGAGGATATACTCCATTTAGGGTGAGGCAAGCAGACGGCCAGTTGGTCGCCTACCGCGTATTCACAGGTCTGACGGATGTCTCCTTTTGAGCCGTCGGTTTGTGAGGGCGAGCAAGCGGGCACTATATCAGCTGGTGTGGCGGTTGATCTAAGAGCAAGCTGGTACGACGCCGAGCTCTTTGTAGATGGTGGTGTTCCGCAAGTACCAGGAAGCATGGTTTGCATCGTCTCTTCCCTATTAATAAAAGTATCGCAGGCAGATACCCGGAATGATTTCACAAGGCAACAAAATGTTTCCAGTATCTTGAAGGTTTGGTAGTGATTCTAGATGATTTTCGTGTACTTAGCAAGACTGTGTTTTTAGAAATTGTCTATCTTGCTGAGATTTTTTTTAGTAATTTAAGCTTAAAAGTGCCTATTATGACCTTTTTTAAAGCTTTTTTCGGGGAATCTATTCTATTGCTGGATTTTTTTCCGGACGATCTTCACTAGAGCCGTCCAAAGAGTATTTAGCTTTTTCTGGCGCTCTACTGTCAAAGCGGCTGTGTCATCAGTGTGTTTTGGGCGTCTGGAACCGGCAAATCCGCGGTGTATAGGTAGAACGGGGCCAAGTACACTTCCTCCAACGCGGCGGAAACTCGAGAGCTCGTCCCTCAGCTCGACCATGAAGCAAAGTCCTTTGAGAAAGGAACGACACAAGTCATCGGTCACAAAATTAAGTCAGTGGTCACAAAAGTTTCAATTGTGCTTAAACTTCGGCACAAACGAAGTTAGCTTTGCTCTGTAGTTCTAAGTTACTTTGTCACTGCTTTTGATAAGGAGCGCAAGTCGCAGCTGCTGCTTTCGATCGAAAAGCAGAAGTCGACGGCAGCAACGTTGCGACAAAGTGTTGCTTCCGAGTGTTTCTGCTTTTGCGTTTTGCATGCTACAATAACTAAAACACGGCACCAAGCACAATGCTATGACAAGAGCGAGAGAGAGAGTGAGCGCTAGTGTGCCCAGTCGGATTTGACTGCATGCCAAAAGCACATTTCGTAAACAACTTTTTCCACTAAGAAGTAGTGGCAAAAAACCTGCAATCATCCATTAGCTTCTGTACATGGGCGATACGCAGCAAAAACTGTTCTTTTAGAAGAAATGTTTACATACTCTCTCTGCTCCATGCTGCATGCGTTCCATTAGAAGGGGACATTTGCATGTTGGTCCGACTTCTTCGCTTCTAATCTACTGCAAAAAGGAACGTGCTTCAGTTTTCATACAGATTATATGTCTTCTATCATACTGCAAAAGTTTATAGTGCTTTTTTCCTTGTAAAAAGAAGTGTGTTAGATGGCGTTCTTTTGGGAACGAATGTCTAGGCAGTCAACTTGTGTCGCGACGGGGCTGGCAAAATCCGAACACTGGCTGCTGCCGCCGACTTGTGCTTTTGAACGAAAGTAGAGGGACGGCAATTCGGAAAATCTTGAAGCGACGACTGCTGCTGCTGCCTCGCTTAAAAGTTTGCCGCTTTCTTTCTTCAACTGCAGCAATTAAAACACTACATAGAAGGTTCGTTCCTTCTGGACATATTTGGTAATCAGGACTATTTATCGATACGTCAAAGAGCCGATGAGTAAAAGAGTGTGCGCTGGTGTTAGCTACTACGGCGGCAGCAAAAGACATCCTGAGCATACACTCTTCTTGGTACTCAGTATATTACAGTCGGGCCTGACCAACAGTCTTTCTTGTTCTTGTGTGTGTACTTGATTTGAAACGGTTTATTTCGGTTGACAGTTCCAGTTTCGTAAGAAAACTTGGCCATAAATTTTATTAAACAAAATTCAAATTCGGGAAAAGTCAACTTTTGACCTAAATTTACATTTCATTTTCGACCTTTTCCATTTAATCTTTATTCACCCAATTTCAATCCTTATTTTCATTTATAGTCTGCTTGATCCAATCCATGTAACCATCGATCCTTGTGAAAATACTGGGGAAATTATATTCACCGCAAATTGTTTTGCCATAAGACACAACTCCCACCTGATAGTGAACCAACTCATTTCCCTCCACTTCCACCACAGTGAGTGGACCTCCTGAGTCACCTTCACATGCATCTGAAAACCGAAGCTTCACACTGCTCGTGGTACAGAGTTGTTTTTCACCCACTGGAAAGTTATGCTTTTCATATCTTTTTCGACATTCCTCTGACGAGATTACCCGCAACTCGGCCTTTTGCTTAATGGGCGACAAATGATCAATAAATTCGGTGCGTCCCCAACCTGTAACGGTGACATTTCGACCCACAAGTTTACCTTCATACAGCGGTAAACACACAGGGGCTAGATTGGGCTCCCTGAGCCAATTCACTGGATTCGCCAAACGCAGAAGGGCAATGTCATGCGTGTAATTTGTTGTATCGAATTGAGGATGCATCAAAATGCGATCGATTGTCGCTGGTATGGCTACCCATAAACATTCCTTCATAGCTTCTGGGTTCTTACAATCGTCCTCACTTGTCAGCTTCCATTCACGCAGACGAGCTCCCGTCAGTTTGTACTCCTTTCCAAGCAAATCCTCATGGGCACAGTGGGCGGCCGTTAGAAGCCAACGCTGGGCAATATATGACGACCCACAGCCAGAGATCTTTGTGCCATTTAAGTCCGTGTACTCCAGCAGTGTGGTGAAGGTGAATTCCGTAGGACCAGTGTTTTGACCACCGGAACTTGGGAGGATCACGCGGAGGGGGTGCCCTGTTGGTGTTCCGCAGTAAGGATAGCGTGGCAGTTCATCGATGTCAAAAGTTTTAAATCGTAGCAGTTCATCGATGTCAAAAGTTTTAAATCCACCGACTTTGATATAACACAGGAGCAGCAGTGCAACAACAAACTGCAGTCGAGACATTCTAGTTGTTCAATTGCATTTGAAACCAGAGAAAGATAAGTTTAAATAGCTGACGGTCTGGTGTACGATACGAGTAGCAACCGGTTTTTAAATAAATTTATATATAAAGCTGATTTTCTGGTGTGTGACACGAGCCGCAACTGATTAAACATGATTGAGTGATGATGATTTAACATATTTTCTTTAATGGAGAGCTATAGTTTCCGGCGGCAACGAGCCCAATTTGACTATTTGACAACCAAAGATCCTTTCCTAAGACGATCTAACAGCTTGGTAAATAGCATTTTTCTCGCTCTGAGACTTTGGTACAGCGATGGGCAATCCCTTGCAACCGTTGCTCCGAGAATTAATTTATGGCAACTGGCTATGGCTCTTGGCACTAAATCCATTGCACATCAGCGCAAGTCGCCGAGAAGTCAAGTTACAAGTTTGGTGGCCAGCACTCGGGAAACAATTCGTACTGAACAACTTGAAGAAATTACAGAGAAGCGCGAAGAGAGCCCATATTTCCATATTTCATCTCGCATTACTAGACTAAGTCGCAAAGGGCAGCCCAAGACTATGAGAATCCGATAAGTGGAACGGTTGGTGGTACCAAGTGGGTATACCGTTAAGCGACGTTCGACAAATTATACTACGTTTATATCGCAATTCGAAACAAGTGGGACAAACTTCCCCACAGCAGAGCCAATGGTTTTAAGCTTGATGGAAATGTAGGTGGGGGTGTTTTCTCACCTAACCTTGACTTTAATTTATCGTTTAGTCTCCCTGATCACTGTAGTGTGTACCAAGCGGAGGTGGTTAGCCATCCAGGAAGCTGTCACTTACCTTAGCACCAGGGTTCGGAGTTCCTCACGAGCGAGCCGCGCGCTCTGCCTCTTTTCGAGTCGCTGTTCGAGAGCCGGGAGCACTAAACGGCTTCTGGCTCAGAGCTGAGAGCTACAGCTCGGGAGCCGTGTGCCATCAACCGGCTCTCGGCTCGTAAGCCACAGCTATCGGCTCTGAGCTGTGCGCCACAGCTCTCGGCAGGTGAGCCTTAGCTCTCGGCACGTGATCCATAGCTCTCGGCTCGTGAGCCGTAGCCACTAACTTGAGACCGGGTAAATGGTAGCCGTCCCTGGCTGGCAAGACAAAGCTTAAAGCGATTCTAATCCCGTCGGTTCAAATCAGTTTAGAGTTGGGAAATATCGAACTTAATGAACTTATTGCATAAATAAAAAGGTCTCGGTGGAACCTTTCGGTGGAAATATATATATATTCATATATATGCAGACAGATTAAAGTTAGGGGCTAAGCTCAGAGCCAAGAGTTGTGGCTCACGAGCAGAGAGCTGCGGCTCACGAGCCGAGAGCTATGGCTCACGAGCCAAAAACTGTGGCTCACGTTCCGAGAGCCGGTTGATGGCTCACGGCTCCCGAGCAGCTCAGAGCAAAGAGCCGAGTGCTATGAGCTGAGAGCAAGAGCTGCCTCTTGAGAGCTGCAAGCAAAGAACAATTCCGAACCCTGATCAGCACACTACAGATAAAGAAAGAAAACGTTTTTATATACGCAGACACTGATTCAATCAGTTTCAGAACCGTTCTTGAGCCTTAACCAAGTTTTATTTATAGCTTAAATTTTGTCTAAGCTATGGCTCCTTGAGGTACAGAGCATTAGAATGGAATATGCCAACTCTTGCGACCACCTAGTGTTTGACTTGCAAGGATCTCCTCGAACTTGGCACTAATTTGGCCGTTTTTAGGAATCGTCTGAAGAAAACCTTAAGACCTTTCTGAATATATTAAGGATTACTTACTATAGAAAAAGGGTGCCCATGGCCAACTTATAGCCGCGTAGTCACCAAAACAAATGAAGAAAATAATTCTAAAGCAACAACAACCACAAGAAAACGAATGATAAAATCGATTATGGCCCTGTTTCGTGGCTGTATGATGCACATAAAATTATTCGTCGCACAACAACAAATTATACGCATAAGTATTTTTTTGTTTGTTTTCTATTTTACTAAAAAGCATAGTATAGAAAGAGAAGAGAGACACATACTTAGTAGAGGATTGATTATAAATCAATAATCAACAGAAATTCAATGACATTACGAAAAGTATATTTAAGTGACCATTTCCTTAAAAAAAAAACTGACAGATCATTTTTTTTTAGGCTCTGTTCTCAGAGGGCATGCATCTTATTTTCGTCACAATGTTTCGTATGACCAAGGCAGTTATTCAAAAGCTTTAAGCTTTCACAGCTGTGTTTTGGTGTTCTATTCATAAGAAGTACTGTGACGAAAATAATTTTTAGTTGATCTGAGAATAGGCCTAAAGGCCCAATTCTGACCGAATAGACAACAAATTTTGGGTATCAAGTTGATTTAAAAGCAATTTTTCTTCTTAGAAACTGCTTAACCTTAATTCTAGGCTTCCATTTTTTTGAGTTTAGCTTAGTATATTTGTATGCTATGGTAACTAAATTTTTTTTGTATCTTCTCCCCGAAAGCCAAACGATTTCAGTTTAGTCTGATCACTGTTTTAGATAGATCAAGAGATTGCTGTCATGATTGGTGCCTGGCTCCAACCTAATTATTGTCAATTAAACCGTTAAACTTTATTATTTTTCGTTTTCTTATTTTATTTAAAATGTGTTTTATCTAGTGGGTTGTTCTTCACTTTCGAGTTGCCAGTTGTATTATGAGATTTTCGGTTTAGTTGAATGTTGTACTATTTTATCACTAGTCTTAGTTATTGTAGTTGAAAAAATCAAACTTATATAGCAAAAATTTGCATAGTATAAATGGGAAATAAAAGCTATTGTTATAAATTCCCAACTTGCCCGATGCATGCCATTCTATTCTAATTAGTCAAGCAATTAGCTTGACTAATACTATTTGTATACCCTGATTGAGAATCTGAGCTTGGTTCATGGCCAGTTTAAGGAATCCTTTAATAGTATAGGTAACGCTACAGAAGGTGGCTAGATCTAATGACTTCAGACGAACAGACGGACAGGGCTAAATGAACTCAGCTCGTCATGCTGATCAAGAATATATATACTTTATGTAGTCAGAGATGCTTCCTCCAATGCGTTACAAACATCTGGCAAGCAAACTGCGGAGTGGTAAAATCCACACGGGCGTCGTCGCGTTGCCAGCTCTCGCAATGTTAGGATTTTATTGAACAGCTGATCGAGTTTTGTTTGAGTGCCCAAACTAATTAAATTTATTTACGGTCGGTAGAGCAAAAATATGTCAAAAAAATAAAAATATGATTGAAGTGCTTTCAAGAGGAAGAAATTAAGTATTTGGGGCCTCATCAATAGAGTATTTTGATTCAGTTGCCATAGACAGCCTCGAAGTCCAGAAAGAGCAGCAACAAAATTGTTGCTTGCACCGGCCGATGCCGATGAAGAGAAACCACAGTCGTAAATATATACTAACTTTTATGAAATAAAAACATATAAATAATGAAAATATGTAACATTTATTATTGATCTCGCACGCCAGCAGATTCGTATCGCATCTACACCAGGTGCTTTGTTTTGGAGCCAATTAAATCTGTTGGCGCTCATTTGGATGTTTTGAATGAACCATTTTGTGGCTCGAAATATTTGGGTGAAATCACATTAGATCTATCTCTCTTAGCTTTGTCGATATACTCATATCGTTAGCAAATCTTTCAAATAAGGCAACTGAGACGCCAGCGTCTGCCTTCTTTATCCAAGGCAATTTGTGCGGCATAAATTAAAACTTGAGTATTCAGATACAATATCTGTAGTATAGGGGGAAAACTGCCTTCTGGCTTCTCAATTGGACATTACCGATCTGCATTTCATATACTAAGTTTTTTTATTGTTGCGATTTGACATCCTCATTAAATTGTTTGTAATGCTGGGTTTTTACTGTGTCACAAAGTGTCACATTTCAGTGTCACAATGTCACAGCTCCATACGAATTTGGCATTGTGACACTAAAATGTGACACTCTGTGACGCAGTATAAACCCAGCATAAGCAGGGAAAAATGTGACCGCACCTTTAAAAAATACCAATAACGCCTTATTTGGCGGTCTTTTTTTTGCTATCTCAGCACACTATTTCATTTTTACGATCCACTTTCGTCATAAATGGATTTTTTGTGCGCACAAACAGTTTGGCGTTCTCCGTACCTAGCTTAAACCAAAATAAGTGGTTTACTAAGCCCACTGAAATGATCTAACCAATGGATATAGCCTATTTAAATATGCTAAACAATATGCAAAAAAAAAAAAAAAAATACTGCTTATAATAAACATATGCACTTGCAGCCGAGTTTACTGACTGCAAATCAAAAACTGGTTCTTCATGCAGAAAAGTGAGTCATAGCTGGGAAAATATGTATTGCTGCGCATGCGCATTTGTGACGTCAATCGGGCAATTCAGTTTTTATTCCGTTTTCGTACTGTTTATTTACTTTGAGTCATTACCTGTTTATGTACGCGTAATTCTTGGAAAGCTGCTGCTCAGTAGAGCATTGCAAATAAAATATAAATAAGGTCTCAGAATCGTAAGCTTATCTCCTGTTGAAGATCAAATGTCAAATATAAAGCAGATAAGACATGAAATGATAATTCATTTATTGAATAACAAAATGAAAACAAAGAGTCTCATAATGAGTAGGTTTATAAGTAATTAAAATCACATAAAGTTAATGGGGCGTAGAGGGCTGCTTGAGTCTCGTTTTTTGCAGGGGTGTTTCTTACTATATTTGGTCAGCTGTTGCCAAAAAATGAACTCAAGGGTATTGTATAATAAGCTAAGTCTAGCTGGTTAAATATGGAAATTATATATGTCCCATATTTGTCACGAATTTAAGCAAATTTATGCCAAGTTTTTGTATTAGAAATTGTATGAAAGTTGTTTTGTTTCCCTGAAATCTGAAATCATTCGAATTCGAAATGCACACGTGCATTGACGTCAACATTGGGTGATAGTAATAAAAGTCTAAATTTAAAACGAGTCATGCATGGAAGCACATAAACAAATATACATTTTTATTTTAAAATATATAAGAAATGTCAGATATGTTAATGCATTTCTCTTAAGAATTCCGAAAACCTCCAATTGACTTTGAAGACCAAATGTTTTTTGTTATTTATTCAAAATTAATTAATATAGGGACATGTGTCTAGACTCAATTGCCAATTGTTTAACGAAAATTGTTTATGCATGTTTCACTCGAAGAGACCTTGAATTCGTACAACTTGAAGTGCACTTCCAGCTACTTGAGAATTTTAAGTAATTAGTTTTATATTATTAAATGATATAATCCAGGCCTTGTGTATCAACTGCAGCTTATTAAAAAATTTAACACACACTTTTTGAACAAATTTTTATTGCTTTGTTTTTGGGTATTTACTTTTTGTTTTGTTTTTCTCTTTTGTGTTCAACCAACCGCTGGCGACTTTTTTTACTTTTGTCTCGTTCAAAGTTTCTCGAACAACTGAAATTGCCGTTGAAAAATGATGTTTGAGTGTGCCTGCCCAGCGGAGAGACGTCGCAACTTGTTGGCTGGCGACTCTCTGGAGCGTCATATGTTCGTTGTGGGTGTGTAAGTGTATATATAGATTTAGTTTGTCTCTTTTGAGTTTTAGCTTGAATGTTTTTATTTAATTTTAGTTGCTTCGGGGGAGGAACTGGAACTGTTTAGAGAGCCGCAGCGGGCTTATGCACACTCATTCATGCTAAATTTGTTCAGCAAACTTAAGGCTCAACATGATAATAAAGTTAATTTAAGTAAATGTTTTAGAATCACATTGATAAGCAAAGCAGTGAACAGCAGTTGTAGATAATGACATAAAACTTAAGTAAGTTATAAGTAAGTTATTAAGGTAAGTTATGGTTCACTTAAACCGCAGCATGAACCGAACATCCTGAAAAAAATGCATGACGAAGCAGATTCCTTCTGTTTTAAAAATATAAGGACTCCGCTGTATCAATTTCAATGGGTTTTAAGTAGATTTCTTAGCCGCCACGAGTACACTCGCTCAGCGCTCAAGCCCGTAATTATACTCAAGTTGACTTAGAGCTTTGGCCGCAAGTCGACGCAAGCCGCTTGTTGCTAAAATCTAAGTTCTGCTGCGAGCCGTCATGAGTAAAGTTCGGTCAGTACAAATACTCGTGATTACTCGTAGCTTCCGCCGCGTGTCACCGCGACTACTTGTTGCCGAAGTCAAAGATCTGCTGCGAGCTGTTACGATCAACGCTAGTGCACAATCATCACAAGCACACAAAAAACAATAACTTGTGAGAGTAAAAGAGATAGCATGATAGCCTGTTTTTTGCATTTGTATTTCTAGTGTCATTTTGTTGTTTGAAGTTTTAAAAGCACAACAACAATTGCATTAGAGGCTTGTCAAAGCTCGCCGTCAACCAGTAGAGTACGTGCGAGTAAATTTTGTGGTGAGTGCGACTAGGGACGAGTAGATTGTCAAAAAGGCTTGTCCATTGCTGGGAAAAAACTAGTTATGACTCGTGTTACGAAAAGCTTGTTCATATTATTACTCGTGCGAAGCAACGAGCTTGCTAGTTCTGACTCAATGTGCTTGCGATCAACCAAAGCGGCGAGCCCAAAGAAGCCAAGTAAACGCTCGAGTGTGATCGATCATTAGAGGCTTGTTGCAGGTCTCTGGTTACTAATTGCAGTTAGGTCAATGTTCTCCCAATCTTTTTTGGCAACGTTTTTGTTGTCAATATTTTAAATTGGTTGCTGCATTTCCGATTTCATTTAGTTCCCGTGAATGCACCGGAGTCCCAACGACCCACCTGTGCCCTGCTGGGAGGAGTATGACAACAATTCTTTGCAAGGGCCTTGTCATCTATATCCGAAACTCATAATTTTTTCTACACATCACTTTTTTGCGGTTTCACCAATTAATTACTTTCATTTCTTTTGAAACGGTTTCTTTTTATCACGACAGAATCCATTAGCAACTTTCAAAGAGGAATGTAATCTGATGACAGTCGTGTTAGGAGGTCGGTGGGCAAATTCGTCAGTAAACTGAACCGAACCGAACCGTTTTGTTTTTTGAATATAGAAATCGAATAGTAGTCCGGAGTAAGGCCGTATAGGTCCATCATTGCATATAATTAAAGCTTATTCTACAGCTAGTATATAAAAGATTTTTCTTTTTCTTTTATCCACTTTTTTTCAGTTCGTAAGTTCTTCAATCCGGCTCGAAGGAGCAATAATTATTTATTATGTTTTTCAAAAGTTGCTGGTTTGTAGTTGCTGTCCATGTTTTTAAGGTAGATTTCACAATGAAAACTGAATTTTTTGGAAATTTTATTCATAAATGATTTCGTTGCGTGCATTCAGCCTATTCTTCTCCCTAACCATTCCATTTTATTTTATTATTTTCATTTGCTTCATCGCTTGACGAAGCCCAGTTGTTATGGTTGTGGGATTAATGAGCGCCAAGTGAGCTTCATTGCTGTTTGTTGTGTCATCACACACACGCTTAGACTTTCCTATGATGCCTCTAGGGGTGTCCAAAGGTGTCCGTGGAAGGCAAAGCTAGAGTTGACGCTGCTGCTGATATACATACGTATGGGTCTTGTCTGGCAACAATTATCAACATTTTGATGTGGTGTCTAGCAACTTTAATGTGGGTGTTGCTAAAGTTATGTTTTATTAAGAGAATATTGATTGGAACTAGAATTATTCGTAAGAAATTAAGTGCTTAAATTAAAAGCTTTACAAGAATACATATAAGATGCGTATCTATACGACATCCAGTAAATATTTACCATTGCCAAGGCACTGTGGGTACAAAATCTGATATTTTGCCCAAGACTCTTCAAATATGGTATACCTGAAAAGCTGAAATCTTGACGAGATGTTCATATTACATTTAACTCCATAGTTTAACAAGAAAGAAAATCGGTCAAGCCCGACTATAGTATACTCTGTACAGAGTCTGTATATGTCTGATTAATTTTAAGTTGCATGGCACACAAAGTAATAAGGTTTGTGAAGTGCTGCCCATCAGCTTTACAGCCGAGCAAAATTGTTTTTTTTTATAATCTTGCAGAGGGTATTATAAAATTGTCCGGATGTTTGTAACGCATAGAAGGAAGCATCTCCGACCACATAAAATATATATATTCTTGATCAGCATGACGAGCTGAGTTGATTTAGCCTTGTCCGTCTGTCCGTCCGTCCGTCTGTCTGTGTTTCTATGCTATCTCCTCCGTCAGTTTTAAAGCTATCCTCACCAAACTTTCCACGAAGTCTTTTGGTACAAATACGCTGCACATTTGTCGGAACCGGCCGGATCGGATGACTATAGCATATAGCTGTCATAGGAACGATCGGTCGAAAAACTAGTTCTAGTGAGAAAAACTTTTTTGTTTTTAATGGAAACGCCTCCAAAGTACGTATTTCTTAGTTTACTATCCTTTCCCATGATTTCACTAAGTTTGGTCAAAATCGGATGACTATTGCATATAGCTGCCATAGGAACGATCGGTCGAAAAACTAGTTCTACTGAGAAAATCTTTTTTGTTTGTAATGCAAACGTCCTTATCATTGGCATACTCTTATTTAATATACTTTTACACAGTTCTTCAAAGTTTGGTCGAAATCGGATGACTATAGCATATAGGTCCCATAGGAACGATCGGTCGAAAAACAAGTTCTAGTGAGAAAAACTTTTTTGTTTTTAATGAAAACGTCCTTATCATTGGCATACACTTATTTTAAAAACTTTTATTCAATTCTACAAAGTTTGGTCGAAATCGGATGACTATAGCATATAGCTCCCATAATGAAAATGTCCTTTTTATTGGCTTACACTTATTTTATATACTTTGACACATCTTTACAAAGTTTTATCAAAATCGGATGACTATAGCATATAGCTGCAGTATGAATGATTGGTCGAAAAAGAAGTTCAAGTGAGAAGAACTTTTTTTTTTTAAATGGGATCGCCTCCAAATTTCCTAATTAACAGTGTGTTATGCTTTTCGATGATTTCACCAAGTTTGGTCGAAATCAGACATCTGTATAGTATAGATCCCATAGAAAAGTGAGGTCCAAAAAGTAGTCTTAGTTAGAAAACCTTTTTTGTTTTCAATGGTAGCTGCAAGGGTATACAAAACTTCGGCCGAGCCGAAGTTAACTTTCCCCTATTTTTATTATTAAATTGACTTACAATTGGTGTCCATTTCGTTAAGCTGCCAAAATCACTTGTCAATGTAATGCAGCTTCCAAGCCGCCAATTAAGAATGCCGAAAACTTTGACGCCGTACTTTTTATCGACGGCGTCATTGATGACAGTCATATTTAAACAGTATTTTTTTTATTTGCAGTCAAAAATTCAAAACGTCCGCCAAAAAAAAAAATATCGATAGTTTTGTTGGCTGCAAATTCTATCAAAAACCGTTCACCAGCAGCCAAACACTTTTTTTGTGATTGTTGATTTGTGTTAAATGATTGGTGTGTGCTGGTGAACACGCCCATAGCTTTCAAACTGACAGAGGCGATAGCAAAGAAACAGCCAGACAGACGGACAGACGAACAGGGCTAATTCAACTCAGCTCGTCATGTTGATGAAGAATTTATATACTTTATGTGATCGAAAACGCTTCCTTCTATGCGTTTAAAATATCTTGACAACTTCATAATACCCTCCGCAAGGTTATAAAAACAAATAACCATTATCTGCAGTCCCTGATATATATTGATTAAAAATATGTAGCAAATGATATCCAAGAAATGATAACCATTTTATCGCCAACTTAATAATACATATACAAATCTCTGGGTATAAATACCGGAGTCTTGTGGCAGAAAGGTAGTATTTTTGCAATGGAGCTTCATTGGATCTATTTAGCATTCGTGAGTATAAGTCTTACGATAAACAGTCAAAGCTGCTTGGGTGAAAATATCGGTTTGGTAAGTCCAGTATATAAAACACCTCAGAACAATGGCAATTTACTAACTACACATTACAGATCTCCCATAGCGAAACCACTGAATGGTAAACTTTAACATGTAAAATATTTCTACCCCTATTTCATAGATTCTCCTTCCACAGCAAACTTAAAAAAGAAGTGGGCGATATATATGCATCGTGCCCCCCCTTATTGGATGCAAATGGCATTTATACAATTCGTGTGAACAATCTGGAGCCTTTTCCTGTTTTCTGTAATTCAGAGATTGCTGGTCCTGGCTGGACCGTGATTGCACGCCGGACAAGTGACAAAGAAAATTTCTTCTTAAATTGGCAAAAATATAAGGAAGGATTTGGAGATTTGGCCAGCGATTTTTTCATTGGACTGGATAAACTGCATGCGATAACCAAATCTCAGCCCCATGAACTGTACATATACCTGGAGGATTTTGATGGAGAGAAACGCTATGCCAAATATGATGATTTCCTCATAGAAAGTGAAAACGAACTTTATAAAATGTCGAAATTGGGAACATTTACGGGAGATGCAGGTGATTCGCTGACCTACCATAAAGATCAAAAATTTAGCACGTACGACAAGAACAATTCTCCAGGTACTAATAATTGTCCTGTTAATGGGATTGGTGCCTGGTGGTATAGGGATTGCACATATTGGTGAGCGCTACAGACATGGAAATCAAATTAATGCTAACAAGAAAAATGGTTTACTTTTCAGCAATCTTTTTGGCCAGTATTTAAATGGAGAATATAATTCTGACTTGCATCACATGGGAATGTATTGGTATTACTGGCGTGGTAATTTTTATTCATACAAAACAATGCAAATGATGATTAGACCAAAGTGCACATGTTTGTATAACTAATTGAAAGATCTGATAATGGATTGGAGTCGATTATACCAAATATATTCTGAGTAACTTTACGCTAACAACTTCCAACTTTTCAATTAATATAACAAATTGCGTATTAAAGCCCCCGACGGACTGACGACGTAAGTAATTCAGCATACGCCACAACATATTGCGTCAACATGGAACTTATGCCTAGTGTGACCAGAACTAACAAAAAAATTACGCCGCTGCATTGCGTTGTCAGGTTTATGGCATTTTTAAATTAGCTGGTGGAGGGTCACACTGCTCAGTCAGGTGTGTTTTGTTTTGATGACTAGTGATTTACACTTATGCTTCTGCCATAATAGCAATAGCTCTACCGCAAAGCCCTTAAGCCAGTTCGGCAATCAGCAACTGTCACAATTTGAATCAATTTATCCAAAGTGTTCACGTATGTTATAGATCTTTTTAAACAAGCTTGGCCACTTCACTCCAAGCCTAGAGTCCGAATGTTTAGTAAAAGTAAAATCGGCTTGTCAAGATGACAACAGCCCCGAGGGGCCAAAGCCGAGCCTCTCTCAATCTCTTGGCTTGTGCGCTTCTAATTTTAGCGCACAAGAGAAAGTTTACAGCTTAACGCCGAATCCGTACGGCAGCTTTTGAGAGGCTTTTCATGGCTAATTACTGCAATGCTGGCGCCAACAGCAAGAGGTGTGGCCGGGTGAAAAGTTTTATTCAAAGAAAAAACTTTTTCATTAGATGTTCCGAGGCGGGATCGAACCCACGACCTCATGCTCAGCAGTCGCGCACACTAACCGCTGAGCCACTCCGGCCACACAGAGTCCGAATGTTTGGGGTGGTATAAATCCCAAGTGGCATCCCGGTCTCACCGCTTAAATCAGCGCAACCTTGTCTTCATGCGAAAACATTTCCAATCGGCTCTTTCGCTTTGATTTTTCTGCCATTGTTTTATTTTAGTTAAGTCCAGCTGATCGATGGTATACATGAATGGTAGAGTAACAGCGCGTAAAATCTGGTGGCAACAATATTGCATCAGCAGAGCAACGCAAAATAAGGCCCACAGCCTATTAACATTGAGTCCACGTATGAGATGTTAAGCTCTGTTTAGCGCTGTTAAGCGCAAAAGTACGTTTTGACTCCAACGGGGGTAAACGTAAAGTGCAAGGAAATCGTTACGCCTGCTTCTTCTCCCAATTTTTGTATGAAACTTCTCGTTACTTCGTCAGTCCGTCTGGGCCCTTAACATTAAAACTGAAAGTTGAGCTCGATATTTGAAATGCATTCAATCCGAAACAGAATTGCTTCAAAAATTATCCAGATTGACTCTATATTGAAACTTAATGTTCCCACAAAATGAGCATCCCATAAGAGTTCCATGTCCCAAGTGAAGAAATGGAAGTCACACCTGAGCCACTAAACACATCTGACGGTGGCATCGTTTGCTTTCCCATCACGTTGAACGAAACGGATGCAGATCTCTTGAAGTATCTTGAAGAAGTACGACAAGTGGAACGTGTGGTTTGCTTTCCAGCTCCAACTAATCTTTCAGTGACTACATTCATGAAGCAAATCAGCACCACAAATAACTGAGCCACCAATTGTTCCGACGATATGGGTGGTGCCGATGAAAATGAAACTAGGGAAGAGAGTCCCATTGAGGTGGCCAGCAAAGTGACAATAGCTAGTCGAGCTGCTCAAATGAAAGATGAGGTGTTGCAGGCTTAATAGATTAGCTTGTAAGATTTCAGTAAAAAGAATCAAATAAAACTTTTGAGATCATCTATTTTCACTTCTGTATTTTTTTTTTTTTTTGTATATTTATTGAAAAGTTTTGATTTTTTTAGCGTAAAGTAAATCAGCATATTAGTTGGGATTTTTGTCCAACCTGACCTTTTGCAAATTCCAAAAGAAAACATCTCTGACCCTATTTATCAGATCTTTAAATTAGTTATTTAAACATGTACACTTTGGTCTAATCATCATTTGCATTGTTTTATATGAATAAAGACTACCACGCCAAGAAGCCCAATACATTCCCCTAAATTTCAATTCAGCATTATATTCTCCATTTAAGTATGCACCAAAAAGATTGCTGAAAAATAAACCATTCAACTTGTTGGTGTTCATTTGATTTCCTTTTCTGTAGCGCTCACCTGTTCGTACAAGACTCATACCACCAGGCACCCATGCCAACAAACGCACATTGATTGCGTCTTGAAGAATTTTCCTTGTCGTAAGTGCTAAAGTTTTGATTTTCATGGTCAAGTGAATCACCTGCATCTCCGTTATAGTTGCCCAATTTAGACATTCTATAGAATTCGCTTTCGTTTTCTATGAGGAAATCATCATATTTGGCATATCGTTTCTCTCCTTCAAAATCCTCCAGGTATATGTACAGTTCATGGGACTGAGATTTGGTTATCGCATGCAGTTTATCCAGTCCAATAAAGAAATCGCTGGTCAAATTTCCAAAACCTTCCTTATATTTTTGCCAATTTAGGAAGAAATTTTCTTTGTCACTTGTCCGGCGTGCAATCACGGTCCAGCCAGGACCAGCAATCTCGGAATCACAGAAAACAGGGAACGGCTCCAGATTGTCCACACGAATTGTAAAAATGCCATTTGCACTCAATAAGCGGGGGCATGATTCATATACATCGTCCAGTTCTTGTTTAAGTCTGCTGTAGAAATAGGTGAAATAGGTTTCGAAATATTTTTTACATGTTGAAGCTTACCATTCAGTGGCTTCGCTATGGGAGCCCTGTAATGTGTAGTTAGTAAATTGCCATTGTTCTGAGGTGTATTAAGTACTGGACTTACCAAATGAATCGTTTCACCCAAGCAGCTTTGGTTGCTTATCGTGAGACCCAGACACACGAATGCCAAAAATACCCAATGAAGCTCCATTGCAAAAATACTACCTCTCTACCACAAGACTTCAGTATTTATACCCAAAGATTGGAATCTTTATTATTATGTGGACCATAAAATTGTTATCACTCTTCGAAATTATTAGTTATAATAATCTATGAAGCAGTGATTTCTATGTGATTATATTACGGGCCCATTCGAAATTTATGAATTAAAAACTGATTAGTCGTATCTTGAAGGGTAGGGACAACACCATCGGGCTTGTTCTGGTTCTCACTTTCGAAAGTGTTCGAATTAGAATGTGGTACAGTGGTTGTTGTATAAAATTGACTTTGTTAGTCGGTTGAAAACGATTTAAATTGAAGGTTCGATACAGATTGCCTTGATTGATCATTAGAAAAGGCAACATGTACCACATTCGATTCCTCTTAAAGCTAGTTACGGAGATACCTGCGATGATTGCTTACTTGAACGGTTCGGAATATATATTAACCATGAAGAACAAGTTAATTGAAATCAGGTCTGCAAGCCCAACCAATTTTTACGGAATTCCAATTCGCGGGCTCGAACCAAAGTTTACAAATGGTTAAGGCTTGGAAATTTGAGGTTCAAAGTTTTTGGACGAAGGTTTTGGTTCGAACCTTGGTTCAGCCCATATTTTACACAATATTAATTAGAAAACAAAAACTAATAATTTATTCAGTAATCTATTTAATCTCATGTGTTCTACAAATTGCTTTCGACCTAAAAACTACAGAAATCGTATGGGAATTAGTCGCTTTTGGATCGGAAGTGATTTGAAGAACACATAAAAACATTTCAAATATAAATTTAAATTCCATTTCGTAGTCTACAAATGTTAAATACTACCAATGTTGTGTTAAGCTCTTCTTTTCTGAATCATTTAATAAGCTTTAAAGTCAAGGATCTTTAAAAACATAGGATATTATGGGTAGAGATTCCATAAGTTATTCTGAATGTTTTTCTTAATAGATGTTTTATTGAACTTCCTTCCAGATAGCAGAAGTCACTTTACCGTAGGTCAAAGTTTTTCATGTCGATTACTTTTTTTCACCCGAACCGAGCCGAAATTTTAGGTTCGGTACAGGTTCAGTATCAGCTTTAATTTTTAAAGAAGTTCGGTTCAAGGTCCGAACCGGTTCGGCTTAAAACCGGTTGGCAGCTCTAATTGAAATGAGAGTAAAAACATTGTGGAGAAATTAACACGGCGCGCAAATAATTTAACAAGTTTTTTAATTGATTTCTCATGTGCAAGTGTTGCTCGCCTGCACTTTACAAATGTTATAATGCGATATGCTGCGCTGCTGCGAATGAGCTTGAGAGAGCGACTGCGCAGCTGCCATGTCTAAATATCAGAGCTCGCAAATAACTCTCAACACTTTCAACGTGTCGGCAAAAAACAGTTTGGTTACCGACACAACAAAAACACGGAGCGAAAGACAGTTTCAGTTCTGTTTTTGCTTAATTCTGTTGTGCTCAGAGCAAAGAGCGCTCAAAACAGTTGCTGTCGATGGCTGTCGGATGACCGACACGTTTGTTTTGCTCAACCGAAAACACGTTACAGAGAGCACATGAGGTGCTAGAAATTGTGTTCCGCTCAGTGAGAGACCGCTTGTGCAGCGTTTGTTTCTGTTTTACACAGAGGCTGGTCGCTTTGAAAAAAGTGTTAACAATTTTTGGAGAGCTATGTATGCTAAATATAGAACAGGCGAGGGATAAATAAGTATAACAAGAGCGAGTATCAAGCAAACAAAAATAATTTGGTGGCAGATGGCCATTGATTTTAATGACAATTAGTATATGTAGGTTGGCAAAGTTAAAGAAACTTTACATGGGCGCAGGTCTCTGCCCCGAACAAACATATTAAAAAAATAAAAAAAGGGTGAACCACTTTTAATTGGAGAAGAAGGTGGCCCAAATAAATTTAATAAAAGAGAAACCTGTGCTGTGGCAGTAGACCCATAAAAAACATTATGATATCGTCCTGACAAAACGCATCTAGAAGGGTAAGGTGGTGACCTTTGAATGAAAGGAAAATATAAATATAAATGTTATTGAGATTATTTCTAGTATGAAAAATTGATTGTCGTTTCTAGGACATTATTTTAACGTCGCTTGGGCTTCGAAAAGAGAAAGCGATGGTGTCGTGCCCATCGCAACTCAAGGAGTCAACGATGTGGAGTAAAAGCTAGCTCCTTACATGTCGTTGTTGTCAGACTTGTCGTGCATATAAGCGAACTCCTCGTTCAAAATGGCTGATAACGAGGAACTTGGTTTTCGCGGCGATTCCGTACTTATACCGATTGAGCACAACTTCTCAACGATCGGACATGGGACTTCCTTGTCATCGCAAGTTGTAGACGACATCTCCTAGTCTACGCCGTTGAAATCATAAGTAAGTACATAAAAACGAGATGCCATGGCCCCAAACAGTCGATTTGTCCCCTTTTCCAGTTATTTCACAATTTGGCTATTGGACAAAATTATTGGAAAAATACACATAAAGGTCTACAAGGACCTAAATACCATTCATTTATTTTCGTTTTACTTACTTTGTATAGCCTGCCCCTGTTGGATCTTTCTTGCAAGTAAAAATAAGATTTCTAAATCTTAAAATAAGAACGAATGTTGAGAACAAATGTTAAGCGCAATTCAGCTCATCCCAACCACCGCACTGAAAAGTGTACGTTGCCATTCAGACGTGCGGCTTCAAAAGTGGGCAATAGCCTAGACGTCCAAGACGGCCGCCGTCATTACGCGTCCTTGACGTGGACCTGGAACTGAACAAAACTTGCCATTTCTAATGAACAATCTACGCAATCTGTATCAAACCTTCAGTTTTAACTTACACTTACTAGGACGGACTCAATATCAAACGTTTTCAACTGATTTACGCAGTCAATTTTATACAACAACTACTGTACCACAAAACATTTCAATTCGAACACTTTCGAAAATGAAAACTAGAACAAGCCCGATGGTGTTGTGCCTACCCTTTCTGATACGACTTATCAGTTTTTATTTCATCAATTTCAAATGGGCTCCTAATATAATCACATGGAAATCACTGCTTCATAGATTATTATAACTAATAATTTCGAAGTGTGATAACAATTTTATGGTCCACATAATAATAAAGATACCAATCTTTGGGTATAAATACTGAAGTCTTGTGGTAGAGAGGTATTATTTTTTCAATGGAGCTTCATTGGGTTTACTTAACATTCGTGTGGCTAGGTCTCACGATAAGCAATCAAAGCTGCTTGGGTGAAGGGATCCGTTTGGTAAGTGCAGTACTGAAAACACCTCAGAACAATGGCAATTTACTAACTATACATTACAGGGCTCCCATACCGAAACCACTGAACGGTAAGCTTTCACATCTAAAAAATATTTCGGCCCCTATTCCACAGATATTCCTTCTACAGCACGCTTGAAAAAGAACTGGACGATCTATATGAATCGTGCCCGCGCTTATTGCGTGGAAATGGGATTTATACAATCCGTGTGGACAATCTAGAGCCTTTCTCAGTTTTCTGTGATTCCGAGATTGCTGGTCCTGGATGGGCAGTGATTGCACGTCGAACAAGTGACAAAGAAAATTTCTTCTTGAATTGGCAAAAATATAAAGAAGGTTTTGGAGATTTGGCCAGCGATTTCTTTATTGGACTGGATAAACTACATGCGATTACCAAATCTCAGCCCCATGAACTGTACATATACCTGGAGGATTTTGAAGGAGAGACGCGCTATGCCAACTATGATGATTTCCTCATAGAAAACGAAAGCGAATCCTATAGAATGTCGAAATTGGGCAACTATAGGGGAGATGCAGGTGATTCGCTGTTCCTCAATAAAAATAAAAAATTTAGCACGTACGACAGGGTAAACACTCCAACAGCTCATAATTGTGCGGTTGATTGGATGGGTGCCTGGTGGTACCATGCTTGTTCGGATAGGTAAGCGCTACAAAAATATAAATCAAATGAATACTAACAAGTTTTATGTTATATTTTTCAGCAATCTTTTTGGTCAGTATTTAAAAGGAGAATACATTAGTAATTTGCGAAGTACGGGAATGTTCTGGTATGATTGGCCTGGTAGTCGTTATTCATCCAAAACAATGCAAATGATGATTAGACCAAAGTGCTCATGCTCGCTTAACTAATATAAAAATCCGATTCTATATAGGGTCGGAGACCCTATACTGTCACACATATTGGCAGAAATCCATTATGCTCTGTGTGAGGTTGACCAAAAATTCTAAAAATATGCCAAGTAACTTAACGCCTAAAATGAGCAACTTTTCAATAAATTTAAAAAATTGCGTAACAAACCTTAAAGTAAAATTCTCAAAACAAACGAGCTATTTCATTCTTCTTCCTTAAGCCTTACAAACTTAACTTATACTTAACCCCTCATTCTTCATTTGGGAATCTGGACCAGCTGTAGTCACATAGCTGGCCACTTCAATGGGACTCGCTACCCCAGTTGCATTTGCATCTCCACCACCAATATCGCCGTGGCTCTGTGGTTGCGGTGCTGCTCTGCTCCATTAATGTAGTCTCTGAAAGATAAACATGATGGGAAAACAATCGATGCTGTATTTAGTGGCTCTGGTGTGACTTCCATTTTAGAAAAGACCCTTTAGAAATACTCCATGGACTCCCTTGGAACTATACATTTTCAGCTTATACTGTACTTATAGAGTATACTCGTAAGGTCCAAAAATCGCAAAATTTGCAAAATAACCTTATGAGTATTTATGAAAGCGCTTAGTGCTTATATTACAAAGCCGGCGTTGGTAAATGGAAGCTGTAGATTACACGGTCCAAGATACGAGATGCCAAATTTGCAAATTTTTGATTTGAGCCTAACTTATTGTGAAGATTTGATAGACGGCAATTAAGGACGGGTAAATAGGAAGTATTAACCAAACGGTCAAAAAAGTCACGAAATTTGCAAAATATTCATGATTTTAGATTATCAAGAAGACGTGCATATAGAGAAAAAGTTCGAGCGGTCAAAAGTGTTTATACTGACATGCAGCCTGCACTAGATTGAATAGAATCGCTCTCTTAAAAACCAAAAGAAACCGGGCGAAGCCGGGTATTCAGTTAGTTTTTTATATAATTTAACTGTTTGTTATTATAAATTAAACCCAAATATAAATTTACTTCAGTTGTTTTTAATGACCATCGATAAATTGGTCTAGTGTAAGCTTTTGAGCATAGAACAGCTATGCAAGGACGACTCCGATTAATAAGAGATTTCCTAAGTCGATGGCCGATTTCAAGTACCCAACCATATAATTTGGGTAAGGTTTAAGTTCTCTTTCAAATGACCTAAGAAAGGTATAAAATTGCATGAGTATTTGTCAACAGCTCCTTTTTTAGATTGCATATCTATTGGAATTTACATAAGTTAATATCTTCAAATGAATTTTGTTAGAATCTAATTTGCAATCATTGGGGTTCTGGATATTTTCAAAGTACTCAACGACAAAGAAGACAAAGAAGAAGTCATTACAGGAGAAAATTCGAAGCGTTTTTCATTCGTGGTTCCCTTATTTTAGAACTCTAACTTCCTTCCTTCTTGCAAATGTGGTAATTAAACGAGGAATCATTAATTTTGTACCCTCCCAACCGTTTTGATAGCTTCACAATTTGTGAAAAGTTTGAATAATTTTTTTCGACATTTTTGTATAAAGGTTCGGCCTACATTGATAATTCAAAGATAAATTACGGGAAAATTGGAAACTTTGAAGCCTCAGCGGCAACATCAAAACTTAAAATGTCTCATTTTGGGGTTTCGTTAAATTCTCTAAAAAATGTTCTGAATTTTTGAGCTATGTACCGCAAAGAAATAGAACAAAATTATTTTTCATACAAGGCAGGTAAGCTCTAATGCTCATATAAGAAATATGAAGTTT
The DNA here is from genome assembly GCA_018904265.1 of Lordiphosa collinella. Taxonomy (NCBI): domain Eukaryota; kingdom Metazoa; phylum Arthropoda; class Insecta; order Diptera; family Drosophilidae; genus Lordiphosa; species Lordiphosa collinella. Next base: position 1,071,544 of record JAEIFV010000005.1, on the reverse strand, counting down.
TGACAAAAAACCGAAGGACCTTCGCATAATTTTGTCTGCAGCATATCTGGGATATGAAACGAAAATGATCCAGTAAAATGATATACTGACATATTGTCATCTCACTCGGAGACTATAAAAGATAACAGTATAAAAATTTTACACAATATTGAACACGATATATGGAATACTTCTGCATCATTAAATAAAGTACTCTCTTCTTCATCTGTTTTCGAAGTTACTTGGAAAATTGCTCAAATTGATTTAGTATAAGTTAAACATCGGCTATAATTTTCCATTACCCTAGTCGTCACAACCACAAACAGTTTTTGCCTTCAATTTCAACATGCATTACGTCGCAAAGTCGCTTTGCTATTATTTTGGTGTTTTTTATTTCATTTCATTTTGGTCTAATATGTCCACGATTAATTCAAAGAAAAAGGAACAGACTTAATATAAAACGTTCTGCACCAAGTTACACATTCAATTTTATACAACAACCACTGTACCACATTCGAAGTCGAACAATTTCGAAAGTGAAAACCACTTCCTGCACTAAAGATACGACTAATCCGTTTTAGAGTCATAAATTTCAAATGGGCCCCTAATGTAGTCCCCCTAATGGTAATCACAACTTCAAAGATGATTAAAAATAATCAAATGATTTCATAGAAATGATAACAATTTTATAATCCACATAATAATCAAGATTCTAAATTTTGGGTATAAATACAGAAGTCTTGTGGCAGAAAGGTAGAATTTTTGCAATGGAGCTTCATTGGGTTTATTTATCATTCGCGTGCCTAAGTCTCACGTTAGGCAATCAATGTTGCTTAGGTGAAAGTATCCGTTTGGTAAGTTCAGTATATAAAACACCTCAAAACAATGGCAATTAAGTAACTACACATTACAGGGCTCCCATAGCGAAACCACTGAAAGGTAAGCTTTAACATGTAAAATATTTCTACCCCTTGTTCATCGATATTCCTTCCACAGCAACCTTAATAACGAACTGGACGATTTACCTTTATATGCATCGTGCCCCCGCTTATTGGGTGCAAACGCCATTTATACAATTCGTGTGGACAATCTGGAGCCTTTCCCTGTTCTCTGTGATTCCGAGATTGCTGGTCCTGGCTGGATAGTGATTGCACGTCGAACAAGTGACAAACAAAACTTCTTCTTAAATTGGCAAAAATATAGGGTAGGATTTGGAAATTTAACCAGCGATTTCTTTATTGGACTGGATAAACTACATGCGATTACCAAGTCCCAGCCCCATGAACTGTACATATACCTGGAGGATTTTGAAGGAGAGAAACGATATGCCAATTATGATGATTTCTTGATTGAAAACGAAAACTCTCTCTATAGAATGTCGAAGTTGGGCAACTATACCGGAGATGCAGGTGATTCCCTGACCTACCATAAAAATCAAAAATTCAGCACGTACGACAACCAAAATTCTCAAGGACAGAGTATTTGTGCGGTTAATTTTTCGGGTGCCTGGTGGTATAATCAATGTGCGAATAGGTAAGCGCTACGGAAATGGAAATCAAATTATTACTAACAAGTTAAATGGTTTATTTTGCAGCAATCTTTTTGGTCTATATTTAAATGGAGCATATAATACTGAATTGAAGTACAGGGGAATGTATTGGGCTCATTGGCGTAGTAGTCTTTATTCATACAAAACAATGCAAATGATGATTAGACCAAAGTGCACATCTTCGTATAACTAATTAAAAGATCTGATACTTACTTTATAGGTTAGGAGATGTTTTCTTTTTATTCCCTGTTCTTATTAAAAATGGGAAAAGGGGGATCATGAAGTTGTGCAAAAGTATGTAACAGGTAGAAGGAATTGCGATCACATTTGCGACCCTATAAAGTATATTTATTCTTGATCAGCATTAACAGCCGAGTCGATTTAGCCATGTCCGTCTGTCCGTCCGTCCGATCTCAGAGACTATAAGATATAGAGCCACAAATTTTTTGCATATAGGTAGGTGTATTTTAGATTCAAATCGAGTTTGTTACAGATTCGGAAAATTCCTCCCCCTCCCCCCTTTTTTTTCATACAAAAATAGCTGTTTGTTGGCTATTAACGCATAACGCAGTCCTAGTGTCCTAGTGGTATAACAAAGAAATACTTTGATGGACTTACATCTAACACAATCACCAAAATTAGCAATCATGATTGCAAATGACGCCCGTTCACCAGTTCAATCTAACAAAATTAGTCGATTTTTGGTCATCGATTTATGCTGGTGAACGCCACCAATGCTTCATTCAAATAAGACTGCTTTTCTTAAGCATTCAGATTTCAAAGCAGCTGAAAAGTGTTTCTATTCATGTGAAGTTCGACATAAAAATTGATTTTCGTGCGTTCTTGAAATCAGCCTTTACTCTGGACTGGAGAATTCGAACTCGTGGCCCTTATGCTGAAAACGATTGGAAGGTCGTCTCAACCAGTTGATCCATCTCACACGCTGGGGGCGACGCGTCTGAGATTCTAGACATATCAGTTTTTGCACTTCGCCCAAACTAGACCACTTGTAATTCTCAAATTGGAGTTCAGCAGCTGAATAATATAAAACGGAAACTGAAATTTGCAGATTTTGTAATATTGGTACCAAACAAAACACATACACTGAAATTACATGAGACCTACTATTTGTTTGGTTAATTTTAAGCGAAAATACTGTAGTAACAACAATCAAAAACAAAATACAAAAAATTTACACATAATATTCTGCAGTTAATTTACTTTGCGGATGGGTTGATTCAAGCAACAAAATTTTTTTCTGTGTAATGGACTATTCCCAGGAACAATAAATTTTATTTTTGTCACAATGCTTCGTATAAATAAGACAGCTGTTCAAAAGTTTTTAGTTTTATCAGCTGTGCTAAGGTGTTGTACACAGAGAAAAGAAATATGTATAAACTACACAAGTATGTACTTTTCCTATTCGTTTCACAGTGAATTTCAACCCACTACGTTTGAGTGGCTTTTCTGCATGCTACGCTTAGCTTTCTCATTTCTACATGCGACGTATAGCTTTTGTAAATGCCACGTTTAGCTTTCCCATTTCTAAATGCGGCATGTGGCTTTTCTACACGCCTCGTTTAGCACATATAAAAAATAAAAAAATTCTATTTTCAACAATACTATTTATTTACACAAGGAAGGGAATGTGTGGATATGGGTAGTGTGGGGAGGAATGGGAAGAAGGGGCTTCCGAAAAACTTACAATTAAATTTTTTTTATTTTTTTTACTTACCTTGTCTGGTCTTGGATTCGAACTCACAACTCACTCACCTTGTCTCGGGAATTTACACATAATTGCCGTCAGCTCACTCGCGCGACAATTCCGCAAATCACAGTTATAAAGGGAAGCGACAAGCGACGATGAGCTACACGTTTCGTGTAGATTTTCTAAATGTAGCATTTAGCATTTGAAATCCTTAACGATTGTTTAGAAACGGCACGTGTGGTAAACAGTTCTATAGACGAGTGAAGGTTTTCAATATCTAAACGTTAATGTAGAAAACCTACATTTCCATGTGGAATTCAGAAAGCTTAATGAAAATTGTTGAAATACTTTGAAAAAAAAACCGCGGATTTTCTCTTGTCATGTAGCCTTTGCATTTGTCCACGCAGCATTTAACTTTTCTGCATGCCTCGTTTACTTTTTATATTTATACTCGTTCGTGTTGTTTTTTCTAAACGCCACGTGTATCTTTCTGTTTTCTACATTTTCGTGTAAGATTTTGCAAGGTGAACTGCGTTTCGTTTAGGATTGTCGTTTCTACACGTGGCGTTTAGCTAATTTTGTTTTCTCTGTGTATTCATATGAATTACTGTGTCAAAAATAAAATTTATTGTTCCTGGGAACAGGCCTTAAGCAATAAAAACAAGAAAGAAAGTCGGTCAAGCCCGACTATAGTATACTCCGTACCTGGGAAGTGCTGCCCATCACCGTTGCGACCGGTGCTGCCCATAATTGTTTGATTTCCTTATATCTAGACTATCGTTCATACGATCGTTACCATTCCTTTGGCGGATCGATAAATAATCTTGATTACCAAATACGTCCGGAAAGAACGAACCTTCTATTTATAAAACTTTCTTTTTCTAATTTGCGGGGGCTAAAATTGAAAATATACTTTTGATCTGCCTGCAAGTTTTAGAAACATATGTCCCATACATGTCAATAAGACAGACGGACATGGCTATATCGACTCGGCTGTTGATGCTGATCAAGAATATATATACTTTAAAGGGGTGGAGGTGCTTCCTTCTGGCTGTTACATACTTTTGCACAAACTTAATATACTCTGCGTATCTTTGGTACAGAGTATAAAAAGCCATGTGCTTTATTTCAGACTGTCATTAGCTTTTGGTTCTCTTTTTTTTTGGCCAGCACTGAATACGACAAATCCGTTTTAAAGTCATTAAACATCACTACACTTAGATTATTTAACATTATCAAATGAACTCACAAATGATTTCAAAGAAGTGATAACAATTTTATCGTCCACATAATAAAGATACCACTTTTTGGGTATAAATACTGAAGTCTTGTGGCAGAAAAGGTAGTATGTTTGCAATGGAGCTTCATTGGGTCTATTTAACATTCGTGTGGCTAGTTCTCACGATAAGCAATCAAGGCTGCTTGGGAGAAAGTATTCCATTGGTAAGTCCTGTAAATTAAATACCTCAGAGCAATGGCAATTAAGTAACTACATTTTACAGGGTTCCCATAACGAAACCATTGAAAGGTAAGCTTTAACATGTAAAATATTCCTACCCTTATTTCAAAGATATTCCCTCCACAGCAAACTTAACTATGGACTGGACCATCTATACGCATCGTGCCCTCCCTTATTGGGTGAAAGTGCCATTTATACAATTCGTGTGGACAATCTGGAGCCTTTCCCTGTTCTCTGTGATTCCGAGATAGCTGGTTCTGGCTGGGCTGTGATTGCACGGCGAACCAATAGCCAAGAAAATTTCTACAGGAACTGGGATGATTATAAGGAAGGATTTGGTAGTTTGGCCAGCGATTTCTTTATTGGACTGGATAAACTGCATGCGATGACCAAATCTCAGCCCCATGAACTGTACATATACCTGGAGGATTTTAAAGGAGAGACACGCTATGCCAGTTATGATGATTTCTTCATAGAAAACGAAAGCGGATTCTATAAAATTTCGAAATTGGGCAACTATACCGGAGATGCAGGTGATTCGCTGACGTACCAGAAAAATCAAAAATTTAGCACGAAAAACAGGAATAATATTAATGCTGCTAAAAATGGGATGGGTGGCTGGTGGTATACAACATATTCGAGCAGGTAAGCGCTACAGACAAGTAAATCAAATGAATGTCAACAAGTTTAATGGTTTATTTTTCAGCAATCTTTTCGGTCGGTATTTAAATGGAGAATACTATTCTCAAGGGGACCTTAGGGGAATGTATTGGTATTACTGGCGTGGTTATTTTTATACATACAAAACAATGCAAATGATGATTAGACCAAAGTGCACATGTTCGTATAACTAATTTAAAGATCTGATTCTATTTAGGGATACTGATGTCTCCTTTTGGTAGTTGTTTACTTTTGAAAAAGTCCATCATACTTTGTGTGGGAATCAAAATATTCTAAATAAAATTTTGCAAAACAAACCTACAAGTAATATTCTCAATATAAACACTTTATTTCATTCTTATTCCCAAAACCTTATTAATTTAACTTAAACTTAAGCCAGTAACACCTCATCTTCCATTTGGGCAGCTCGACTAGTTGTAGTCACATAGCTGGCCACCTCAATGGGACTCGCTTCCCCATTTGCATTTGCATCTGCACCACCAATATCGCCGGCAACAATTGGTGGCTCAGTGGTTGTGGTGCTGCTCTGCTCCATGAATGTACTCTCTGAAAGATTAGTTGGAGCTGGAAAGCAAACCACACGTTCCACTTGTCGTACTACTTCAGGATTCTCTGCATCCGTTTCGTTCAACATGATGGGAAAGCAAACGATGCCACCGTCAGCTGTGTTTTGTGGCTCAGGTGTGACTTCCATTTCTTCACTTGAGCCTGAGGAACTCTGTTCATCGCTTAGAGGATTCTCTGGCGCAAGGGCTACCTCCTCGGGTATATTTGTTTCATTTTGTTGTGCTTCCCCACCCTCAGGCTGACCATTGTTAATAATGATTATCTCACGCCCATTAGCGGACTGAGCTGTCAGCTCATCGTCTCGATTTCGGTGATACCCATGATGACGATGACCAAGCAGATTGTGCATCATATGTCCAGCCAGCATGCCGGTGAGGAAATCTCCAGTGCCTGATAATAGCAGAAGTAAGCACTTAAGAAAAGATCTTTTTATTATTTTAACAGAATTCTCTCACCTGATCCACGAGTCATGGACATGGGTGGCTGAGCATAAAAAACAGCGCCCGCAGGCAAAGCCTGTGGATTGGCATAGTAGGTGCCACCCATACCCATACCGCCTTGACCTGCACTTGCTGGATAGCTCTGTCCCGGCGGCAACTGCTGACGCGGATAATTTGACACTTGTGGCTTGGCTGCCATCATGGGCTTGGCTGGACCAGGCGGGGGCGGAGGCTTTGGTATTGACATTGATTGTGGCATTGGTTCACCACTAACCACACGTCTGCCGCTGCCTGATGACGAGGGTTTTTTGTATTTGCGCCAACCACCAAACAGACCGCCAAAAGAGCCACCACCACGTCCACGACCGCCTCGGGCTGCACTGGGCACTACCAGGCAGATGGCAATGAGCAAAAGAAAAACTACTGTGCACGACGGTTTCATTCTGATCAAAATTCTCAACTTGTCTCGACAATAGACACCAACTAACTGGAAGCGCTGCGGCTTCTGTATGAAACGTATATCCAGATGGAAAGTGATAAATGCGTGGGCTGGTGCGCTACTACAGCAAGTGAAGGGTTTACAAGTTAAACCAGCGGCGAATATATATAAATGTCAAATGTTTTTCTTGTAGATTGTATTTAAATTTTGTATAGATATTTCTTAAGCATTGAAGGATCTGCATGTCAAGCCATTTCATGTGTCTATATGTCAAAAAAAATTACAAAATTTCAAAATGAAATTACAAAATTTCCAAATTAGAAATACTGCTTAAATTTCCAGCCCAAGTGGTTCCATTTCTAAATATTATGAATAACTATTGCCTAAGACATAAAGTTTTCCGAACCAGTAGTCCTTAAATATATATCTCTCCAGGGGTTTTGGACTTTGGGCCTTTCCTTAAAAATGAAAAGAGTCCATCATCGCGATGATACTAAAGCCAGGAAAGGATAAAACGCAACCATCATCTTACTGACCAATATGCCTTCGCTCTTCGAATAGCTTATTTTAATCAAATAAGACAAAATAATCCCAGCTCATTTGTTGGGCTTCCGTGAAAAAAACGAAACCACAGAGCAAGTAAACCGCATAACATCGGACGTCATAACGCGTCGCCCATTTATTTGACAGATATTAGATGGACTTATACCAGGGGCAGGCAGATTGCTAACTCGCTTGCATAGGAAAATTCTGAAAGCAGCGCTGCTCAAACACACATAGTATAAGCTGTACAAGCGCCGCTGCGTATCTTGCTTTCCTACGCCAAGACGCAGTCGTTGCTACTGAAATTGATAGCGATTTTTGAGCTGCTTTCACACACATCAATGCAAAAATGTAAATGTATTTTTTGCCTGCCTCTGATTTATACACATCGACTGGGCCCTTTGGGGCTGACAATTATACTAGTTTACAACATTTTTCATCCTCTTCAATTTGATGTCATTCCTTACGTAAAATCTGGAGTTAAAAAAGTTTTAAGTAAAACAGATTTCGAAATAGTCCCAAATTATCGTTTTTTGCATTTTTAAAAAAAGTCTTCTCAATGATGAAATAACTAATGAATAAGATAGTAAAAATGTCTTGGCACAGCCCCAAGCGGACAAAGCTTAGCTCCTCTGAATATCTTGGCTTGTGCGCTTCTAATTTTCGCACAAGAGAAAGGGACCTACAGTTTAACGTCAAATCCGAACGACAGTTTGAGAAGCTAACAACAAACTCCTTAATCTATACCTCCTACAATGTATTCTAATCCCGGATATCACGCTGACTGCGTAAAAATAACTTTGCCGCCCCACTGTGTAACTGCTTTGCGTAAGAAAGCAGCAGTAACTGGTTCCACTCTACAGCAAGTGCACACTCTTCCAAATCGAGAATCCACTGATTAAAGTCTGGGATATTTGAACCGGAGAACTGTGAAAGTCTTCTTTCGACATCCTTCAAAGTGAACCACGATCTATTCATAGCTGTTGTTTCTCCTTGTCTGTTACCTGTACCTGCCGAACTGTCTATTGTTTCTCTGTTCCTCACTTACTATGATGCAGATGCTCCTGTTGCAAATTAACCTTCTTCCTCGTCATTTTACTCATCCTTACCTTATTCGAGATCAAAATGAGCCTTCCTCGCGTATCTAACTGAAGTTCGAGTAATTTAGAGCGTAAATCTGCCACTAACAGTGCTAAAATCTCGTTTCTACTCATTTTGTTAACTAATTTAACAATATATCAAAGCAAGTGGCCAAATACAAAATAGAAAGACTCAGTTTTTCTAAAACTTTGCCCAAGTGACCAAACTGTAAGAATGTAATGTCAATTATACAGCCATGCTCCCAGTTTCGCAAAAGTTTTGCGATTTGGAGAAGAAATTTGTACTAAAAACCGGTTTAAAATCGCAAAACTTTTGCGAGTCTCTTCACTTTTTGCAAATTCCCAGCAACCAAACAAGCAAAAGCTTTGCGGAATCCTCAAAGTATCGGTTAGATGGTTAAAGTTATTGAGTAGTTAGTGGTGAATAAACCATGATTCAAAGTACCTATGGGATCTATATCCGATTTCGCCCAAACTTGGTGAAATCATGGAAAAGCATAATACACTGTTAATTACGAAATTTGAAAACGATTCCATTTAAAACAAAAAGTTTTGCTATAGTCGTCCGATTTTGACCAAACTTAGTAGTATTGTGTAGAAGTATACAGAATAAGTGTATGCCAATGATAAGGATGTTTTCCTCATTCGAACTAATTTTTCGAGTGAGTGTTAGAGAGAGATTGAGAGCGTCTCTTCTTGGGGAACCCTGATTTAGGTGACTCCATGATACAACAACCAAGGTACGGAGCTTCCAGTGTGCGACCTCAGCAAAGTACTCGGCCGTCAAAGGAATGCAGCAACAAACAAGCAAAATATTAGAGCATAAAGAACAGTCGAAAAAATCCATAAAGAAAATGCGCATATAGCCATGTCGCAATTACGTTCCTTTCAATCACAACAAGCACGAGTTTTCGGAATCAACAACAGAGAAAACCAATTCGCAAATTGACCAGTGCACTGAACTGCGAAATGAACGATCTGGCAACACCAACGCAATTTAAGTTAGCAGCGCCACATCATTTCATGAATTGAAGACGAATTCATGAAATGGTGTTTATGCACGCACTTTCGGGCCGAATGCATGAAAAGAATATGCAAAATTTAACCGCCAACGTCAAAAAGTAAATAGACCATTTACATCTTCTTCATTACGCCAGATATCGAAAATTCCACAAAGAATGTCCCAATTGTCAGGACAAACGGACGGGAAGACAGACGGACATGGCTATTTCGACTCGACTGTTGATGCTGATGAAGAATATATATTCTTTATAGGGTCGGAGATGCTTCCTTCTGGCTGTTACATACTTTTGTTAAAACTTAATACCTATATACCCTGTGTACCTTCGGAACACAGAATAACAACCGAAATATACACCAAAATATTTACTAGAAACAATATATATGGCAGAAAAACGTTTGACAGGTCAGCTAGTTTTCAATATAAAATCAATAATCCTATAGTTTAAAATCTTTTGTACTAGATGCAAGTACTAAATCATTGGTTTTTATTCTAAGTGAATGGTTGTAATGGTTATAAATTCACCGATGGTAAAAGCCGACTGTATGACCGCAGCTGTAGAGCATCTGTGAATTCTATTTAATCCTATCAAATTTCACATCATATCGCATCGCCTCACATTTATTTAACATACAATTTGTTTTTGTCAGCATTTCAGTGACTGAAATTCCAACATGCAGATGCTGAAAATTGAATGAGTGTTCGCCGTGTAATAATTCAATTGCCTCCAATTGAGTCGCACTCAAGCTCTCGGATTTTCTTGCACACAAAAACAAGTAAAAAATAATGTTGATATCCCTTTTCAGCGATCTAAAGCATCAACGCCAATTTGCCAAATGTGTCGCATCAAATTTCTGAAAAAATAAAATTATTGTCCGTTGCGATGTGAGAAATTTGCTAGTGGAACAACATCATGAACAATTGCTCATGAACCCTACTTTGACACAGATGATGGCTGACCCAATTGAAGATGGAAATGCATTTTCATCTGTACCTTGAAATTAGACTACAAAAGAGTTGAGGTCTCTGTTGATAATATGTAGATGTATGCACTTGTTTATGAAAATCGTAAGAGAGGTCTTTGTTGGTTTTGAGAGACTCGATTGCGGTGCCTTTACTCTAATGGCTGTTTTCATTCTAATGATTTGGAACGGTCACACTTATTAATTGAAAATAAAATGTTAAGAACTCACATGAAGTCCTCTTATATATCGAAAGCCATCGTTGAAACAACTTTCTTTAACAAAGAAACTGTTAACTCTTGTGTCAAATCAAGTTTATAAAATTTATAATTTTCCAATTTCTCACCTTAAGCAATGTCTTTTTTGGAACTCAAGAATGTGGTAGGTTTTTGAAAACAGAATCTCAGCCATGGTTAACATTCTTTTCTTTCCATATTATAGAGTCTGTGCCACGTACATCAAGAATTCTCTAATAAAACCCCTGAAGTTTGTCAATTTATCAAAGAAACGCCAATTTGTGGATTTTTTGTCTTTTACCTGAACTATTTGAGTATTGGTTTATGTAACTTTCAACTCGCCTGGAGTTCTCTATATGCTTTAATATTTTTACTCGTACTTATGACCAACTGCAGCCTGCTCTATATGCTGACCAAATATTTGTGGGTATAATCAATTCTATAATTAAGCTTATCTATTCTCCAATCTTTCATACAGTTTGATGCCAAATTTCGTGTTGCTCATAAAGTCGGTACCTTTGACCAAATATGGTATCAGTTTTGTTTCCTTTGGACCATGCTTTTTTATGCCACAATTTTTAAACACCTGGCAATGTTGTTACTCCAAGGAGCATCATATGGGTACCTTACAATTCTCTCGCCTAATTGGGGATATTATGAGATATTTTGTTATGGGCATTTTGTGTCTAAGTATCAATGGATATCGTGTGGATGGCGTCAACTGGTGGGGTAATATGTTTTTAATATTTGTGGGCTTTGGCTATTTGGTTTCAATTACAAACCAGAAATATGATTTATATCAACTCGATAGGAAGAATCAAGATATTGATGTGCTCAAGTTTAGAGTTTCGGTGTTTTTAGTTTTGTTCAGTTTGGTCCTACTCCTGGTGATTGTGGTTTCGTATAAAACGAATCGGCTGAGGAGACCTAAAACTAAAGAAATTAAGTTGGACATGTTTGCGAATATTTCTAGTGATGCTGAAATAATGGGCAGATATCAAAAGCAACAGTATCTGAAAAGACGTCTCATTTGGCGGCTTACTCTAAATGGTTATAACAATATGAAGGAAGAGCATTTGATTATACGAATTTTACTGGTGGGTAAAAAAAACCTTTTTATTATGTACAAATATTAAGCTTAGTACTTAGATCTAATTACAATTTGGGGCGTAAGGTCCAGTGTGATCCCTCAAAATAAATACCACCATATGTTAAACGGTCACACTGTTTTGTCAGCTTTGGTTTTGCTTGCATTTGAATTTAGTTAAAGCTAGGTTGATAGACACTGAGCATACTTTCATTCAATTACATTACTTAAAGAATGTGCTGGGAACATTTTCAGAGTTCATCCTCAGAGCGCTTAAGCAGCAACAGGAAATGCGCTCTGAAAATGAGCATTAGGTCGCACTTCTTTTGTATGGAAAATTTAAAATCATATCGGTGATCCTAGACTCGCCAGTTTATGGTGTATATTTAACGAGAAAAAAGAAAAAAGTTCAACTACTATTACTACTACTTCTGTACGTCAATTCTTTAAAATTAGAATGGTGGTGATTTACCTTTTAGTAAACATCTACCCATATTTAATATGCGACTGGACTTTATACTGGACTTACCAAACGGATCATTTTTCCCCAGCAGCTTTGATTGCTTATCTTAAGACTATGACTATAAACCAAATGAAGCACTATTGCCAAAAATAGCACCTCTCTACCACAAGACTTCGGTATTTATATCATAAGATTGGTCTATTAATTTATATGTTCATTATCAAATTGTTATCACTTCCTGCAAATCATTTGCTAGATTGTAAAAAGTCCCCATTTGAAATTTATGAATCGGAAATAGATTTGTCATATTTTTAATTGTTTTAATGGAACAACAACATTCAAGGGGTTCCCATAATTAGTTGACCTAGTAATAAAAATTGTTTACAGAGTCACAGAGTGTCACATTTCAGAGTCACAGTGTCAATTTCATATTAAGCTGTGACACCGTGACACTGAAGTGTGACATTCTGTGAAGCAGTATAAACACAGCATTACAAATTAAGCAAAATTAACTTCGGTTCTACCGAAGAATGTATACCCTTGCAGTACGTATTAAATGTTATTATAAATTTTAATTTTCGTTTTGAACAATGCGAACTGAGCGATCTCCAAAGCTGACAAATAGATGGAGCCTCTTCTGAGACCAGTGTTTTATATGAGAGATATTCTATATACATATTCATCCGATTTTTATCAAAGTCGGCAAAAATTGTGCTAAAGCAGATAATACTTTTAACTGGCAAGTTTAAAGATGCTACCATTGAAGCAAAAAAGTTTTTCTCACTAGAACGAGTTTTTCAACCGATCGTTCCTATGGCAGCTATTTGCTATGGTCATACGATTTTTACAAAACTTTGTAGAATTGTGTGATGTAAAAATTGTGTGTAGAATTGTGAAGAATCTACAATAAAGAAAAGCCCATTTCACGGTAGGCGACCAGTAGGCCGTCTGCTGGCCTCATCGTAAAAGAAACGTCTGTCTGTCTTACCAGTAATATAACTTTTTCCAGCCAGCTGGCATACTGTTCCCATTTCCAGTCATTGTTAACCTTCTAAAAATTTGTAGGCGGATCATTATATAAAAAAAAGAACCATTTCAAGGATATTTCCATTGCAAACAAAAAAGTATTTCTTTAGCTAGGTCTATCAATTTTGAAAGTGGAAATGCTTATAGTTTTTTGAAAAAGCTATTAGCTACATAAATTTGGCAACTTTTAAATTTTGATTATATATTTCTAGCTGTTTAGATATTTTTGAGACTGAAGTGCGAAATAATGTCTATTGTTTTGGAACCTGAACATTCTTTGCTATAGAACTTCCTGTGAGTAAAAGTCTCAAAGTGAATTTCGGAGTGATAATTATATAATTTAAGGCACATTCATTAGAAATTGCTTCAGTTCACGAGTGATTACAGTAGAGTTTCACAACTCATCAGAGCAAAACGTCATGAAAGATCGCATTGCCTGTATTAAATTCAAGACCGAAGAGCAAGCAAGGGAAGCCATGTTTTTAGCACCAACTTTTCCACATCAGCGTTAAAATCAGTACTGATTCGGTACTGAGCCCACCGGATGGGTTCTATCCACAGTAGTGATAGTCCAATGAAAACTTTCAGCGCGTTTTCAGTCTTTATGTTCATTCGAAGAAATTGACGACTATGACTTGTCGGCAAACTATTTTAAATTCAATTATAATGAGCCAAAAGTATTCAAATAATGCTGATATGGACGAATTCAATAAATACCGGTGCATAATTCTCATTACTGAGATCAGCATTTTTTGGTCCTTCAGCATTTGTTTTTTTTTTTGTACTTAGATTCGTTTTTGAGTGGGACTCCAAAAAAAAGGGGGAGATTTGAATTCATTGCGGGCTTCTGTTCCCTTTGAAGAATTTGTTAGTCTAAGCAGCTTGAAAAGTAATTTAATTTATCATGCAAAAATTGGCGGTGATCATCCATGGTTCCTCTTAAAATGAATATTGATGCTTTACCGAATTTATGTAAGTATCCTCCCGATTTGTTAAAGTGAAAATGACCTGAAATTCATATAAAAGTGAAATTTTTTCATATCAATTTGATGAATTTTCTGATCAAAAGTATATATTTATGTAATTTTATATTAATGTAATTGGATCTCTACCTCCAATGCATATGGCGTTGTTCTAAATTTAGAAAACTTTGCTTCATGGAGTTAATCGTTTGATCGAATACTAAGTATAACTCCGGAATCTGAACGGGAACAGTTTATACGGAAAGCTTGTCAATCTGCTGGATGGCTAAACTATTTACTTATAATCATGAAATTTGGAGGCGTTCCCATTGAGAACAATAAAATTTTTCTTACTATGTAGAACTAGTTTTTCGACCAATCGTTCCTATGACAGATATATGATATAGTCATCTTAAACTTTGAGGAATTGTGTGAAACTAATTTAAATAAATATATGCCAATTTTAAGAACATTTCCATTAAAAATAAATAGTTTTTTTCGCTAAGACTACAATGCAGGCTTTCCTTTTCTATGGGAACTATACTATATAGACGTCCGACTTCGACCAAACTTAGTGGAATCATGGAAAAGCATAGCAAACTAATAAATATGAAGCCTGAAGCCGTTTCTTCAAGAAAACGTAGAAGATATTTTTTATTCTTATTTTTTCTTTGGTGTAATCAACATTCGCATTGTTTTGTATGAATAATATCCACCACGCCAAGCATTCCAGCACATTCCCCTAAATTGCAAATCAGTACCATATTCTCCATGTAAATATTGACCAAAAAGATTGCTTAAAAGATAAACCATTAAACTTGTTAGTATTCTTCAGATTTTCATTTCAGTAGCTCATACCTATCCGAACAATTCTCATACCACCAGGCACCCATCCTTATAACCGCACAATTACTAGAACTTGGAGCATTGTTCTTGTCGTAAGTGCTAAAATTTTGGTTCTTATGTCTGGTCAGCGAATCACCAGCATCTCCGCTATAGTTGCCCAATCTCGACATTCTGTAGAATTCGCTTTCGTTTTCTATGAAGAAATCATCATAATAGGCATTGCGGTGCTCTCCATCAAAATCCTCCAGGTCTATGCGCAGTATATGGGGCTCTGATTTGGTTATCGCATGCAGTTTATCCAGCCCAATAAAGAAATCGCCGTTAACAGTACGAAAACCTTCCTTATATTTTTGCCAATTCAAGAAGAAATTTTCTTTGTCACTTGTTCGGCTTGCAATCACTTTCCACGCAGTCACAATCACATCGTGCTGTTCTATTTTAGGTCTGCTGTGGGAGGAATCTCTATGAAATAAAGGTAGAAATACTTTACAGGTTAAAGCTTACCTTGCAGTGGTTTCGCTATGGGAGCTCTTTAATGTATAGTTAGTAAATTGCCATTGTACTGAGGTATTTTATACACTGGACTTACCAAACCGATCGATTCCCCGAGGCAGAGTTTAGTGCCTATGGTGAGACTTAGACACGCGAATGTTAAATAAGCCCAATGAAGCTCCATGGCAAAAATACTAACTTTCTGCCACAAGACTTCAGTATTTATACCCAAAGATTGTTATATTTAATCTATTGGGGACTATAAAATTCTTATCACTTCTTCGATATCATTTGCGAATTCATTTGATTATTTTTAATTATCTTTAATTAAGTGACTACCAAATGAGTACATTGGAGTCCCCTTTAAAATTTATGACTTTAGAACGGATTAGTCGTATCATAAAGTGCAGGAAGTGGTTTTCACTCTCAAAATTGTTCGAGTTCGAATGTGTACAACGGTGGTTGTGCACAAAGGCACTTGGGCAAAAGTGTATGCATTCCCAACAACAGTTTCCTCTTAACAGACGTAGGCCCTTGTCTACAAAAAGTCGGGCAGTTGTGCCCAAATTTTATTAAATATTTTGTATAAAAGTGTAATCGAGGAATATTCTTTTCGTATTTTTGGGATGTGTATTTAAAAATATCTGCGCGCTTCTTATTTTCGCACAAGAGAAAGGGACCTACAGTTAACACCGAATCCGAACGGCAGTTTTGAGAGCTTTTGCATGGCTAGTTACTACAAAGCTGGCGCCAACAGCAGAGAGGGATGACCGGGTGTAAAGTTTATTCAAAGAAAAACCTTTTCATTAGATGTTCCGAGGCGGGATCGAACCCACGACCTCTTGCACAGCGGTCGCACACACTAGCCGCTGAGCCTCCCGGCTCTTTATTCTATAAAATTTTCATATTGCTATCTTTTATAGTCTCCGAGTGAGATGAGAATATGGCGACTCTTCTTTGACCAGTGTTTTATATGACAGCTATTCGATATATGTGGGGTTTTTTTTATTAATCAAAAACGGATTGTAATAGTTTATGGTTAAGGTTTGTTACATCTGACTTGAAACTTGGGAACAGCTTTATACTAATTTAACCCGAAATCTCTTACACCTCTGCTGCACTCGTCTTCGATCGGAAAAAGACTCATTTGCCCTAAGGCTCGTTCTCGACTCTCAGCTCGCCGCTCGTCATTGCGCCTCGCTGTTCTGCTTTCGTCGACTTCTCTCGTACGCCGTGTGGCTCCTACGTATTTCGGTTAACGTTTCTCATTGTGTTCTTCGTGATGCTGCCGAGGAAAATAAGGTGCTGCATCTTTATAACAGTTGGATATAGGAACTGACTGATATCTGAATAAAAAGTTGAAATAAGAATTACTATCGGGAGTGTCTGAAATCTCTAGAGATTTTGCCGTCGGTTGGTTTGCAAATCTCTTAAAAAAATCCGTCGGTGCCACAGAACTTCGAGAGATTTGGTTAATTTTTAGAAAGACTAGCTCAAAGGTGTGTGTAGTTATAAGATAATGGTCCAACTACTAAAACATGTGCTAAATCGCGTAAGTTCGTGAAGTCGATTTGGTTGGTTTGTTTATTGGTTGGTTTGCCAAAATCTAACAAAATACGAGAGGATTCTGTGGCACCTAAGAATTGGTTTTCGTTTGAAATGTGGTTGGAAGAGTTTTCTGTGTCACCCCCGTATAAGTCAGTTTTCGAGTTTAGCGTTTCCATCTTTACTATCAAAAAACGGTTATAAAGGGTGATTTTAGCGCAATTTGGTTTCTCAGTATTCGTAACATGTGGCAACACCAAAAATGCTCAGTAAGGTTTGACATTAACCATAAATACATAGACTGATAAACGAACGGCGCTTGCCGAAAATTGAGAATTTACTGTTCTTTTTAAAATTTCTTAAAATCAAACTCTTGAAAACTCTTTCTGTTTGTCGTTTTTTTGCTGCCGAAACCACTAGTTGGTAGCACCAAGAGCATAGTTCGTTCGAGAACTCACTCAAAGTAAGGAGCAGTTTTATCAGAGCTTTCCGAAAACCTTTCGTATTTATAGAAATTCAAATAATCTTTTCAATCGCTTTATTAGGAACAAGCCCTCTTACTCATCTTGTTAGAAAACTTTTAATAAAACTAGTTTTTTATGGGTTCCTTTTTAAAATACAAGAAACCTCAGAAGATTTGTTAAATTAATCTTTAAATTAGTCATTTAAACATGCGCACTTTGGTCTAATCAACATTTGCATTGTTTTGTATGAATAATATCCACCACGCCAAGTATTCCAGCACATTCCCCTGAATTGCAAATCAGTACTATATTCTCCATTTAAATACTGACCAAAAAGATTGCTGAAAAGATAAAGCATTAAACTTGTTAGTGTATTCATTTGATTTCTATTTCAGTAGATCTTACCTATCCGAACAATTCTCATACCACCAGGCACCCATCCTTATAACCGCACAATTACTAGAACTTGGAGAATTTTTCCTGTCGTAAGTGCTAAAATTTTGGTTTTTATGTCTGGTCAGCGAATCACCTGCATCTCCGGTATAGTTGCCCAATTTCGTCATTCTATAGAATTCGTTTTCGTTTTCTATTTGGAAATCATCATAATTTGCATAGCGTTGCTCCCCTTCAAAATCCTCCAGGTATATGTACAGTTCATGGGGCTGAGATTTGGTAATCGCATGCAGTTTATCCAGACCAATAAAGAAATCGCTTGCCAAATTACCGAAACCTTCCTTATAATCATGCCAGTTTAAGAAGAAATTTTCTTTGTTATTGGTTCGTCGTGCAATCACAGTCCAGCCAGGACCAGCAATCTGAGAATCACAGAAAACTGGAAAAGGCTCCAGACTGTCCACACGAATTGTATAAATGCCATTTGCATCCAATAAGGGGGGGCACGATTCATATATGGGTATATCGGCGAGTTCTTTTTTAAGTTTGCTGTAGTAGGAATATCTATAAAATAAGGGTAGAAATATTTTACATGTTAAAGCTTACCTTTCAGTGATTTCGCCATGGGAGCTCTGTGAAGGTTAGTTAGTAAATTGCCATTGTTCCGAGGTATTTTATACACTGGACTTACCAAACGAATCCTCTCACTAAGGCAGAATTGAGTGCCTATCTTGAGACTTAGACACGCGAATGTTAAATAAGCCCAATGAAGCTCCATTGCAAAAATACTAACTTTATGCCACTAGCCTTCCGTATTTATACCCACAGGTTAATATCATTATTATTTGGACTATAAAATGGTTATCACTGCTTCGAAATCATTTGCGAAATCATTTGATAATAATCTTTGAAGAAGTGATTACAATTGGGGGGATTACATTAGCGGCCCATTTGCAATTTATGACTTTAAAACGGATTAGTCGTATCTTAAAGTGCAGGAAGTGGTTTTCACTTTCGAAATTGTTCGAGTTCGAATGTGGCACAGTGATTGTTGTTTGATATTGAGTCCGCTCATTTTGTTGCGCACAAAGACACTTGAGCAAAAGTGTAAGCATTCCTGAAACATTTCTCTGAACAAATCGTGCACAGCTTGCCAGACGTAGACCCTTGTCTACAAAAAATCGGGCACTTGTGCCCATATTTTATTGAGATTTTTTTTTTTGTAGTTTAGGTTACCAAGAGACCCGTAGGAAGCCTGGTATGGTTTGGTCGCCAACTTTTGGGTAAAGTTATTGAGATTTGTTATAATTTTGTGCTAAAAGTGTTACCCAATTTCAAATTTTCACAATAAATGTTGTGAAAAACAGCAAGCTTTACAGAACCATGGATAACCGCGAAATAACATCTTCAAGAAAAATCATTATGAATCGTCTTTCATCGAGGAATATTCTTTTTATATATTTGGGATATTCAAATATGTCTTAGCAAAAGTTCATTATAATACGCGTTCCATCGTGGAATATGTTTTCCTTTTTCTTTGTTGTTACAGAAAAGCACTTCCCACGGTGCATACATTTTTATACCCGTTACTCGTAGAGTAAAAAGGGTATACTGAAGTCGTGCAAATGTATGTAACAGGCAAATGTAAAGTATACATATTCTTGATCAGCTTCAACAAAAGCTGTCCGTCTTCCTTCTGAGTTGCTTCCTTCTGCAGTATAGCATTTCCTCATACTCGGTTTCATCCTAACAACCCCAAAATCTGAAGTTATGGTCCAAAAATTGAAATAACTCGCGCATGGACTGTCTGATTGTTATTAGCCTTGGGAATTCCGAAAGCGACAAAAGGAATCCAAAGTATGATAATCGGTTTAAAAGTTTTAGCTTGATGGCTCACAAATGCGGGTTACAGATTTGGCATTTTCACCTTTTTTTCTGAAATTTCTACTTTGGCCCAAACTGGTTTCACTACTTAAATCTAAGCGATTTTTGATTAAATGTTATTACAGGGTTCCCCAAGAAGAGAGTCTGTCTGTCTCTCTCTAACACTCACTGATGCATTACTTCGGCAAGCATTCGGTGTGAACTTCCGAGTGTGTTCGGCACCCCGGGGCATTGCTGGGGAACTCAGTTTTATTATATAAGCCCATTTAATTATCCGTTGAATAAATGTTGTCCCAATGAATTTGGTTCCCGTTTGTCGAAGTCATTCCCATTTTTCTGAGTACACATCGACAACCTAGTATTTTATTTTGAGTGTGCTTACATATTAGCGTGTGTTTTTACATAAATGCAACTGAAAGTATAATTCCATTTGATTGGCGGCAAATTTACATAATTTGTATCAAATATCTGCAAATGGCAACCTGTTTCTTCGTAAAATATCTTAAATAGTTCACAAGCTGTAAGTTTTGTTTTGCAAATTTTTATGTTTATTGAAAAGTTGGAAGCTATTTAGCGTAATTACTCCGAACATATCTTGGTACACAGTATAATGGGGCTTTGCAAATGTGTGTGTAACAGCCACAAGGAAACATCTCTGACCCTATATAGAATCAGATCTTAAAATTAGTTATACGAATACGGGCACTTTGGTCTAATCATCATTTGCATTGTTTTGTATGAATAAAGACTACTACGCCAATGAGCCCAATACATTCCTCTCCACTTCAATTCAGTAATATATGCTCCATTTAAATATAGACCAAAAAGATTGCTAAAAAGGTAAACCATTAAATTTGTTAGTAATCACTTGATTTCCATTTCTGTAGCGCTCACCTATTCGCACAATTATAATACCACCAGCCACCCATAAAATCAACCGCACAGATACTCTCTCCTGGAGAATTTTTCTTATCGTACGTGCTAAATTTTTGATTTTTATGGTAGGTCAGGGAATCACCTGCATCTCCGGTATAG
Organism: Lordiphosa collinella; assembly: GCA_018904265.1. Taxonomy (NCBI): domain Eukaryota; kingdom Metazoa; phylum Arthropoda; class Insecta; order Diptera; family Drosophilidae; genus Lordiphosa; species Lordiphosa collinella. The sequence goes on along the minus strand of JAEIFV010000005.1, from coordinate 1,050,663 downwards.
TTGCCCAATTTCGACATTCGATAGAAATCTTTTTCGTTTCCTATGAAGAAATCATCATAGTTGGCATAGCGTGTCTCTCCTTCAAAATCCTCCAGGTATATGTACAGTTCATGGGGCTGAGATTTGGTAATCGCATGCAGTTTATCCAGTCCAATAAAGAAATCGCTGGCCAAATTCCCAAAACCTTCTTTATATTTTTGCCAGTTCAAGAAAAAATTTTGTGTGTCACTTGTTCGACGTGCAATCACAGTCCAGCCAGGACCAGCAATCTTTGAATCACAGAAAACAGGGAAAGGCTCCAGATTGTCTACACGAATTGTATAAATGCCATTTGCACCTAATAAGGGCGGGCACGATGCATACACATCGTCCACTTCTTTTATAAGTTTACTGTGAAAGAATATCTTTAAAATAAGCGTAGAAATATTTTACATGTTCAAGCTTACCTTTCAGTGGTTTCGCTATGGGAGCTCTGTGATGTGTAGTTAGTAAATTGCCATTGTTCTGAGTTAATTTATGTGCTGGACTTACCAAATGGCTCCTTTCACCGAGGCAGAATTGAGTGCCTATAGTGAGACTTAGACACACGAATGCTAAATAAGTCCAATGAAGCTCCATTGCCAAAATACTAACTTTCAGCCACAAGTCTTCAGTATTTATACCCAAAGATTAATTTCTTTATTATTATGTGGATTATAAAATTGTTATCACTGCTTCGAAATCATTTGCGAGTTTATTTGATTATTTTTAATAATCTTTGATGAAGTGTAAAGGATTGGGGGGATTACATTAGGGGCCAATTTGAAATTTATGACTTTAAAACGGATTATTCGTATCTTCAAGTGCAGAGAGTGGTTTTCACTTTCGAAATTGTTCGACTTCGAATATGATATAGTGGATGTTGTTTATTATTGAGTCCGTTCACTTTGTTGCGCACAAAGACACTTGGGCAAAATTATAAACAATCCCAACCACAATTTTCTCTGAACAATTTGTGTTCAGCTTGCCCCGACAACAAAAAGTCTGGACGTTGTGCCCAAACAGTGTGTCCATATTTTATTATTATATTGTTTTAGTTTTGTGCTAAAAGTGTATTACAATTACAAGTAAACATTTTGTAAAAAATGTGATAAGAAATAAATTTTGTATTAAAAGGAGCAAGCTTTAAAGAACCATGGATGACCGATAAATTATTCCCGATCGCGGTCCATTGTGGAATATTTTAATCCTTTTTCTTTGGATTAACAGTCTAATATAGACCAAAACGCAATGAAAAAACAAGAAAGAAAGTTGGTCAAGCCCGACTATAACATACTCTGTACCTGTGAAGTGCTGCCCATCACCTTAGCGACCGGTGCTGCCCATTCTACCATTCCTTTGGCGGATCGATTACGAACCTTCTATCTGTAAAACTGTGGGAGATATGACGTTTTTTCCAATTTGGGGGGGCGGGAGGTGGCGTGGCAAAAATTGAAAACAAACTTGATCTGCTTGATCTTGATCTTGATCTGCCTGCAAGTATAAAAAGCATAAGTCCCATACATGTCAAACCTCTATCTCTTACCATCTCTGAGATCTGTGCGTTCATACGGACGGACAGACGGACATGGCTTTTGCACAAACTTATTATACTCTATGTACCTTTGGTACAGAGTATAAAAAAGAATGGGCGTCGTGAAACACCCGATACGACCGAGTCTTTTTAGAAGAGATAACTTGAAATTAAAATACTTGCAATGTTGACGATTGTGCTATATATTTTTTTAAATTTTCCACCTTAACCAACGAAATTTGTATTGAGTTCAGACAGTTGTGCACAATTTGTTCAGTACAAATTTTTGGTGTAAATTCCACACATCCGCCCAACTGCCCATGTGCCTGACCAGTGTGAATACCCTAATTTGGGTCACTGTTTTGATGACTGTTTTGGTGACGGTTTCGGTCACTGATTTGGTCACTATTTGGGTCACTATTTTGGTCACTGTTCCGGTCAGTGTTTTGGTCACTGTTTCGGCCACAGTTTTGGTCACTGTTTTGGTCACTGTTTTGATCATTGTTTTGTTCACTCCTTTGGTCACTATTTTGGTCACTATTTTGGTTACTGTTTTGGTCACTATTTGGGTCACTATTTTGGTCACTGTTAGGTCACTGTTTCGGTCACTGCTTCGGTCACAGTTTTGGTAACTGTTTTGGTCACTGTTTTGGAAATTTTTCCATTTCGATTTGTGATCTTAAGTTAAACGTTATCCATTTGAATAGCGCACCTATAATGTACCACCAGGCACCAATCCCTTTACACAACTTTGAATTTTTTTGTTTGAGTGTGTTAAAATTTTCATTTTTATGAAAGTACTCCGAATTAGTTGTCCGATTTCGTCATTCTATAAAGTGCGTTTTCAAATTTATACTCTGTTCCAGAGGTAAACTGAGTATATTAAGTTTGTGAAAAGTATGTAACAGCCAGAAGGAAGCATCTCCGACACTTTAAAGTATATATATTCTTGATCAGCATCAACAGCCGTGTCGATATTGCCATGTCCGTCTGTCCGTATGAGCAAACAAATCTCAGAGATGGTAAGAGATAGAGGTTCGACATGTATGGGACAAAAACCTCTTATACTTGCCCCCGCAATATCGAAAAAACCTCATATCTCCCCCAGTTTTGTGGATAGAAGGTTCGTAACATCTGGACAAATTTAGTAATTGGGATTCTTTACCGATCCGCCAAAGGAATGGTAAAGATCGGATGAACGATATTCGAGTTATAAGGAAAACAAACAATTATGTGCATCACCGGTCTCAACGGTGATGGGCAGCACTTCACAGGTACAGAGTATGTTATAGTCGGGCTTGACCTACTTTCTTACTTGTTTATTTAGAAATCATCATAATTGGCTTATCGTTTCTAACGATTTGTCTACTAATTTGTATGTTCATTATCAAATTGTTATCACTTTCTGCAAATCATTTTCTAGATTGTGATAAGTCCCGCTTTGAAATTTATGGTTCCGAAATTGATTAGTCAAATTTGTAGGTGGTTTAATGGAACAACAACGTTCAAGGGACTCCCAAGATTACTTGACCTAGTAATACAACTTATTCAATAAAAATAGAAAACTTTTATTCGGGTGTGTCCCAGAAATCTCTAGTGATTTGTGTTTAAACGGTTTCATTTCGAAATAAAACTGCTTGCCTTAATATGTGAAGTGTCTTTAAAATGCTAGGCTACTAGATTAGATGACAAAAGTTGAGAGATTTGAAACCGACTGCTCAAGGCAAAGCAGATTTGATGCGCACTGTTTTCCTTCCCTAAAATCTAGTAGCCGACATTATTCTTGCCACTTTACATAGAAAGCCCTCCTAGATAAATTAAAAATCTCATCGTTTATACAAAAATCTCTAGAGATTTCTGGGACACACCCGATTATAATAAATCAAAAGAGGTCTGAAGAGTTAACACTTAGTTAAAATATATTCATTTTTTTTTGGGCTTAAAATCCGTCTCATATTACCAATTTGCACATTTCCATTAATCTGCACCTCCTAGTCTTCATGATAATCTAAACTCACATACATACTCACATACATAGAATAATTTGATGAGCTCATTGTGTTCGTGTAACATTTCTATTTTCGTTGTAGTAAAGATATCAGAACGGTGAATTATTCAGCATATGAGTTTCCCAGAAAGTATATTCAGAGATATTTGTGTTCTTCATCTGCATGCGTCAACAGCGGTTCAGCCAGATGAAAAACTTGCCCATGAATCGGTATAGTTGGAGACACATTTTGTAATTTTTATCTTTTGTTTAAAAGATAGTGTTGGGTTGTGTTAAATCGTATATTGTGTGTTGGTGTATTTTGTTGGTTGGGTTGTGTTCTTGTTGGTGTATCAGCAAGCAACGCTGATTTTGGTGAAATATCCTTAAATGTTGTTTTGTTACTTTGTTCATTGGTCCCAGATTCAGTATTTAATTATAGATTTGCTTAGAGTCTCCATATGAGTCCACGATCACACGACCCACACTTAGTATTAGATATCATATGCAAGACAGACGACCTAATTCATACACATGTAAATGTTCAAGGTGGAACATGAGCATAAAAGACTACCTAACCCATACTAGATAGTATTAACATTGGTAATTGCCTAGAGCAGGGACCTGAGCTCAAAAAACTTGTAATTTTTATTGCTTTTTTTTTGACATTTGAGGAAAAGAACATGCATTAATCTGGTGCAAAAACACTCAATTTAAAAATTCATTTAAAAAAAAACCATAGACGTCCGCGGCGAATTTTACGCATAATAATTCTTCATAACTCGCGGTCAATCGAAAGCTTTTTTTGGAATCTTTTGAGCACAGAAAAGATATATTTAAGGGATGAAACATTTATATTAAAAGAAGGATTTTAAAATTACCAGAACCCATAGAAGATATGTTTTATTAAACATTTAATCAGTCATTTAAACATGCGCACTTTGGTCTAATCATCATTTGCATTGTTCTGTATGAATAATATCCACCACGCCAACTATTCCAGCACATTCCCCTAAATTGCAAGTCAGTACTATATTCTCCATTTAAGTACTGACCAAAAAGGTTGCTGAAAAGTAAAGCCATTAAACTTGTTAGTGTACTTTTGATTTCCATTTCAGTAGCTCTTACCTATCCGAACAATTCTCAAACCACCAGGCACCCATCCTTATAACCGCACAATTACTTGAACTTGGAGCATTTTTTCTGTCGTACGTACTAAAATTTTGGTTTTTATGTCTGGTCAACGAATCACCTGCATCTCCCGTAAATGCGCCCAATCTCGACATTCTGTAGAATTCGCTTTCGTTTTCTATTTGGAAATCATCATAATTGGCATAGCGTTTCTCTCCTTCAAAATCCTCGAGGTATATGTACAGTTCATGTGGCTGAGATTTGGTTATCGCATGCAGTTTGTCCAGTCCAATGAAGAAATCGCTGGCCAAATTACCAAACCCTTCCTTATAATTTTGCCAATTTAAGAAGAAATTTTCTTTGTTATTGGTTCGACGTGCAATCACTGTCCAGCCAGGACCAGCAATCTCGGAATCACAGAAAACAGTGAAGGGCTCCAGACTGTCCACTTGAATTGTATAAATGGCATTTGCACTCAATAAGCGGGGGCACGATTCATATAGATCGTCCAGTTCTTTGTGAAGTCCGCTGTGGAAGGAATACAAATAAAGGGTAGAAATATTTTACATGTTATTGCTTACCTTTCAGTGGATTCGTTATGGGAGCCCTGCAATGTGTAGTTAGTAACTTGCCATTATACTGAGATATTTGATGTACTGGACTTACCAAACGGAGCCTTTTACCGAGGCAGAATTGAGTGCTTATTGTGAGGCTTAGACACACGAACGCTAAATAAACGCTATGAAGTTCCATTGCAAAAAGACTACCTTTCACCCACAAGACTTTTAGTATTTATACCCAAAGATTGGTATCTTTATTATTACTTGGAAGATAAAATTCTTATCACTCTTCCAAATAATTAGGGACCCATTTGAAATTTATGAATTTAAAATGGATTAGTCGTATCTTAAAAGTCAGCGCTGTTCCGGTTTTCAATTTCGACAAAATTGTTAGAATTTTCAATGTGGTTCAGCGTTTGTTCAAGATTGACTGAGCAAGTCGGCTTAAAACGTTTGATATTGAGTCCGAAGTGTTAACAATTACGAAATTTGGAGGCGATTCCATTTAAAACAAAAAAGTTTTTCTCACTAGAGCTTATTTTTCGACCGATCATTCGTACTGCAGCTATATGCTATTGTCATTCGATTTTGACCAAAATTTGTAGAATTGACATCTTATAGTATACCTCCCACAGAAAAGAAAGGTCCGAAAATAAGTCTTAGTTAGACAAACTTTTTTGTTTTCAATGGAGGCAGCAAGGGTATACAAAACATCGGCCGAAATTAACTTTCCCCTATTTTCATACTCTGTACCAGAGGTACACAGAGTATATTAAGTTTGTGCAAAAGTATCTTGTTGAAACCAAATATCGTCCAAGTCTTCCGCATCAATTTCCCCGAGAACCAATCACTTAACATTGCGCTGTTGCGCGAGTTGACGTCGATGGTTGTTCACGTACATTTTCAGCAACCGCAGCAATGTTTTCGGTGGAGCGCCTCGGACAAGTGCGTACACGGGTTGTTTTATCCACCAACATTCCACTTGCTTCACGAATTGATCCAAAAATTGAGTTTTCGGAAGATTTTTTTGTAAAAGGTTTTTTTTTAAATTGTCCACAGATTGAGTCGAGGACTCACCACTTTGGAAATTTGTTTTTAATATTTCCCAACATTCTTCAAACGAATATCGATCCATTTCGTAAATGTCAAAGTTTTTACTTAATATTAGTAGCATTCCGAATAACATCAAATGCCAAAAACAAGATGGACCACCCTGTATGTTCTTGATCACCATCAACAGCCGAGCCGATAAAGCCATGTCCGTCTGTCTGTCTGTCTGTCTGTCTGTCTGTCTGTCTGTCTGTCTGTCTGTCTGTCTGTCTGTCTGTCTGTCTGTCGGTCTGTCTGTCCGTATAAACAAACAGATCTCAGAGATGGTAAGAGATAGAGGTTTGACATGTATGTGACATATGCTTCTTATACTTGCAGGCAGATCAAGTTTATTTTCAATTATTGCCACGCCCCCTCCCGCCCTCGCAAGTTGGAAAAACTTCATATTACCCACAGTTTTATAGATAGATGGTTCGTTCTTTCTGGACTTATTTAGTAATCAGGATTATTTATCGATCCGCCAAAGGAATGGTAAAGATCGGATGAACAATAGTCGAGTTACAAGGAAAACAAACAATTATGGGCAGCACCGATCGCAACGGTGATGGGCAGTACTTCACAGGTACAGAGTATGCTATAGTCGGGCTTGACCGACTTTCTTTCTAGTTTTTATAACCGTTACTCATAGAGTAAAGAGGGTAAAGTCGTGCAAATGTATGTAACAGGCAGAAGCAAGCATCTCCGACCCCATAAAGTATATATATTCTTGATCAGCATCAACAGCCGAGTCGATATATCCATGTCGAGCTGTCCGTCTGTCTGTCTCTCTGACTGAACACATCAATCTCGGAGACTAGAAGAGCTAGAGCCACCAAATTTTGTATGTAGACTCCTATTGTCTGAATGCAGATCAAGTTTATTTCAAATTTTGGCCAAGCCCCCTTCCGACCCACAATAAAAAATTTTGAATAACTCTTAAAATTTTGAAGATGTCAAGCTCATATTTTGCAGTGTAGTGCATTTGCCCAATATTTGGAATCTCTGAAATTTACAATCATGAAGATCAGATGATAAATGGCAAAGTTATAAAAAAACGTTGCATACTTTTTGGCGCCACATGCTCTGTTTGCTTACATAATGTTTAAATGTTGTTATTAATGTTAATGCTCTGTTAACTAACATAAGGGAAGTTATACAACATTTATGTCTCGGGCAGGACCGACTTCAACTAACGCTCTCGTTTTTTTAAGAAAACTCCTCTTTTTTCAGTGAAGTGATTTACAGAGAACGGAGAACTGGATCTGAACAAATTGGAACTATTTTATTTTTAACATTTTAGTTCGCCCACCAATTGCTGGTGTTTCCTGGTCACACTATATTTACAGAGGCGCTTTCTATACGAGAATATTCTTAGCAACTGAATGCCTAGATTAAGTAAAATTTTTAAATATACAGGCATATTTTGATAATATGCGGAAAGCTTAATCTATAAATGTTGACTTTAAACTTAGCCAATCGATGTTTTTTGTCGTATTTTGCTGAAATTTCGACGGGTAGCGTCGGATTAATTACAACTACTTTTTTAAACAGCTGTTACCGCTGTTAATTTGTCTGAAAACTGTTCCAGTGTATCTTTGCTAAAGCATTTTCCAAATAGACCCTATTTATAAAAAAAACTCTTCTTTTATTTCTTTTCCTTCTTTTATATTCTAGTTTTTGCGCCATCTTTCAAGAAATTTAATACTAAAATTTGATTGAGGTAAATTAGTCATACGAACACGTGCACTTTGGTCTTATCATCATTTGCATTGTTTTGTACGAATAATATCCGCCACGCCAAGAATTCCAGCACATTCCCCTAAACTGCATTTCAGTACTATATTCTCCATTTAAATACTGACCGAAAAGATTGCTGAAAAGATAAATCATTAAATTCGTTAGGATTCATTTGATTTTCATTTCTATAGCTCTTACCTATCTGAACAATTCTCATACCACCAGGCACCCATCCTTATAACCGCACAATTACTAGAACCTGGAGAATTTTTCCTGTCGTATGTGCTAAAATTTTGATTTTTATGTCTGGTCAGCGAATCACCTGCATCTCCCGTAAATTTGCCTAATTTCGACATTTTATAGAGTGCGTTTTCGTTTTCTATTTAGGAAATCATCATAATTGGCATAGCGTGTTTCTCCTTCAAAATCCTCCAGGTATATGTACAGTTCATGGGGCTGAGATTTGGTTATCGCATGCAGTTTATCCAGTCCAATGAAGAAATCGCTGGCCAAATTACCAAAACCTTCCTTATAATTTTGCCAATTTAAGAAGAAATTTTCTTTGTTATTGGTTCGTCGTGCAATCACAGTCCAGCCAGGACCAGCAATCTCAGAATCACAGTAAACAGGGAAAGGCTGCAGACTGTCCACACGAATTGTATAAATGCCATTTGCACCCAATAAGCGAGGGCAGGAGGCAGAACTGAGTGTTAGCCCAGTGACGTTGGTCTGTACCAATTCTTCTATTATATCGAAGGCATTCGATGATGCAAGGCTAAGATGATTTGCTTGGATATGTTCCTCGGCCTTTGCATACAGATCGTTCAGTTCTTTTTTAAGTCTGCTGTGGAAGGAATATCTATGATCTGAGGGTCGAAATATTTTACATGTTAAAGCTTACCTCTCAGTGGTTTCGCTATGGGAGCTCTGTAATGTATAGTTAGTTAATTGCCATTATTCTGAGGTATTTTAAATACTGGACTTACCAAACGGATTCTTTCACCCAAGCAACTTTGATTGCTTATCGTAAGACTTAGACTCACGAATGCTAAATAAAACCAATGAAGCCCCATTGCAATAATACTACCTCTCTCTACCACAAGACTTCCGTATTTATACCTTATGAAAGGTCTATTCATTTTTATGTTCATTGTCTAATTGTTATCACTTCCTGCCAATCATTTGATAGATTGTAATAAACCCCCTTTGAAATTTATGAATCGGAAATAGATTTGTCAAATTTTTAACAACAACGTTCAAGGGGTTCCCATAATTAGTTGACCTAATAAAAAAGCCCTCAACAATTTTAGAAAAAAAGTTACCCGTAATGATTACCCATTATAGGGCATACTGAAGCAGTGCATAAGAAAGCATCGCCGCTGTCATAAAGTATATATATTCTCGTTCAGCATCAAAGCACTATCATTTAAGTAAAATCTCGATCTTTGTATAGTTCAAATTCTATTTAAAGTTGTTCTTGAATCAAGAAGTTCTAATTTAAATATTGTTCTTATTTGTGCAAAGTAAAACTTACTGAACACATTTCGACAATATAGCTCCATTCAAATATTTTAAGATTGCTCAATTCTTTCTATTCTAGAATAACTGAAACTTTCTTTCATTTCCAACAGCTGCCGTTTTATTTTCTGGCTGCTCTCTTCATACCGGTGATGACCCGAAATCGCCCACTTAAAGGTTGGAACAAATGGGTATTCTGTGTGAGCTTATGTCTCTTTCCATTTCTATGCTTACCCCTGAGATTGGGCTTAATTTGGTGGACCACATTACTCATCTGCTGTTGGATTCTCTGTCTGCTTGTTTATGTTACCACCAACTCACTTCGTCAGCCAGATTATGTGTCAGTCTATTCCCTAGTCGGCATGTTGATCAGTTTGATGACCATGAACTATATGAACCAAGAGATCGATAATGTGACTTGGCAGTATTTGGGAATGCGATTCGATCTCATGCCAGACATGATAACACTGTTGTTTTTCAGTACGGGACAGATTTTGTGTGAAGCTATTGTAATTTGGTATTTAATACGGCGAAAATTGTTTGATGCGGCTTATGGTGTGGTCATGAGCTTGGTCAGCTATACAATTTTCACAGCTGTGCCGATGCTAATGCTGCATAATTGCTATAATCGTGGAACCCAAGTAAGAAACGTGTAGTGTGAGTGTAAGAGAGAGATGTACTTGATTCCTTTTTTTTAATACTTAGATTATTGTTACTGCATTGACCGAAACTTGTATTATATTCATTTTTGGCATATTTCTTACCTGTTTTTTGCACATTTCCATGAGTGCCTATGAGTTTCGTACTTCACTTATATTTTATTTGCTGATTTTGTTAATGTGTTATTTGCTGTTTCAGTGGATGCATCATTACAATTGGGTACATGCATTCGCAAGTTTTCATCCTGTTAAGAAATGAATGAGAAATTAAAATGTATTAGATAATATGTTAAATCTATATTTAATGATATATTTTACTACAAAGATGTACAGGAATAGGCTTACCTCGACAAGGCAAGTTAAACTTTTTCATTTTAATTTTCCATTCTTAGTCTTCCCATTTTAGTCTTACTACAAAGATGTACAGGAATTGGCTTACCTCGACAAGGCAAGTTAAACTTTTTTATTTTAATTTTCCATTCTAGGTCTTAGGTCCAATTTCCAATTCAATTTTGATTTAGTCTACTCAATATTTTATACCAAAGAATTCAGCAAAAACAAAAATATTCTGGTAAATAAATGCTATGTTAAATTTAATGTAGATAATTTCAAACATGCCGCCTCAACTTAGGGATGATTCCTTAAGCGCCCTCTAGGCGGCTGCACGAGAACTAAATCATTTATATCGATAGTCATCGATAGAAAATAACAGTGGCCGCCAATGTTAAGCAATTTAAAATTATTAGCTCAAACTATTTCTGTTAGCAGTTCTTAAGCAAGCAATAATTATTAAGTCAAAAATGAAAGGAAATACATAATCCTGTTAATTTTACATTATATATACATTAGAGAAAGTAGTAAAGAAAAACTGGCGAAAAACAACATCATTACTATTTTATCTTGAGGTGGCTTAGAGTGTTTTTGTTTGTTATAAATATTATGACTGAAAATTGGTTTAATTTCTGGTCATCTCTTGTGGCAATGGGATGTATTTGGAAGACATCTGAATCGTCCTTTGCAATGTTTGGTTTGCTTGTTCGCCACAACCACAACAAAAAAAAAATTGTAAAATCTACATTTTTCGTCTTTAAATAAAAATGGTTGAAATTACCTATTTTTATTTTTGATTTTAAAAATTTATTCGTATATTTGATTTTAAAGTGTAGATACTTAATTTAAAAAGTAGTAAAATAGACAATGCCGCTTCTGATTTTGTAGTTAATTTAAGAATGTTTTCCTTTTAAAACAAAAGTGCGAGCCTTTGATTTCAAAATGCTGGCACTTTTGTTGAATCAACAACTTTTACATTTGATTTCAACAATTTAAACGTAAAAACAAAAAGTTTGACTTTTAAAATCAACTTGGCGGGTCTTTGATTTCAAAGTGTAGACACCAGAGCTCGTAAATAACAATTGAACATTTTTGCCTTTGCGGTCTGCTCAATAACAAAACAAAAAAAAACATGCAAGCTTGCTCTCGCTCTGAGCAACACACTTCGTTTCTCCTTGTTTTTGTTTTCAGTTGACTGTTCTCAGTTGAGCTTTTCTTGTTTTGCTTATTCAATAACAATTTATAGACAGCGATACGACTGAGCGCTCGCACATTAAGAGTCAGTAGATGAGCAAAAAACCGAACTACTCACCCCAAAGGGTCTTTTTTCTTTTATTTGTTTTGTGTGTGTGTGTGTATGTGGCTTGTGTGAGTCGCAAGCCCAAACAGACACCTCACTCACACATACATACAAACAAAGGAAAATGTTTTTTATCTTCTTCGCTCGCGACGATTTGCTTAGTGAATGAGCACAGCAAAATGTAAACAAATTCATTGGTTGTTCGTTGAGCACTGAGGGATTCGTTCATGAGGCAATGTGAACGGTTCATCTCTGACTTTTTGATCAAAGGGTCCGTAAATAACTGTTATTTTTGGACAACGAAGGACGGTCAATTGTTATTTGCTAGCTCTGATTCGGACACATATGTTTGTCATATATTTGCATAAGCAGCCAATTTCGATTAGTAGTTTGTTTTTGGCAACTGAAAAGGTTAGTCACGTTATTCTGTGCTCTTCGACTTTTGACTAAATTTAGAGCAAAAGCAACGTCGCATTAGTATCGCTCAAGAGTTGTTGAATGACGTCAACGACGATCCGGGTTTGTTCAAACGGGTCATAGCTGGTGACGAAACGTGGGAAACCAAGGCCCAATCATCCCAATGGAAGCGGCCAGAGGAGCCAAGACCGACAAAAACCAGGCCAAGTTCGATGAAATGTGAAGGTTTTGCTCACTGTTTTGTTTGATTACACTGGTGTGGTGCATCATGAGTTCCTGCCAAGAGGTCGCACAGTTAATAAGGAATACTCCAAAGAAGTTATGCAACGTTTGCGTGAAGCTATACGGCTCAAATGATCGGAATTGTGGATTCTGCATAACGATAATGCACCAGCTCACACATCAATGCTTGTTCGTGCTTTTTGGGCCAAGGACAACACCGTTATTAGTATTCACCAGATTTAGCTCCCTGCGACTTTTTCCTATTCCCTAAACTGAAGAGAAAGCGTTTTGTCACAATTGATGAGATCAAGTCAGAATCGAAGAACGAGCTGATGGCCATACCGAAAAGAGCATTTCAGAAGTGCTTCGAGATATGGAAAAAGCGTTAGCACAAGTGTATTATATCCGAGGGCGATTACTTTAAAGGGGACAAAATGTATATTGATGAATAAATAATTACTTTTCAAAAATAATTCAAAATTGACCTTTTCCTTTGAACACACCTCGTATGTGTTTGAGTTTCGTGGACAATTACTTAGGCTGCGTGTGACCTCGTGCGGACTTTTAGGTGGCATGGTGTTTAGAGAAGTGTATTAAATCAAATTGTAATAACAAACAGGAGCCCATTCTAGCCCGTTTTCTCTAAAACTTCATTTTACAGAACAGTTCTAGTTTAGTTCCCCACTGTGCATCAATTGCAAGTATAGCCGACTTGGTGAAACTAAATTAAAAATAAATAACTAGCAGCACATCAAAGAAGCAATAAAAGAATTAGCACATAAAATAACACCCTTTTAAAGTTTTTTCTTATTATATTCTTCTAATTTTGAGTGACTGCCAAGAATTATGGCGACCATGCGATCTGGAAAGCTGTGAGATGTTTTTTTAATTGTTTGAACTTAAATTTAATAATCGGTTTTTGAATACAAGCGAGCGGCAAATCAGTGTGACCCTACCATTTGGCAGCCGTTCTTTTTTTTTGTGGTTTTAAGGGTTTTTTATATCTTTGGGGTCCCACTATAGTGTGCAGTCCGCATGACGCCCTCTACATATGTGTTGAAATCAAGATGCTATTTTCATCCTATAATAATTTTTGGAATTTAAAACTTATGGTCAGGACCGGCATATTTAAGAAACGGCATCAAATTTTCTTTAGCCTCTCAAATTCAAACATTTTGCTTACATTTAAATGTCTCGTTTGATTATATAAAAAAGCGATTACAATCTTTCCACCAGCTTTATCCAGATTGGAGTCACGTTAAGCTCGTCTACTATGAAAGCAAGTGGTAATTAAAAAGAAAGTAAAAGTTCAGGGCGAAGGCTAAAAGTGCATGCAATATTAATTAAGTTTTAATTGTAGGTTTAATGCAGTTAGCGACTATTTGAGCATATAAGTGTCTGGAAACGTTAAAAAACCGGAGAAATAATTAAACACAAAAAGAGCTGCCCACAAGTATGCCTTTTTTAAGGAGGTAATTTTTAAAGCTTAACCAATTAAAACTTTTGTATGCACACACTTAAAATACAATGAAACATAACATTAGATAAAGTTTAACCAAAAATTGATTTCATCTTAAGCCTCTAAAGACAACAGGGCATTACCATCAAATCAACAGCAGGCCCAACTGGCGCTAACATCAGGACATTAAAAAGGCTTCAATGTTTCGGTAACATGCAGGACGATTATGAAGAAAAAACTAGCCAGCGCACAAGTGAGAAATGCACTTTGGGGCTGAATTTGCATTGCAAATACAGTCACACACACACAATCCTAAACGCCACAAATGAAAACTAATGATTTTCGCTTTATACCGAACCCAAACAAAGAACATGGCAGTTCCACACGCAAGCGAAGGCAGTCAGAGGTAAGTAGCTGCAATTCTTTAAGTCGAACATTACTTTTTCTGTTATTAAATACCCAGCAATTAAGTTTCAGGGAAGACATGCATCAAGTTACATAGAAACTGCAGCAGAGACATTCGTGAAAAATGAAGCAATTAAAGCAATGAAATCTAGCAATTTTCTAATCATCAAAATAATATTTTAGAGCATTTCATAGTCGGTAAGTTCATTTGAAGTTTACTTTTGCTGTGTTCCATATGATTTCTTATCCATGTTGTCTGGCGTGAATATGATAAACACGATTACATACATTACCTGCTTGTGTTGTACTTTTTTTTGTAAACACCTTGAAAAATTATTATGGCTTTTATTGAGGGACGTATAAAACTAGCGAATGCAACTATAAATATGATTCTTAATTGGAAAGTGGTAGAACTGGAGGGTTTCGAAATAGCGCTAAGACTGAGACTAGAAGGAGATAGGTATATCGATATTTTAATAAGAAGTTTGCATGCTCAAACCAAATTAAAGATTTTAGAGATTTTTGGTGAAGTTCGAAACTAGGTTTCGGAACTATGAATTGATTCTTAAGCAATTAAAATAGAATAACTGGATTAATATAGAAAATATTCACAATTTCTTCATATTTGAAATAGCTTGCTCAACTTAGACTCCAGTCGATGATGAGTTATGTATAGTTCGAATATTTAAGCGGTTGTTTACAGCCCTGGCTTTAATTCGACAGGATCATCAAGCAGGTCAACGGTTATACAGGGTGGGTCAAAAGAAGTCATCCGATGTTTTTTGGCTTTATTTTATTTTCTAAAGAAGATGATATCGGCCAAATGGGCGCCGTTACAATTGATTGCCATACGGGTTCGTTTTATGGCATTTTTCATCACTTCGGCAAGAACTTCGGGCTGCAGATTCTCGCACTCGTGTCGAATGTTGTCCTTGAGGGCTTCCAAGGTCTCGGGCTTGGCTACGTAAACACGGGATTTCAAAAAACCCCACAAAAAAAGTCTGGAACGGTTAAATCGGGTGGAAATGAGCCTCATCGCTCATTATGCTTTTGGTCGAAAAATCGATTATTCACGATTATTCCGCGTTCTTGGGGAGTATATCGATCCACGGCTTGTTCACTTGTATTCTACATTTGTCTAGTCCACAAATGTCAAAACAGATCTGACTTTGGCGGCTATTTGTAAAAATAAGAGCATCTTTTGACCCACCCTGTACACCAAATTCCAACAAAGCCACAGCTTCCAGCAGTCTGGTAACTCTATGAAAGTACAAGGCTGCATAGAGATGAGCGGGACTGCGACTTGAATGCCACTGTGACTACTTCTTATATATTTATGTGACTCTTTTTAGGCCCTTTATACTAAGTAAGCCTGCAGGTTTTAGCAGGCTCGAGGTCATGTTATGTTTTTGCATAACATTAAACAGAGACACACAACAACACAAAGGAGGCTGCTAAATCGTACAGCTGTTTTATAAGGGACCAGCCTTAATCATCAGCGATCAAGCCTAATCTGAAACCGCTCACACAGAAGTCTGAAACTGTTTGGGAATTCCAAAGCACAAACAGAATTTGTTGCGTATGTGTGCCTCCTTTGAGGTTGATCAAACTTGTGTGAGAACCCAAGCTCTCCGCTTCTAAAGCGACGAAATTTGAAAATAACCCATTCCGTTTTTATTTATGTGTAGTTTTGAAGAGTCTAATCGCTGGGAACTGAACTTTCACCCTTACAACATTGACCACCCTATTTTCTACCCAAATTCCAAAGGCCAAATTACTTTAAAAAAGAAAGCGAAGTCTGACGATAAAAAGTTCGGACGGACCTTAAAATAGTTAAAAGCATAATCTGATGTCATTGTGATCGTTCGTTGGTTATTCGATAGACTCTATTCTTGAATTTAGGGAAGCTAGAAAGATATATAATTATATATTAGACCATAGACCGATTTGATCCCCCTCTAGACCTTCTAGCCTTGTTAAGTTTTTAATTTAAAATGCTTAGAAAATACTTGCTACGATATTCAAAAGTATAAGAGCTTAAAAGTTTGTGTTAAGGTGGGTGAAGTGCTGCCCATATAATTGTTTGTTTTCCTTATAACTCGACTATCGTTCATCCGATCTTTACCATTCCCTGGCGGATCGATAAATAATGCTTATTACTAAATATGCGTTGAAGGTACGAACCTTCTATCTATGAAACTATCTATAAAATTATTTCCGAGGGCGGGAGGGGGCGTGGCAAAAATTGAAAATTAGCTTAATTCGCCTGCAAATATAAGAAGTTTTTGCATCATTCAAGTCGAACCTCTATCTCTTGCCATCACTGAGATCTGTTCGTTCATACGGAGAGCCGGACGCGCCTATAGGATATTTTAAAATGTCATTACATGGACAACCGCACATATCCGCGGCCAATTTTTGTTTTTTTCATACTATAAAAGGTTCATCTTTGTCACAAAAAAAAATGTGCCGAGTATCGTCAGGCCATATTACTATTTCATCATAAGTCTTTGTATCAATCCCTTGAAATAATGAAAATGCCATATTTTCCAATGCAGTTTTGCCATTATCAGTTCATTTTGTATTTATACTTCACTACAGATACAGATACATCATATTTAGCTGCTTTACAATTATTCATTATATTGAAATTAAAAAAATTCGTGCAGAATTTTTGATTTTCACGCTCAAAGCGAAAAAACCATAATATTTTAATTTTTTTAGTTTTCACTATTCAATTTCAATTCCCTAAGAACGACTCTTCCACTACTTTAAATATTCATCTTATTTCGTTAAGTTCTACCAAAATCTATCATTATTAGTTCGAAGAGCCACAGTCTTGAAACATCAGCTTGTATTTTGTTCGTACGTTACAGAATTCAAAGATCAATATATCTTGATCGGCAATGAATTTTGTCCTAATTTTTATCAAGCTCAAAGGGCAAAAAAGGGTATGTCTATAGCCTATGTTTTGTTACATTTGTTACCCAATTTAAACTTTTAAATAAATTACAAACACAATCAGTTTTTAAATGCTTTTTCCATTAGAGTGTACAAAATTTGTTAAGTAAATAGGTGGTACAGGTAGGGAGTCCCTTTTCTTTAATGTAAAGCTAGTTTATAGTCAGTTGAAAATCCATTTTTTTTTCAACAAAATATTTGTTCAAAGCAGGTCATAGGAGAATTTTCTTAACTTATTCTTAAGGAACCTTATAAATTGACAACGGGAAGTCCTCGTTTTCGGAAATTTCCGTATTTTAAATTATAAATTCAAGAAAAAATCGATATTTTTCACTTTTTTACTCCAATATGAAAAATATAAAATTAAGCTGCTGTTAAATGGTTGAATCTAGTAAATTTGTTTAAAAAGTTTAACTATGCAAAAAAATCATCGTTTGCCCATGGTGTATAACCAAAAAAAAATCATGTTTTATTAATAAAATAAATTAAAAATTTAATTTATCATAACGGACCGTGGTTTCGAATCATAACATCACCGTTAACAGCTCAACAGCTGCACAACAGCCGTAACAGTTAGTCACGACATTTGTGTAAAATCACATTTAAACGGTAACAGCTGGCCGGCTAATGCACATCTCTAATGCAAGGAAAACTAAAGTAAATTCGTGGACTATAAAAATTATTTGCAATAACCAAAGCAACTGCAGTTTTAAATGAGCAGCGAAACGCAAAGGACGTACAAAGGAGGTCTAAGAAGTGGGCAAGCGAAGGAGCACAGAAATCGAGTGTGGGAGCCATATATATTTAGCGTGTCTGCGGAGTATTAAATCAAAGTGTGAAAGGGTGAAGCAACTGGTGGCCACTGCAATTACAACAACAATGACTGAGACTGAGGTGTACACTTGGGTAAGTGAGGGGGGAGGAGGAGATATCACCGGCTAGGGGATTTGCAATGCAAATTAATGAGTGATTTCCTTTCAAACTTTTATTTTATTATTGTTTTGTTTTTTTTTCGCACAGGGAGCCAATTCTCATGGTCAACTTGCCCTTGGCTATGAGTCGGAACTTTGTATGACACCGCAACGTGTGTCCAAATGTTCCTTTGCCCCCCAATTGGTGCGTTGCATACGCGGTGGAGGAGGCCATGTCTTAATTTTGGATAATAACGGGCGGGTGCATGCCTGTGGCTGGAACAATCGTGGCCAGTTGGGACTGGACTCGACGGAGGAGAATCACAGCGAGTTTCGTATGATACCCACTGAGTTCTTTCAGGTAGGATCTGGAAATTTCAAATGGAAACACTTAATCAAACACCTCTCCCCCACTAGGAAGTCCCCTTGGATGCCATTAGCTGTGGCTGGGACATCTCTGGAGCCATTACGGTGACCAAAAAACTATATGTCTGGGGCTCGAATGCCTTTCAGCAGTTGGGCTTGTGTCAGCGTGGCTTTGTGGCCGTACGCCGACCTATGCCAGTGCGTCTGCCACGCGAGGAGCCCGTGCAGCGTATAAGCTTCGGTCTGCGACACTGTGCCGTGCTCACGGAGGATAATAAAATCTATGTATTTGGCCGTCTGCCCATTAAGGATCCTCCCCCCATAGAGCTAGACATCACAGCCACTTGCCTGCATCGTTGCAATACCATGAAAATTCAGGCACATAATCCCCAAGAGCTGCGCATCATTTCACTATCGAGTGGACAGAATCATATGCTACTCAAGTGCCGGGATCTGAGCACCACCGATGGTGGCACCAAACGCGTTTTATCCCTGGGTGATAACAAATTTGGCCAATCGAATGCCTTTCTCTTTGATCATGATGTGCGTCAATTGGCCGTGGGTTGGACGCATAATTCAGCTATATTAAGAAATAATAGCATCTTATCTTGGGGTCGGAATTGCTATGGACAGTTGGGCACAGGAGCGTTTAGTGAACAGCAGGCTATACCACAGGCGCTTCATTTGCGGCTTGAAGAGGGTCACAGTCCCATACACATTCATATGGGAGCTGAGCATGGTCTTTTGCGTACCACAGCGGGACAAGTATTTACATGGGGCTGGAACGAGCATGGCAATTGTGGAAACGGTGATACGGAGAATGTGTAAGAGAAAAATTAACTTAAATCTAGATTTCAATATTTATATTGTGTGACCGAAATTGCGTCGTTTTCGGTTTCATAGAAGCGGATGTATGACTATATCCCGGATATATATGCTAAAAAGAATTTGAGAACTATTCGAAAAAAATTCTAAAAAGAGAATGACAGAGTTGCAAGCCGCTCGAAAATAAGGACAGGTTCTGTTCAGTGGTTCACTTTTAATTTTGTATACGGGGTAATCCAAGCAATTTTTTTTTGTGAAATGTCTCCGAATTGTATGAAAATTGTCCCAAAATGAAGCTGGTTATGAGAAAAGCTTAAACCCAGGATTTGAGTTTTTTTGGAACTCTTTTGCGGAAACTCTACTTTTCGATTGCGAAATGAAAAAAATAAAGTTAACCTATTCTCAACAGGGATTCAAAACGGCAAATCAGAAATGTTATCTTATTGAGTTGTTAAGTTTTTGGTTTTACTCTCCATAATGTTATAGCTAACACAAGAAAAAAATTACGACACAATATTTCTTGAAATAATACTAGTTGTTGTTATTGTACAATGTTGTAGCCAGCACTGGTGGCAACTCTCAAAATACTTCCTGAGTTAATTTTTTTTGTGGAATTTGACAGATAAAGGAAAATTCGAACGTTCTCAGTACTAGGCTTTACATTATTTTTCTTCTTTGGCCTGATATTTTCCATCACAACCGATTAACGGTCTCGGCAGCTGCAATCAATGTTCGCCACTCGCCTCTGTTTTGAGCGAACTGCCACCAGTAGGTCACACCAAGCCTCGAAATATCTTGATCCACCTGGTTTCGGTCGTACCCTGCTGTTCAATTTTTTGTTTGTTTGGCTTATCATCATAGTAAAGTCTATGTGAGAGCCTGTCGTGATTTCGAATGCGAAATTCGTCGCCAACTATAGGAGGTCCATACTATAGATCAAAAAATGAACAATAGTTCAAAATATGAACTACAGTTCAATAATTATTAGTTCATGAAAAAATGATCTAATGAACTATGTCATCAAAATGAACTAAAGTTTTCAACTTTACCATTCAGCCTCCATTGAAAACAAAAAAGTTTTTATACCCTTGGGCAGAGGGTATTATAAAATTGTCCGGATGTTTGTAACGCATAGAAGAAAGTATCTCCGAACACATAAAGTATATATATTCTTGATCAGCATGACCAGCTGAGTTGATTTAGCCCTGTCCGTCTGTTTCTATGCTATCTCCTCCGTCAGTTTTATAGCTGCCTTCACCACACTTTGCACGGAGTCGTTTGGTACAAATACGCTGCACATTTGTCGGAACCGGCCAGATCGGATGACTATAGCATATAGCTGTCATAGGAACCATCGGTCGAAAAACTAGTTTTAGTTAGAAAAACTTTTTTGTTTTCAATTGAAACGCCTCCAAACTTCGTATTTCTTAGTTTACTATGCTTTTCCATGATTCCACCAAATTTGATCGAAACAGTTGGCGTATATATTAACGTATTCTTATTAGAAAAAGGTGGGAAGCAAAAAGCATGTATTTTTTTATCCCACAATTCTACAAAGTTTGGTCAAAATCGGATGACTATAGCATATAGCTGCCATAGGAATGATCGGTCGAAAAAAGGTTCTTGTGAGAAAAACTTCTTGTTTTCATTGGGATCGCCTCCAAATTTCGTAATTAACAGTTTGTTATGCTTTTCCACGAGTGCACTAAGTTTGGTCGAAAAATCTGTACAGTATGCTCAGATAAGTAGTCGTATCTTATTTAGAAAAACAAACTGCAAGGGTATACAAAACTTTGGCCGAGCCAAAGTTAACTTTCCCCTATTTTTCTTTCTAAGACTACTTTTCGGACCTTAATTTTCTAAGAAAGCTATACTATATATATTTTCGATTTCGACCAAACGTAGTGGAATCGTGAAAAAGCATAACAAACTAACATTTACGGAATTTGGAGGCGATTCCATTTAAGACAAAAAAGTTTTTCTTACTAGAACTTCTTTTTTCAACCGATCATTCGTACACAGAGAAAACAAAATTAGCTACACGCCACGTGTAGAAATGACATTCCTTAACGAAACGCAGCTCACCTTGCAAAATCTCACACGAAAATGTAGAAAACAGAAAGCTACACGTGGCATTTAGAAAAAACTACACGAACGTGTAGAAATAAAAAAAGTCAACGAGGCATGCAGAAAAGTTATATGCGGTTGGACAAATGCAAAGGCTACATGACAAGAGAAAACTCAAATTACATTGTTTAGGAGATATAGCCCTTTTAGTGACTTAAGGTGACCCAAATATCGTAGCAGCTGGAAACGCGCTTTTTTCGAAACCACGTTTTTCTAAATGGCAGCCGCGATTCAGCCAAAACTACTTTACCGATTTTGTTCAATGAGGTGTCAAAAGTCGCAGAAATGTTGTCATTTTGGCCTGAACCTCAAATTTTTAGATACAACAATTTTTAGTATTTTTTTTACACTAGACTACAAAAAAATGTTTCATTTTCAAAGTGCCACCATTTTTTCAAAAATTAACTTTTTTCCAATTCTGAGGCTGAGGCCAGAATTACATCGATACTAAACCAGAACCTTTTTTCCTTTTTGAATTCGGATAACGCCGCCATGGCCACATTTTTTTTTATACCACTTTTCGCAGACCACAAACTTTTCAGCCAATTTTTTATTCATTCATTAACTTTAAAAAAAAAAAAACCGATTTGAAAAATATATTTTAAGTTTTCTTTCTGTGAATTTTTAAAAAAGCATCTAAAAACAGCACGCGCAACTTGTACTACCCCTTAATTGAAACTATTTTTATTAAGTTTCTAACAACAACGCGGTGCCATGCGTTTAGTACTTTTATGACTGTTTTTTTTAATGACCTTTATACTGTTAACTTGCAGTTTTTGACTGGCTCGAGGTCTGG
This sequence comes from Lordiphosa collinella, assembly GCA_018904265.1. Taxonomy (NCBI): domain Eukaryota; kingdom Metazoa; phylum Arthropoda; class Insecta; order Diptera; family Drosophilidae; genus Lordiphosa; species Lordiphosa collinella. The sequence continues at coordinate 1,028,311 of JAEIFV010000005.1, read as the reverse complement.
TTATGCCTCCTTTGTTGTGGTGTGTGTGCCTCTATTTAAAGTTATGCGAACAGCATGACAAGACCTCGAGCCAGTCAAAAACTGCTAGTTAACAGTATAAAGGTCATTAAATAACAGTCATAAAAGTAAATAAGAATAGTAAATTAATTTGAACCATTTTTTTTACAATTTTGTTCTTACCCTTAGCACTAGATTCGTTACCGTCGCTTCTCCAAGTAGTGATGGAACCTTTTTCGATTTTAATCGATACTCAAAAATTATATCAAAGTTTCTCACTTAGGGAATAAATCGATACATCGATTCTAGAAACCCTTCTGGAGGTATCTTAACCATTTGTACAATAAACGCGATTTGTTGACATTACGTTCCCAATGACCCAGTCCGTGTTTACTGAATTTTGTAGATTTTTATCTTGACGCATTAACAATTAAGTTAAAATTGTTGTCGCTTTGTGTTGCTAGTACAAAAGTACCCATAGAACGTGAACCTAGGGTACAGTTGAAAAACTGGGTTTGGGTGTGCCAGGTCCCCTATCACTTTAAGGGTCTCATCTGGGTTTTCTTAGTGTCGTAGTGTTATAATTCATAACACAGTTACCAAAGAAGAAAAAAATTGCCAGATTTCATGCGCTGAATCTGCGTTTCAGGTGTCAGGTGTTAAACCAATTGTTTAAGTAACAAAAAATCTGTGGTCGGTTTTAGTTCCATATTTGATTTAATGAAAAATATGAACTTTTATGAAAATTTACGTACTTTTTTTCCAATAAAGTCGACCCAATTTTACTACATTTACACTTTTTTGGTATCATCGCGCTTTTAGAAGTTGCGGACCAAAAACTATTGATATTTTCTACTTTTTTTTCATAAAATTTTGACTCAACTCTTTGGTTTCACAATATTTGCTTTGTTATGTCCTAATTTGAAGACATTTAAGTGGTAAATATTAGTGTGTTTTTTAGATAATTTTACAAATAAGGGGTAATTTAATATTTACTAAAAATTACCTAATTAAAAGATTGATCGATTTCAACCATATCACGGGATAGCTTATCGATGAGTACTAATTGCAATAGGACGAAATATATCGTAAACACTTTTTACTTACTTCTTATCGACTGAGACTTCTTACACAATTTTCCAAACAAGACGTTCGGCCTTTCCATTTAAATTTGATAAATTTTGTAATCGATTAATTTCAGCTGCAACCCTGTTATGGTGAATTTGCCTGGATTTGTTAAGTTAGCGGGAACTGGTGCTGGTTTCTGTTATGCCATTGTGACGTCAGAGACTGTTGAAGCAACACCTGCATAGGTGAGAGAGAGATAGCTATACCATACCTAAACAATTTTAAGCAAAAGTTTTGCCGCAGCGATGACTGTACAATTGTTGAAATAAAATCTAAATTGTAAAATAAATTGTAACTAAAAACTGTGCACTGTTATTAAAGGTGAGTAGAACAACAACAAAAATTAGCAAAATGAGTATGTACATGGCGGCTAGTGCTGCCCATCACACATAATCAAAAGCGGCGTCGGCGTGTGTTTTATTGCCAGGCAAAATGAAAAAAAAATTGGCTTAAAACAAATAAAAGAAATAGTTTATTTTTGAATGCCATTTGGCAATAAACACAGACGTGTCATCAAATTACGCTCCACAGACTCAGCAGCGACAATGGATTTCAGTCAGTGTGGAAAACTGTAGTCGTCCAAGTAGACTTATGATAAAAATTCATTAAAAAAAAAACAACAACAAAATTCCAAGTGCGCGTAGAACAACAAAATGTCTGTGGATAAAGTCAAAGAGTCCACTGCTGCTGCAATTGCCCAGGGTTTGAGTTCACACACACACACACACAATGCTAGGACACACAATTTTAACATTGACTTCTTGACAGCTTGTCTGCCCGATCGGCTGGCCCATCAGATTTGGCGTGCCACACCCAGTGACTTGTCTTTAAACAAAGAAGAAGGAATGCCCACTGGCGCAGGTGAAGCCAAGGACAAGGAGACCCCGTCGACGTCCAATAATGCCACCACCAACTATTTGAATGAAGTGGAACGTGCTCTGTATGTGGACACCACTGGCCAGCCGGAGAATGGCAGCATCAATCACTTTAGAGCGGCGGAGAACTATGCACTTTATGGCGAAGATTTTCTCGATTTTCCTCAGGATTTAACCAGTTGCTACTCTGGGTTATCGGAGAGTGGAAATACCATGCCGGCGGCATATGCAAATAATCGGCCACCTGGCTTCGATCGTCCCGCTAGGTCAGCGGCGCTTTATGAACGTAGACAGGGTCAGACCAATGGAAATGGAACCGCTGGTTGCGGGAACTATGCAGGCGTAAGTTGTTATTGAAGAGTTTTAAATAAGATTCTATAACGCAATTCGTTGTGATGAAGCAAACTTCCTAAAGTTTGCCTAAGTCTTGAGGTAGTTTCGGAATTTAAAGGATTTGCTTTCCGCACCCAAGTTTTGAAGCTTACTTTGTTGACTTTAGTCTTAAGTAAGTTATCCAGGCTTAAATGAAACACTTCTTGGGGCCATATTCTCATGTTTCTGCAACGGTCCTGCAACTTTGTTGTTCTTTAGCTTGCCTAGGGCTAGGCTTATTTCAGTAACGGTGTGTGGATTTGAGCAAACGCTTCTTTGCGGGGTGAAGTTGTGGACTACTGGGGTTCCTGTTGTGATTCGCTCATCTTTGAAGAATTCTATCTATATTCTGTGCTTCGTATACACCACGAAAGTTGCCACTTCTTGATGTCCTTCCTGACTTGACGGTTCATTTCATTAAATGCGGTTTAGGCGCTGAGGAGGGATCGATGTGTTGCCAGGTCGTATCGCTAGTCCAAGGCTTGCGTCTGCTTTGATAACATCACAGGGGTGGAGTCTGCTGCTTGCTGACAAGCCTTTAGTATTTCCCTACAGGTGGTTGGTTTTTTCAGGGATTTTATATATGCAGTTAGCGTCCTCTGATAGTTTTCTGCTGTATTTGGACTTTTCAGGTGCTAGTCGTCTCGCGGTTTTTGATCCCATCGGGTCCCAGGCGGCAGAGTTGGCCTACTACAAGTTCGGCCCCTCTGCAAGTACGAACATCTAGTAGGGAGTTAAGGATCCGTCTAGTTATTAATATGTGCTCAATCTGATTTCGGGCTCCCGCGTCAGGTGATTGCCAGGTTAATTTGTAAATATCCAGATGAGGAAATTTTGACCAAAATGATATCTAAATATTTTACAAAATATATAAATAAATTCTGAATTTTTAACAGGCTTCCACTTCAGCTGGAGGAGCAGGAGTCGGCGGCTACAACATGCAAGCTCATCAGCAGCAGCAGCAACAGCGTCAATCCGCCGGAGCCGAGGCTGTCTCCTCCAATCGGAAACCAGCTAATGTTCATATAAATGATGTGGCTCTATCGCAACTCTATCAACATTTGCTTAACCAACAACCACAGCAACAACAACTACAATTACAACAGCAGAAGCAACAACAGCAGCAACAACAACAGCAGCAGCACCAGGCACCGCCCCCTCCGTCCACAACACAGGGAATGAACTGTCCTGCCAATGCCAATGATATAACACTCACTCAACTTTATCAACAGTTGATCGCACGTAACTTGCGTTCAAATCAGGCAGCCCATCTTCAGCAGTCAACAGCACAGCAGCAACAACAACATCAGCAACAACAACATCAGCAGCAACAAACCAATTCGAATGCTGCTGCTGCAGCTGCCATTCTTTATGCTAATATGGAACTACACCAGCAAGTTCAACTACGTCAACTTCAGCTGCAGCAGATGCATCAGCAACAACAACAGCAGCAACAACAGCAGCAGCAGCAACAATTGCAACGCCCGCCGCGTGGCATCTATGGTGTTGGCAATGGAGGAGCCACCTCAACTGCTACTAAGGAACCGCCTGCACCATCCAACAAATAACCTTCAAAATCTAATTCAAATCACATTTTAAATTTTTATACGGAAAACCACATTTTTTTTTGAAGACATTTAACATAATTTTATCCCCAACTATACAGTTTATATACAAAACTTAAATTTTACAAATTTTAATCTCAAGTTCAAAATCGTCAAGTAAAATATTTCTATAAAACCAGAAGAAGAACAAATAATTTCATTTTTTTTTTATACATTTTATTTTGAATAAATTTCACTTAAATTGTCCAAATTTTTTTGGTTTTTTATATTGATACATAGTAGACCTGTTAACCATTATGCAGGTCTCTAAAAATTGTAAAGTGATTGTGTTTATTATTATTACTTTTCATACTAGTGCTAAAAGCTTTATAAGCCTATCTAACTGCACTATTCACGCAAGTTGAAAATCATTTTTCTAAACATTGAATTACAATTACAGTTTTAAGTTGGAATGTAAAAATTTTAAGAAATTAATATTTTGTATATATTTAACTATTAGTTTTGTTTGTCTAGACCGCTATCTGAAGGTGTGCTCTAAGATCATTGCTAATGGTTTGTGCTCCTCTAATATTTTTAAGGTTGTGTGGTAATTGGTTCCAAAGTCGAACAGCGTATACGAAAAGGTGGCATGTTCCGCCAGTCGGTTTCTCATGCAAACAAGTAGTCTGGGTTTTGTGTATAGATAGTTTTATGTATGAACTAGCTGACCCGGCAGACGTTGTTCTGCCTTCCCCTATTATAAAAACTCGTTCAATTCCGATGCACGGGCTCTCGCATGCAGTTTTCGGTCGGTTTCCATTCTCGCTTCTCGTTGCCCGTTGCTTTCCGATGCTCGGGCTCTCATATGAAGTTCTCGGTCGGTTTCCATTCTTGCTTCTTGTTGCTCGTTCGCATCCGATGAACGGGCTCAAGCATGCATTTCTCGGTCAGTTTTCAATCTTGCATCTCGTTGCTCGTTTGTTTTAGAAGCTCGTTTTGCCTTTTTCTTTTGTGCTTGAGACGTAGAACGACCAATCGAACGTTATTTGGGAGGCATAACTGCACAAAAATGGATTTATATCATTGAATTTATAAATGTTGAGCGTTGATCTGAAATTCAAATTTCAAATTTTTCGACAAAAAACACACTCACTCTAAGAGACAGACTCTTAGGCAGACAAACATTCATTATTAGATTACGAGGGCGGTCCCAGAAATAGCCGACCTAACTACTAAAACACAAAAATTTATAATTTTTTGTTTTTATTTTTCAACATAGGATCCTTTTAGGTCGTTACACGTATCCCAGCGATGTTCAATAGCTCCGATACCTTTTATAATAAGAACTGAAGTCTTCAAAATACATTGCTCGCCACCACTTCATGTGCCAAATCTTTTCCTCGAGCCATTTTTCAAGTTTGGAAATAAGAAAAATCAGAGGGAGCTAAGTCTGGCGAGTAAGGGGCGTGAGGTAGCAATTCAAATTTTATTGATTTACATTGCAGCTGCAGAGGTGTGAACCGGCGCATTGTCATGATGGAATAGCAAACGCATGACCTTGCGCAAAACTTTTTCATGTCAAATTTTTGGGTCAATATGCGATGTACAGCACTTTTTGAAATGCCTACACATTCAGCTAACACACGAACTTTCAATCGCCGGTCACTCAATACACATTTTTTAATTTTGGTCACCATTTCTGAAGTGGTCACCTCATTTGGACGCCCATTACGATGTTCATCTTCGCAGCTCAAACGACCTCGCTTAAACTCAGCCACCCAATATTTTATTGTTGTAAACGAGGGAGCAGAATTACGTAAGGTAGAATCCAGCTCCTTTTTAATATTGGTTGGAATAAGACCTTTTATATGAAAGTATTGTATCACATAAAGATGACCAATTTTGTCCATGTTTGCAAATCAATAACAAGCGTTCTCTATTAAAATCGACCAAAAAAAAAAAACTGTGCAAGGTAAAGACAAGCTTTTAATAGTCGGTACGTCCCCTTTTTAATATTTTTTGTGAACATTTTCCAACAATACTGTGCTAGGTCGGCCATTTCTGGGACGGCCCTCGTAACTACGTTTATTGGGTACTACAGTGGCAAAGTGATCGATCTCGACGTTAAAAGCGGATATTGTCACAACTGTGCCATGATGAAAAATACATTGAACGACGAAGAGTTTGAAAATTGGTATGAAAACCATAAAGAAAATTGTTCTTCGAATCACGAAATGCTTGTACCAGGCATAATATGACATATATTTTAATGAAAAAATTTGAGAAGACTGTTGAAATAGATAACAATAAAACCTGAAAGTTTCGTTACAATCGAATATTTCTTTCCTTCCCAAAAAAGCCCTCGGAAAAATCAATTTTTTGAAGCTTCTAAAGCAGGCACTTCTGAATGCCTACATGTACTTTTCGGTGGGGTGGTTGAGGTGAGCTGAATTGTGCTCATTTCAATAACATTCGGAACATTTGTGCTCAAATATTTGAGAGAACATTCTGTTCATATTTTGAGATGAAGAAATCTTATTTTCTGACCACGTTTTTTCCCTCTGTGTGGCCTCCCTCAAGGGAGTACTGGGTCCATTGCTATTTACACTATTCATTAATGATATCGGTTGCCTAATCTAATGTAAGCTGATGATTGAAGAATATCTTTAAATCTGTTAACTGGTGCGGGCGCAATTTGCTGCCTCTTGACTTCTCAAAATGCTTCTTCGTTACATACGGAAAGCGCGTGTTGCCGATATTAGCATCGTATTTCATTAGCCATCATGCTTTGAGACGACTGTATGAAACTATGCATTTGGGAGTTGTGTTTGATTTCAAATATCAGTTTTCGGAGCATCTCAACTATATCCTCCCCAAAGCTTATTCAATGCTGGGCTTTATTTAGCGCAGTTCCAAACAATTTAAAAATTCCTATTAGTGCGTTCTAGGCTTGAATATGCTTCGCTTATCTGGAATCCTTCCGCTGCCGATCATGTAAATAGGCTTGAGCGTCTTCAGAGATAATTCCTCAAATTGGCACTAGTCCACTTAAATTTTTCTGAGCCTTTTCCACAGTATCTTAGTAGATGTCGCCTATTGCATATTTCTACCCTTGAGGATAGAATAACAATTGCGTCTTTAATCTTTTTAAATGACATTGTGGTCGGCAATATTAATTGTCCTATAATACTTGCCAAGATTTATTGCTCTGCCCATGCATGGGTCTCCATGGAGACTCATGCGGCCAATTAAATCCTTAATGACCCGATATGTAGAGCTCTCAGTACGTAAAATCGTCTTCCAGTTAGCATGCGTTTCGACTTTAGCAGTGATATTGTTATTGTTAAGTGATTACTTGGGGAATTTTATTTGTAGTTAAAATTGTTATTGTTAGTTTTAAGTTTTTTTGTTGTGGCAGTTAAGTTAATCGTATTGCGAATAGCTAAATAAGCAAACTATCAACGTTGCTGCAGTTGCTGGGTTTATCGCCACAAAACGAAACTTTTTAAATCAACAATTTGCCTCGACAAGCATAGAATCGATTCAATTTGCTTTGCATTGGCATGATTACAAGATGAAATCGAAAGTTGGACCACGCCCCCACCCATCCTCCACCTCAAACTTTGTTTTCAAATCTTTTTATTTATTCCAAAAATTTTTTAAATTTGTTAGAACAAGAATTAAGTATTAATAATGATACCACGACAAAATAGATTATCCAGAACATTTAGTAACTTACAATTTTTTTTTTAAAGGTATTTTTTTGAGCTATAAACTTAATTAAGCTACACAATTGCTGAAGACAGTAGGACCAAAAGTTGCTTTCAAATTGTGTGTGTCTCGCTGGTATCTAGTTGTAAATTCCAGTATTTCAAGTCACTATGACCGGTCGGATCATCACGTGCACATATTTTAAAATACCGAACCCTTCCAAAACAATAGTCCTGCCGCCCTTATTAATATGTCGTCCATTCAGATGGGTGATACTAAATGTGAATATTTTCATTGTAAATCAAATGAAAAATATATTAAAAATATTAAACATTATACTTACCCTTCACAGCTACTGCACTCGTCAAACCACCAAGCACCATGGCATTCCTTGGCACAATTCGTCCAAAAGAAGTTGTCATTGTCCTGATCATAGGTGGTAAATTTCATGCCCATATTCTTGTCCATGCCCTTTACATTATTAATAAAATCATATCATAATCATAATTAAAATGGTAACCAGACTTTCGGCCCAACTGTTTCAATTCGTATTTCTCCTCCTCGCTACCGATAAGAAAGCGATCATATTTAATATACTCTGCCCTCGACCCACCATTTCGTAGTACATAGATTAAAAGTTCATGCGGTTCGTTGGAGGTCATTCTGTGCAACTTATCCAAGCCAATGAAAAACTCTCCCGTTTAAATCACCAAATCCTTGACGATACTCATTCCAATTTCGATAAAAATCCACACTGCCATCCAATCGTCGTTGAATGACCGTCCAACCAGGTCCGTGCTCCAAGCGTGATTCGCAGGGAGCAAAGAAGGGTTCTCCACCGGGAACGTTTAACAAGTGAATGGCCGTGGAATTTCCAAAGGGCACACAGCTCGATGCTTGGGAGGTCTTAAGTTGCTGTCGGTAATCTGAAAGTTGAGCTTCATTTTCCTGCAGTCTCACTCCATCGGCCAGTGACTTCAGTTGAAGATTTGATAAGGCCAATTCCTTCTCCATGAAAACTTTGTTAAATGAGTTCACCGAGGAGTTCAAGTTTTTAATTGTGTCCTCCTGCTTTCGCATGGTGGATGCATTGGCATCAATCTGAGCTTCAAAGGCCACCAGAAGATCCTGCTGTTCTTGAACTTTCGCTGCATCCGCCTGGGATTTGGATTTGAAGGCGGCCACTTGGCGTTTCATACTCTGCACTTTGGCTTTTAACTCATCTATATAGGCTGAAAAATTAAATGGAAGTTGTTAGTCGGAGATATTTATGTTTTGGCTTAGTTTACCTTTGTCATTCTCAACCAAATTCAACTGGGTTGTAGTTTCGACCATTGCGATAAGCTCTTCAATTGAATCAGTGGTGTCGAAAACTGGCGACTGCAGACTGATCACAGCCAGCATCGATATGAATAAGACTCCCAAGACAATTCTCATTGTGTAACTTTTTATTTTGGTCCGAGCTGATGATGTCCATCGGCTGTTCAACGCAAACTGACTGCCAGATTGAATGCAAAATATGAGGAAACTTTGCTTTCAGTCTGGAATTTGAGCGATAAGGCAATTTCAATGTGCGGATGTAAGCAAATCTGAAGGAACTGTTGTATACTTATAGATTTGTATGTAAATGTTTGTCGATAAAAGTAAGCAAACCCATGAACCGGCCAATTGAACACTTTTGATGAGCTAAGCGCAATGAGTAATTAAATATCCATGTATTAATAACGCAGCCACAAAGTCACAAGCTTTTGTCTCAGGAGAAAAAATCTCCTAGTCTATTTAACTAAAATATTAGTGATCGTCCTGAAGAGCTGAGTCGATAAACCCTTTTCTGTCAAACGGAATCTCCTCCCTCTGTTATAAAGCTATCTGAATGAAACTTTGCACAAGGCCGTAAAATACATACAAGTTGCACTTTTGTTGTTACCAGGCGGATCGACTGACTATAGCAATTATAATAGCAAGGCTATAACCGGAAGTTAGTTTTATTTAGAAGAATGGAATAAAACCAAATCGAGTATCTTTAAACTCAGTGGGCACTGTTACTATATTTTTCTAAAATTTGTGATTTTTGTTGCTTAAGCCCCTCGAGGCGACTGAATCTTACGTGTTTTTTTAAAAACTTGTGGAAAAAATAGGGAAACGAGTTAGTAATTCTGTTTATTGTATTTGGTTGCACAATTCATTAAAAACAATACAAAATTAAATGTGTGCGAGTGCAAGGGCTGTTCGAAAAGTTCTCGGCCTACAAAGTAGGGTCTTTTAATAAAAGGTGTGTTCACTTAGAAAAAACTTCGGTCCAAAACGCAGCCCAAGCGGACTCCTCTGTGAACCATTTCGTTCATGAATGTTTTTTCACATAACAAGCCCGACGTTCACGGCAAAACACCAGTTAATATTTGTATCTCCACGCTCTGGTCACACTACATTACAACAAACGAGCGCGTCCGTTCAAAAAACCCACAGATTTGCATTTATGCTGCTTTGAAATTCCCAAGCAGTTATACACCCAGAGAAATGAAGAACGAATTGGCGAGAACGAACTATTCTTGGTTTTAGTATTTTTCTTCTTGGTTTTTTTAAGAAAAAATTCTTCTCGGATCCAATAAAATCATCGTTCTCAACTTCGAGCTTGATGGCGAGGGAAGAGAACAATTCTCACTCTCGCTGTCCGCATTGGCTGGCACTGGCACCGTCTTTTTATAATACGACTTAAGCGCCGCGGTAAACACCAGATGTGTAGTGTCGTTGGCTGAGCGGTGGTATCAGTGAGTGCAGGCTTTCAAGGTCCCGAGTTCGAGTCCCAGTAAGGGTGAGTAAAAAATAAAATTAAATAGAAAAATTTTTCAATTCATCACAACTACAATTCAACAATTCATCACCCCCCCTCGCAGTGTGAATATCTGGTCCGTGGTGGATATGCTAGGTCTAAAGCCACACTGATAAGGTTCAATCAGTTCACTCATTCTCGGCTTTATACGTTCACATAGGATGCATAATAGAACCTTATATGCAATGGGAAGGAGACTGATCCGGCGGTAATTGGCGCAAACCGCTGGGTCTCCTTTTTTAAATATTGGACATAGTACACCATATTCTTCGTAGGAGTTGGTGCATGCACCTTACCAACTCCTTACCGCCAGCCTTAAACAATTCAGCGGGCAGCTCATCAGCGCCAGCAGATTTGTTATTTCTTAGCCTTTTTATGGCTAACAAGACTTCAATACTTTCTCCATTTGTCTAGTGCCACTTGCGGATTTCTGACCAGATTTCCGTGCTCCGTGGTGTGACTCTGGGCTTAAAAATTTCGGATAGTTGCCTAATCTTTTGGTAAAATTTTCGAGTCTCACTCCTTCCGAACAGCACTCGACTTCCTCCCTCATGCGCCTTTCCTGCTCATTTTTCTTCCTTCTGAAAAGGCGCTTCTCCTTTTCTCCCGGTGTCGCTCCTTAACACCCCGCGTTGCTCCAGACTGAAGAGTTCTCCTGTAGGCAGCGTCTTTCTCTGCAGTAGCGTGGCGGCACTCATTATCGTACCATGACTGTTTTCGGGAGTTTTCGGCAAATCCGAGAATTTCCTTGGCAGCTGTACTCATAGAGTGTGAAATATGCTTCCACTGTTCGCCTACTCCAAAAGGGCCAGGTGGGGTTTCCCTGAGCAGCTGGCTGAGTTTTGCTGAGTAGGCTTCGGATGTCCGTTGTGATTGCAGCTTCTCAGCGTTCATCTTTCGGCGTGTGTTAGACTGTGCGGCATGTGCCACACTGAGCCGTGTGCGTACTTTGGCTGCAACAAGGTAATGATCCGAGTCAATATTGGCTCCTCGGAGCGCACGTACGTCTAGAACACTCGATGAGTGCCGTCCGTCTATCACAACGTGATCAATCTGGTTTCGTGTTGATAGACGATCAGGGGAATTCCAGGTCGCCTTGTGGTCTTGCGGTGTTGAAATCTGGTGCTTGTAATGACCATGTTCCGGCCCGAAGCGAAGCCTATTAGCCTCTCTCCATTACCTATAGGTAAGGTAAAAGATATACAAAATTTTTATCTAGGTATGTACCTAGGTATACCTTTTCTATTAAACATGACGAATAACAAAAAAAACAAAAAATACATATAGGCTGTAAATTTGTTGTTATCAAGCGGATCGATTAACTGTTTAGTTTTTTTGATGAGCAAATAACTCGAATCGGGTCCGAAGTTAGATTACTAGTTAGAAAAATGGAACGAAACAAAATCGAGTATCCTGAAACTAAATATAAGTGTTCTTTGTATGTGAAACACACCTAATTACAGCTAAAAGAGTGAAAAATTATTGATAGACCGCTCATTGATAAATATTGCTGGGAAATAAGTCTTGCCAAATGTCTACTTACATTTTTTCCATTATTAATTTCAATCAAATTAATACTGTGTTGTGTCTTTATCTATAAAAGCTTTCCAAGTCTAATTAATTTCATTAACAAACTCCTTTAACCTGTGATAACTGTTTGTTTCCTCCAAAAATAACAAAAATTGTATCGATCAATTATGATATCCATTGTCTGCCCACTTTATCGCTGGGTGATCAATTCATGGACTTTATCAGCTAGCGTGCGTATAAATAGGCTGTGGGCCCAACAGTTGCCTTAGTCTGGCCCCCAGTCAAGGGTCCGAGTGGAAGCAAATATCAATTGCCAAAATGTTGAAACTTTTGGTTTTCCTGACCATTCTGGCTTTGGTTAGCTGTGAACTGCAGCGCATCAAGATCCACAAGACGGAACACAAGCGGAATCGTCAGCAAGTCAGGCAGGAGATACGCTCGCTTAAGCAAAAATATCACCAGCAGATCGACAGTATTATCATCTATGATTATGGTGTACCAGATTATGGGTATGGAAACGAAGGGAGTTCAAGTGAAGCCGACTACAACACCGAAACTCTGGGCAATAGCCTGAACATGTACTACTATGGTGAGATTAGCATTGGAACTCCACCACAATACTTCAATGTGGTGTTCGACACGGGTTCGGCCAATTTGTGGATACCCTCGGCTCAGTGTTTGACCACGGATGTGGCCTGCCAGCAACACAATCAATATAATTCCAGTGCCTCCTCTACTTACCTGCCAAGTGGTCAAAACTTTTCCATACAATATGGAACGGGTAGTGTGACTGGTTTTTTGGCCATCGATACGGTGACCGTGAATGGTTTGTCCATCGCGAATCAAACGTTCGGTGAAGCGCTCTCCCAGCCAGGTAGCAGTTTCCAGAATGTGGAATTTGATGGCATTTTTGGCATGGCCTATCAGAGCATTGCCGAGGATTTGGTGGTGCCTCCGTTCTACAATCTATTTGAGCAGGGTCTGATTGATGAGCCGGTCTTTGGTTTTTACTTAGCCCGCAATGGTACCGCAAGCGAAGGTGGCGAATTGATATTGGGCGGTGTGGATGAAGAGCTCTTCGTAGGTGATCTGACATATGTGCCTGTCTCCCAGCCAGGCTATTGGCAGTTTGCGGTGAATAACATTTCCTGGAACGGTACGGTGGTCTGTGACAATTGTCAGGCTATTGCTGATACGGGCACCTCGCTAATTGCCTGCCCAACGGCTGCTTACACTCAATTGAATCAACTGATTGGAGCCGTCAACATTGAGGGAAACTATTTTGTGGACTGCTCCACGGTGCAGTATTTGCCCGTGCTCAGCTTCAGCATTGGCAATGGCATCTTTGAACTGCCTCCCTCGGCCTATATCAGTGTTTTCAGCGAGGACAACTCCACCTCATGTATGTCCACCTTTACCAGCATTGGCACCGACTTCTGGATTCTGGGAGATGTCTTCATTGGACAGTTCTATACGCAATTCGATTTTGGTGAGAATCGAGTGGGCTTTGCACCTGTGGCTTAAGCGAAACGAAAACGAATCGTGAAAGTGTGAAAAATGTTTAAATTAATAAAGAATATTATCGAAAAATCATTATTTTACGCTAACAAGTGCGCTAACATTCACAGCATATGTCGAAGCATTTATTTGGCGGAACCAAAAGTTTAAGGCCCTCTTCTGGTCTCTTCTGGTGCTTCGGGCCATAAAGGCATATATACTTAACAGTTTCCTGTTTTCCGTTTTGCTTTCTGATAATGGGGACTCCCGGAAAGGTGTGAACCATCAACACACCATTTTTCAGAAGACCCAGTTTTGGAAGGCGAAAACTTTTGGAGCAGCCCTCGCATTCACACATTTTTAATTTTGTATTGTTTTTTATAAATTGAGCAACCAAATACAAAAAACAGAATTAAAAAATCTTTTTCCGATTTTTTTCCACAATTTTTAAAAAAACAGGTAACGCACTCGGCGTTAGTTAAAGTCGGTTGTGCCCGACTTCGATATACCCGTTACTCGGGGACATTAAAAGCCTTCCCTTATGTTAGTTAACATAGCATTAACATAAATAAGAACATTTCAACATTATGTAAAGAAACAGAGCATGTGGCGCCAAAAAGCAAGCAAGATTTTTTATAACTTTTATTACTTTGCCATTTATTATCCGATCTTTATGAAACTTTCAGAGATTGTAGATATTGGGTTCATACACAACACTGCAAAACATGAAATATGAGCTTGATATCTTCAAAATTGTAGGAGTTATTCAACATTTTTTTATTGTGGGAGGGGGGGGGCAAAGGTGTAACTTTTTGGCTGCGCGTTATTAATACATGGACAAATTTAATTACTCATTGCGCTTCAGCTCATCAAAATGGTGTTCAATTGGCCGGTTCATGGGTTTGCTTACTTTTATCGACAAACATTTACATACAAATCTATAAGTTTACAAACAGTTCCTTCAGATTTGCTTACATCCGCACATTGAAATTGCCTTATCGCTCAAATTCCAGACTGAAAGCAACGTTTCCTCATATTTTGCATTCAATCTGGCAGTCAGTTTGCGTTGAACAGCCGATGGACATCATCAGCTCGGACCAAAATAAAAAGTTACACAATGAGAATTGTCTTGGGAGTCTTATTCATATCGATGCTGGCTGTGATCAGTCTGCAGTCGCCAGTTTTCGACACCACTGATTCAATTGAAGAGCTTATCGCAATGGTCGAAACTACAACCCAGTTGAATTTGGTTGAGAATGACAAAGGTAAACTAAGCCAAAACATAAATATCTCCGACTAACAACTTCCATTTAATTTTTCAGCCTATATAGATGAGTTGAAAGCCAAAGTGCAGAGTATGAAACGTCAAGTGGCCGCCTTCAAATCCAAATCCCAGGCGGATGCAGCGAAAGTTCAAGAACAGCAGGACCTTCTGGTGGCCTTTGAAGCTCAGATTGATGCCAATGCATCCACCATGCGAAAGCAGGAGGATACAATTAAGAACTTGAACTCATCGGTGAACTCATTTAACAAAGTTTTCATGGAGAAGGAATTGGCCTTATCAAATCTTCAACTGAAGTCACTGGCCGATGGAGTGAGACTGCAGGAAAATGAAGCTCAACTTTCAGATTACCGTCAGCAACTTAAGACCTCCCAAGCATCGAGCTGTGTGCCCTTTGGAAATTCCACGGCCATTCACTTGTTAAACGTTCCCGGTGGAGAACCCTTCTTTGCTCCCTGCGAATCACGCTTGAAGCAAGGACCTGGTTGGACAGTCATTCAACGACGATTGGATGGTAGTGTGGATTTTTATCGAAATTGGACTGAGTATAGTCAAGGATTTGGTGATTTATCGGGAGAGTTTTTCATTGGCTTGGATAAGTTGCACAGAATGACCTCCAACGAACCCCATGAACTTCTAATTTATGTACGACGATTTACTGGGTCGACAACGGATGAATATATAAAATATGATCGCTTTCTTATCGGTAGCGAGGATGAGAAATATGAATTGAAAGAGTTGGGCTCAAAGTCAGGATACAATTATAATAATGATTAATTATTATAATTATAATTTTATGAATAATGTTGAAGGGCATGGACAAGAATGTGGGAATGAAATTTACCACCTATGATCAGGACAACGATAAATTTTGGTGGGCGAATTGTGCCAAGGAACGTCATGGTGCTTGGTGGTTTGTCGAGTGCAGTACCTCTGAATAGTGAGTATAACGTTATCTATTTTAAATATGTTTTTTTTTATACATAATGATTTTCACATTTAGCCCCACCCATCTGAATGGACGACACATTGAGAATGGCCCCACGGCTATTGTGTTGGAAGGGTACGGTTATTTAAAATATGTACAAATGATGATCCGTCCGAAGTCCTTTTAAATATGACTTTAAATACTTGAATTTACAGACATTACATCTGTGCTTAAACAATGCTTCTTGAATGTCAAAAGTACCCATATCAAATGTACTTGAGGTTTACATATTTATACTTACATACATGGAATAAGTTACTTACTCCATTAACCAAATAAAAATTGAAACATTTTTCTTATGCCCTGTCCTCACTACAACTGCATTTTGCATTTTCACATTTTGGCAAAATGTACATTTTCGCCAATTGGCAGTAGGGTGGAACCTGTAATGAATCTATACTTTCATACACTAATCAATCATAACTCAAAGTTAAGTAAATTGGTGTAAAGAGGCCTGGTTAATTGTAAACAAAGAAATTATATTCTCAAAATGCAAATGCAGAAGCAACACAATGAGGACTGCATTCTGCATTTTCAGTGATGACGATAGCATAACATAGTTTAGAGCGAAATACTCCACAATGGATAACATCTACAATCTGACAGCAGCTGTGCAACTAAAGTTGGAGCAAAAGAGAAAAACATATGCGTTCTTCGTAGACTTCAAAGCTGCTTTTGACAACGTTCCAAGATATTTGTTAGCATATAAATCAGAGACAGGCAAGAAATACATTCACATTTTTGCATGTGTGTGCTTTTGAGAGCAGCGCAAAAATAGATCTCAGTTTTAGTAGCAACGACTGCGTCGCGAAGCAACGACTGGGTCGCGTAACGCAACGGCGCTTGTACACTTTACATTGTGTGTGTGGAAGCAGCGCTGCTTTAAGATTTTCCGTATGCACACAAGATAGCAATATGCCTGCCCCTGATATAAATTGAAAATGATGAGAGTATCCACAGGGATGACAAATTTCTTGCAAGCGGTTTATACAGATATAACAACGATTGTATGGAATGGAGAATCAATGTCTGAGGAGTTCACGACCAAGGCAGGAGTAAGACAGGGCTTTCTGCTTTCACCCCTTCTTTTTACCTTATATTTGGACGACATACAAAAGGAACTAGGTGGTGGCATGACACTGGAGGATGTCAATCTTCGGGTTTTGCTTTATGCGGATGACATAGTTTTGCTGGCGGATGATCCAAAGGTTCTGCAGCAAATGATCGACAATCTGGAAGACTATTGTAACAAATGGAACATGATCGTCAACCTCAGCAAGTCCGCCATAATGGTATTCAGATGGGTATGTTGAGGTGTATACGGACCTTTAATCAAAAATATTGCTCAGCGTCGAAAAAAAAAACCATTTACAAATTAAATATCTATAGCAAAATCAGCTAATGTTTTATTCAGACCAAATTTCAATTATGTACATAGATGTTAGATGAACATAAGATGAATTTTTCTCAATTCTTTTAGTAACTCATTGGTTTAGTTTATAAAACATTGGGTGCATTCAGCAGATAATTTCAATCTACGGTTTGTGATTTATGATTGTCGATTTTACTTGCTGAATACATTGACTGACAATCGTGATTGGCTATCGATTGCTAGGCCAACACAACATTATGGAAACATGCACTTAAATTTTTCTATATGTTATCTGTTAATATTTATGTTGATTTGTTTGAGGGTTAATTTTTGATAAAAGGAGGTTAATCCACGGAATATCATAAAGTCTGTAATAAATGTAATTCAGCAGAGACTAAAAGGCAACCGCAGATCAGTAATCGATAGTCGGAATTAACTGATGAAGGGGCCCATTTTTTTCCATTTTCTTTTCTGTGGAAGGCCTAGACCGACTTGTGACGTTACAAAACTTAGCTTATGCCGCCACATATTTAGTCAACGTGGAACGTAGGTCTAGTATGACCAGACTTTACAACAAATTACGTCGAAAATGAATGTTTTTGGTATTTTTAAATTGGCTTGGGGGTTGGTCACACTACTTGATCAGCAGTGATTTGTTAGAAAAACATTGGATATGAAAACCGCTTGTCTTCGACTATAAACTGTAGCAAATAACATTCATATTCTGTATTTTGCAAACTATGGTCCATTGCCATTTAACACAGACATAGAGAGTTCTTTAATTCCTTTTTCGATTCTGATTTCTGAGTTTTAGCATCATTCTTCATTCACACATCGAGCACTCAAGCCTTAACAGAATTTCGAAAATGGGCTTAAGCTTGTGTAAAAGTAAACCAATTATTGCGATTTTTTTGAACAACCCTATACCCATTTTTAAGGCCTTGAAAAAGACCTAACTTATGTGAAAGCAAAACAATTTTCTAATATTTGTTTCCACTTTTCTCTCCCATTTATTTACTCAATTGCTTCATTCTTGTTGACAGATCAATATTTCTTGTTAACTAACTTTAGTTTAGCAGACTCAGTTCAAGTTGGACACTCAAAGTAATACCAACATTTCATTTGAAGTGCGGTATATCAACATGGAAAAATACTTAATAAATTTTCTAATACTATTCATGGCTGTATTCAGTCTGCTGTCTACGGGAGTAAGATCCATAGACTCCAACGAGATTGAGCAGGATTTAGAAGTTACCACCCAGCAAAATATGCCAACAGCAGATAAAGATGGTATTTCATTAGTATCTACGAGTATATTCAAAAATTTTCACGTATTAACTATTATGTCTTAGCCATTATTGCAGAGCTACAAGAAAAACTACGAAAATGCCAAGTCTCCAGCTGTTTACCCTTTGGCAACTCAACAGCCATTCATTTGTTAAATGTTCCTGGGGGCAAACCCTTCTTTGCTCCCTGTGAATCACGTTTAGAGCAGGGACCTGGATGGACCGTAATTCAGCGGCGACTCGATGGCAAAGAAAATTTCTATCGCAATTGGGATGAGTATCGTGATGGTTTTGGCGATCTTTCGGGAGAGTTTTTCATTGGCTTGGAAAAGCTGCACAGGATGACGGTCAATGAACCGCATAATCTATTAATTCATTTCGAAGACTTTGACCTTAAAACCGATTACACAAATTTTTACAATTTCTCCATTGGCAGCGAACTGGAGATGTATGAATTAAAGTCATTGCAGACATCCATCTACGAGCACACTTACCCCCATTATGACTATAGCAATCCTATGCTGAATAATGTGGGTCAGAAATTTACCACCTATGATAAGGACAATGACGATTATTTCTGGGGTAATTGCGCTAAAGTGTGCCAAGGTGCCTGGTGGTATAGCTCATGTACTAACAGTGAATAGTAAGTGTTTTGAGTATTCTGAGTTCTTTTCTTAAAAAGGTATTTCCAACAGCTTCAGCAATCTAAATGGTCCCTATTTGAATAAAACCGAGTTGGGCGATAATGATCTAAAGGGCATTCTATGGAATTCGGGGTATGACGGACGTCCCCTTAAATCGGTGCAAATGATGATACGTCCAACATCTGCGGACGTAGATGACTATTCCTATGAGTAAAACCAAAAACAAAAGTTATATTATTGACAATAGTCAAAGATTTTATCATTGTAATCCACATAAATAAATACACATATGTTTATGCAATATTAATTATAAATATTTGAGTAAAATTGGAGTAGTTGTTTTCAAGTCCGAAAAGCTCAAAGTTACTCACACCCAAAAGTAATAGCAAAGATAAATGGGAAAACATTAGCCAAACCAAGTTAAGTTAAAATGGTCAAAAAAAAAAATTAAGTAACTATTAGTTATGATCTTTTTAATAATTTTATTCTGTCATAGCCTTTTTATACTCTCAGAGGCAAAATAGTGAATTTCTTACTTGCATCAAGAATTTTCGATGTCAAAAGTATGGTAAGAATTTATATTCTTGACCCAGAATAGAATTTTTCATAAAGTCCAAGTCTAAGTTTTTATCCCTAAGTTCCTAACTTTGCAAGCTCTATCCGTAGTTACTTCTCAGCAATCACCAAGACTGAGATCAAATTGAGCTCAAGGAAAAAAAATGGCAAAAATTAAAAATAAACTTGATCTGCCTGCAAGTAAATATAAGAAGTTTTTGTCCCATACACGTCGAATTTCTATCTCTTACCATCTCTGAGATCTGTTTGTTCATACGGACAGACGGACATGGTTATATCGACTCGGCTGTTGATGCTGATCAAGAACAGATGTACTTTATAGGGTCGGAGATGCTTCCTTCTGGCTGTTTTATACTTTTGCACAAATTTAATATACTCTATGTACCTCTGGTACAGAGTATAAAAACATATAGGCCAACGCATACGCTCCGTATGAACGCACAGATCTCTGAGATGGTAAGAGATAGAGGTTTGACATGTATGGGACTTATGCTTCTTATACTTGCAGGCAGATCAAGTTTATTTTAAATTTGCGACACGCCCCCTCCCGCCCAGCAATTTGCGAATAACGTTATATCTCCCACAGATTTATAGATAAAAAGTTTGAACCTTTTAGACATATTTTCTTATAAAAATTTTTGTTCGATTTGCCAAAGGAATGGTAAAGATCGGATGAACAGTAGTAAAGATATGAACAAACGAAAATTCAATATATCTGGGCTGCTCCTGCAGCAGCAAAACACTTACATATGTATGCAGATGTATGTATATGTGAGCAACGACTACACTGCAAAGTGATAGCCAACAATATTTTAGGACAAATTTTTATTTAACGATTCATTTTTTAAATGAATTTTAAATGAATTAAAACTGCAAATATATCTGTCTGAGTAATTCCAACAACGAAATCCTATACAAAACCTAACAGCTATGGCTAGCTCATTAGATCCAATTGGATACTTGCAGCTAACTGGGACGCTCTCATTTTCCCCCTTTCCTTTCCCACATACACAATATTGAGAGAGAGAAATTAGAGATGGTCGCGGGACAAATATATCGCCCGATACCCATGTGACTACTAAAACGAGGATTGTTTAAATTTCAAATAATATAAAAATAGTCTAGTTCTTTAATTCTAACATAATATTAAGCAATCACAATGATGTTAAGTCATTCTGGTCACTCCGGAGTCCCGCGTAGTTTTTGATGTACGCCCGTCTCTAGCTCTGGCAAATGCAAAGGTTTTTTTTTATCTGCGGCGCGTGCCAATCCTCTCTCTCTCCCTCTCTCTCCTAATTATACCTTGTACCAAAGGTACATAGAGTATAATAAGTTTGTGCAAAAGTATGTAACAGCACCTTTAATGATTAGTATTTAAGCAACTTGCTATTGCAATGGCCTCCTCGTGGTGTTCCCTGGATACCGATTTTATAAAATATAATCGGGAACAAATGCAAAAATACTTAGAATAATTCATTTTATATTTTCAGTCCCTTCTTTAAGTAGTTGCAACACGTGCAGAGGAGTAGAGCAGGGGAAAAAAATCGATGTTTGCCTACATCGATGTTCACTAAAATTGATGTTTCCGATGTTTGGAAAAAAAAACATCGATGTTTTTGTTTTAAAAGTAATACTACAAGAAGATTCACAACACAATATTAGTAATTTTTACAGACAACAAAAACAAAAGCTTATTTGCAGAGGTCGGAACAACCGGACAAAAAGGGACGGAAGCAACCTTTAACTACGCTCTCTGATTGTGTTTGGTTGGGTGAAAAAAGAACCGATTGGCAGAGCCCGGTTGCTAAAAAGGTCTTTTTTTGTATGTCCGTGTGTGCTTCTTAGGCCCTCGAAGCTAGCTTTGCTTTCTTGTTTTTTTTTTTTATTTTTATAGCTTGGATATTGGAGAATATCGTCCTAAAATGATTTTTTGAAATTCGAAATACTTTAGAAGATATAGCCCTTTTAATGACCCAAAGTGACCCGATTTGCCTAGCAACTGCAAACTTTAAGCGCGTTTATCTCGTATTTCCACGTTTTTCGAGCTGGCGGCACTGATTGCGCCCGTAGTTCTGAACCGATTTTGATGAAACAAAGTGCAATCGAGGCAAAAACAAATAGTTTGTTTTACTATGTATAAGCTGCATCACTTCTTGGATTGACATTTATAGTTATATTATGGAGCTATGAAGCTGAAAAGAAAAAAACTCGGCAATTGTTATCAAATTGTGCGGAACAATGACTCATTGGAAAACAAGGATAAATACCAAAAGCAGCGAGCATATTACAAGAAACTATGCAGAGATAAACAGAAAATGAAGCTTACAAAACTGGAAAACTCCATTGCATCGAATACTGACAGTAAATCATTCTGGGCAACAGTCAGTTAAAGGGTCCCACCAGCAGAAATCGGATTCAGGTAACTACAATCGCCCTTGCAGCGCACTTTAGAATTCCGAAATTTCCGGTCCAGTGTATCAGGAGTTTGCCCCAAAAATACCGTGGTCTTTCATCTTGGCCACGATTTGCATCCATGTCGATTTCTTCTTTGTTTTTGAGTCACGGAAGTTATTCATTTTCTCTTGATATAGGGCGAGGAGGAGTTTGGTGACCTTAAAACTCCATCTTTTCTCATCGGCTAAAAATTTAAATTAAGTAAATAGTTTCAAATTTACTTACATACTACGTTCTCCATAGCGACGAAACAGCTGTAAGCTCAAATAAAATGCTAACGCCATTGCACAAAAAGTCTGCAAAGTTCTGGAAAAATGCTTACGCTTTTCAAAAAGTGCTTACGCGTGCGTAGTGCGAGTATCCGTTTTTTTCGTTAGCAGCAACTTTTCGATGTATCAATTTTTTCTGATTCCTGCTCAGCAATCAATTTTTCTGCTGAACACGACCATTATTCACTCTTCAGATAAGCCTCCCTTTCTAGGCTAAGGGATCCATTTCCCCCTATTTATTTACTCGCTCGCTTCATTCACGTTGACGGAGCAAAATTTCTTGTTTACTGTCTTTACTTTGGCCACCTCAGTTGAAGTTGGGCATTCAAAGTAATCCCATCCTTTTGTTTCAAGTGCGGCACACCAGCATGGAAATATATTTAATTAATTTTCTTATATTATGCATGGCTGTAGTCTGTCTACAGTCGCCTGTTCTAGAAATAAACTCCACAGACTACAATGATTTTGAGCAAGATTTAGATATCACCACCCAGCTGAATATGGAACCAGTAAACAAAGATGGTAATTCATAAATAATTTTATCCAAAACTTCACAATTATTAATTATCATGCCCTAGCCCTCATTGCAGACTTACAAACCAAATTGAATGCTGAGCTTTTGTTTAACAATAATACCAAACGTCAAGTGGCTGCTTTTAAATCAAAATCTCTGGCAGATGCGGCAAAAGTTCAAGAGCTAAATGAACTGCTGGTGGCCTACGAGGCTCAGATTGATGACAATGGAGCGACTATTCGAAAGCAAGATGAGAATATCACAAATCTGACGGCCTCTGTGGAAAGCTACAGAGCCATGCTCATTGAGAAGGAACTGAAAGTGACTGATCTACAAGTGCAGAGCAGGGCCGATGCAGCGAAATTAGTAAAATATGAAGATGAACTCTCGGAATACCAAAAAAAACTTTTCAACTCCCAAGCCTCCAGCTGTTTACCCTTTGGCAATTCAACAGCCATTCATTTGTTATATGTTCCTGGGGGCGAACCCTTCTTTGCTCCGTGTGAATCACGTTCAGAGCAAGGACCTGCTTGGACTGTAATTCAGCGACGACTCGATGGCAAAGTAAATTTCTATCGCAATTGGGAGGATTATCGTCAGGGTTTTGGTGATCTTACGGGAGAGTTTTTCATTGGCTTGGACAAGCTGCACAGGATGACGGCCAATGAACCGCATGATCTGTTGATTTATTTCCAAGACTTTTACCTAAGAACCCAATACAGGGGCTATAACAATTTTCTCATAGGCAGCGAACTGGAGAAGTATGAATTAAAGTCATTGCAGGAAACCAACACTTATTACCCTGCAAGCGACTCTATGACGAAAAATGTGGGTCATAAATTTACTACCCAGGATCAGGACAATGACGATTATTGGTGGGGTAATTGCGCTAAAGTGTGCCAAGGTGCCTGGTGGTATAGCTCATGTACTGACAGTGGAAGGCAAGTGTTTTGAATTATCTGAGTTCTTTTATTAAAAAAGTATGTCCAACAGCTTCAGCAATCTTAATGGTCCCTATTTGAATAAAACCGAGTTGAGTAACTATAGCGATCTAAGGGGCATTCTTTGGACTGCGGAGTATGGCGAAAGACCCCTGAAATCGGTGCAAATGATGATACGTCCACAATCTGCGGAATTATTAGAAAACTAAGCCCAGAGCAAGCTGAAATATGAATTCATTTGAGTTTAGCATAAGCAAAAAACGAAAAAATAACCACGGTTGTCAACGACTTTGATCATTGTAATCAAATCCAGAAATAAATATTTAAATGTTTATACTATTGAAATTTGAATAGCAGTAGTTGTTTTGAATTCCTAAGAGCTCAAAGTTACTCACACCTAATGGAAATGGAGAATGGAAAAGTATAATTTTGGTTATTCCTAACTTTTCATCTTGGCTGACTCCTTCCTTTGGCAAATGGCCCGTATGATTTTTTGCGCTTGGGGTTATCGTAATGATAGCAGCTGTCTTTGCAAATTGTGTTTTGCTATGAAAGCTATGTATGTTGTTTACAGTCCGATAACACTGTGCGACTCTAAAAATTTGATCACATTTTTGGCTAATGTTCAACAAGTCTGCTCAAATCCTAGCCACAGGTCAAGCAACACACTACCCGTATGCTCAACGAATCACGCCGAGTGCTATTGATTTTGCAATCTTGGACTTAGAGTGAGTGATCTCACAATAGAGACCCACTGGAACAGATATTAAGGCCTTTCGCAGAAATCTGGAGCTAACTTTAGACCTAAATCTGGAAATTGCTCCTGCTCTTGACACTCTACTCCTCATTAAGAGAAGTCTTCGGAGACAATATGTTCGTACCCGTGACCCTATCGTTGATAGAGTTTATCGCAGAGTGTCAGACCGAGTTAAGAACCTGATGACCAGACACAAGCAGATGGAAACTGATCGATTCCTTGAGCGAGTCCCATCAGATGTGAGCACCAACTCTTCCCTCTGGTCTCTCACCAGAAGATACAAACGCCAGGTAACCCTTAAATTCCCAAACCGAAAGAGTGATGGCACCTTGGCGAAGTCTCCCAGGGATCGGTCTGAGGAGTTTGCGAAAAATCTAGAGCGGAGATTTACGCCGCTATCAACTTCGCCTGCTGGTATTATAAAATTGTGCAGATGTTTGTAAAGCATTGAAGGAAGCATCTCCGACCACATAAAGTATATATATTCTTGATCAGCATGACGAGCTGAGTTGATTTAGCCTTGTCCGTCTGTAAGTCTGTTTTTATGCTATCTCCTCCGTCTGTTTTCAAGCTATCCTCACCAAACTTTGCACGAAGTCTTTTGGTACAAATAGGCTGCACATTTGTCGGAACCGGCCGGATCGGATGACTATAGCATATAGCTGCCATAGGAACGTTCGGTCGAAAAGCTAGTTTTAGTGAGAAAAAGTTTTTTTGTTTTTAATGAAAACGTCCTTATCATTGGCATACATCTATTTTATTTATTTTTACACAATTCTACAAAGTTTGGTCGATTTCGGATGACTATAGCATATAGCTGCCATAGGGACGATCGGTCGAAAAACTAGTTCTAGTGAGAAAAACTTTTTTGTTTTTAATGAAAACGTCCTTATCATTGGCATACATCTATTTTATATACTTTTACACAATTCTACAAAGTTTGGTCGAAATCGGATGGCTATAGCATATAGCTCCCATAGCAACGATCTGTCGAATCTGTCGAAAAATCTTCTTGAGGCATCGTCTTACTCTGCTTCCGGCTTTTCTTCGTCTACGCAACAGTCTTCTGGCAAGAGTGTTGCGGTGACTTTTCAACCTCTCCACGTATTTGCCTGCCTGTGAATTTATGACGTCTCCAATCTTCGTCACGTTGAGATCGCTCTCCAAATGTCTTGTGCACACATACCAGGACGCTCCCGATAGTTGGAGAACACGAATCTTTCCCAGATGAGATTTTGCATCTATTCCATACACTTGGATCCCATATCGCCAAGCTGGTGCTATGATTGCCTTGTAAATATGCACTTTGTTACGGAGTGAGAGTTTATTCGTACTGGAGAGCAGGTTCCGAACGTAAGACGCTTGTCCAGATTAGAGAACGGTTTCGGGTGATTGCAAAATGTTCATAAATAATCAACACCCGAATCAAGTTGCCTTTGCGTTAAGCCGTTCAAATTGTTCATATACATTAGGGCGGGTCGAATTTTTAATCGACCAAGCGTATTGTAGACACGTAATCTATGGAAAATTTTAAGAAAATTTCCCCAAGAAACAATAGGTTTAAAATCAATACCTAGGTCCCGCCTAGCGATGGTTAAATTATATGCATTAAATAGTTCAACAAGTATTTGGTCATGGCTCACATTCGAATTCAAATTCGAATACCGTTCGATAGAGGCTTACAAGCTGAGTATAAGCCAATTTTCTAAAATGGCACTTTTCAAAATTTTTGATAAAAGCCATCTTAAGCGTAATGATGCGCTTGAAAATTTATATGCATAGAGGGAATTCTAACCTTTAGATGGCAATAAACCAAATTCCTGTTTGTTTCCAGGAACAATAAATATTTGATGAACTGTTTAATGTGTATCATTTTGACCTCGCTGGGAGGGATCTAGGAATTTATTTTAGACCTATGGTTTCTTGGGGGAAAATTCTTAGAATTTACCGTAGATTACGTTTCTGCTATACGCTTTGTTAATTTTTTTCTCATCCATACAAATTGACCCGCCCTAAAATACACAAATGTACGTCGTTGAGCTCTAATCATACATAGGAAATCGAACATTGTTGGCGCTCAGAGTAAGATGAAATCAAGAAAAAGGTGATTTTTACAGTTGACTGGTCTAGATATACTCCCAAGTATTTATGTTCAGGTAAGTGCCGTAATAGCTGTAGATTGAGAAAGACGGCTCATCGCGAAAGACGACTCATCGCGACGAAGTGTATACGAGTATGCACATTTATCTATGGCTCAATGTTCCATTATGGATGCATGGATCTCTCGCCATAAATGAAGTATTGTCGGCAAATTTTGCTAGGAGTAAGTCTTTGAGGTCTTCAATGGGTATTGTTTCTCCTGTAGGCATATCACAAGTGTAGCGAGAGTACAGGGTTGGTACAAGGACACTTCCTTGTGGCACACCAGCGCGTATTAACCTCACACTGGAAACAGCTCCTTCCAAGATTACTGAGAAGGTCCTTTCCGTGAGGAAGCTTTTCACAAGAGAGTAAAGCTGAGGCGGAAGGATGTCTTTTACCTTGTAGAGCAATGCGTCATGCCACACACTCTATGAAAAGCCTGTTTAATGTCAAGGTAAACCGCAACCACGTATTCCTTCGCCTGAAATCCGTCGAGAATAAAGTTAGTCACCCTATTCAGCTGCTCAGGGATCCCATGTGACTTTCTAAACCCGAACTGAAAGGAAGGTATCCTGCCACACACCCCATTGATTGCCAGTAATAGGCACCTTTCGAAAAATTTCGATATTGTGGATAGGAGACTGATTGGACGATATTACTCGACCTCCAAAGGGCTTTTGCCAGCTTTATGGATCATAACGATTTGAGCCTTTTTCCACACCTTAGGAAAGTGACCCAGTCGCAATGCCGCGTTGAAAATTAAGACCAGGAAGAGCACCGCTTTTACTGGGAGGGCTTTAATAACCCTATTGTCAAGGCCATCCTCGCCTGGGGCTTTTTTTATTGTTTAAGTTCTTGATTTGGCCCTGAACCTCCTCCACAGTAATTGGTGGAACTGGGGGCGTTAGCTGCCCAGGGGTGTAAAGGACATGCTCTGACATGTCTCCTGCGGCTTACTGAAGTGGATCGAACATTCACTCTTATCGAACTATAGAGTACGAAAATTCTTAATCCAAGTATGAAATTCTCTGCATTTTCTTTGAGTGTAGTTCTTGTGAGAAAAACAATTTTGTTTCTAATGGAAACGTCTCTTACGTTGGCATATATATTTATTTTTTATACTTTTACACAACTCTACAAAGTTTTGTCAAAATCGGATGACTATAGCATATAGCTGCAGTATGAATGATCGGTCAAAAAAGAAGTTCTATTGAGAAAAACTTTTTTGTTTTAATTGGGATCTCCTCCAAATTTCGTAATTAAAAGTTTGTTATGCTTTTCCATGATTGCACTAAGATTGGTCGAAATCTGTCATCTGTATCCTGTATCTCCCATAAAAAAGTAAGGTCCGAAAAGTAGTCTTATTTAGAAAAACAAACTGCAAGGGTATACAAAACTTCGGCCGAGTCGAAGCTAACTTACAATAAAATTGTCTAAAAACTTGTGCTTAAATATCAACTCCATCTCAAACTTTAGGTGCTATGGCCAAGCGTTTATAGCCCACATCGAATTCCACATAGAAAGGGCCCATAAACACATCACCCAATACCCAAAGATTGGCATAGTCCACACCTTCTGTGCTAGTCAAATCCTGTCCAAACTCCGCCAGACTGGTAAATCCCGAAACGCAAGTTCCGTCATAGTTCAAGACATAACTTGTGGCTGGTATCACGAACTCCCTGCGTGCAATGGTCAGCGTGAGATCGGGTAGCTTGGATATCTTATTGCAGTCGACTATGAAAACACCGTCTCTCTTGCTCGCCTCAGTCACACCCAATTGTTTGTTTATGCTAGCCAAGGCAGCACTGGGTGCCACAATCAGAGAAGTGCCCACATCAATGATGGCCTCACAGTTCTCACAAAGCGAAATACCCAAGCCCAATTCTATGCTGGTGATGGTAAATTGCCAGTAGCCCACTTGAGAGAGTGGCACATAGGTCAGGCAGCCGCTATATAACGTGTGATCACTTCCACCCAGTAAAAGTTTACCACCATTGGTCAGATCCGTGCCATTCCGATTGAGTGTGATGGCGAAAATGGGTTCTGCTATGAGTCCCTGATCGATCATATTGTATATAGGTGGTGTTACTCCTCCAATGGCAATACTGGGAAATCCAAGACCAAAAATGCCATCGAAGGTGGAACGATTGAAAACGCTCTCCGGCATTGAGGTAATTTCCGCAAAGGTCTGCGATTTGACCTTAAGACCAGCCATCTCTAGCGTATCGATGGAGAGGAAACCCTTTAGTATAGCCTGATTACTGTTGCGTGTGGCATATTGTATCTCAAAGGAAGTGCCATTGGCTTGGTACGACTTCGATTTGCTGGAATCATAGCGTTGGTGCTGCAAGCAAACTTTTTCGATGCACTTGGAGGAAGGTACCCAAAGATTGGACGAGGCGGTGTCGAAGAGTATCTTAAAGTTTTGTCCACCCAAGCCGATGGTGCCATAATATTCAGTATTGTAGGAATTGCTTAGAGTTTGTATGCTGGAGCTGGAACTGGCCATGTTTAGTTTGTTTTGTAAGGCCATTCTCTGATGCTGCAAATTCCTCATGATCTTGCCCTGATCTTTGTCTCTTTGTAGGTTTATTTGGTGAATTTTCCGACGCTTCTTTCTGGACTCCATACTGGGTGTGAGCACCAGCAGCAGTAAGGCCAATGCCCAAATGATCTTGCGTAGGTGGTACTTTAACATTGTAAGTTCTGACCTCAGCTCTTGAGTTTACAGCACGTATTTATAGGCCTAGAGAATTGTGGAGACATGTTAAATTAGTTGACGACGACGAGGTCAGCTGTATTATCTAGCGTCTGTTCAGTTATTTTGTGGGTGTGAACTTAGGAATTGCTTGTAAACATGTAAAAGTAGGATAAGGCCTTATGTGAGTGCGTAAATTAAAGCGAAAAGGTTAAAGAATTCGTACGAAAAAAGGTTTAAATTGCAAAAGGCACGATCATGTATTGAATGCTCGAGTTAGCTTTTGTTTGAATTAGTAATAAAAGTAAATTGAGAGTAATGCGCATATCTTTAAATTTGTGTTGTTGATTTTAAAATGCTCAAAATTTCTTAAAAGATATTTAAACGCCCAATTAAGCATTCTTACTTATCTGTTTAACACTAAACTAGATTTTGTGGTCAATTATTTACAAGAATTAAATTATATAAAATGTATATTTTTGCTGCGCAAAAAAATCACATGTATTATAAAAAAAATGCGCCATATTTCTTTGAAATCTGTTGATTAATGCTGAAGTTATGGGCACTTAAGTAAAAAGTGAAAGGTTTAGTGTTTGTATGAACCAAAAAAAAAATTACGATATTCAGATACGATGTAAATACGCGTAAAAAGAGCTTTGAAGCTTTCTTTAAAGTTCGTTTGCTATGCGCCAGGTGCCTTTTTGATTAACGTTGCTCGAAAGTGGTGCAATAGATGGCGCCACTTTGTCACTCAAAGCACCATGCACCAACTTTAACTGGTCTTCAGGGTGAATTCTCCATGTGCAAACATTTTTTTTCGATATTTTTTTTTGCATTTTATTATAGCCTGGATATTTGAGAATATCGCCCTAAAAGAATATACAGCCCTTTCAATGACCCAAGGTGACCTAATTTGCCTAACAACTGCAGACTTTTTAACACGCATACTTACAACTCTCGAAAACACGTGTTTCGATCTGGTGGCCATGATATCTTCAGTTGCACTAAACCGATTTTGATGAAACTAAGTGAAATCGACGCAGAATTGTCACCGTTTTGGTCTGAACCTCAATCATAATTTTAAAAAAATGTTTATACCCGTTACTCGTAGAGTTAAAAAGGGCATACTAAAGTCGTGCAAATGTATGTAACAGGCAGAAGGAAGCTTCTCCGACCCCATAAAGTATATATATATTCTTGATCAGCATTAACAGCCGAATCGATATAGCCATGTCCGTCTGTTCGTCTGACTGTCCGTCTGTCTGTATGAACACCAAGATCTTGGATCTTGGATTTTTATATAAAAAATAAACATTGACAAATAACTTTTTATTCAAATTTTTATTACAAAACTTACAAATAATATTATTTTTTAGTATTTTCTTTTATGAATATCCCTTTATGTCCTTATTGCATAGTCCTTGCAAAGACTTAAAGATTGGTACATGGTTAAATGATATGTTGTATTTCGATTATATTTCAGAATTACGCAAAATCCAATCTCGATGTGCTTGAATATGTGTAATAACAACGGGATAGTCCGGATGGAACCGTTTGTCAATCACTCCAAATGAAAGGATACCAATTATATAGAAATTCAATGGTTTGCCATTAACCTCATTTATTCCCATCACAGGTGCACCCATTACCAATAGGCAATCACCGGAAATAGAGCCACAAATTTGATCAGATGATAATGGATATTGGAGAGAGCTCCAAGTGCTGACACATTGTGATTGACTGTACAACTTTACTGGCACCTTTCTGCGTACATTTTCCCCTGTACACTCATCCGGATACGGAAAACCGGCTAACTCCATGCGTTGTCTCGGATAGTCTTCATCAATCTTAAGAGCTGGTGGCAAACACAGTGGCTGCACATACTTGGAGAATTGTACATCTTCGGTCAGTTTGGCCACGGCTAAGTCATTATGGTCCTCGCCAATGTCATAGTCAGGATGTATGGCCAGCTCTTCGATGGTGTAAAGCGAAGGCGGTGGCGAACAACCTTCCAATGGTTTGCAATCTGTTTCGTTGATGCCGTTATCAAGCTGCCAGTCGCCAAATAAAACTGACTGTATCTCATCTTGCACACAATGAGCCGGAAGGATGGCATGACGCTGGTTGATAAGCACCGCTGTACAGAGAAATTCCAACTTGTTCTCATATTGATAGCCCACACGCCCCAACCAAGGATATTCGTCCAGTTTGGTTAACTTGTCGCGTGAATAGAGTTGCGTTTCGTTAAGACTGCCGCATTGACCAGCCGCTAAGAGGGCTTGAATGAAACAAGTTTATAAAATTGGATTTCTGGTTTTGCGCGAAGGAGCTGATGGCCACTCACCTGATGAGAAAAGCTGCACTATTACAATAAGCACACAGAACTGCATTTCGAAGCGCGTTCTCAACTAAACTGCAAGTCGGTTGAGCGATGACTGATTAATATAAAGCTTAAGCCGTTCTTGGTTAGTCCTCTTTTACACAAAAGGTGAGCAGCAGAATAAGGCTTAGCATACAGAGCAAACTCTCACACTCTCTCTCTTCCATCTGTGTCATCAGCGAGGTATAGGCTTTTAGAGCTGTAAAACCATGGATCTGGGAAGAGGTCACTATGTTCACATCTTGCTAACACGTAGGCTATTTTGCTACTTATCTCATGACAAATTGGTAAAACAGCAGAGAACAAGAATGGTGCTAAAACATTTATTATTCACTAAAACAATCAAATGCCCCTTTCATATTCCCAAGGCAGGGAATTCCAACTTGAGAATTACAAGCGGTAATATTTATGCAAAATGCCAGAAATACGTCATACCAATTCCCCTCAGAGTTAGTAAAACATTTAAAAATATTTATTTAGTTTATACAGGGTGGGTCAAAAGAAGTCACCCTATTGGAAGATGCTCTTATTTTTACAAATAGCCGTCAAAGTCAGATCTGTTTTGACATTTGTGGACTAGACAGATGTAGAATACAAGTGAACAAGCCATGGATCGATATACTCCCCAAGAACGCGGAAAAATCGTGAATAATCGATTTTTCGACCAAAATCATAATGAGCGATGAGGCTCTTTTCCACCTCATTTCCGCACGATTTAACCGTTCCAGTCGTTTTTTGTGGGGTTTTTTGAAATCCCGTGTTTACGTAACCAAGCCCGAGACCTTGGAAGCCCTCAAGGACAACATTCGACACGAGTGCGAGAATCTGCAGCCCGAAGTTCTTGCCGAAGTGATGAAAATGCCATAAGACGAGCCCGTAAATCAAGAACGGCGCTGCCGTATCATCTCGAAATGCAATAAATTCTAAAGGTTCAAATAAAATAATCAAAAAAGAATATACGTTTTTATTTAATGAAAGCCAAACAACATCGGATGACTTTTTGACCCACCCTGTATAATACGTAATCAAATCTAATAGAATTCTTCTGCTCTTGGATTCATTACAAAATATATTGAGTCTAGATTGACAGGCAAAAGTTTTTGTTTCATGGGTTACACTTGGGTTGATTCTCTTTTGTAAAGCAAATTGTGAAATACGACATTTTTGGTTTTGTTATCAGGTCCGGAAGGTTTGCCGGCACGTGTTCATGCCACACAAAATTGACCATTAGAAAACATGAATTTTCTAAATACAGATCACAAAATCTCAACAATCGGCCATGTGATTTGTGGTGTATGCAAGGCGAATCGGGAATTGAACACGTTTAAACTCAAAGGGCAGGGTCCGAAGATCGTTTAGGATCATCGGAATCCTCGGAATTAGAACTTCTTCACCTTTGAACTTTCCTTAGAAAATTCATATTTCATTTCTGTTTTGTCATTGTACCAGTCGTTGTTTGGATTTTGTTTCATTAGCTAAAAGTTTTCTTGTTGCAAATTGAAAAGAAAATTACACTGTGCAACTTTTTTATGGTCATTTTCAGGTAACGCCTTCGTACCCCGATATTTTTGAAGTATATACTGAAACTAAGAAAATCACCAAAGTACTTGGCCCCATCACTTCGTAAAGGTACTTTTTTGATGCCCATTATTTTTTCATACCAACCTGAAATTTGAAATCTTTCTTCAGTGAAATTATCCCAAACAACAATATAAACAATTCTCTAGTATATGCCAGCATCATACGATCTCCCCTTGAAACCATTTTGGTACGCTGAATGTGATATTTTATATACAGACTCAAGGTAGTAAATTTCGTTTTGTGATAGCTGTTTCGGTCTATCATCTTCAATATCAGGCTCATAAGCGACATCTTAAAAATCTATTTTATCGATAAAGCAGTGTTGGCTGTCCATGTGGACATATCATCCGGACTCGGAGGCTAGGGCGTTTCGGCACCATCAGACATTGAAACTGGAAGTATGCCAGTAAAAGCGGCCACATATTTTGTGCATCTCAACGCTAGCTTATTTAGCTAAGCAGAAGAATTATTGCATTCGTAGCGATTGGATTCGACGTGCCCATTTCGGTCTTCGCTGCCTGGTATTTTCTTGCCTCGTTGGCAAATTGTTCCGGCTGTAAATGATAAACCTCCGGTGCGATTGCTCAACCATTGGCCCCGGCCACAGATACCCTGGCCTTGGCCAGACTGAGACACTACCTTACAGTTGGCGCCCGAGCAGGAAATTCACAAAACTCAATTTTCTGCCTAGTCGATGATACCAATCCAAAAAGTGGCCGTAACGATTGCCGCACACCGTGTTTGGCGTATAGACTTTACCGCTTGGATCAACTGTATCGAAATAACTTGTTTAAGCAAGTTTAAATTCCGGAGAAAACCATAGAAGTAGTTTCTCCATTTGTCTAATGCCACTTTTGGATCTGTGAAAAGATTTCCGGCTTCGTCCTTACATAGTGAGGCTCCGGGCTTAAAACCTTCGGCTAGTCGCCGAACTTTTTGATAGAATTTTCGAGTCTCACTCATGCCGAACAGGCTTTAGACTTCCTCACTCATACGCCTTTCCTGCCCATTCTTATTCCTTCTGAAAAGGCGCTTCTCCTCTCTCCTTTTCTTCCGATATCGCTCCTTGACAGCTCGCGTTGCTACCGACTGCAGAGTTCTCCTGTAGGCAGCGTCTATTTCTGCAGTAGCGCGGCGGCACTCATCATCGTACCATGACTGTTTTCGGGAGTGCTCGGCTTATCCGAGAGTCTTCTTGGCAGCCGTACTCATAGAGTTTGAAATATGCTTCCACTGTTCGCCTACACCAGAAGGGCCAGGTGGGGTTTCCCTGAGCAGCTGGGTGAGTTTTGCTGTGTAGGCTTCGGAGGTCCGTTGTGATTACAGCTTCTCGACGTTCAGCTCTCTACGTGTGCTAGAGCGTGCGACATGTGCCACACGGAGCCGCGTGCGTACTTTGGCTGCAACAAGGTAGTGAGCCTAGTCTATATTGGCTCTTCGGAAAGAACGTACGTCTAGCACACTCGATGAATGCCTTTCGTCTATCACAACGTGATCAATCTGGTTTTCCGTGTTATTATCAGGGGACCTCCAGGTCACCATGTGATTGTCGCGGTGTTTAAATCTTGTGCTACTAACGACCATATTCCTGCCCGCAGCAAAATCTCTTAGCCTCTCTCCATTACTGGAGCTTTTATCGTGCAGGCCGCTCACGTTAGCCAGCAGCTTTGCGGATGCATCGCTCTGTTACCAGGGGTTACGACGGGGAGGTGTGAGTCGACTTGAGACGCAGTAAGCCAGGATCGCGCTGGGTTTACCATGTTAAACCGGTCAGCAACTTTACCTCACTACATACGCCCCCATAACCACAGGAGAGTTCCTGCCTCCCAAAGAAGACTCAAAGATCAAAGCTCGTCAGCCTGCAGTCCTTTCCCGTTTGCTTCACTCAGCAAAAATCCTTATATTTTCAGTTCAGTTTCATATTTCAGTTCTTATACGTTTAAGAGGGTGTTGAGAAATAAATGAAAATGAAATGAAAAAGTAAGACGCATAAAAACGAAGCCTGCAAAACGTGTCACCAGCTGTCGTTTTCAATCTTAATATTTGATGTCAGGCCAAGCAACAAGGCAACAGCTGAGACCTCAATTCGATTTCTTTCTCGCCTTTTTTTATGCCATGTTAACGGTTTATCTGTCTATTGTTGAGATACCCTGTGACCTAAATAAAAATCATACATGTATTAACATTTGAATTTTGGGCATAAATTTCAAATGGTAAATTAAGCATGTGTGGTCCTGCATAGGAAATTGGTATAGTTTTTCATTGTTAATGGAATGTTATTTATTTTCTTTATTTCCTTTCTTCAACCCAAACTCTAAAATGCCAAAACAATTTAATGCTTCATTGATAACCGCCACATGTATTGGCAAATGACAGGCAATTGCTTGGCGAGACTTGTCTTGATTTCGGTTTCACTTTCCCCCTCACCTTGACAAACTGTCAAACAAAAGCGAAGAAATATATCGAAACTCTGCGATAAGCATATGAAAAATGCACATGCTGCTGGCTGCTCCGGATGCCAAGTTCAATTCCGAAGGCCAAAAAGTTTACGCCACTTAATAGAACTTGACGCAAATTCAATTACAACATTGCAGACCCCAAAAAAATAAAACGAAGGAGAAAAAAAAACCCACAACTTGGTAAAGAAATGTGCGGCAGAAAAGTTTCCGCCCTCCCAACGAGCTATTCCATGTGATTTTTGTAAACGTTGTCACAGCCAAAGGCGGTTTTCGGAATTGAAGTTTTTCCTGTGTGTTTTTGTGCTTGCGGCTAAAAACTCTATTGCGCCATTTCGTTGCAATTAGCAAATAAAACTTGGCATATTTCAGACCAAGGCTAAATGAGGCGCAGGGAAAAACTTTGGCAATCACTTTCATTCCATTCATTATTGGCTGAGCACAATGAAAATAAAAGGGGGGGGGGAGGGTTTTAGGTGACTCCTGGCCAAACACACAGCCAAAAGGGTTCGAAAGTTGGGAAAGTTGTTTGAATCGTAAGAAGAGAATGAAAGTTAAATTTAATTCAGAAATTGGCCATACTATTTAAGGGTCTGGTCTATCACAAGAACTGCCCCTACCACAGATCCATCTTAGCCCCATTCCCAATAAGCATTATGACACCGATTTATCAACATGTCCACATATTTAATGAGACGGGGTTAAAGGCATTTGCCTTGTTTGTTGTACACACATTTCAATGGCAATTCGATGGCCTGCCAACTCAATAATATGTCAAATGTCAATATTACGTATACGCCATGTTAGCCGGGCATTGTTCGAGTTGTCGTTGTTTTGCTAGCTGGATTTGTTTGCAGTAAGCGGAAATAGTTGTAGGAGAAATTTGTGTATAGTTTGTTGTTGTTGTGTTGGAAGTTTATATGCCAGGATAAACTGTTCAACCAACTGACGTACGTACCATGTCCTGGCCAGACGGGCCCAGTCTGCCATAAAAGCAAATAACTGTCGTGTGTGCGTGTGAGTTCATGTTTGTCCATCAATTGTACTCCATCAATTGAACTACCATGCCAACATGTTGAAATCTAAATCCTTAGACCTCTCACAATGACTTTTTGTTTGTGGCTTTGGTTTAAGTTAATAAATATATGCATAAATTTTCTAAAAAAAAAAAAACAAATAGCAAAAAAAATGTCTACTGTTGTTGTGTTTTGTCCTTGTTATTATGCCAGCAGCTGTTGCATTTCACAAAATTTAATGAAGTGTTCACACAAAACAAGCACATACTCCCACACTCACTTGCGTTTTATGTTTATGTGCTTGGGCACAAAACACAACAATAGAAATTATTGTGCATACACAAATTGTGCCTAAGAATACCAATTAATTTGACCAAGTTGAATAAATAGAACATAGTTTGTTCATTTTAAGTGGGTTGTTATTAATGTTGAACTAATCAGGGAATTAGAGAAGCTCTTAGTTTTAGGCAAGCAATGTGTCACATGTTAGTTAAAACTCCTCCGAAACGGCTCGAACCATTTGTATGAAATGTGTTTGTGTATATTTGGTAGGTAAAGAAAAGCTTCAGCCAGAAATTTAAGTAAGGATGCTCTTGAAAAAAATCAATTTGTTCTTGAATTTTCAGGAACTTTGCTCTGGAAATCGAGCAACATTTGTTCATAGTTTAGTTTTTTAGGCGAGGGGAGTGAGGTAATGCAACTAAGAGAGAAGAGCAAGCACATTTGAAAGAATAGCGTTGAGTCCGCTCTCACAGTTTCGTTTTTAATGGGAGAGAGGTGTGTGGGAAACGCCATAGATTTTTGCACTCATTTTTAAGATGCACTCATTTATAAGATGCTCAGCACTTTACAGGTACAGAGTATGTTATAGTCGGGCTTGACCGACTTTCTTTCTTATTTTTGCCTAGCTTCGTCTTAGACAATTCCCATGCTTGCAAAATCATCGTAAAGTACAAGACGCAATTAGGTGCCGTTATTTTCATTGAATAGTTCATGAGCCTCGCATTCCAGAACGAAATAATTGACTTTACAATATCACTTTCTGACATCGCACACGTGCATACAGCCGTTAAATTTCGCTTTTAGTTTAAAGCGCGGTGTCCACTCGTCGCGGAATATTACGCGCGAAATAGACGATGTTTCGCAGATTCTTAACAGAGTCTGCTAAACTGCTGATATCAACATGATAACCGAAATTTTCCGTCGATAATCTTTTTATAGTAACCTAACATTGTTATAACGTGGTTAAAATTTAAACAAACAATAAACAAATTGGATGTTATTATTTTTAATTAAAGTGAAGTTGATTAATTAATGATTCAGAATAATGCAGAACTCGCTAATAAATATTTTATGTTCTATTTTAATATATTTTTTATTAGATAAAATGAAAACAAATTCTTATTTCTTATTATTATGCCTTCTAGCAATCTTCAGAATTATCGCAATGACCCCCAATTGAACGATTTTTAAAATGGGGGGCCGAAAGGTCAACATTATCAAATGCATCAGTCCCTGCTGCTAAGGTCAATCTAGCAACGCTGTATATTTGGGCTCTCAAAGGGACACAAATTTATCTCGGCTACTAGTGTTCTTCGGCGGTTGGTTGCGCCCGCAAACTTTTAATCAATTGATCTGGATTCCATCAAAGAAGGTTAAACCAACCGAACGCCACCTGAGCTACATGTCAAAAGGCGCTTTGCAGATGGCATTTTGGTGTGGCACCGGTTGCTGTCCTTCAGCGCTACCCAGGCAGCCTTGCACTCCTGCACTTAAAATATATAAATTTAATTTATCACTTTTGTCAAGCTTCCCACTCGCTCTTATCTTTCACTGCGTTTATTAAATTAAGTTTATCAACATTGAAAAATGCCTGTGATCGTCGCCTTCTGGTAGATTCTTTTTTGATGCGCTCATTTTGACTATGTTTGTGCTTCTTACTTACAATTTCGTGCGAAATATCGAGGACCAACACAATTTATCAGGGCAGCCGTTTAAAAGATATTTTCTGACGAGTTGGCTTCTGCTTATAGCTGGAAGGGGGACCCGCACTAAGCCCATTGCCGAAAAGGACTTAAACGGGGGTGTCCTGGAAATCTCTAGAGATTTTGGCTTCGGTTGGTTTGCAAATCGCCCGAAAAATCCGTCGGTGTCCCAGAACTTGGAGAGATTTCATTTTCTTATTAAAAAGTCTAGTTAGAAGGTGTGTGTATAAGATTGTGGTCCAACTACAAAAACAGGGCTGCGTCGCTCGCAAATAATTGATAACAGATTTTGTTCATAGCTGTATTGATGGTTTCAGACTTGCCAGCCCTGTTTGTGTCTTTGCTAAGTTCGCTAAGTTTGCGTAGGTTAGCGAAGTCCCATTGGTTGGTTTGTGTATTGGCTTTGGTTGGTTTCTCCAAATCTCTTAACAAAATACTAGAGGATTGAAACCAACCGAAAGAGATTTCTAGGACACCGAGAATTGGTTTTGGGTTGGAATTTGGCTGGAAGAGATTTCTGGGACACCGCCGAAAGTGTTTGAAAAATTTAGTTTCAGTTCGTTTTAGAGATTAAATTATTTATTTAAAATATTCATAAGTATATATACAGTATTTAAATTAACTAATTTCAATAATTTTCTTCAATTCAATTTTTTTTTTCTTGGCAAGCAAACGATTGGAAACATGATTCGAAAAAGACTCGCAAAAGATTCGAAATATGATTTGAAAAAGACTCGCAAATGATGACTCAAAAACGATTGGAAATATTACCCAATAATGAGTCGAGACTGATCAGAACAACGGGTAAAAAAATAAAATTCAAGAAGAGTCGCAGCTAGGGTACCATTTTTTCCCGACAAAAGTATAATTTTTGATCAGAAAAAAAATGCATTTATGACTATTTTAATCAGACCGAGAACTCGAAAAAGACTCGAATATGATCAAAAATTCCATAATATATTTTCTGGGATAGAACTTTGAGAAATTTTTTTCAAATGTTCAGAATTAAAACGACCTTTGAAAATATTTTTTGTTCGAACATTTCTTTGCGAAAAAAATTGATTTCTTCCAAACTCTTAGCCCAGCAAAAAAGACCCGTCCTTCAAAAATTTTGAAAAAAATATATGTAATATCTTTTCGAAAAATTTTGAGCGGCTGATCATGTCGATAACTTAAAAATTGAGGAAGTTCTAGCCATTTTTGTCATGTGTTCTCAAAAAAATCATTATGGAAAATTTGGAAAAAATTGAAAATAAATTTTATTTTTGGTTCTTAACTTGCCCAAACATCTATTTTAAGCTTTTAAGAGAACGCTTCGTCGTTAAAGCTTACAGAAAAGATCTAACGAACAAATTTTGCTTGTAGGAACGAGCTATATGTATGTGGGAGTGTTTGTATACGCCTTGGTAGAAAACTCGAAATCAAGAGAACAGGGTATTTTGTAGTCGAGGCACTCGACGGCAACGCCTTTACTTGTTATACTCTGTACCAGAGGTACACAGAGTATATTAAGTTTGTGTAAAAGTATGTAACAGGCAGAAGGAAGCATCTCCGACCATATAAAGTATATATTTTCTTGATCAGCATCAACAGCCGAGTGGATCTAGCCATGTCCGTCTGTCCGACCGACTGTCTGTCTGTCCGTTCGTCCGTTCGTATGAACAAACAAATCTCAGAGATGGTAAGAGATAGAGGTTTGACATGTATAAGACAACTGCTTCATATACTTGCAGGCAGTTCAAGTTTATTTTCAATTTTTACCACGCCCCCAAAAATTAACTCACTGGATTTGCCAGGCATGTAACCACACCTTCTAGTAACTTCGGTTGTTTTTTTACTTCGGAATTTGAACCCATCAAGGGTGTGCGATGGCAGGCGATTGGTCATTAAAAAATTGCTTAAATGAATATCGAAGCCATCATATTGAATGGTGAGTTCCGCACAGAAAATTTTATGCCACGAATTCCATTGATTCTCGCAGACGTCCCAACGAAACGAAATGCACAAATGATTTTTGAATTGTTGGTTTTTCTTTGATGCTTCCATATTTTCGAATTCTCCAACATTAATCAAACATTTTTCATGATTTCTATGAGCCTCTGTGAGAATTTATCAGCTGTTTGGCAAAAAAAACCAGTTGGCAGGGCCATGCTCATTCTCACAGCGCATTTTGCAACACTGTTTATTTTGCTGTGCGGCGACGCGTCGCTGCGGCTGAGCAGTTTGCTATAAATACGTCTGACATTGCTATAGTCGGTTCATTATTTGTTCTGCCGTACTGGTGGTAACATCTTTTCTTTTTCTCTTCTTTTGTGCATTTTTTTCTCTACCTTAATCTCCTGGATGTCTCGCACCTTCTCTAGATTGTCCTTGCGCCTTTCGGAAGTGCTTCCATTTTGAAGGGGCACCGCCTGAAACTCCTTGCGCCTTCAATTCAGCCCTGAATATGTTCGTAGGACGGGCTTTGTTTGTATGAAGATGGACATTATCATAAGTAAAGCCTGTTAGCAGTCGATTCAATTCTTTTATATCATATGCTTTTGTAGATATTCACCCCAAGAGGACAGAGACAACTTAATTGTGAAAGTCCTCCATTAACCTCCACCTGCTCATTTCCCAATTTAATTTTTTTTCTTCGTTTCATTTATTATTTATGAGTTGTGTCTCTTTTTATAACGTAGAAACACCATAACTACAACATTAACAACACATCTCAGCAACATTCAAATTTCACATGACAGTAGTATAAATCATATCGAAACTATTAAATTTAGTCAACAGGCAACCGCATTTCCCATTGAACACACAATATTTGATTGGACTTGCTAAGATTTACAGCATAACTCATAATTCTGTTCACTTCTAAGTGGGACCGACCATAAGATAAAATAGAAAATGCCTCGACTTGAAACATAAATGGGAAGATTCTCAAAATTAAAGCGATTTCCAGTTACAATGGAATCAACCAATGTGTAAAAGCAGCTGGGCATGTGTAAAGAACACCACAGGGGGATGAATCTGCAAATGAATATCACATGATAATCGTATTAATCATATCGAAACTATTAAATTGTGTCAACAGGCAACTGCATTTCTCCACTGAACACTCAATTTTTGATTGGAGTTGCTAAGATTATACAGCAAGTGGGACCGACCAAAAGATTAAATAGAAAATGCCTCGATTTAAGGATTCTTTTTTTAAGAAAATTGCTTATCCAATTATAAATGTGGCAGTTTATGCCTTCACATTTAAGAATGATGTCTAGAAAATTTACTGAGAAACAATTGTAGGCACTATTTATATCCAAGAACACCAAAACAACAGCATTTCCTCTTTGCTTTTTCATATTAATATGGACTAAGAGGTTATTTATAGGATTTAAGTGGAAGAATATCATTGCTATCGACAAAACTAACCAGTCTGTCCTTAATCATTGAATTCAAGGTTTCTGCCAACACTGAAATTAGCGAAATAGGTCTATAGTTTTTAAAATCCGTTAGATCTTTGTCTTTTTTTTGGGATTGGAGTTATCTTTATTACACTCCACTCATCTGGAAGGGAGCAGCTTATAAAAAGATTGTTTAGTTCATCAATCTTGCACTGCCATTTAGCGCGTTTAACATTTGATAGGTTATTCCATCATAGCCTCCCGCAGAAGACGTTAAATTCTAGCAAGCTAAACGGTTCCCAATCAGAGGTGCTTGTATTTATTTGGTTATCTGTAAAATTTTCATGCTCTTCCAGAAACTGAC
The DNA here is from genome assembly GCA_018904265.1 of Lordiphosa collinella. Lineage (NCBI taxonomy): Eukaryota > Metazoa > Arthropoda > Insecta > Diptera > Drosophilidae > Lordiphosa > Lordiphosa collinella. Next base: position 985,733 of record JAEIFV010000005.1, on the reverse strand, counting down.
TTTTCATTTAGGCAAGAAATGTCATATGATTTTCCTCTTCAATGCAACATTTATCTTTTTCAGCATTGCCTATTAGACTTCCCAGAAATTTCCATGCCTTTCTTGTGTTTGGGTTTTCATTGTGTTCTTAAATCCTCTTCGCATAACTGACTCGCTTAGCTTTTTTAAAATCAACGACCCAATCTTCCTTTAGTTTTGATGCACGTGTGAGATTTTCAATTGTTGGAAACATATTTGCTTTTTGGAGAGCAGCTTTAAGAATCTCTTTCTCAGATCACTGTTCTACAAATATTTAGGAGTCTTTGTTCCTTGAAGAAAATATGTGGCATTTTGAATCTCACTACCAATCCTCATCCTAAGCTCACTAATACCTGAGAAACTATCAATTCTACCTATGTTTGATGTTAACTTATTTTTGGCCAAAAACCTCCTGGAGTTAAGTAAGTAAAATGGCTTGTCTAGTTGACACAGCCCCAAGGCTTGCCACGTTGACACATCCCCAAAGGGCCAAAGCCGAGCTCCGTTCAATCTCTTGGCTTGTGCGCTTCTAATTTTCGCACAAGAGAAAGGGACCTACAGTTTAACGCCGAATCCGAACGGCAGTTTAAGAAGCTTTTCATGGCTAATTACTACAAAGCTGGCGCCAACAGCAGAGAGGGGTGACCGGGTGTACAGTTTATTCAAAGAAAAAACATTTTCATTAGATGTTCCGAGGCGGGAGGCGGGTCCTCTTGCACAGCGATCGCGCACACTAGCCGCTGAGCCACCCGGCCACCTACCTATATTTGCGCGTTAAATTTTCTATCGGATATAATATTTTTGTGACATCGATGGCATCAGGGTTGATTTTTTGAGACATCGATAACATCTGTGTTGATTTTTTGTGACATCATAACCATAAATTCAAGTTTTTTGTTTTACAGCACTGGAATCATTCGTACGAATGGTCTCAACAGCGTGCTTCAAATGCGAAACAAGTAAACTAAGCGCTCAAGGCTTGTTGAGCTTGTTCAAACGGCATACACAAAATAAAAATCGCAAAAAGGTTCGAGTAGAGGCGAATCATTGCATTTGAAAACTCTAGTGTTTTCCGTACATACACTCCCGTTGACTCAGAGCTTCGGACGTGAGTCGTCATAAGACCTTATTGCTAAAATCTAAGTTCTGCTGCAATACGTAAAGAGTAAAGTTCGTACTCGCGAAATACTCGTAGCTTCGGCCGCGAGTAACCGAGATTACTTGTTGCCGAAGTCAAAGATCTGCCGCGTGCTGTTATGTTATGTTGTTGCAGGTCTCTGGTATGTACATTTTTTTTTCCTATGGAAAATATGTTTCATATTTTTTGATATGCGGATAATATGTGAAAATATGTACATATTTGCTATAGTAGAAAAAGGCTATTTGCTATAATCTTAGCACACGCAGGCAGGTTATGAAAAATTGATTTGGCCAGTTCCTTTGAGTTATTCACTAAACTTAGCAAGTGAACATGTTATATTGTTAATTTTTGTTCTGTCAATGTGGTTTGGTTCTTCTTGTCCACTCGCTCTTGTTCTGTGAGTTGTTCTTGTTCAGTCAGAGTTGTTCACTTGCTCTTGTTCTGTGAGTTGTTCACATCCTCTTGTTCAGCTGCTCTTGTTCTGTGAGTTCTTCAGTCAGAGTTGTCCACTTGCTCTTGTTCAGCCGCTCTTGTTCTATGAGTTGTTCATTGAGAGTTGTTCAGTGAGTTGTTCAGTGACTTGTTCACTCAATTTTGGGACTTTTCAGCTGTTTTTTTATCCGCGTGTCCAATTGTTCAATGTAAGCAACACGCTGGCGTTGCAACCATTTAGAGATGGCTAACAAATAGGCCTCATTCCACAGTGTGACCAACAACGAATGATTAAAATTAGTTTGAATGATCGCTTATTCATCACAATGAACAATTGGAAAAGCACAGATCCAACGAAACAGCCTATAATTCAAACCAACACTAAACAAGTGAACAACTCAACAACTGAACTAGAATAACTGAATAAGTGAACAACTAAACAAGTACTGAACAAGAATAACTTAACAAGTGAACAACTTGAGTGAGTTAACTCACTTTGACAAATGAGCATGTTCAGTGAAATGAACAACCTTTACCCAACACTATCCTCTATGCATCTCTACTTTGCTCTGCCTTGAACAAAACTGGCGTTTTAAGGAATGATATGATCAAGAGTTAAATTTCATTACATTAAGCTGACTCTCCCTACAAACTAATCTCGACGTAATCGAAAAACTTAAGAATGTTTGTAATTTGTTATTAATATAATTAGTTTTAATTTCCAAAATTAGTTCCCACAATGTAGCTTTCATTAAAATGTTTCTTTAATATCTAAAACAATTGCCATTGAAATTCAAATTGAATCAAAAAAGTTTTGTGTGTCTGATTTGACATAGTCGATTAAAATAAATGTGCGTGCTTGGCCGCTGATAAGCACAAAACTCAGCTTAACCCACAGACAAATCCTTATCCGAAAACCCCTATGTCAACTTTTCATACACTTTTCGCACAGACCAAAAGTCAAGAAAGAAAATGCAAAATGAATACAAAAAAAAAAAACTTGACAAAGTCTGGCAGGGCAGAAAGTTTTTGGCAAAATCTCTCCATTGACAAAAGTTGACATATGCAAAAAATGGAAAACAAAACACATACAAATTATCAGCACATTTATCTGGGGAAAATGACGCCAACAAGGACGACGACGAGTATAATGCACGAATGAAAAGTTTTGATTTATTTTTAAGCGCAAAGTTTTTGGCCTGTCACAAAATTTTTGATGAGGGTGAAATCGAAACAGCCGAATGCAAAATCAAATCTGAATGTTTGGGAGGCCCCAGAGACAGAAACGAAGCCAATAGATGGAGCAGCTGAGGATGGCTTTTACCTTTCATTGTGGAATTAAATGAGCTTAAGTCCTATTAACGGACTTGAAGTGGCAAAGTTGATTTTTGTTTTCTTCTTCCTTGGGCCAGCTGCAATTTTTTGTGAAATGCAATCAGGCGGAAAATGAGAAAGAAACTTTCAGAGGATTTTGCTTAATTATTATTAAATTCAAAAGTAGCCACACCCCTTCGCTTCTCTCTACAGGGACATAACTTAGCTCCAGCACGCCCCCAAAATGTCGTATAAGCCCTCAGCATTTCAATTGAAAATGCCACCAAAGAAATCTCCAAACACATGTTTTGGGTGGAGGTTTCTTTTTCCATTTTTATTGAAAGTCCCAACGTGAATCTATTAAGGTTTGACATTAGCATGAAAAACGCATTTTTCTTCTCAACGAGTGTGCGGGGGGGCGAGGACTAAAATGTTTTAAATAACTTTGGCAAGTTTCTTTCCCTTTTTGCATAAAGGTGACAAAGCATTCAATTTCAAGTTTCGGTTTGCTTTGATAGAAAACGCTTCGATTGAGTAAAATTGTAAAATTATTTCTTTCCGGCCAAAAAAAAAAATGAAAAAAGAAGTTGTTTCTGCTCTTTTGAATATTTATGCAATTGAATTGTTTACATAGAAATAATGTTTTTTTTTTCTCTCGCTCTCTTTTTGAAGGGTTCAAAGTTGACAACTTTTCACTGAGTTTTCAGGGCTGGAAGGGGGGCTAAAAGTTTTGCCATTGGCAGCTTAAAAGCTTGCCAATGTCTCGTCGACTTCATCAATTTTGCAGCACTTGTAAACACATAAAGCAAAAAAGACTTTGATTGATTTGTTGTTGGTTTTCTTCTTCTTCAAGTGGAAGGAGAAAATATACTCAAGTGCTTCAGTGACAAATTGATAAATCAACAATATCTCAGACAAAACCATTAAAATAAACAACAAATTTGGTTAGTCTGTCAACATATTTAAAAAAGAAAATAGCTCAGGGATAACTGAAAACTAGGTTTAACTAAAGGGCTTAAATTTGATGGCATGTCCCAAAAATTGTATTTAAAATATTATTCTAAACTTTTTTAAAACCAAAATAAACAAATATAAGAAAACCAATTTCGGATGTGCAAAATTTTGGTGTTCTTGGACTTGTCAGTTGATGCGTCAGATAACAAAGATCAAAAATCATACTGAGTTTCTTCTCATTCATCAGTCTCAGTTTTGCCTGTGGGTAACTTTACTACTCAATGTCATGTATAATTGTCTTTTTCATGTTCAATTTTTCGATTGAAGGCTGTAAAACGAATTTCGGTTTGGTAATTTTGGGACCGGAAAGCCGGAAGAGCAAAGTCTTCCTTCTGAAATACGTACAAACAAATTTTATATTTCACTTACCTCATCTGGGACTCAAACTCGCAAATCACTTACTTCGTCTCGGGAACTTAAACACACATGCCGGCATCTTAGCCCATACGACTAACAAGTACTCGCGCTACATAGCCCAAAATACATAATGTTGAAATGTTCACATTAATGTTGATGCTCTGTTAACTAACATAAGGGAAGGCTGTACAAGATTAATTCCCCTGAGTGACGGGTATATCGAAGTCGGGCTGGACCGCCTTTAACTTACGCTCTCGTTTCATATCATTTTGAAAGATTAATAATGCCCTGCCTACTTTTATTACTCGTATGTTATTCAAGTAACTCAACCGGAAATCTCTATGGCTCTCAGCGGCAGCTAGGAATTGATTTTAGACACAAAGTTTCATGGTAAAATTTTCTTAAAATTCTTCGTAGATTCCGATTCTGGTGGACGATTACCACGCTTTTCTTGGCCCGCACAAATTGACCCGCCCTAATAAGCACCCGAAACCAGAGAACTGAAAAAATCACTTTTTTCTTGATTTCATCATACACAAAAATTCCCCCTCAGCTTTAATTACTCAACAAAATTCGCTATTGATTAAACTCAGCATCAAACCAGCGAACGCTTCGATCGGTTGAGTGAATGTGAGCTGATTGAATATGTTTGCACGCAGGATACAATTATTACAGACTGAGCTTTTGCTTTTGCACCAAGAGTCCGCAACACACTAAACGTTATACGGACATACCTTGTAGTTGTAGTCATGTTTGCTCGTAAATCGGCTTTCTTGCTCACCAATTCAAACATTTTTTACTGTTCTCTCCATTTGGTTGGCCCAGCCAAGGTATACTTAACAAGGTAGCCGCACTTATATAAATGTGAAAATGAGCGAGAGCGAGAGAGCGCTGTTGTTAAACAACATTAAGAGGAAGAACACAAAAAATTCGTCCGCGGAGATGCTTCGCTCATGAATTTTGTTCACAGACTGACACTTAAGCGGCGAGCAAAGAGGGCGAGAGAACGTGTGCGGTCACCTTGTTAAGTATACCTTGGGCCCAGCTAAAAATACCAAAGCAAACTCTCTCTCTCTCTCGTTCGTCTCTGTCAGCAGCGCTGCATCAGCTATGCTCATTCGTGGTTGAACCAAAGGAACAAATACCCGAATTGGGCAAAAAAATTGAGCAAAGTAAAAAAGCACCAAGAAGTGTTGTTTTTTAGAATGATCATACTTGAACAGCAAAAATGTGTGTGTGAGCAATTTGAAAGTTTGAACGCAGACAAGTTTATTCGGGTTTTGAATAAAAATAGGAAAGCCATACAAATAAATTTAAAACTTTCAATCTAATCATGGAACCCTGTTTACACTGAGGCGACTAAAAGGAGTAATAAAAGTACTAAAAATTAATATCATTCTAGCCACCTATAACCCAAGGATTGATGCAATCAAATGACCAACAAATGAGAACAATAATATCATTTCAGTAGGAGACTTCGCTTTTTATTATCGGGTGTGTTACAGAAACCTCTAGAGATTTTCGTATAAACGATTGGATTTTGAACTAAACTGTCAGGACTTTATATGTAAAGTGTCAAGAATAATGTCGCCTACTAGATTAAAGGAAAGGAAAACTGTACTTGGTGTGTGTTTCTCTTTATTTGTGGTGTTGCAGTTCTGGTCTGACGAAAATCTCGAGAGATTTCTGGAACACCGCCGAATATCTCATTTTAAGACTTTCATGAATGAAACGAACCGGAAGGTTATTATTTACGGTTTTTAATTGTTCATCGTTGGGCGCTTAATCAACAAACATAATTACGAACAGATAGAACAGTTTTATTGCCTTAACTTTTAACTCGATTCATGCATCGCAGCGTCGCGGTGCTTGTACTCAGTTGCTGCTTTTTAACATTTATTAAAAAAAAAAGTGTCAGGCACATTTTTTTAAATTACTAAATTAATAATAAGCCTGCCTCTAATTATGGTAGAACAACTTAAAAATTGTATGAGTTACCTTCAAAAATTCGGGCAAGACATAAAAGGACTTATATTTTATTAAAAAAGGCACAACGCGTATTGTGTAAACAGCTTTATTTTCCTTTGATTCTAAGATAAAATCCATGAGAGACTATCACTCGACTTAAGATAAGGCCCTTTTAAATTGGCCTCGTATCAAAATCTGTTCAAGCCACAATAATCGTAGACTTTCCTTTAATTTAACTCACTCATTTAAAGCATTGCTTACCCAATTAGAGGCTAGTCTCCAGTCATCTTCACAGTAGTTAAGTATCCAATCTACCTGTTGACCTTAACCACTTTGATTCATTTCAGTTGCAGTTCCAGTTCTGTTTTCATTTCATATTATTATTGAATTTTTGTTTACCTTTTGCTTGTCAGGACCCGCCAATAAATTGCAAACAGTTTTTTTTTTTTTGGTTTATTAATATTGTGCATAGTGAGCACGACATAAAGTCAATTTATACCACATAATGAACTGTGTAAACCGGTAAACTGGTCAACTGTCATCCCAGGCCTGCGGTCCCCGTTGGCTGGTAATGCTATGAACATTTAAACCCATACAGAGGACTTTTGTGTATATTTATTGATTTAATATCTGCCTCTGGCCTGCGGCCAATTTAATCATCATTTTGTAGGAAATAATTAAAATTCACAATGGCAAAACGACAGGAGCAGAAGGAGTAGAGTTGGTAGGGATGCCATGGGTTAAATTGGTAATATTTTAATAAGCGGCGCGCAGACAACTCAATGCACGCAAGAAACTTGCACTCATAAAATGTGTTGACATGGCGTAGACAGAGAAATAATTTTTGAAATTGAAATTCTTTTACTTTTGGCAACTCATAAATTGAGACTCTAATAGACGAGAATTCATGGCATATGTCTAAATTGGAAAGGGGTAAAGAGTGTGTGTGTGTGTGTTTGTTTCTTGGTCTTACTAAGTGCCATTTCAAGCTCATTAGGGGCCATAATTAGCCAGCACAGTTTATGGGCCACAGACAAAAGAGCAGATACAGATACAGCTACAAATGCAGACAAAAGTACATTACACTAAAAATACGACAAACAGGAACAGGGCTGCAAATGGAAGATAGTATTCGGTTTGGTTAAACGGTGGATGCGCTTTACTTATAATTATATAATCTAAATGCCAAGACTAAACTTTAAAGTTTGACTACAACAGTTGGCGAAGGTGACGGCTGAGTAAAAGCTTAAGGAGCTTCATTAGATGTTTCCATACGGGGTTGAACCTACTTAAGCCTATGCAGTTGAACCTAGTCGAATCTAGTTGAATCTATTTAGTTGTATCTAGTCGAACCTAGTTAAATCTAATTGAACCTAGTCAAACCTAGTTGACCTTAGCTGAACCTTGTGGAACCTAGTCGAACCTAGTTGAACCTAGTTGAACCTAGTCGAACCTAGTTGAACCTAGTTAAATCTAGTTGAATCTAGTTGAACCTAGATGAATCTTGTTGAACCTAGTCGAACCAAGCTGAGCTTAGTTGAATCGAGTTGAACCTAGCTGAACTAAGTGGAATCTAGTTTAACTTAGTTGAATATGGTTGAACCTAGTTGAATCAAGTTAAAACTAGTTAAACCAAGTTAGACCTAGTCTAACCTAGTTAACCTATTTGAATCTAGCTGAATCTAGTTGAACCTAGTTAAACCTAGTTGAATCTAGTTAAACCTAGTCGCACCTAGTTGAGCCTAGTTGAATTTAGTTGATTCTAGTGGAACCTAGTTGAACCTAAATTAACGTAGCTGTACCTAGTTGAACCTAGTTGAACATAGTAGAACCAATTTGAATATAGTTAATTCTAGTTGAACTTAGTTGTACCCAGTTGATTCTAGTGGAACCATGTTGAATCTAGTTGTACTTAGTGGTACCTAGTCGAACATATTTAAATCTAGTTGAACTTGGTTGAACCTAGTAGAACCTACTTGAACGAAGTTGATCCTAGTTGAACCTAGTTTTACCTAGTTAATTCTAGTGGAAGCTAGTTGAACCTAGATGAAAATAGTGGAACCAAGTTGAATCTAGTTGATCCTAGTTGAACCAAGATGAACTTAGTTGAACATAGTTGAACCTTGCTGAACCAAGTTGATTCTAGTTGAACCTAGTTGTGCCTAGTTGATTCTATTGGAAACCTAATTGAACATAGATGTACCTTGTTAAACCTAGTTGAACCTAGTTGTAGTTATTTGAACCAAGGTGAATCTAGTTGATCCTTGTTAATCCAAGTTAATTCCTAGTTGAACCTAATCCAACATAGTTGAACCTAGTTTTACCTAGTTGATTCTAGTGGAAACTAGTTGAACCTATTTGAACATAGTTAAATCTAGTTGAACCTAGTGGGACCTATTTGAACCAGGTTTGAACCTAGCTGATTCTAGTTGAACCTACTTGAACAATATAAAATTAGAACAATATTTGGGTTAGCTATTTAGGTCTACTATCAGTAGTAGGTACTCCAATCAGACCCCAAAGAAACTCCTAACAGAACCAGCTTAACAAGGTTCATTTCCTCACCGCTTTTCAGCCAAATCTTCCCCGAAAATCTATTCATAATAAATAACTTTTCAGGCATTAGAAACAAAAACACAAAACGATTTTTGTTCAATTTCCAATGGCTTACCCACTTCTACTTATTACAAAAGGTAACCACCACAGACTCGGAACACACGCACCATGGGCAAATTCCTTCTAAGTCCCCTACAATTGTCAAATGTAATCCTCTCTGAATGCGTGCAAAAAAAAAAAGAACTTCACACACTCAGCCAAACAAGGAACGCACAAACAGACACGGGCATGTGTTCTTTTCACAAAATAAACAAACAAACGTAGATACAAAATACTTTTTGGCTGCCCTCGTATTATATTCGTTTCCTTTTCATTTTTTTTTTTTCGGAAACATTTCGGTGCGAGGGGGAGGCTAACTTTATGGCCCCGCGTATTACAAACTGAAACATGTGTTTATTGTCCGGACTCAGAGTCGGAGACAGAGACTCCTCTTTCTGGTCTGCCTGTTAAAAATTTTTATTTTCACTGTCAGCGAGGCGTCGCGACGCCGCCGAACGAAGCTGCAACACTTCAAGTGACACTGCAGACACTTTGCACCTCCCTGCCCCTCCCTGCACTCCACCGGGTAAAATGTGAGCCTCATTTGTTTGCATTTAGCGAGTGCGCGGAATGCATTTTGCTTTTGTTCTTGTTGGGTCTTTGCTTTCTGCCAGGTTTGTCATTAACAAATGGCAAATTAAATTGTGCTTAAATTTGTCTAGGCAAGCCGAGCGAATTGAGGTGAAGAAAATGACTAGATAGACTGGTTAGTTTGAGATGGAACAGGTGTATGGCCAGCTTAATCAAAGTGCAGTAAATTTAAACTGGTGTCCCACTGAGAGTTCTGCAGAAAAACAAGGAAGGGAGAGAGTAACTATGCGGAAACTGTGTGGGCTTATCTAATAAAAAAGCTTTTAAAAGTTACGCAGGCGTCATCTTTACGGCTAGTGTGAAATGATAAGACATAATACACCCTCATTTGCTTAAATTAAACAGCAAAGGAAGCTAAGAGAGTGAGCTGTATATGACAGGTATTAATTTATACAAGGATGGTTCTATTAGTAACTCATAGAGCTGTTATATAACTGGGTATACTAAAGTCTGCGGCGCGCAAACATATTCCAATGACCTAGTTTCATATTTTGTGAAAGTAGCAACCCATTGTAACTCATTGTGTTATTTTTATTATTATTCTTTTTAAGAATTATATCTTAGTTATTTTAAGCACAAGCAAGGAGCGGCTAACCTAGACCTAAGTTTATTTTCACCTTAATAAACTCAAATCACGCGGGCCTTTCAAACGCACACCAGGCGCGCGCTCACAATCGATAGGCAATCAATTGTCGATAACGCGCGCCCTTTTTATCGATAACATGCTGCCGCTAGCAGATGCCAGCGCTGCCGTCAGCGACAGCGCCAGCGGCCTTTAAAAGTCGCTCCCCAAACGTAATCGAGCTCATTTAGTTCCAAGGTATACTTAAGTATACCTTGCTCTGCCCTACAAACATAGAGAATTTATCAGCTGTTTGGGAAAAAAACGAGTTGGCAAGGCCATGCTCATACTCTTTGCGCGTTTTGCAACACTGTTCAGTTTGCTATAGAGCAGGGTGCTATAAATACGCCTGGCACTGCTGTAGTCAGTTCATTATTTTTTCTGCCGTACTGGCGGCAACATCTTATATATTTTTTCTTTCTTGTGAATTCTTATCTCCTACCTTAATCTCCTGTATGACTTGCACCTTAACTAGCTAGCCGTTGCGGTCGTGAGCAGTTGCTCTTTCCTCACGCAGCTGTTCGAGCTCTTACTGCTCCCGCTCTAGTTCTTGTAAGTCTAGCTTATGCTTTGGCTGTTGATTTTAAAGGGGAGCACTTAAATTTGTCACTTGCAGAGTCAATACATTTGAGCTCTGGTTCAGGTCTTCAATTTGTTTCTTAAGTAGAGTCTCTTGTTTCTAGAGCAGCGTTGTTCAAAAAGAGCGAGGCCAAAAAGTGAGAGTATATTGGTGTGCGATATTAAAGCGACACAGCCCAGCTTTGAACAGCCCTCAACGACGGCTGGGCAGCAAATGAAGGCAAAGAGAGCGCTGCTTACGCTCATATGCCCGACTTCGGCATGCGCTCGGCTCGTGTGCGTGTAAATAGCCGAGTTTATCAAGATAATTCACTGTCAGCTGTTGGCTATCGACGAGTTGTGTTTGCTGGTTCATCAGTTTGATCTAAACTTTTCTTCTCTGTTTTCAGATGTGCAAGAGTTTGTTAGAGCTCCGTATGTTTCAGTCGTGTCACCTCCGAAGCTTCGAGCTGCTGTATATTGAACCTTAGGTTTGGCTAGATCAGCTGTTTTTTGATTAGGTATTCTTCATAAGTAGCGTCAAGCGTTCGAAGCGTTGCTAATTCTTCAGCCTCTTGAAGGTGGTCTTTAAGCTGTTTGATTTCTTGTCCAGTTTGGAAGAGCTCCGCTTTTCTAGAGGAGAATCAATTCTCTTGGGCCTTTTCAGCCAATTTCTCTGACTCTTGCAGCTCGTCTTTAAGCTGTTTGATTTCTTGTTAGTTTGGTTCCTCTTTAGCTAGCTCCAACCATAGTCCTCCGAGCTTTCTTTAGGGGAAAATGCAACACGATTGCAGACCAACTGAGTTCGTCATTGGCCAGGTAATTTCACATACAGTTTCAGTGAGGTAGGGAGTGCTTTCTCAATTATTGTAAGCGCAGTATACCGTCATACAAAATGTTCCAGAGCGTAGGGCCTAGTATCGACCATTGAGGAACACCTTTGGTGATGCTGTACTGTCTGAGGCTCAGGTCGGTCTCGTACATGAGTACCCTGTCGTTGAGGTAGTCTTCAATAATGGTCGCTAGACATGCTAGAATACCTATAGTATTAAAGTCTTGCAGTATATGCTGCTACCCTGCTGAGTTAAGGCGTTTTTAATGTCGGAGTGAGACAATTAGGCCGTACTTCTTTTTTAATTTTCTACCTTATAATAAATGATTTAAACTACGCGCGCTCATTGAAATGGACAGCCGAAGCGCGCCATAACCATTCCTATCGATGATTTCTCCGATCGACAGCGCTGTCGTTGTCGACTGCGGGCAGCCGGCTATAAAAACAGCGCCTGGTCGGCCTGACACCTCACTTAGGGCCGTTTTCTCATGTTCCTGTTTTTGCTGAAATCAAAATCCACCTAGATTTCGCAACAAGGTGGATTTTGTGCAAATTGTTCTCTTATGTAGGTGGTTTATAAATTGATCATTTTTGGGCTATTGCTGCACGGTCACAATCGAATTGGCCGAACAATTTATTGAAAAGTTGGGCATTTGGCGCGCTTGTTAGCAACTCCGCGACAAGCTATTTTCAATTGCAAGTACCTACTAGTCGGAGTTGGCAAAGAAGTGAGCGCACAAATACCAAACTGATGGCGGAACTCAAAATTTGTAGTTGCTTTTTACAAAATTAGAGTCCACATACATAACAGTCCTTGCAACTGATTGTGCTACAGTTATAGATTCTAGGGGAATTTCTAGCACATCTCTCTCTTCAGCAATGTCTGCACTTGGCTGACTAAATAAACACGTCCAGTTATTTCCATTTTTATTTACTTATTAAAAATTCAGACTACTTTATTTCACAGAGGCAGTTTTAGTTTACAAATTTTTCAGTGTGACCATACATAAAAAACCTCACTAAACCATACCTAAAAAAATGTACAGTATGTCAAGAAAGTGTAAAAAGATCTACATTTTTTACTTATTTTGCAAATAAAGGTGCTTTTGGTTAAATTTTATTTTGATTCTTTATGGTTCTTAAAACTAGATTGCAACAGAAAGTAACCAAATCCATCTAGTTTTAACATTTTAAAAAATTAAACAAAAAAAAAAAAACACTTTTAAAAAGTGTCAAGAAAGTGTTTTTACAAAATGTCAAAACTTATATATTCTCACCACAGGAGCTTAAATGGTAAATAAAATATTGATTCTAGATAAGTTTTCCACGCTGAATCCGAATCTGCTTTTAGAAATTCCATGCTGGAGATGAGAGATGATAGCTGCGTCGTAGTGTGACCATAGTCGATAGTCGCTCGTGACTAGTAATCGATAGTCGCTCGTGTCCAGTGGCAGTAAAAGGGGGTAAAAGCTGGAGAATCCGTAGTACTAGCATGTGCACCGAGTACAGATTTGCTTCGTTTTGATCGTTTGAGCCGGAATGATGTCGCCTCTCGTTGAGGTGCCTCGATTGAGGAGCCTAAGTTGAGGTTAAAGTCGCCTCTGGTCCAGGACTTCGATACATCGATGCGAGGATGGATTTTTTTCCAGCTCTATGAAGATAGCTTTCAAACTGACGGAGACGGACAAACGGACAGGGCTAAATCAACTCAGCTCGTCATGCTGATCAAGAATATATATATACTTTATGTGGTCGGAGATGCTTTCTTCTATGCGTTTTAAGCATCCGGGCAATTTTATAATACCCCTCTTAAGGGTATAATAAGGAGTCATTAATTTTTAAGATTAGGACCCAAGCGAAATATTTAAAGCATTTAAAATTAACATTTAAGAATACCTAAGTAAAAAAACTGCATGCTACATTTTCGCCCACCACACATTTGTATTTTTTTTGCAACTTAATATATTTACTTCACTTCATTTACATTCTCATTTCTGCAATACATTTCTTTCATCTCATTTCTTATGTCTCTGTGTTTTTGTGGCTATTTTTAAAACGAGATATGCTAGAACAAATTGCTGCTACTTTGTTGCTAAAACAGAATCCCAGTAATTAGCCAAGTAATTAGTAAGGATTTTTCAAACGAAAAGCTAGAGCTGAAATAAATTATTTTGGTTACTCACTAGACGCAGTGAAAAATGCTGTTTGGAACATGTGTTGCCACATTATCGAAAGAAAAAAAAAGGAAAAGGCGCATTCCTGTCTGTCTGCACACATAGCATTCGACACCTTTGTCAGGCACACGGATATAATGCTAAAATATTATACCGATATTATGCAAATTTTTATTGTTTTTCATGTGGCAAGCGGGTGGGCCAGGGCTAAAAGGGATTTGGTGCGTGATGAAATTAGGATAATTTAATAGATTACGCTTCGGCGTTGATTTTTCATGGCAGCTGAGGGAGTTGGGGATACATCATCATACATAATACCTGTTATGTGCCGTCTACGCGTATTGATTGCATTTACCTTACGCCTGGGCATTGTTGTCTGGCTTTGCCACCCACTTGGGATTTGGAAAATTTTTGGGACGCCCTCCTTATTTTGTGAGGTCCTTAATGCCTTTTCTTTCGTCCTTTTTGGTGTGTTTTTTTTTTTTTGGGGATTTTTGGAGTGAGTTTTCGCCTTCATTTTGAACGCTTGCCAGGCATATCACGTAGTTTCAAGTCGCATTTCGTCACCTGAACACAGCAGGCGATGCTGGTTTTGGGGGGAGCTCAATAAATGTTTAGTGGCCAAGGAGCTCAGATTTTGCAGACACAGGAGAGGGCTATTTATGTGCTGGTGCCGTAAGAGCACTTGTTAAGCATAAAATTATTCAAACTTCGATCCATTTTATGGATCAGATTTACATTAGTAATGGATATTTATGGGCTAGATATTTTATGGTTAAGTCGAGGTACATGTGAAAAGATTTGGAGCTAAGCTGACGAGCTGTAAGTCAGGTGGGGGAGGAAAATAAAATGGGGAAAGGTAACTGTCCTGATGCTATTTCCACGATTCTATGCAATGCTCATTGTGTAATCTCTAATACTACTCCCAAACTTACACTAATCCAGCTCGAAAATGAATAGAAATCTGCTCTAAAAGCCAAACCAATGAAATTCATAAACGAAATATTAGCCAAATCAATGACCAAATTCATGAGTGTGATATTAATTGGAAAACTCGTTTAGGAATTGATGAACTTTTCGAATATTTCAATGGTTTTTGTGTGTTGTCAAAAACATACAAACCCTCACACACTCACGAGCTACTCCTACTGAATTGACTGACCATTGTGGCTTTGCAATTCTCCTCCCTCCCTACCTCCCTCCCTCAACACAATTCATCCGAGTAAATGGCTCAAATTGATTGAATTTTGCACTTTGGTATTCATGCTGCAAAATTTATGAAGCTAAAAACAAAAAAAAAAAAAAAAAAGGGACAAATGCCAAATTAATGGCAAACTTGCCTCAACTTTTTTCATCTGGTTTTATTAATGAAGGCAATCGAAACAGTTTGAAAATTTCACTTAATGGATTTTAATTATGCATTTGCCGAGTGGAAAGTCAAGAAGTT
Organism: Lordiphosa collinella; assembly: GCA_018904265.1. NCBI lineage: Eukaryota > Metazoa > Arthropoda > Insecta > Diptera > Drosophilidae > Lordiphosa > Lordiphosa collinella. Next base: position 970,610 of record JAEIFV010000005.1, on the reverse strand, counting down.
GGCCATTGAATATTTGATTGTGCCAGTGAAAGCTGTTGCATACTTGGGGGCGCGGGCTAAACGAAGCATAAGACGACGCTGGCATTCCTTTTGGCTGGCGGGCAATCTGTGAATTCAATTTGCCCACATTTCAATTTCCTTTCATTTTACGCTCTCTTACGCATCAAATGCTAGCAATTGAATCATCAAAGCTCAACCGCAAAGTAAAAACCCACAAAAAATCCACATATGTCCAAGCATGCACTAGTCTGGCTTAGTTTATTTGCCTAATACGAACAAAAAATAGAAAAAATAAACAAAATTTATGCATTGCCAAGTGGATTTGGGGTTTTTTTTCTTTTGCTGGTCGCTGGCAATTTGGAGTTCATTGTACTTGTGGGGACTTGACAAATGAGCATCGCCTCCGGACTTAGTTATGATAAATTATGGTTGACTATTTGAGAGCAGGCCAAGTCTTGGAAGGACAATAATGCCAGGCAATATTTTGTTTTCTTAGATTTATGCGATAAAAACAACAAAACAAAAATTGCATTAAGAGCAGACAAGTTACACAATTTGCACTTACTTATTAAGGGGAGGAGGAGATTTGAGATGAAATAATTTGATATAGAAATGGATAAATAATAGCTAAGGCTTTGGCTCGACAAAAGATACATCGATCTCTGCATCGATTGTTTTTAAGCTAAGAAATATAACACAGTAAGACAAAATCAAATCATCGGGAGATGGCACATACTTCGGCTTGAAATAAGATGGCTCAAACCTTTTCGAACCAGTTCCTGCCACCCGAAGTCCAGTTCCTTGGGGTTTCAGAGACTCGTCTTTGGTCCACTGAAATTATATGACCTTTCATCCAAATTCATTTGGTGGCTCCTCCTCTTATGTGTCCGGCGAGAATGGTTCATCTCCAGTTATGCAAAAACAGGAACATGAGAAAACGGCGCTTAGTGCAGTTAATGGGGAGACAAAGAAGCAACCAAAGAACAATTTCTAGGTCTGATCTTACACTTAAATTGAATTTAGTATGATTTATCTCTATTATAGACTAAAAATAAGAAAACCAAACTTTTTTTTTCATAGAACTAACTCGGCTTTTGTATGTCTACAGAACTACAATATAACAAACATTTTTTAAGGTCCTTATTTCCCAACCACTTGCTTCCACCTGAATTCATTATTGCATTTCCTTTATTTTCACATAAATAAATTTAAAAGTAGCAATAAGCACTTAATCCAGGACCCGTTAGACAAAGTCCTTGCGTATTTGCACAATTTATTGGTGTTTAATTGCTAAAGGATTTTCTGTCGGTATGCAAAGCGAAATACTTATTAGCGGTTTCCAACGTATTCCGTTTGGGCAAGCATGAAATTCTAATTTGAATGCAGGCGGACTGGCAATGGGTGCCATTGTTATGGTCGCGACCCAATGAGATTATATTAATTAATTTGCCATTGATTGCAATATTAGCATCTTATTGTCTCCGACTCCATTTGAGCGTGGCTGAGAGGATAGAACGGTGGAACGGTTAAGGGTTCAGGCGAACTTGTGTAATTTGCTAAGTATTTTAATACAACACATGCTTCAGCTCATAAATTCAGCTTGACAAGTCATTTGAAGTGCTCGTCACTCACTTCATAAATGCCTCACATATGCCTAGTTAAATATTTACCATTTAAGGCAGCTTCTCAATTTGAAGTTGGCAAACCACAAACAAAGTTTTATAGCTAAACAATTTCCGGCCACATGCGTTTACATTATTAGCATATTGACGAAAAATCTAGTTGGGGCGGGGGGAGTCCCCTTTGAAAAACTGTCTAGTCATAAAACTTTTGCCTAAGCTTATTTTGATGTCAGTTATGTGTGTGTGTGTGTGTGTGTGGGAGGAGGGCCGAAAAGTTGTGGCCCTCAGTCAAGCTCAAGTCAAAACACATTATCATCGCATTTGGAGTCCTTGACAGACAACATTTTTGACATAAACGGCATTAATCTATCTATATGTATGTAAGGATATGTAGTTGATGCAAGGAGAGCAGGAAATGTTAAATTGAAATTAAGTCACAGCTGAATAAACACACTTAAGGGATTATTGACTTGGGCCAACTTAAGCGAAAGTTCACTTTAAGAATTGATCAACTGCAATCTATAAATATTTTGAATATTTGAGAGTTTTCTTAAAGCGGTGTAATGCTATTTTTGCCACCGCCAGATATGCTTTTTTATTAGGCGAGTCGAACTTATTTATGTCAAAGTTATTATTTTTTATACCAAAAAGAAAAAAGTTCAACACCGCAAAAACTCAGCAAAATACAGCAAAACACCGCAAAACATCGCAAAATACTGCAAAAACACCTCAAAAACATTACAAAACACCGTAAATCATCACAAAAGCACCGCAAAAACCACGCTTAACACAGCAAAAACACCGCAAAAACAGCACTTAAGACCCAAAAACACCGCAGAAAACTCAGCAAAACACCGCAAATCTTAGCAAAACATCGAAAAACGCAGCAAAACAACGCAAAGTCCCAGCAAAGCCCCCGCAGTAACAGTGCAAAACACCTCAAGGACACCGAAAAAAGCAGCAAAATACTGCAAGTCACAGTTAAACAGCGAAAACATCACAGATAACCGCAAAACGCATCCGAACACAGCAGACCACCGCAAAAACAGCAATAAATCGAAAAAGACCTCAAGTCATTCTAAAAACACCTCTTAACACTGTAAATACACTTAAAAACACAGCAAAACACCGGAAATCTCCGAATTTTTTTCAAAGCGGTGTATTGCTACTTTTTCCACCGCAAAAATACCGCAAAACCTCGCAGGAAATTCAGCAAAATACTTCAAATCATAGCAAATCATTAAAACAACTCAGCAAAACAACGTAAAGTACCAGCAAATCACCGCAATAACACCGCTCAACTAAATTCAAATTTCTAATCAATAATTTTGGGAATTTCTTTAATGCTTAAATAGCAATTACTTTTAATTCCGCTGACTCTACAGCACCCGTTTTAAAGTCGACAATTTTTGTCGATTTGCGGAACTCGGAACAGCAGTCAAATCGATTTTCAACAATTCCACTCGTTTTTGGAATTCGGAACAGACCCGCTTATCCATCTTTTGACCAGCAACCAATCAGTCAATATGTGCTTTAAGTTTATGAGCCAGAACTCTATTTTTTTCCAGTTTTCAGAGTTTTATTTTCGATTATGATTTGTGAATATTCCCCAAAACTTTTTTTGGAATCCCTTAAGAAAGGATGAACAAAATGTTTTTGGTAAATTGCCTTAGTAATCGAAATATGATTTTAAAAAAATTTGTCGGCTTTGGTTATGTGCCGTCACCCAAAAAAAGTGACCTCAAATTAGGTTAAAAAATAATTTTTTTTCCAAAATGATAGCTTTTGTTCCAAAAGCTAGTAATGCATCTTTTGACAAAAATATTTGTGTTTACAGAACGAAAAAATATTGATTTTTGCCAAAGTTATCTTCTAAAAACAAATCTATGATCACAACAGCACCTCTTACCCTACGATTCGTACGAAACATTCTAAAACCGAATAATGAGTGTTATTATTAATGAGAGTAAGCTGGAAAATTCAAGAAATGCTCGCTCTTAGTTCAATTACAAAATATGTTTGATTGAGTACAACATTGACTTATAGTGCTAGCTACGAAAAGTGTGCAACGGAAAATGCGAATTATTTTTAAGCAAGTCTGTTCTTAAAACTCCCAAATGATTCTAACTCTTTTGTTATGGAGTGATGGTAAATTTTTGATATACAGTAGTTCTAGCTTTGGCCCTTTGGGTCTGTGTCATCTTGACAGGCTAATTTTACTTTGTTAGTTCTAACAAAGAGGCTAATTCATGGCCTTTGGATATTTCTAGCCTTCTTTGTTTTAATACAGAGAACTCGTTTTAGAACAACTTGTAAATAGCTTTAGAATTTAATGGGCTTAAACCAAAACATTTTGTAATTGTTTCTTTCTATAATGTTTTAGGACAGAAATTAAAAATTACTGGACTTCGAGAATAAATATTTTGTACTTATTTTGAGAGTTCACTTAAGGCCTTTACCTCCTAAAAGTACGACCAAAAATATTTTAAAATAATTTGAAATGTACTAAATATATCCAGAAACAGTCAAATCAAGTATTTGGGGATTGAAAAATCGTACTAGAATTAAGAATTCAGAAATTTAATCAAATATTTTCGTACTTACCGTACTATCGATACCGTTTGTACTTAATTTAAGTACAAAGTTTTCGGTTATTTTTCTGAGTGTACACCTAAAAACACAGCAAAACACTAAAAGTCACAGCAATAATACTGAAACACACCGGAAAGCACCGCAAACACCCCAGAACACAGCAGAACATCTAGACTCAGTAAAACACAGCAAATCTCAATAAATCAGTAAATCACCTCATTACTATATTAACAGCTCTTTAAATTCAAATCAATTTCAATACGGTAAACACCGCTTTACTAGGTAGAATATGCAAGTGTGTGTGTGTATCTAAGGTTATATACGGTGTTTTGAGGTGTTAGTCGAACTAGGTATGTGGTGCAAGCAGTTTCTTAAAATTGATTTGAGATATGCAATGGGGATTGCTATACTCTTTGTAATGATTTCTAAGAGACACTAAAGTGTTTCGTTTTATTTTTATTTTAAGTAAAACCCCACCGCTGGCACTGCTCTGCCTCAACATCATTAAACTTTGCCCCCCGCCGTCAACATCAAACGGTCCAGGCCTCATTTACAGCATAAAACGCACAATTTACTTAGAGTTTATTAAAACAAACATTTCAAGAAATCATCATCAGGCATCATCAGGCATCATCCGTCGTCCACTTGAGGCGGCCAGTGCACATTTAGAAAGCGGAAGCCCAGAATGCAAACATAATCAGAAATCAGCAGAGAAAGAGAGTGCACAGACAGATACTCGAGAGTTCAAATGCATTTTGCAATCGTTGACTTTGGCAAACAGCAAAACACAAATGCAAATTCAAATAGTAGATATCCACGCAATTAAGGCAATTATTTGCATTTCTGTAAACATCTGCTGCTATTGAATCTAATGCAAAAAAAAAATTGTGAAAATCAACTTGTTGTTTTGCAAATCAATCAAGTCAAACAGGAGTGAAGAAATGAAAATGTTCTATTCAACAGGGACAAAGCTCTGCTCAATAAGAGAGCAGGTAGTCTGTATAACTATTTCACAAGTGAAATAAAACTCCTTTCAGTGCTTAATTTTACTTTGTCTAAGCTAGGAAAATCTGATTAGAATATGTATAGCAAAACAAGGAGCTGTTATACTTAAACGGTTCTGACTGACCTTTCTTATAGATACAATTTAATACAATAATTTCTCAAGTTCTGTTTTAGTTTTAACTCACTCCACTAAAATTCTGCTCTTTACATGAACTTGAACCATTTTCATTTTCTAGTTTAGCTAATTAAATTACCTCTCTAAAAGTTGATTAATTCGAAAAAACCCCTTTGATTGCAGAACACTTTACAATCCCATTCGCTCTCGTTTTTCCCTCACTCACTTGCCTCACATGTCCTCTGGCCATTTATCTTGATTTGTACAAACCTAACGACGTTTAAATGCTTGTTTCTAGCATTTTTGCACCATTTGTAGCATTTTTGGGTAGCATCACGTTTACCTAGCCCCCCCGTTCATCCAGGCAATCTACCCCACGGCTTCGTCATCGCATTTGCTGGGTCATGTTTATGCTTGAATAATGTTGACAAAATCGGACAACGGAAGAGAGCAAGAAAGGAAAACGAAAGATACAAACCAGTTACACGCCATCATAGACATGCAACCGGGCTCTAAACACTTTCAGGTTCAGACAGGTCTCGTCCAACACCCTCCCCCCGAATACTACGCGAATTTGCAGACAAATTGTCGCTGCCAGTTGAGCTAGCTGTTTTGGGTTTGGGTGTGAAAATGTTGGCCAAGTGGGCAATGGAAATGACAATACATTGGCATGGGACTAGAGATGGAAGTAAGGTGAAAGAGTAGCTGCATAGGTGGTCAATTAATTTTAATAAAATTAGGGCGGTGATTATACAGCTGAAGTGGTTGTGAAGTAATAAAGAAAATATGGTTAAATTATTAAAAATATGATAAGATTTTATCACACTTTCTTAATTTCTCAAGATATTACCGGTTTATGCACTATTTCATGACAAATGCCCTGCCAAATATGCAAAGTTTATTTCCTGTAATAATTTTTATACACTGTATAAGATCGGAGATATTAAGTTTGTGCAAAGGTATGGAACAGCCATAAGGAAGCATCTCCGACCCCATAAAGTATATATATTCTTGATCAGCATCAACAGCCGAGTCGATCTAGCCATGTCCGTCTGTCCGTCTGTCTGTTTTTCCGTCTGTCCGCATGAACAAAGAGATCTCAGAGATGGTAAGTGATAGAGGTTTTACATGTATGGGAAATATGCTTCTTATACTTGCAGGCATATCAAGTTTATTTTCAATTTTTGCCACGCCCCCTCCCGCCACGCAAATTGGAAAAAATGTCATATCTCCCACAGTTTTATAGGTAGAAGGTTCGTTCCTTCTGGACATATGTAGTAATCAAGATTATAAAACGAACCGCCAGGATCCGTAAGGATCAGATATGAACTATACTCAAGTGATGAACAAAACAAATTTCGCTGCAGCAGCGCTGCTTTTAGCTGCTACTGCAGCAGCAAAATACATACTAAGCATTCAATTTCGTTGGTACAGAGTATACTATAGTCCGGCTCGACCGACTTTCTTACTTGTTTATTTGGAAGAGATGAGATAGATATAGCATTTATAGCGGAAGATAAGAATACGATTCTTCTTTACCTTAGCGATATCTCAACGCTATTGCATTCTCATCTCCATTAGGGAAGAAGTGTGCCACTCTGCGACGCTACTGGACGGCAAGAAAGCGATGCTTTTGGGAGATAAGAAAGCGTTTCTTCCTGGGGATAAAAAAAGAATTTCTGAGGAATAAAAAATCGTTTCTTCCTAGAGTTAAGATAGCGTTTCTTCGTGGAGACAAGCTTACGTTTTTCATATCATCGAATTATATTAATTTTTCTTTTAAACTTCATACTTACTCTGGGATTTGAACTTTGGACTGAAAACATTTGGAATGTCGTCTCAACCCGTTGCACCATTTTTTACATTGTTAATACAAATTTACAGCTATCCGATTAGAGATATGGAGTTTTAAGAACCTGATTCAGGTTCAGCGAGAAGAACTTGTCTGAAATAAATCATTCCTTTTCCTTTGAGCAGATGGTTTCATATTTTGTAAAAATACTTTCGACACTTCAAATGGGGATTTTATGTGTTTTCCCAGTTCTAGTTTTTTTTTTTGCAAAATTTGTGAAATGTTATTCCTAGTAAAAGACTTTCTCAACATACTAGGGTATTCCGAAAATGATTGAGATTTGATTTCGATTTCGTAGATCAGCTGTTCAGCTGCTCCATAATATTATCCAGGTAAGTGAGGAATTGAAGGTCTACTAATTGATTTCAAATAAATTTGATGCAACATTAACACTAACCTGCGTTTTGCGTCTGGTTTTGGTTTGAATTTTGCTGTGTTGAAATCATGGAGAACGTTGCAAGTTTTAGCATTTTAAGTTTTAATAATTAAAAAACGCTTTCGTTTTTGCGTTGCGAGAAACTGAATCAATTCCGTTTCTGAAAAGTTGTAGTGGAAGTGGAATTGAGAACATGCCTGATATACACCGAAGTGATTTTTATAAGATTGGATTTGTAAAACCATTGTTCTGAAGCAGAAAGTCTGCCATCATTCCTGACAACCATTATTTTGGGCTTTAACTATTCACTTTCATTCCCCAGAAATCACAGTATTTCTGCAATCGTAAAAATAAAATGATAATGCCATCAGAGTATAGCAGTAGTCTTACGCTAACGTCCCCGATAGAGTCCTCCTACCAATTGATCATGAAGATAATTGCTTTACGCCACTATGAGTTTGCAACTCTTGTAGGGAACTCTGTCCTGGAGAGTGCTCGCCGTGTTTAGGGTTACAGAAATTTATGATTTCTTATAGTCGTGTTTGCTGCAAATAGATTCCTTAAACAACAATCCGATATTTCAATGTGTTCCTTTATGGACTTTATTTCACGATATTCTATAAGGTAATATTAATTCTGTACGAGGGCGTTAGGGTTTCCTGTTGTCCGATCGTCTGGATCCTTCCGTGGGTGTAAGTACCTGGTTTCCAGTTTCGCGTTCCAACTACTTTGATTCGCGGAAGCAATCTAATTAAATGTCGGGCTCCAGCCGGAAATTCGGATCAACAAGAATTATGAGCAGGCTCGATAGCTCTGTAAAGTATTAAAACCATGGGGTGGATTGACAATCCAAACTATACAAATTAAGGTGGATGCCCTACGACTCCATAGATAAGGAGGCTAAGTAGCTTTGAGGGTTTTCCTTTGTTCTCCGAGCTCTGGTGACTGAGTGACTTGCTAAGCGAGCGGGCATCGGCTTTTTATATTGTTTGCTCGCTTTTGGCTCACGTCACCCTGAGCTTTTTGTACGGTCGCCATCCATAATTATCGACTATTAATCGATATCGATCGAAGGCGCCAATACGTTGCATTTGAAATTCAAACCCATCCATTATTTCATTGGTCCGCGTTGGTACAGTGCATACCAATCTTCAGAAATTTACAGCAGTAATTGCCTATGAGCTAGGTCAAATGCTGCTTTGAGTACAGTGCAATAGTTCTTTCAAAACCCAGCTTGAAGTTCATTTAGAACTATATTTTCTTCTATGCAGCAAGTGTAAGACGTGCATTTATAATACCCATAAATATCTTGACAGCGCAGTTCATTGAAAAAGATAATTGACCATACATAATCAGATTTTGTCGGACCAGTTTAAGGTTTACAAAATAAGTCAGTGTTAAGGGAAACATAAGCATAGCATACTTTTCAGGGTATTTACCATGATTTCTCTGTATAAACTACTTATAACAGAACAATGTATTTACGTATCTCCTTCATTTAAACTCACTTTACCATCTCTAGGACCCAGGACCTTTGTCTGCCACTCTCCCCTTCCTCAGAGGTTTTGAGGTTGCACTTTTGTATCTCTTTCTTTCTTTCTATTTTCATTTTTTGTCTTGGCTGGGTAAATGTTTTAGAAAAACGGTAACGGTAACTCAACGCTATGTTATGACAAGTGGCTGCCGCTCCACGGTTCTCTTCCAGGCCATAAAGCAAATTGATGATGAAAAAGTTGCCGCCGTGTCATGGCCTGTTAAATGTTGGCAATAAAAGTGAAAATTCCTGTCATATTGCGGTAACAGTTAGTTGGCCAGAGAGTCAAACGATTTAAAAGGTGTTTAGTTTGAGAGTTTACTGCGTTTGCTTTACAGGCTTCACTCGGTAAACACTTCAATCTGATTGCGCGGAAATTGCTTCAGCTTAAGCACACCTGGGACAAAGCCATAACCATAAAGAAGCATTCCGATTTATGACACAAAATGCGACATTTTTATTACACATATTCAGCGAGCGGGGGGAAGGAGGTGAGGATAAACAAATGCTTAAATGAAATTTAACTAAATAATCTCTCTCCTTTCCGCACCCACCAAGATAAATTGCCACTATGGCGGCAACAAGAAAATAATACCAAAATACACCAAAAAATAATCAAAATCAACCGCAGCAGCCACGCGTCACATGAAGTGCGCCGCTGCTGATTGAAAAAAGTTGTAAATTTTGTGTTGCCAATATAAAAAAAGGACAATAAATAAGGGAGAGCAGGAGAGAGAGTTGGGCAATTGATAAATTTAATGGCGTTACGCATGTCAAACTCACAAAATCCTTAAAAGTGTCAAATTGCCTCGCCTAAATAAATCGCACTGCAAACAACAAACAAAACGGAAGAAAAATGGGAAAAATCTTTGGCTAATGAAAACGGCAAACCGTCTGGCTGAACTAATGGACAAATAGCACAAAGTATGCAAAGTGCCAGGTGACGTTTATAAATTGTGCAAAAATAAAAACCTTCTGATAGATGTATACTTATGTTCTGAGCTCAGAACTCCAAAAAAAAAATACTAACCCCCAACTTTTTTTTACCATAATCTTACACTTTTGAGTTGGCTTAACAAAACTTTCTATAGCCATCATTAATTTTGTTACGGATACAATTTGTTGACAAAAATAAAATTAATTGTATTAAAAGTTTCCTTTTTTAGGTTCTTCTTTGCTTGGAGAGGGATTTGACTTAAGCCCAGGTGAAAATTTGGGAACAAATAGAAATGTAAAGAATTTTTAAGGCAGGGCTTAATCAATTTTTATTAGAGCGAAGCTCTTTTGCGGACGGTCGACTGGGGGACAAATCCAAAAAACGATTGTCTTTGCGACAGATTTCTTTGGCTACGCTTTTGACTTTGCCATGTCAGCAGCTTTGGCGAGTGGGTCTGTGATGAAAAACAGTGACCAAAACAGTGACCAAAACAGTGACCAAAACGGACAAAACAGTGATAAAAACAGTGACCAAAAGGAACAAAAGGAAAAACAGAAAAAGGATAAAAAAAAGTGACAGTGAAAAAGGCAAAAGACAAAGTGCCCAAAACAGTGCCCAAAACAGTGACAAAAACAGTGTCCAAAACAGCGACCAAAACTGGGATCAAAACAGTGACCAAAACAGAGACCAAAACAGTGACTAAAACAGGACCCAAAACAGTGACTTCCATTCCGCTTCTCTTAATTTAAATTTTCAAAAATACAAAAATATGGAGGGTGACAAGCACATCAACGGTTACTAGATAAGGTTTAATTTATTTGTTGGTGGAAATAAAAATAGGGCTATTTTGTAATTAAAAAATTAAAAAAGATCTTAGGAAAATTTTCTTCACCAGTTATTTTAGTAAACAAATTTGATTATCATTATTACCCTTTGCCAATAAAAACATTATTTTTTTTGCTACAGTAGGCTGCAAATGTACCCCACTGCCAGTCTAAGGTTTAAACACAGTAAATGTGGCCGTTTCACTCACTCACATGAAATTAGTAGGCTCACACTCATTTGTCAACTTACAATAAGGGAGAGATTTTACGGACAGGACCACCTTATACTAGTTTCATCATGGTAAGTATTATGTGATTGTCAGAATCTTTGATCTAGGTTCAAAAATGTGCTTAAATTGCGAATACTTACACTAGATCTGCCCACAGGTTTGCTTATTAAAACTAAAGTCTACAGTGACTTATTAGTTTATGAACTGGCACATTTACTGAACTGGCAATGAAGATAATTTTCAATAGGTTTGACGGCTTAAGCCCTCTAGAATCCCTTTATTATCCCATTAACTTTGAGTAAGAACACACGTTGCAAAATGTCTTTAAGCACTCAAGTCTACAATATCTAGCTGCAAATGCTTAACATTTCGTCCAAATCCAATTAGGCCAAGAATGGCGTATCAGGTAAGATCCTGTCCAACGAAATGCATTTAAAATAGCTGGAGCCCTTGCAGCACATTGCCGCCATAAACCCAAAAACTTTACAACCATTGTGGGGCCAAGACGGACGGGAAAGGCAAAGTCAGCTTCGGCTTCGGCTAAATGCATCACGTATTGGATTTTGACATAAACGCTTGTCCTCGTTAGCGCCGCATCGTGTTCGAGGTGGAAAGGTTGGCATTGTGGTGCGGTTGGTTATGGTATGCTATGCTGTATGGTGGTGGCCGCCCGCGGCGCCACTCGCAAAGTTTTTACAGCGGGCGGGCGAGAGGAGAGCCAAAAAGTTTGAGACAAGTAGTAGGCAGCACGTTGATAAATTGCCTTGACTTTACTGTGGTGCAAAAATGTCTTATGAAGTAAAGTGCAACATTTTTAAAGAAATTGTAGTTTTCAAATAAATTTGGAATTTATGATTGCTGCAGTGAATGAAAATAATGACGAACTTGGGACTCCAAAATCTATATAAAAAGTGGATTAATGGCTTCTTTCCTATAATAAATATGTAACTATATGAGGCTGAAATGCAGACTCAAAGTGCACCAATGTAGTTATACTTTTTCCAGAACTCTTACAACATTTGTGGTTTTGAGTTAAAGTCAACTTGTAGCCATGTTTCACTGGCATATACTTTAGAAAATTTACTTTATGTTATAAATAAAATTCTAATAAATTTGTGGTTCTATGTAAATTGGTCGTGTTCTGTCAAGTTTCAAGTTTATGCCCAAATAACTTGTCATTTCGACCATAGTGCACTGTTACGGTGTCAGATTTTATGCAAAAATCATTTAAAATAAAAAAAAAACGCTTCCCATTGGGAAGACACTCAGCTCGAAAACTTCACTCCAATTGAGATCCCTCGAGTGTTGACTGACGGGCGACGCGGCGGCTGCTGCTGTTGGCGCTGGCGCTGAAATGATGCGGCCAATAAATGTCATTGAAGGCTTCTGTTTCAGCTTTCATGTCTTTCTTCTTCTGTATATATTTAAATGGCAGTTAAAGTGGCAACACGTTTCGTTTTCGTTTGATCCACAGGCATATGTTTACCTCCAACCACATCCATCCATCCATCCGTACGTCCATCCAACTCAATATGCCTTTCTTTTGCCTTGCATTCATTTATGGGCTTATAAATATTTCATTTTCAGACTTTTGTGTGCAATGTTGCGGAAGCATCTCTCGGGAAGAGTGTTTACCATGAATCATATTTTTATGAAATGCCTCAACTCTGCCTCCTCAACAGTTCTTAAAGACAAAAGACATTTGTATAAACAACAAAATATATTCTGTGCTTTTTTGCCGCTTCTTCATTTGCATGCAATGAATAGGCCCATTGTGAGTGTCATTGTCAGTTTGAAGTGCATGCGATACATTCCCATTTGCATATTAACACTTGATGGAATACTTAACGCAAAAAATGGCACATCAAATTGTTGGCCATAGCTAAAAACACACCACAAATAAACGGTAATTTGCATACATCAATTGTTAACAGACAGTTTTTACAATTTTGTTGTAGAAATATTGCTGGATAAATCATTTTTATTTTCGACAGGTTTCACTTAATGTGACAGCCCGCATTTATTTTTGAATGGCAGGCGTAATGGAGTCGTTAACTGTTGATAGATACGTGTACTAATGTGGTGTGATCTTGTTTGAAACTGATGAAGAAGTTTGGAGAAATTATTCCGAAGCAGATAAGATTGAATATTTTGAATTTAACTGAAGAAATTACTTACTTTATTTAAGAACAATCAGACAAACTCTCCACACTTTTTCTATGACTACTCAACCTGGAGTGGATAGCCAAGTCTGCTGATAATGAGTAAGGTTCGATAGTCAAGTGCAAAATTTTTAACATTTTGGATATTGGTTTAATAATATTAAAGATTCCTAGAGATTTGAAAACGATTGATATAGTTAGGTACAACCAAAAGCGAATATAATTCGAATATAAAGCGAAGCCAGTAATCTTACATACTTCGGCTCAAACCAAAAACCAAAACAGTGAGCAAAATAGTGACCAAACAGTGATCAAACAGTGACCATATAGCGAGCCAACAGTGACCAAACAGTAACCAAAACAGTGACCCAAGAGTGACCACGCAGTGAGCAAAACAATCACCTAAAAGTGACCAAACAGTGACCCATCAGTGACCAAAATAGTGACCAAAGCGGTGACCAAACAGTTACCAAAACGGTGACCCAACAGTGACGAAACAGTGACCTAACGGAGACCAAAACATTGACAAAACAGTAACCAAAACATTCACCTTAATAGTTACCTAAACAGTGACCAAAACAATGGCCAAAACAGTGACCAAAACAGTGGCCAAAACAGTGACCAAACAGTGACCAAAGCGGTGACCAGACAGTAACCGAAATAGTAACCCAACAGTGACCTAAATAGTGTCCAAAACAGTGATCAAAAAGTAACGAAAACAGTGACTAAAACAAAAATCATACCGTGACCAAACTGTGTGACCGAAACTGTGACCAAACAGTGACCAAACAGTAACCAAAACAGTGACGCCACACTGACTAATACCCTTGTTCCACTGGCACATTCTGTAGGTCAGTCACTGGATGAGCTAAATGACTTCATTCTCTCTGTGTATTTCCCCATAAGAGATAAATATCCATTCGGCAGGTCATCCGCTGTGGATGATCTAATCACTGTTACTACATTTGACATTCGCACGGGCACTTCTAGCTTTTTTCCGCTAAATGGCTTGATTTTCTATCGATAAGTCCAAGTGACATCAATAGAACAGCTGATTGTGAGTGGGAAAGGTAAGCGGCAAAACTTGAATTCTTTTTCAAACAATAATAAATTATAATTATAAATTAATTCTACTAAATAATATTTGTTTATCAGATGAATAGAATCCGAAAACAAGCCATTACATGGAGGATTTTATTGACCATGGAAGTCGACACGCCGATCAACCTGCCAATTGTCCGATATTCGGCTGAGAAGCCAAGCGTATACAAGGCAATTGCAATTCGCTTATCTTATGGAATAGCCATACGGAAGTTCGTGTCCTGCTTAGTTATTCCTTGTAGACAAATTTTAAGCTCGTTAAAGTTGTCCCTCTCGACGCGGAAGCTTTCCCCAAAAAATGCGTCTGAGTTTTCAGGCACATCTCGTTCCCAAAACACGCCATATCGCTTCTACAATGTATGCAAGATTTAAATTATAACCAATTCAACTAATTAGATTAATATGAACTTACAAATTGTGTGATTTTCGCTTTCTATTCTTCCGTTGGTACTCAATAATCAACGCAAGTCAAAGCAATACAAACAGCTGATATTTGTTTACTTGAATTTAACTTTAACCATTCGCGTGTAACCGTGATAAACATTCGTCAGTGGAACAAGAAATAATCACTTTTTAAGAATGGACTCCAGAATGTGCCAGTGGAACAAGGGTATAAAACAAAAATCATACCGTGACCAAACTGTGTGACCGAAACTGTGTCCAAACAGTGACCTAACAGTAACCAAAACAGTGACGCCTCACTGACTAAAAAACAGCGATTTTATTGTGGCCGCGTTTTGTAAGGTCCGGACTTGTCCTGAACAACTTCGAACGCCTTCAAATGCTTCGGAAAAAAGCTACCTCTTTGCCACCAATTCATTACTTAATTTGGTAATATCGAAGAAATATATGGGAACACTTATTTTAAGGCTAAGAAATAGTCTGAAACGATGATTTCATAAAAGTAAAAAAATCAATGTTGATAGTCCAGTCAAGTTAGAATTTTTCGATGCATGAAATATTGAGCGGCCAGATTTTTGTTATGTGGTAGGGACTGTTTAAAAGGCCTAACCCACCCGACAATTTCTCGTATTTTTCCGGACCTACAAGAATTACGTAAGTTTCTCTAAAAATCGACGTCTGATTTTTGTTACAGATGCGGGTTTTAAACGGACATCAGTTATTACAATAGTTTTTCTTAAATTTGAAATCCATTTTTTCTTAGAGATACGGGCTTCAATCGGAAAAGATTCAGTTTTCGTTCCGGTTTTGTCCCGCTATCGAGAAAGTTTCGAGAACGGATCCAAAAACGTGTATCAAGAACTTACGTTTGGCTGCCACAAACTGAGCGACAGGGAATACTTTTTCGGACCGATAACGGAACACGGATAGTTTAGTAAGAAAAAATTTCTAAAAATTTTGAAAAGGGATCCGTTCTCGAGGTCGATTGTGAGGTGGGAAGTTTAAATTTGTGTCAACTTGCTTGTGGAAAAGGCAAAATGCTCTGTATCTTAGAAACGATTGATTTTGGAGAAAGACAGGGCTAAAGATAATAGCATTACCATTCTTTTCGGTTCTGTCAAATTTTCTGTGCGGTCAACATGAGATGACACATAGCCCATCATTCAATCCTATTCGAGGTGAACATTCTATGAAAATTTCGATAAGATCGGTTCAGCGGTTTAGACACCTATAAGGAACAAACAGACATACTTTCACTTTTAATTGAATCCATAGATTTTTATACCCTTGCAGAGGGTATTATAAAATTGTGCGGAAAACGTCCTTATCATTGGCATATATACTTTTACACAATTCTACAAAGTTTGGTCGAAATTGGATGACTATAGCATATAGCTGCCATAGGAATGATCGGTCATAAAAATAGTTCTAGTGAGAAAATCTTTTTTGTTTTTAATGAAAACGTCCCTATCATTGGCATACACTTATTTTATATACTTTTACACAATTCTACAAAGTTTGGTCGAAATCGGATGACTATAGCATATAGATCCCATAGGAACGATCGGACGAAAAACTACTTCGAGTGAGGAAAACTTTTTGTTTGTAATGAAAACGTCCTTTTTATTGGCATATTCTTTATTTATATACTTTAACTCATTTCTACAAAGTTTTATCAAAATCGGATGACCATAGCATGTAGCTGCAGTATAAATGATCAGTCGAAAAAGAAGTTCTAGAGAGAAAAACTTTTTTGTTTTAAATAAGATCGCCTTCAAATTTCGTAATTAACAGTGTATTATGCTTTTCCATGATTTCACCAAGTTTGTTCGAAACCAGACATCTATATAGTATAGATCCCATAGAAAAGTAAGGTCCAAATAGTAGTCTTAGTTAGAAAGTTAACTTTCCCCTATTTTTATTATAAAAATTTTAAAAGTAATTATTATGTCGTAGTTTATTTTTATTAATCAAAGCCTAATTATTTTTTTAACAGTTTTTATTTTTAAAAATGATAACCGTTACGGTCCCTGCTTTTAAGCGATCGTATCATCTTTCGATATTATACACATGATCTTAAAAGTACCATCTTATATAGGTTTTGTTGCGTATATGCTAACGGCTTTACAGTAACCACAACTTTGAAAACTTATCGTACCGACGAGAATCTTTAAATGCTAGAAATTAACAACGCCGCTCAAGCTGATAAGCTTTGCTGGTTTAGCTAAAAAATTTCACATAATATTTGGTTTAAAAAAATAAAAGCAAGGCCAAGTAAACACATTTAGTTCTATTTACAATATAAATCATATTATGAATATGCTAAATTATTGCGCCTGGGACGAATCATCATGGTCACAGTTTTGTAATGAGTAATCCAATTACTAAAGGAAACATAAATTCAATTATTATATTTTCAATCATTTCAACCGACGCTTTATCTTACCCATTTTGATTTAGTTGATAACCCGAATTGATTTTAGAAATGAAATCAACTACATCATATGTTGAATATCGCTCTTTCAAGAAATATTGCATATCATTTTTATATGAACCTGAAAAATTTCCCAACGATTCCAGAGTGTAAGAGGTTTCATAACTTCCTACACGAAATTCACTAGCATGTGCATTTGTCTGTCCATCTACGTATATGTAGAGCTCATGCGGTTGCAAGCTGGTAATCCAATGCAAATTTTCTAGGCCGATAAAGAAGTCCGCATCGTTGGTGCCAAACCCAGTTTCGTAGTCTCTATAAGTCCGTTGAAAGTTCATCGTATCATACAATCTTCGTAGTACTACCAACCAACCGCTATCAGGTATATCTTGATTGCAGAGAACATCGAATTGAGTGTTAGTTAAACTATTTGTGGGTAAACAAAAGGTGGGACTCAGTTTCAGCAGCAGATCGATGGCACTTTGAAGATTGTTAAGTTGATTTAGTAATTTAAATTGAATTTTAGCATCCATTTTTATTTGTAAATTTAATTTCTTGATACACCTATTCTTTGTATTATTGCACCAATTTGGATTTGAGGGATATTTTGGTGTTGGTTTTTTACTGATCGCTGGGTAATCACATTCAAATTTTGAAATATCCTGCATAAGATTAGTTGGTTCGACAACGAGTGATTTGTTCATTAACAACTCCAGATCACGTAAATCCTTTTCCTGTTTCTTAATCTCTTCCTCATATCTAGCTAGTTGTACTTCAAGAGATACAGGATTAGGTTGTTTCGGATTATTGTGGTGCCTATTTGAGGAGCTTGAGAGCGTAATAAACGCAAATAAAATGATATATTTGTACATTTTATTTATTTGTTTTCTTTTTTTTTTGCAGCACTCAACGGTCTTTTCTTAATCAAAAACAAAAGTCAACTGTTTGGTGTGTTTGAAAATGTAAAATAAAGTAGCTAAGCACAGTCCTTATCATTCTTGGCGTTTACCCATACAGTTTTTAATATTACATTATTTTATGAATCGCGTGTATATATATGTATATATGTATATAGGTTTTATACATTTTGATAGTTTATCAGGCACACATGGCGGTCAGTAGGGTTTTGGACCCCAAAAGGGAACAACAATTCAAATAATTTTTTTTGTTGCAATTGTTGCAAATACTTCTTAGTTATTTTACGAGAATATATTGAATTCTGCAATAAATAGAAACAAAAATAATGCTCTAGTCATTATAGGAGCCGAGAAATCTTCATTTAAAGTGACAGACAATTTCGTAATTTGTGAGGAGGCTAAACACTTGAAGTAAATTCTATCTTGATTTGTGTCTATAATTGATTGGGTTGGACAAGGAAATCTCTAATGATTTTCGTAAGAACGTTTGCATTTCAATATTAAATTATTTACCTTTATATGTAAAGTGACAAGTATGTATTCGGTTGCTAGTTAGATCAGATGGTGAATGTTAAGCGATTCGGACCTACTACTTAAATCTAATTGGCTTTGAACAGTCGTTTTCAATTCGCTGAACTTTCGTAATTTCATCTAGTAACCAAGCATTTTTCTGTCACTTCAAATATAAATGCAAGCACCCAGTGGACCAAACCCTCGTAATCGATATTGCAAGCGAGAGTTATGCGAAACAAAAACGTGCAAAACTATCGCAAACAGATCCGAAAACGATACGAAAATGAATCACTGGTCGCTCAGTTTGTGGCAGTGAATTCGTATTCGATAGCTCGCAAATGATTCGTTTGCGAGCCTTTTGCGATATCATTTACGGGCCTTTTCTGATATTATATACGATTTGTAAGAGATTCGTTTATAGTCGTGTCATTTATACTCGTATACAATATCAGAAAAGGCTCGCAAAAGAATTTGGGGCATTAAATGCCAGAATTTGCAATAGACATTATACCCAGTGCAAATTAAATAATAATTTAGTATTTAATATTATAAGCGCTGAGTTAACATTAAAAAACGAATTTAACTGTTAAAAGCACGTTCGCTCGCTGCGGCTTCCAACATACAAAATAACGCATCAAATGAAGAACTAAAAAGAAAAAAAACGCGTGCAACAACAAATCGCACTTACCGAAAAGTTTAATCATTTTGCCTGCTGCAAAACACACTGCATGTGGCCGGGTGGCTCAGCGGCTAGTGTGCTTTTTTTGAATAAACTTTACACCCGGTCACGCCTCTCTGTTGTTGGCGCCAGCTTTGTAGTAATTATCTATGAAAAGCTTCCGTTCGGATTCGGCGTTAAACTGTAGGTCCCTTTCTCTTGTGCGAAAATTAAAAGCGCACAAGCCAAGAGATTGAGAGAAGCTCGGCTTTGGCCCTTTGGGGCTGTGTCAACGTGACAAGCCTTGGGGCTGTGTCAACTAGACAAGCCATTTTACTTACTTTACTTTACAAAACACACTGCAGAGAGAGACAAAATCGGAAAAAAATATTTGGCTATTGCCTGCTCACTCACTTTTAAGCCCGCTAATGATAGTTTGGCGAGACTTTTGCCAACGCTCGCAGATTTGTCTCGTTTGTAAGTCCGCTTACGAACATTCTCCGATAGTTTCGTTTTACTATCGGACTCTGGTCCATTGGGCAGTTTTAGTTTGAAATACAAGCCTTAATACGAAAATCCCTCTTGTCCTTGTGTGAGTGTGTGCATGTATTCATTTGTTTAGAAAAAAATAGGGGAAAGTTAACTTCGGCCGAAGTTTTGTATACCCTTGCAGCTTCCAAAGAAAACAAAAAAGTTTTTCTAAATAAGACTTATTTTTGGACCTTACTTTTCTATGGGATCTATACTATACAGATGTCAGATTTCGACCAAACATGGTGAAATCATGGAAAAGCTTAATAAACTGTTAATTACGAAATTTGGAGGCGATCCCATTTAAAACAAAAAGTTTTTCTCACTGCAGCTATATGCTATAGTCATCCGATTTCGATAAAACTTTGTTGAAATGTGTCCAAAGTAAATAAAATAAGTATATGCCAATAAAAAGGACGTTTTCATTAAAAACAAAAAAGTTTTCCTCAATAGAACTAGTTTTTCGACCGATCGTTCCTATGGCAGCTATATGCTGTAGTCATCCGATCCGGCCGGTTCCGACAAATGTGCAGCGTATTTGTACCAAAAGACTTCGTGCAAAGTTTGGTGAGGATAGCTTTAAAACTGACGGAGGAGATAGCATAGAAACAGACAGACGGACGGACGGACAAGGCTAAATGAACTCAGCTCGTCATGCTGATCAAGAATATATATACTTTATGTGGTCGGAGACGCTTCCTTCAATGCGTTACAAACATCCGCACAATTTTATAATACCCTCAGCAAGGGTATAATAAAGAAAGCTTAGAAACAGACGGACGGACAGATGGATATGTCAAAATCAACGCAACTCGTCGTGCTTATCAAGAATGTATATCTTTATGTGGTCGGAAATGCTTCGTTCTATGCGTTACAAATATCAGGACAATTTTAGTATACCCTCTTCAAGGGTATAAATGAGTAATGTGCAGCAATGTGGCATACCTGCTCTTCTATTGAAATATATTGGAGAAGTCAACAAACATCTGGTAAAGTTTTTAAGCTAGTCTATAATCTTTCGAAATTATTTATATGTTCTTTAAAGTACCGTCTCAACAAGGTTTCGTTACTCCCCCCGAACATTTGATTTTGATGCTAAGTATAGAAAATCACAATAATCGCAACTCTAAAAACTTATCGTACCGACGAGAAGGTTTATACGCAAATAACAGCAACCCCGCTCGAGCTGATAAGCAGCGCTGTGTGTGGTTTAGCTTAAAAATTTCACGAGTTGAGTCACGGTGCTTGTCATCAAACCAACCCGAAACGGCAAGACCAATTTTTGTGCAAAAATGTTTATTTAACAATCATCAACAATTGATATTATAAAAATTAAAATAACAGTCACTCTTAGATATTCTTCGTGCCAATCGTCTTAGGACAAAAGTATGTATATATTTTTGATCTGTGGGTCCATATGCTTATATTCGATTGCTTGAAGGGCCAATACATCTATGGGCAACGGCGAAAGTCGCTCTACTAAAAGAAAAAGTTTCAAACAAGACAAACAAACAAGAAAGAAAGTCGGTCAAGCCCGGCTATAGTATACTCTGCACCTGTCAAAGTTGGTGTTAAGGTGAGTGAAGTGCTGCCCATTGTCGTAGCGGCCGGTGCTGGCCATAAAAATGTTTAGTTTCCTTATAGCTCGACTACGGATCATCCGATCTTTGCCATTCCTTTGTCGAATCGATAAATAATCCTTAATACTAAATATGTCCCGAAGGATTGAACCTTCCATCTATAAAACTGACGGAGTTATGATCTGCCTGCAAGTAAAAGACGCTTTTCTCCCATACTCGTCGAACCTCTATCTCTTACCATCTCAGAGATTATGTTTGTTCATACGGACGGACAGACAGACGGGCATGTCTATATCGACTCGGCTGTTGATGCTGATCAAGAATATATATACTTTATAGGGTCTTCATACATAGACTAATTAATGGTGAAATCGACTCATCGGAGTTTTTAGCCAAATTAATCTGAATGTTGCTTGTAGATTGTCCCGGAACTTTGTCCCTTTATCTCTGAAACGTTGTACTACTAACTATGCCTTGCATGATCCGTTTCGTGTCGTGTCGCACGTTGGCGGGAGGTGGACTACTACTTTGCCTGGGACTCGCGCGTAACAGGCTTCGGCTTGATGTCGCAAGGGCCACTAGAACGTACTGTGCATTGTACGTCAACAATTATACGTGGCATGTTCTCGTGTGGGCAACCATTAAGCATATTTGTGTTGGGTAAAGACGGGACTGACTAAAATTATCGCACACTCAAGTGTTCATCGAAATTAATATTTCAAGTGCTTTATTACATTTTCTTACTTTAAGGCCTGTATCCATATGTGAACTAATTCGATCTAAAGTAAAATTTTCATGCAAATTTTTGAAGCAAAACTTTATTTCTACTTTTCTTTTGTCATTTTTGTATGAAAATTTTACTTTACATCGAATTAACTCACATCTGGATACATGCCTTTACGATACAAAATACATTACTTTCTTAAGAGATCAAACAATGAATATGTCTGAATCGTTAATGAAATACAATTAATTGAGAAAATTAATGTTTGGAGTTTTTTTTTTTGTTATATCTTGTACTTGTTTTATTTCCAGGCCTGGGACGAACCATCATGTACACAGTTTTGTCCCGAGAATTCGTGATTCTAAATGAAAACGAAATTCAATAGTTATATTTATAATCATTTCGATGGTTTTTTTAATTTTACCTGTACTGATTTTCATATATATTCTTAATTGCCATGTGTATTGATGAGCCCTTTTCGAATCCATTCATCTTTAAACCTGATTGTGCACCCAGCGATTTCAGTGTGCAATCATGTCCTACACAAAATGCAGTAAAACGTGCATTTGTCTGTTCGTCTATGTAGATGTAGAGCTCATGCGGTTGCAGACTGGTAATTCCATGCAATTTGTTTAGGCCGATAAAGAAACCAGCCTTAGTGGCAAACCCAATTTTGTAATCTGTAAAGTTTCGCTGAAAGTCCTTTACGCCATATGATCTTCGTAGCACTACCAACCAACCGCTTCCAGCTATGTCTTGATTGCAGTGACCCACGAATGGTTCTAGACTGGGAATGCGTACGATACGAGTGTTAGTTGAAATATTAGTGGGTAAACAAAAGGTGGGACTCATTTCAAGCAGCATATCGTTAGCAGTTTGAAGATCCTTGAGTTGGTTTTGTAATTTTGACAGGTTTACAGTATCCTGGGTAACACACTCAATCGGTTGATTCTGGCTTGATGGCACGTCTGTTGTTTGTATGGAGTTGTTCGCTGGGATATCACATTCACTTGACATATTCAGCACCAAATTGGTTTGTAGTTCAGCGAGTGATTTTTTCATGGTGGATTCCAGAACAACTAATTCATTTTCCTGTTCCGCAATCTTTTTTTCATAATTTGCTAGATTTTTTTCAAAATCTTGATCAAGATCAGATTTTCCCGGAAAGGAACTTGAGAGCGATATGAGTGCTAATAAAATGAAATATTTCAACATTTTTTTGTATGTTTTGCTAAACTTGGCGTTCTTTACGCAATCAAATACAAAAGGCAACTGTTTGGTTTGTTTGAAAATATAAAATAAAGAAACCAGTTGTAGGGATAAAGAAACCAAGCACAGTTCTTATCAGAATTTTTTGGGAATTTTTGCAATTGCTTTTTTTAGGTAATTATTTAGAAGTTTGTATTATTCATTTCATTAGAAGTTATCAGAGTATCTTACAGTCGAGCTTGTCCAACTTTTTTACTAACTTTTTACCTTTTTCTTCCGCCTTGACACTTTATGAGTGTTAATCAGAGCCTTTACTTAATTTTCATAAGCAAAAAAAATGCCAGCAAAATTAAGATAAATTGGTCAAAAGAATTTGATGCTTGCCTTTCTGTTGGCACCCTAATTCCTAATTTAATAAAAAGTTTGCCTTAATTTATATGTTACCAAATATCGTTTATCACATTTATCAAGCAGCACACACGGCGGTGTCTCGCTTTGACTTTTGTTCTGCAACAAAGAAATAAAAAGAATAAGAAATAAAAGAAGTATTTACGATAAGGCAATTTGCATAATGTGCAAATCATAATACGAATTTCCTGTGTGGGCATAAATATTGCAACATTTGTAACAGACAACGCCGTTGTTTCCAGATAACTTATCTCTGAGCAGGCGAAACTGCACACACGGGGCTTCGATCCGGAAAGTGGGATGCAGATGTGGGATGTGGTTGGCAAAGTTTATGTGAATTTGGTTGGCTTTAAGCGGTGAGAGGGGGGAAATGGTACAAATATGTAACTCGGCTTTTTAAATTTCAATTCACAACTTTTTTGACCATGTAACAACTGAGGCAAGTTGTGTTGCATTGTTGGAAACAACTTTTACATGTGTCTCGGTGTCTGCTAAATTTGCCGCCTGTGACAAATTTTGTGGGTTCGAAGTAAGGGGAAGGATGTGATTGTAAGTTTTTTTAACATATTAAAGTTTTGAGCTCAATGTGTAATTAGTTATTTTATCCGAATAGTCCAGTAATAATTTTTAAAATTGCTTTATAAAACTTTCAAGATTTATTGAAATTGGGTAGCTGCATCCAAAAATTAATCTTGTGACCATATGGTGACTCCAGTTCTTTGGAAAAAACTGGAAATTAAACACTGTTTTATACACTAAATGTATTAAAACTTTATTTAGTTATGTGAAATGGACTAGACTCGTGGATATACAACCTGCTGAGCTGCAGAAGAGTACAAGCCGAGTGGGGCACCACAACTATGACTAAAGAGGCACACGGTGGCACGCCTCAGGGCGGAGTACTGTCACCCCTTCTATGGACGTTACACTTAAAGAGATACTAAAATGGGCCACAGAAGCCGGACTTAATATCAATGCGGAGAAGGCGGACCTCATTCTCTTTACCAAGAGATACAAGGTACCGCGATGGACTCCGCCAAAGATAAATGGAATACCACTAAAGCCAAAGAACAACGTTAAATACCTTGGAGTAGTAATCGACAGTAAACTGTCGTGGAGGCCGAATGTAGAAGAATGAGTGAAATAGGCGACCAAGCAGCACTTGGGGCCTATCACCAAACCTGATGCATTGGCTCTTCATTTCAGTAATACGGTCGATACTGCTGCAAGGTATACTGGTATGGTGGCAAGCTACGGAAAAATCTATATACCTAAGGGTCTCATACAAACTGCCAACTACAGCACCATATTCCAGGCGGAAGTCTTCGCAATAAGGAAGACAGCAGAGCTGGCAGAACACCCGCTTCAAATAACCAAAAAAACATATACGTAGACAGCCAAGCGGCAATCAAGGCAATGCAGGGACACTCCATCAACTCCAAAAATGTCCTGGCGTGCAGAGAAGTAATAGATTCGCTTAGCACCTCGAGGAGGGTGCAAATCTATTGGATTCCCAGCCACCGATTTAATTTAAATGAGATGGCAGACAGTCTGGCTAAGGCCGGAGTCGAACTCGGCCAAGAAGATACACTGAACATACCTATCTCCATACATACGCTAAATAGCCTGGTGCTTAACAGTTCTGCCTACTCGTTTAACTAATCATGTCTCGTTAGAATAAGTTCGAAAGGAATGAATTACTGATCCAAGTATGAATTTTTGATACCGTTTTTCTTGATACAAGAGCTTCAATACTTGAACCAAGTACGAAACATTCTTAAATCAAATAGAAAATTTCTTACTCATTCATGAAATAAGAGCATAGTGCATTGTCGGAAGCCAAGAATGTCTGTTCTAGTATCAAGAGCTCATCAGGTTCAAGAGTAAGATCGTTTAAAATCAGTTGTTTTTTTTCCTTGTTTGTTTAAATATATTTCATAGAATATTAATTGTCTAACTAAGTAGCAAGTTTTAGCCGGCTCGAAGAATCCACAACACTACAAAGCAGCAGCAGTCTATGCCTGTGAGTCCAACAGGCGTCTCTCCGTGCCAGCAATGCCATAACTGCTCAGTAGTTTCGCCACACACCCCTCTCTCTCTCTCTCTCTCTCCGTAAGAGCGGACACAACGCTATTCTCTCAAATGAGCTTGCTTTCCTCTCTGAGTTTCTTTACCTCATTCCCCTCGACTAAAAACACCAATCTGAGCACGAATTTATCTCGATTTCAAGAGCGAAATTCCTGAAACTTCAAGAACGAATAGTTTTTTTTTTGTCAAGAGCGTTCATACTTAAGTTATTAGTTCTGCTTTTTTCTGGGTGTAAGCCTCTAAACACAACATTATTTGCAAACAAGCCGTGGAGCTCCAGCTCACAGGGCAAAAACGACTTGGCTATAAAACTATAAGCCGAACTTTATTTCTACGGATGATTGGCCTGCTGGTAGCCCAGACCTGAATCCATTGGACTACAAACTGTGATCAGCTCTCGATGATATGGCTTGCTCTACCCGACACCCAAGTAGTGAGTATTTGAAGCCCTAGTCCGAGCAGTGGAAAATTTCTCAAAGCATTTGGTGCGGACTTCGATCGATGAGTGGCCAGAGAGACTTCGGCGTTGCTGGAAGGCATCCGTTTTCATTTAATAACCAAAAAACCGTGTACCAAAAACAATTGCGAGTACTAGGTACTATCACATGAACTTTATCCAAAAAATGCCAAGACTTTAATGAACATAGAGATGAAAATCAGGCTAATGAATCTTGGTTGAAATTGAAAATTATACTCCAGTAAACCTTTTATGAAATTTTTGATCACATTCGAGTCTTTCGAGTAGTCATAACTGCGCTCGCTTTGTGATCATATATGATCTTCTGATCTCAGCTCGCTTACCGATTTTTCCAAATTTTCTGTAAGTATTCCAACTAGTAAGTGATCGAGTAACTGCAAAACTAAACCAACAACAACCAACCAAACATTCATCTTCAAATATATTTTATTTCAATTTTTTTTAACACTTTCACCTCGGCACAATCGAATTTCTTTTGTGAGCTTTAAGTGATTCCAATGTCGACTCCCTCGCTTAAACACACACCATAAGCCATTGCCAATGCCATCGCCTCAATTCAAAACCAATAACTCAAAAACAAAAACCAGCAATCTAACAATCATGTTTGTGGCTGCATTTCGTCTAACAATATTTTTTTTTTTTTTGTTCTGCTGGCAATTTCATTTTCAAGAATTCCATTTACACTCGAGAGAGCTTTGTTCTACTCCGAGGAGGGAATGGCCCCGGATGTCATGGCGAATTGGCAGTGATAAATGTAGCACCAAGCGTCAGATTCATGTGTAAAGGTGAAAATCCAAAAAGTGTTTGCTATTTATGCGCAGGTATGAAAAAAAACAAGGAAAACCCAAACAGAACTCAACCATTTCTCGTGACAAACTACTCTGCCACGTCTGGGAGTCGGCCCAGGGGCCTGGTGTTTTATGCATGAAATGCCAAACCGAATGCCAGGGACTGACTGTTGACGCCTTGATGCATGAGATGTCTGCATTTGGCTGAGGTTCAAGGCAACCCCAAGAACAAATTTGTTGGCCTGAGGGCAAAAGCGTTTGCAATTGAAGTTCGGCTACAGCGTGGCTAATTTGTATTTTAAAATATGCGCAATTATACAAGAGCCAAACACAACACAATACACGTTCAGTGGTGTGTTTGTGTCCGGGGAAGGGGTGGGGCAAAAGGGTGCAGCGGCAGCAGCAGCCACCCTTAAGTGTCGCGTGCCCTCTTTTGAATTTATGAAAAATCATTAAAATTATTACATTTGGCTTGCTGACACCTTTTTTTCGTGACATTTGTTAGGCGGATTAGGCCAAACAACTGTCACACATTTTGTGGACTCGAATTACTATGATTAGCATAGTGCAGGAGAAGGAGGGGGGGAGGCGGAGGCGGAGGGCAAAGACAGCCCAGCTGCTCTCAGCTTGAGCTATTTACTTAGCGCGGCTGCTTCTAATGGCCAAAAGGAGCCATTCACCATTCGCCATTATGCAAATATTTGCGCCTACTAATGATGTTCCTCTAAAGGAACAATCTGCTCGTTATGTTTGAAACCGAAAGGTGTTTTGGCTGTAAGCTTGATTAAAAAATATGTCTAAGAAGCTGTTTTCAGTGCCACTTAAGCTTAAGGCCAAGGACAGGGCATCACATGCAAAGTTGGAGACGCTGTAAATGAGTCTATGCATCATTAATAGGCATTTAATGGCAAACGGATGGGCTTATTATTGTTTAATGGCTTTTTGCACATTCAAATTTTGGTGGTAAAGAAATAAATTCAAAGGCAAAATTTTGTTGGGCAAATTTGAGTACTTTATTGTGGCAAAATAATTATAACACACTGAAAATTTGGAAGGCTCTTGCTACTAAGCCGATTCTATATACCACTAGCTTACGTATTCCATATTTTTTATACCCTTGCAGATGGTATTATAAAATTGTCCGGATGTTTGTAACGCATTGAAGGCAGCATCTCCGATCACATAAAGTATATATATTCTTGATCAGCATGACGAGCTGAGTGGATTTTGCCCTGTCCGTCCGTATGTCTGTTATCTCCTCCGTCAGTTTGAAAGCTATCTTCGCCAAACTTTGCATCGGTCGAAAAACTACATTCGGACACATATGTTTATCATATGTTTGCATTAGCATCCAATTTCGATTAGTAGTTTGTTTTTGGCAACTGAAAAGGTTAGTCACGTTCGTCGATTTTTGACTTTTGAATGGGAAAAATGGAATAAAGTGCTCCAAGGCACTTGAAATGTTCACTGTGGCATTCGGTAAGTTCACATTGTCCCAAACAAGTGTTTTTAAGTGGTACAAGCGCTTTACAGAAGGCCGAGAAGATGTTGATGTCGATGAGCGTCCTGGAGAAGCGACCACATCAACAAGCGAAGAAAGCATCGAATCAGTCAAAAAAATTTGTGAAATCACCATTAGGGAAGTTGCAGAGCATGTTGGCATATCAATAGGCTCATGCTATTCAATTTTCTCGAGTGTTTTGGGCATGCAACGTGTGGCAGCGAAGTTGGTTCCGAAATTGCTAAATTTTCAACAAAAGCAATGTCGCATTAGTATCGCTCAGGAGTTGTTGAATGATGTCAAAAACGATCCGGGTTTGCTCAAACGGGTCATAAATGGTGACGAAAAGTGGGTATATGGTTATGACATCGAAACCAATGCCCAATCACGCCAAGTTCGATCAAATGTGAAGGTTTTGCTCACTGTTTTCTTTGATTACAGCGGTGTGGTGCATCATGAGTTTCTGCCAAGAGGTCGTACAGTTAATAAGGAATGCTACAAGGAAGTTATGCAACTTTTGCGTGAAGCAATACGGCTCAAACGATCGGAATTGTGAAAGAACAAATCGTGTTCGTGATTTTTTGGCCAAAAACAACACCGTTATCATGCCTCAACCACCGTATTCACCAGATCTGGCTCCCTGCGACTTTTTCCTATTGCCAAAACTGAAGAGACCAATGAAAGAAAAGCGTTTTGCCACAATTGATGAGATCAAGTCAGAATCGAAAAACGAGCTGATGGCCATACCGAAAAGCGCATTTCAGAAGTGCTTCGAGTATTGGAAAAAGCTTTGGCACAAGCGGCGCCGATCGAGTTTGGGGGGGATTAGGATCCAAAAATTCTCAGAGCGAAAATAAAAATAATGGTGTAATTCCAGAGCTTAACAAAGATCAGAGACAAGAATGTCTGATGTCAGAGTTAGGGCAAGAATGAAAATTCTTAATCCAAGAGCGAATTTCTAGATCCAGCTTTTAATCCCGAATTTGAATACTCTGTACCAGAGGACCAGAGAGTATATTAAGTTTGTGAAAAAGTATGTAACTGGCAAAATGAAGCTTATCAGCATCAACAGCCGAGTCGATCTAGCCATGTCCTTCTATCCGTCCGTCTGTCTGTCTGTCTCTCCGTATGTCCGTATAAACAAACAGATCTCTGAGATGGTAAGAGAAAGAGGTTTGACATGTATGGGACTTATGCTTCTTATACTTGCAGGCAGATCAAGTTTATTTTCAAATTTTTGCCACGCCCCCTCCCATATCTCCCACAGTTCTATAGATAGACGGTTCGTTTCTTCTGGAAATTTTGAGTAATGAGGATTATTTATCGATCCGCCAAAGGAATGGTAAAGAGCGGATGAACGGTCGTCGAGTTATAAGGAAAGCAGACAATTATGGGCATCACCGGTTGCAACGGTGATGGGTAGCACTTCACAGGTACAGAGTATGTTATAGTCGGGCTTGGCAGACTTTCTTTCTTGTTCTTTATGTAAAGTAAAAATCTGCAAATAACAAACAGTTTTCTTAGAAAAACAATAACTCAATTGTTTCAAGTAAATAAGGTTCGTAGTTTTGCTTATTTTTTTTTTTGCTTTTACCTGAAAACCAGTCATTTCCGTTCCTACCTGACATGTCTTGCCCACAAAAGTTAAATACAAAACTTCCGTTTTGGTTGGACTGCCCCTTAAAAAAAAATGTTATTAACAGTCCAACGACGTGCCGTCGCGTGTAAACTTCAACTTCGCCAAACAAAACAGCAAGAAAAACAAAGGGAAATACAGAAAATCTCCCACGGCAAACTAAAAGTCGAGTGTTCCCTATTCCACACTGACCGCTTGATTAACATTTTTGCCCCCCATCCGGAGGAGAGACATCTATTAATATGCCCGCCTGGCCGTGGGCAATATGTCAGCAAATTCCTAAGCCAAACACGTACACCAAAACACTCGAAATTCGTGCTATGCGTGGGATGATGTTAACCCTGAAGGACTCGGAACTTTTAATGCTTTCAGCATTTGTTTAAAATAAGAAGAAAACAACAAACAAAAAAAAATGTAAAAGGTGAAGAGTTAATGCAATCCCGGGTCCCCAAATCCCGAAAGCGGTCGTCGGTCTCTCAAAGATGAAAATCACTTTCACAAAGTGCAAAAGCTCCACCTGCATTCAGCATTTATCCCTCGAGTATTTTGCATCTATAGTAGTGTGTGTGTGTCTAAGAGTAGGGGTAAAGGGACCAAAGTTTATCTAGCTAGAGACACGACTAACCAATTTTCAGCAAATTTAATGCACAAAGGACATGCAGCCAGAGATTTACCAGACAGAATGTTTTTGCCTTTGTCTTTAATGTGTTTTATAATTGAATTGAATGCAGAATTTCATTTACACTATTGAGCAAATTGCTTGCAATTGTTATATTAAACATATTTTTGAAGAATTTTTAAGGACAAATCATCTGCTGATTTTAGTACCATTTGAAAATTGAAATTTCGCACTATTGAAGTATTGAAATATGTATTTGCTGTTCTACAGCATTGGGTCCAACATTGGACCTCTCCGGTGACATTACACCTCATCACGCCTTTGTCGATTTTTTAAGCGAAGAGTCATAGATTATTTTACAATTGCGACATTAAAGCTAATTATAAGGTTCGATATTTACGAACCCCCAACCCCTGGGTTCTTCTTTTTTAAATCAGAATCATTCAATCTACAGTTGTCTTCTTTAAATTTTCATCATACGCAAAACTGATTGAAGAATACCTTTATCGTTATCGCTATAGCTTTCGTTAACGCTATCGTTATCGTTATCGATACAGTTATCTTTATCGATAAGGTTATCACAATAGTGATTTCGCTATCGTTATAGATACCGTCATAGTTATCGATACCGTTATCTCTACAGTTATCGATATCGTTACCGATTTCGCAATCGTTATTGATTTCGTTATCGTTACTGATATCGTTATCGTTGTTGATTTCTTTATCGTTATCGATACCGTTATCGTTATAAATACCACTACCGTTATCGATACCTTTATCGTAATCGATACCGTTACCGTTATCGTCGTCGCTATCGTTATTTCTTATACATTAGAGCGGGTCAATTTGTATGGACCGAAAAAAATCGATAGCAAAAATATAGCAAAAACGCAATCTACGGTAAATTCTAAGAAACTTTTCCGAGACGCCGACTGACCATTCGTTGTCGAAGGCCCGTCTACACCACAATACCATATTTAAAAAATTGGCACCGATAACGATGTATTACAAGATGTACACTACGACTGCGTTATGCGTTAATAGCCAACACTTGCCTTTTGTTGTAGTGGAAAATAGCTAACTGTTAGCTATTAACGCATAACGCACTCATGGTGTAAATATCCAATATCTTACCCCTCCTTCGCGCCATTATAAAATTAAACAAAATTGCATCTCTTATGAGATCTGTGACGGAAAAAGTCTTTGCTGGTAATATTGAGGATCGAAAATCATTGCCTGCAGACTCATTAAGTTTCGTAATTTCAAAAACTCGACAAAAACTGTACTTTGAGAACACTCAGCATAATTAATTCTAGACCGTCCCCGTTATTGAGTTGATCCTGATGATTTCAAAAATATTGTCGTTTTTGGCATACTAGTATGAATATTTTTCTGTATCTTTTTCTGCGGAAACATTTTTTCCAAAAATCGAGAAACTTTTTAATATTGAATTATTGTAGATTTCTGTTTCAAGGTGATTAAATGTGTCGGCGTTATTTTCAAAATGAGATTTTATATTATCGAAAGCATCCCAAAATTTCAGCATTTGTGCTTTTGCCAGAGCATCAGATATCATAAATATATTTAAAAAAGCTCACACTGATAAGATGTTCCCATAGTAAGATTTTGTAAAAAGAATAAAATTTTAATATTGGGAAAATTAAAGAAAACATGAAAAAAAAGCAAAACTAATACAGGCTGTGATACGGTGACAAACTGTGACAAAGCACGACGAATGAGAGGACTTTCATAAAAACAAAATTTGGTTGCGTGGGAGCTGGGCATGTGGGGGGGTTGAAACTTGCGTATATAAAAAGTTTAAGCTTGTCAAAAATAATGCTTAAAATTGAATGAGACGGAGACAATCTTTGACCGATTACAACCAAACGTGCAAAAACGAGCAGCTGATTTTTACAGCTAAAAATCTTTAAATGTTGTTTAGTGTTTTAAAACAAGTTTCATTGGAGGGACCCGGGGGCAACACAACTTTTAACTTTACTGAAAATGAATGTTTTGTGCTGTTGAACACGGAGAAAATTAGAAAATTGGGATAGCCCTGCCTCTAATTTGCTTCCCTTGGGGACAGGTTTTTCAAAATCGGAGAAGCAAATGTCAAGTTATTTCGCTTACTTACCTTCCAAGACGAGTTTCAAGTGAATCGGGTAAAATAAACAGATTTATTTTTTTAGTCAAGTGTCTTATCGAACGTATGAGAAAAAATTGCAAGTTTTTCGGGCATTTTCGCCTACTTTGGGATCGAATTATAAATATGTTCTTTCAGAGTACGGTTTTAGAGATCTCTTGGTTAAGAGGTTTGGACTGTAGGCTGATAGTTCAGTCAGCCATTTGGATTCGCGACGGGCGGGATCGGGATCGGAAAACTAGTGCCTCGAAATATCTTTAGTAGTTTTTTACTATCAAGCAAAGTTGAGTCGAGACTCCCTTCTTTTTTAGTAGTTTACTCCACCTGGCCTTGTAATTCCTAAATAAACAACCTGCCCCATATTTCAACTTTCGTTTATGTTCACCAGTGTTGTTAGCAGAAGCAACAGACATCCATATCCCGGCAACATAGACATAAACGATTCATAAGCGAACTTCATTTCATCAAGAACTCACTCCATTTCATGGGGACAGCGGCCATAGGACTTGCATCCTTTTGTCAAGCCAAAACTGGGCTCT
Source organism: Lordiphosa collinella (assembly GCA_018904265.1). NCBI lineage: Eukaryota > Metazoa > Arthropoda > Insecta > Diptera > Drosophilidae > Lordiphosa > Lordiphosa collinella. The sequence continues at coordinate 937,092 of JAEIFV010000005.1, read as the reverse complement.
GGCTTTGACTCGTTTGGCATTCGCATGTAGTCATGTGTACATATCAGTTGTCTGGCAGCTGTCTGCGGCCTTGAATAGTCCCAAAGTCAAAGCCGCAACTTAATCGCTTACACAGAGCAGAGCGGAGGGGGACATTGACAACAGCAAAGCAAAGTGAAAAGCAACAATAACAATATCATTTCATTTTCTATGTAGTCAAAGATTAAAATGAAACAAATTAACAAAAATGTCGAGTGCAAGTTGTGAATTCACTTTCAAAAACAGACTATGAAATGTTGTCTGAGGTTTTGGGAAATAAAGTTTGATTGAAAGGTTTACAGCTAAAATCTAAACTGAATCCATTTGCTAATGATCTGCTACGCTGCATCAATGCGTAAATTTCCCCCAATTCGAAACACTTAACGAGTAAACTCGAGCGCCTAAATAATATTTGTGGCCACCAAAACGCAACCGACAACTGCCCCGACTAATGCTCGTCAGGAGGGGTTCTAATTTCATTCTTCTTTCTCGGATGCAAAAGCGTAACGTTTGAACTTCCCTTCCCACTTTACCAGCACATCAATGCCTACACATAATAGAGCGATTTCCAAGCGACATGGGGCACGCGCACGCTCTGGCACTTCCTTGCGCCTGCCTGGCCACAGAAGTGGAACAAATGGGCGCAGGACGAGAGAATATCCAAGTGGCCGTTGGTTTTGGTGCCTGACACAGCTGCCTGGCTGCCTGCGCCTGCTTTGCATATAACTTGCTAGCCTTAAATCGTTCCCATCGTCGTCGTCGTCGGCGGCATTTTCAATTTCATGGTTAATTGTTTTGCACGCGGCATTTGGTTCGAGAGTTCAAGTCACACAGAGACAGAGGCAGAGGCAGTCAGCGATGCCCCTCAATGCCACATTAAGTTTCATAATTAGCACACTCAAAAAATGAAAGCAAAAAACTGCGTTCGGATTGGAAACTTTTGCCCTGAGCGTCAGCATATGCGAATTGTCTCCTGCGAGCAGGCAAATAAGCAACATATGGAACAGATCGTATTGAAAAATGTATTGGGACACTGGAAGAAATTAATTTAAATTTAATTCGAGTTCATTTCATGTTATACAACACTTACACTAGGACTGCGATATGCGTTAATAGCCAACATTTGGTTTTTTTTGTGGGAAAAAAGGGTTAAAGCTAAAGAAAACGCACTTTAGTTAAACTGAAATTATAGTTATTACTATGGAATAAAAAAAATTTTAGTCTTATAGGTCATTCTTACGCTTAAATTTAGTCATCCGATTTTGATAAAACTTTGTAGAAATGTGATAAAGTATATAAAATAAGAATTTGCCAATAAAAAGGACGTTTTCATTAAAAACAAAAAGTTTTCCTCAGCTATATGCTATTGTCATCCGATTTTGACCAAACTTTGTGGAATTGTGTAAAAGTATATAATCTCCTCCGTCAGTTTTGAAGCTATCCTACCCAAACTTTGCACGAAGTCTTTTGGTACAAATACGCTACACATTTGTCGAAACCGACCGGATCGGATTACTATAGCATATAGCTGTCATAGGAACGATCGGTGGAAAAACAAGTTCTTGTGAGAAAAACTGTTTTCTTTTTAATGGAAACGTCTCCAAAGTACGTATTTCTAAGTTTACTGTCCTTTCCCATGATTTCACTAAGTTTGGTCGAAATCGGATGACTATAGCATATAGCTCCCTTAGGAACGATCGGTCGAAAAACTAGTTCGAGTGAGCAAAACTTTATTGTTTTTAATGAAAACGTCATTTTTATTGGCCTGTTCTTATTTTATTTACTTTTATAAATTTATACAAAGTTTTATCAAAATCGGATGACTATAGCATATAGCTGCATTATGAATGATCGGTCAAAAAAAAGTTCTAATGAAAAAAACTTTTTGGTTTTAAATGGGACCGCCTCCAAATTTCGTAATTAACAGTGTATTATTGTTTTCCACGATTCTACCAACTTTGGTAGAAATCAGACATCTATATAGAATAGATCCCATAGAAAAGTAAGGTCCAAAAAGGATGACAGCTATATGCTATTGTCACCCGATCCGGCCGGTTCCGACAAATGTGCAGCGTATTTGTACCAAAAGACTTCGTGCAAAGTTTGGTGAGGATAGCCTTAAAACTGACGGAGGAGATAGCATAGACACAGACAGACAGACGGACGGACGGACAGACGGACAAGGTTAAAAGAACTCAGCTCGTCATGCTGATCAGTAATATACTTATGGGTCGGGATGCTTCCTCAATCGTTCAAACACGACAATATAAACTGAGCATGATATAGTTTGGGTACCTTCTTTCTTTCCCTAATTCGTTCGCCTTCCGCCGTACACTTTTTATACTGGAGCTTCTTCATCCTTACAAGTAAATTGTCCACCCTGCTTAAAACCGCTCCTGGTATCGAAAGGCTCAGAGAGGTTCTTTCCTATTTGGACGAAGCTTTGTGTGCTCAACGTCATCATGCAAAGTCGAACGTACTTTGCTAGAATACCAAAAGTAGACAGGGCTTCAAAGAACTCTGACCTTATCGGTGTGTCGAAAGCGTCTTTATAATCAACAAAAAGATGGTAGGTTTTGATTATCGTCTCATGGATTTTCTCCAGTATTTGTCCCAATGTGAATATTTGGTCTATGGTGGATTTACCAGGTCTAAAGCCACACTGATAAGGTTCGATCAGTTCGCTCATTCTCGGCTTTAGACGTACACAAAAGATACATGACAGAACATTATATGCAATGGGTAGGAGACTGATGCCGCGGTAATTGGCGCAGATTGCAGGGTCTCCTTTTTTAAGTATTGGCCAGAGAAATCTTAGATTTCAATCTTCGGTCATACTCTCTTCGGACCATATTCTGCATAGGAGTTGGTGCTTGCACCTTACCAGCTCCTCGCCGCCATCCTTGAACGATTCAGCGGGCAGCTCATCGGCTCTAGCTGATTTGTTATTTCTTAGCCTTTTTATGGCTAACCAAACTTCGTTATGGTCCGGTGGGTCTATTTCTATATCATCGATTGGTGGTTCTACTACTTCTCCAGAGGCGTCATTGTGTTTGTCATCGCCTCCCAGCAGGTTGGAGAAGTAGTTTCTTCATTTGTCTAGTGCCACTTTTGGATCTGTGACAAGATTTCCGGCTTCGTCCTTAAAACCTTCGGCTAGTAGCCGAACTTTTTGGTGGAATTTTCGAGTCTCACTTATCCGAACGTCTTTCGACTTCCTCACGCACGCCTTTCCTGCTCTTCTTTTCTTCTGGGCGCTTCTCCTCCTCTTTTCTCCGATATCGCTCCTACCTCGCATGACTCCCCTTAGGTTCTGGGCCGTCTTTCTCTGGTGCGCGGCGGCAACTAAATCATCGTACCATGACTGTTTTCGGAAGTGGTCGGCATATCCGAGAGTCTCCTTGGCAGCCGTACTCATGGAGTGTGAAATATGTTTCCACTGTTCACTTATACCTGAAGGGAAAGGTGAACTTTCCTTGAGCAAATTGGTGAGTTTTGCTGTGTAGGCTTCGGAAGTCCGTTGTGATTGCAGCTTCTCGACGTTCAGCTTTAGACGTGTGCGGAGCCGCGTGCGTACTTTGGCTGCAAGAAGGTAGTGATGCGAATTTATGTTGGCTCCTCGGAAAGCACGTACGTCTAGCACACTTGATGAATGCCGTCCGTCTATCACAACGTGATCAATCTGGTTTTTCGTGTAATAATCAGGGGACCTCCAAGTCGCCATGTGGTTGTCGCGGTGTTTCAATCTTGTGCTACTAACGACCATATTCCTGCCCGCAGCAAAATCTCTTAGCCTCTTTCCATTACTGGAGGTTTTAAAATCGCCTAGCAGGATCTTTATGTCCTGATCAGAGCAGCGCTGGTACGTACGTTCCAGGCACTCATAGAATACCGAATACCCGGCTTTATAGAAAGAAATTTTTCTGGGTGTTTGTTTGAAGGGTTCAACAAGCAGACTGCAAGAGGACTCCCATTTAAAGGAATTTGCAAGCCAAGAGTGTGCAAAAAAGCTCAGCTTGGCCATTTCAACTAAAGTAATAAATCTAAGATAAATTAAATTTCAGATTTATTTCAAAGTGCAGCACAAACAAGTGCATCCTCTCTCTATGTGAGTTGTCTGCCCCAGACAACAAAACTGGCAGTTGTTTCACTTACTCAACAATTTTTACACTGGCCCCAAACAGCACGAAGAAGCAGCAGAAGCAGCTGCAAAACTGTGAAAGACTTTTATCTTTGACATTTACTAATGACAAATTTATTCACGCTGTCACTTAGTCGCCTGTTCCAACTGTCACGTAATGTTTTTGTGCCCTTTTGTTGAAACTAGCTCAGTGGAGTACTTAAAGTCAAGATTTTTACTGGCACCGAAATTTAATTGGAAGTGTTCTTTGATCTTTTACAAAGCGTTGATGATTGATTGATTGGTTGGTTCGGAGTGGGAGTTACGTACGTATCTAAGTAATTAATCAAATGACATAAATGGCATATCTTTTTTCCACAAAATGCAGCGTCGACAAGCGAAACGATCTCGATGGGTGCTGCTGCCCAATTTGCAATTTGTTTAGCTCTTTAATGTTTGCCAGACACGAATCTTGGTTTCATGTGAGTCGTACAAATAAATGCAATAAATTTGTAAAATTTAAACAATGCCAAAGCAAGCGAATTATTATCGCTTGAATGAACTCCTCATGTACTCTCAGGGGCACGCCCAATGCTAATCACAAATAACAAAAAATGAAAAAATAAAAGAAAGGGTTCAACAATAAAGCCAATAAACTGCCTGCAAGTGCTTCCGCGCAATTTCATTTCGTTTAAAATGGTAAGGGGAGTCGTCTCCCGAATGTAGATGGTATTCCAATAACAATGGCCACATCAGAAGGCGCCAGCCTGGAGTTTGGTTTTTGTTGAAAGCATTTCCCTTGTGCGATTTACTTTTGTCTTTTGCACAAGAGATTCTTGAATATTTGTCTAGCGGCCTATGTAATTGCCATAATAATATGGATTCCAATCAAAAGGAACAGCTTCGATTTTGAGTGGTTCAGGGGACTGAAACCGGATGTTTGCTTTAGGTGAAATAACTTTTAGAAAAATGATGAAAAATTCTATTTCTTATCCTTCCCAGCTTAACTTTCATCAGTTAATTGGCCCAAAATACAGCCAAAACATCAAAGTCCAAGCCAAAAAGGGCTTCCTCGACCAAATCGTAATTAAACTTGTACCTACCCCTTAGACTCTGACTATGACACACCATTGCCATTCAGATTGCTCTCAATGTTAATCTTAACGTTAAATAAACCAAAAATGAAACACGCAAGATTTTTGTAAGCCGCTTAACGGCTCGAAGCGGGAGGAAGCCCCTTTTCTCGTCGTGGTAAGTCAATAGCAACCAGTTTTTCTCTCTATGGTTTCTGTTATTTTTATGGCAATTGTTTTCAGGAAACTGTAAATCTGGAAAAGAAAACAAAAACTGAAACTGCATTCACTATACTTCACTGCAATTTGCGCTGAGGCGCAAGAAATTTTAATTAATTTTCGCAGACGCAATTCGATGCCGATGCTCGATGCCTTCTTTGGCTGCAACGTCATTGGGGGCGATTAAGGCCTGCGTGACAGTTTCAGGCTGGAGGCTCTAGCGGATTACAGCAAAAGCAACAGCGACAGCCACCAGAATAATACTGTGTCCAGACGCATGTCGTTTGCGTTTGAGTTTGGGATTTAGATGGTTAGTACAAGATTTCTGGCAAAACTCGTATTTGTTGTGTATTGTCATCAATCATTAGGCACAGTTTTATGTTGTGTTTACCAAAAAAGGCGGAAGTGGTTAATGCTAAATTTCATATTTGTAATATAGATTGATTGACTCCCACGGTGATTAGGTTGAGCCGCCTTTCAAGGGTAGAATTACAACACTTTAATGGAGTTAATATACAAAATTCAGTGCTATCTTTCCTTTGTTAGTTAAGCTTTGTAAGTTGAACTATCAAAGTTCAGATGACACAAAAATTTATTTCGGCACAAATAAGACTGCTTTTCAAAAGTAAGCAGATTTCAAAACAGCTCAAAAGTGTTTCTATTCATGCGAAGTTCGACATAAAAGCTTTATTTTCGTGCATTCTGGAAATCAGCCTTAATAAATAAATACACAAAATTATGATTTTTGGGAATTGCTATTTGAAATGTAAATGAAAATAGTTTGAAAACTTGAAGCTCTAATAAGAATCCAAGAAATAGGTCAAAAAATGTGTTTATTTGCACTGAGACCATCTTGTTCCATTGTTCCCCCATGCTGAGTTTTCAACTCCTCTAGCAACCCTCTTTTATGTGCAATTCTTAGGTTCTATGTTCCTAATGTTGTTTGTGGAGTTGTAAGTGTCCAAAATCCGTCATCACTGTATTATATGCTCCTGTGGTTCCTCCTTCACTTTGCAGTATCTGCATAGTTCCGTATTCGGTATTCCCTTCTTATACAGCTGGCTCCACAGTCTGCAGTTGGTCTTGAAGAATCCTGTCAGAATTTCTATTCTTGTTAAATCTATTACATTTTTTAATTAGGCCCCAAAATAAACCATCAATTCATATTCTTTCGGTATATGTCGCTCGGCGGCAAACGAATGTAGACATGTTTGTAATGCATTACTGCGGCCACGTTTCTCATGTGTATGAGAGTTTATCGACTTAAGAGTACATTTTGAACGATCATTTCACTGAAGCTTTCTTCTCTTCACTTTGAACATGAAAATGCCTCTTGTGCAGTGTTGCCAGTGATTGAAAAGGTACCCATTTTTTTCACCCACCCATCACCGTTGCGATCGGTGTTTTCCTTATAACTCGACAACCGTTAATCCGATCTTTACCATTCCTTTGGCGGATCAATAAATAATCCTGATTTCAAAATATGACCAGAAAGTTCAAACCTTCTATCTTTAAAACTGACGGAGATATGACGATTTTTGTAAATTACGAGGGCGGGAGGGAGCGTGACAAAAATTGAAAATGAACTTGATCTGCGTGCAAGTATAAGTAGTTTTTGTCCCATACACATCGAACCTCTATCTCTAACAATCTCTGAGATCTGTTTGTTCATACGTGATCGACTCGCCTGATGATGCTGATCAAGAATAAATATACTTTATAAAGTCGGAAATGCTTCCTTCTGGATGTTACATACCCGCAATAATCTTCTTAAGCCAACAATTGGAAAAATCCTTCTTTTAAATTTATTTCACTTATACAAAAACCGTATTCTGAAATTACTTCAAATTTAGAAGGAGCTTGCTGGGATTGATTGCTACGTTCTTCGTGTTGGAGAACGGAGACTTGCGCTGGGGCAAGTGGGTAAAAAGCTCAGGTGATATATTGCGTCCAATGATCATTAACTTTATCAGACTTGAAAGCTGAGCCAATACTACTAAGGCTAAGGCCGATCTTAAGCCCCTCCAAAGAGGCGCAAGATGGCAATTCAGTAATTTCTTTTAATATGTTTGAGGGACAGTTTTCGATGGCGAGCTCTTTAGCTTCGTTTTGAATCCTTAATATTTGTGGCACATAACAATCAACAATAAAGCATCTGTTGAATATAAATGACTCAATGGATGAAGGCAGAATCAGTCCACTCAGGAAAAAACTAATTTCTTAAGGCTTTTAAAATGTTTCAAGGACAGTTTCGGCTAAGTAAAGCTTTTCTAGCGTTAGTTCCTCCAAAAAATTCAGTCCCAAAAATGTATTCTGTAGTTTGGTAAGTCTCCAGTTGTGGAGTGTTAGATTTAATGATTTTAGGTTTGGAAAATGAGTTCCCACGGAAAAGCAAATGCTTTGTGAATCATTTTCACCGATGGAATTCTTTAAATGTTGAGCACGACTCCCGGATAGCTGATAAAAGTCACGCGTATCCCACAAAGTCAGAGATAGACTTTCAGTGAGATCCATTGTTTTGAAGTCTGGCGGAGACCCCTTGATAAATATGACAAAGTCTTGTGCAAGTTTTTGACAAATAGACCTGATCGGCCAGTGGTAGGTACCCGTACAGCTCTGCCAGGCAATCATCGTTGACTTTTAGTATGGTTGCTGGCTGACAGTCTAGCCTAAGGGGCAATTCGTTTGAATCCGGCTGAATCCAATTGACACGAGCTATGACGCCCAATTTGTAGATTTCGAATATACGTTCCGCATCGAGCAAAGCTCTGCAATGGAATAAAGTGAAATAGATAAATCATCTGCATTTCGTGTAGAACTATGCACAATACTTACTTGGCTGCATCACGCACATTGGCAAACAGAGCATAGCCAACGTTCATTTGAGCGTTGGCCTTTTCTGGTTCGTCTAGTCTTCCGTTGCCGTTTATAAGTTCATCATTTCCGATCTCCAAGTCCAAAATTGGGCCATAGTCTTTAGTAAGAAAGTCCAGAATGTCACTTTTCTTCAACTACAAAGACAAATAACATTCTAATTGCGTCTCCTAATCAAAGTAAGTTGTGTGCCACATCATACATACCTCCTTGGGTATACGGAAGAGAAACAACTTCTGCACCGGGATGTGATCTTCCATATAAGCAATTCCATCCTCTATATAATAGTACCTACGATAGGATTGAATGGCTGCAAAGATAATAAAAATTGTGATAGTTCCTGAAGCTGAGGCCATGATACAATAACAAGGTATGACAAAGCTAAGTAGCTGAGCAAAATATCAGTCCGCAAAATAGCTCATTGCCACACCTTTTTGTTGCATCATGGCTGATTATTTGTTTCTTTCACTTACTTTCCCGATTTAAAGGAACCACAGGAAGACCACAATTTAAATCGTTCATATTTCTTCGAGTGCAATTTCGAGTGGTAACTTTTAATCTCGTTGCTTTGCAGATGCTAACTTCCAGAAATTTCCAGAAAACCGTCTTTATAGAACCCCTAACGCGTTAATAGAAATACCAAAAAGGTGTAGGAAATATCGATACATCGATGTCCTAGAGGTGGAACTTTTTATGTTAAATCACATGAAATGAAGTAAATTAACCCTTGCAGTTTGTTTTTCTAAATAAGACTACTTTTCGGACATTACTTTTCTATGAGAGCAATACTATATAGAAATCCGATTTTGACCAAACTAAGTGGAATCATGGAAAAGCATAACAAACTAACAGTTTCGAAATTTGGAGGCGATCCCATTTAAAACAAACAAGTTTTTTTCAATAGAACTTCTTTTTCGACCGATCATTCATACTGCAGCTATATGCTATAGTCATCCGATATTGATAAAACTTTGTAGAATTGTGTAACAGTATATAAAATAAGTGTATGCCAATGATTAGGACGTTTTCATTAAAAACAAAAAAGTTTTTCTCACTAGAACTAGTTTTTCGACCGATCGTTCCTATGGCAGCTATATGCTAAGTCATCCGATTTCGACCAAACTTAGTGAAATCAGGGGAAAGGATAGTAAACTAAGAAATACGTACTTCGGAAAAACAAAACAGTTTTTCTCACTAAGACTAGTTTTTCGACCGATCGGTCCTATGACAGCTATATGCTATAGTCATCCGATCCGGCCGGTTCCGACAAATGTGCAGCGTATTTATACCAAAAGACTTCGTGCAAAGTTTGTTGAGGATAGCTTTAAAAGTGATGGAGGAGATAGCATTGAAACAGACGGACAAGGCTAAAACAACTCAGCTCGTCATGCTGATCAATAATATATATACTTTATGTGGTCGGAGATGCTTCCTTCAATGCGTTACAAACATCCGCACAATTTTATAATACCCTCTGAAAGGGTTTAAAAATACTACTACTACTACTATTGATTTTAACTCGCTCTGCCGTTTTTCATTGTACTTGCTTGTGTGCGCGACCTGAACCTGAGCCTGAACCTGGAGGTTGCATACAAAAGTTTTCTGCGAATTTTCCTCATTTAGCGATAGGGGTTGCGGCTTGGGGGTGGATTTCTCAATTTATTCGACCTATTTTCGTCCCCCGTAGAGTACACAAATTTAATCTTACATACATCAGCTCAAAGCAGATAAAGATTTGATAAAAATCGGGCCAAAACTAAAGATTGGCCTTGAACACGCATTTTGGGACATTTTCCAACAATTTTGCAATCATTCTTCAAAATTTTCATTGCAATCGGCTGAACGATCTAGTATTGCAAATTTCGCTGTTTTTGCGCTATTTCCGCGAAACCTTCCCGGGCAAGCGTTCACCATTCCACAAAGTTTCACCGAAATCAACAATTTTCCTAATATTGCGGTTTTTGGACCATTTCTTTATCTTAGCGTCCAACAATTCTCGAAAGTTTCATTGCAATCGATTGAGCGGTATTGTCCTAAAAATATCGCGGTTTTTGGACCATTCACCGCACATCTCTATATCTTAGCACCCTCTTTTGTTTTTGGTCGATTTCTAAAAGACCGGAAGACCGGTTGAATTTTCATTTAGATTGAAAATTAATTTAAGCCTGATCGAATGAAAATCAAAGATGTTTCATCCCATAAAACCTTTACCATCGAAATTCCACCAAGGTGGGTAGATTGGTATGCAGACATTGTTAAATTTTCATATAGTTCTTTGAAAATGAGTTTGAACCTGACCCGATGAAGAACAAAAAAGTCGCATACAAAATTTTTCTGCGAACTTTCCACACTTAGCGACTGAATTTTTCAAAACCGGATCTTAGTACTCACTTTCAGCATAAGATCAAACTACTGTAAAAAATTCGATTTTCTATATCTTCTGTACGGTGGTCACCAGTGAGTCAGTCAGAAATTATATTGAAATGGGGCAAAAATGGGCAGAAGAGATTTATTGCACAATTATCTATAAGCCTTCAAACGAGTTGTAAGCCACAGCACACGTACAAAGTCGATTCGATAAGTCTGCGCGTTTAGTTATAAAACCATGTAAAATCTGTCTTTATGCTGAATTTTTGGACATTCTGACCTATCACAGAGATCAGTGTTGAGTTGAATTGTGTTCTTTTTAGGCTCTTTTTGAAAATTTGTTCTCAAATTACTTGAGAAAATTGCCTTCTTATTTTGAAAATGCGGGAACTTATATCTGAGGAGTTATTGCCTCTCTGTATAAGGGAAGGGAAATATATCGATAAAATCTGAATCGATAAAAGATAAGAAAGAACTCTAGTTCCTTCGAAATAAATGCTTTGGATTGTTCAACATTCCTTCACAAACTTGGACAAATTCCTGCTCCTGGCCGAATTGTATAGATCTCAGCTGATAATGATTAGATAACATTAATTACTTCCAATTTCATTAAGCTTATTAAGCTTTTGGTTTTAATGAAAATGAGCCAATTTAGTATCTTCTTCTGTAATAATGTAAATTAAAGCTACTTATTTTCCACTTAGTTGGCCTTGTTCCTACAACATAAAGTAAAACATAATTTTGTCTTACAATAATGGCATAAGTAAAGTTCGATTCAAGTATTCATTTTCAAAGTTTCACCCTAAAGGTGTTTATTCTGCCTTTTCATCTCCATTAATCTCAGTGATGCATTGTTACTTCGGGGAAAAACTGCACAAAACAAACCGAAACCACATCACGTTTTCCTGCGGCTACGCATTTTCCATACTTTTTGAGCTTGAATCTTGCACAGCTCTTTTAAGTTTAGTTGGGCTAATTTGACAGCTTTTGTCGAAGCTTTAGTCAAGTGAAACCAGATTCCTGGCATTTACCAAAATCTACGGCTTATTTAAAGCCAATTAACTAATGAGAATAGAGCTTCAATATTTCTGAAGTTGTACATTGTCCGAATGTCTGCCTTTTGTTAAACATTTTCCTAACGCTATTTCCACTCAAAAGAAAGGTAAGGGGATGGCACACAATGGGCCAGCCATCAATCAGGGGGTAGCCGAAGAGGTAGAGAAGTGATTTACATGCCAGCGCGTGTCTTTTGTTTAATTGTTGCCTGCCCACACATCATATCCAAAATCCATTCCCATTCGCTCGCTTCTATTGGTTTTATTTTCCACAGATAATTGATTAATGTCTGTGGTTGTAAACGATTTTTGGTTTTAATTACGCCCCGGCCGGCCCAAGCATCAACGAACCAATAAATCATAATCCATCAAAGATTTCGGTCGGATTGTGTGCCGATGTTTAATTGAAGTTACGTAGCCCCAGCAACTTGAACTTCGTCGAGATTCGCTAAGAAGCGGAAGTAAATACTTTGCCAAAAATACTTAATGTCAAGAGAGGAACAATATGAAAGGAGGTCTTTAGCGTACCAGGAGGATGGCAGGCGGATGGCAAGAAGTCGCAAGAATCTACCCCACTGACATAATAAAAACTCCAACCGAAATGCACACGCAACAATTCTATGCCGGAAAAGGGCTGATGTGGGGGCGTGGCTGGCTTACCGCCCGCTGTTCTATCCCTCAATTGTTCTGTACTGTTGATTACAATCACTTGAAACTTGTGAGGCAGTTTGTTTTGCAATTGCAGCGGCATTAACCCACGGATGGTACAGGAGGTTCTTTTTACTTAACTCTTGAGAACGCCGACCAATGTTAAGACGACAAATATCGATCTGAAAATTGTCATCATTTATCAATAATTTACCTTCGAAATAGCCAAAATTAGGAAAGCAAACGAATGAATAAGATGCAATTGACAATTGTAAAGCCACTGGAAAAGTAAAAGAAATCGGAAATGATATATACTGAGCTGTCAAATGGAATCGGACTTGCTGCAACACTGGTGGGTTATTGCACGATGGTACATAAACGATCTTTAGAAGCGCTCGATCGCACATTGAAAGATTTGCGCAACAATAATAGTCGCTTTAGTGGAGTGATGATATTCTTGTCAGGCGACTTTCGACAAACACTCTTCCCGTGATTCAGAGGTTGATAAATTAATGCCTGAGGGCGCAGCAGCAATACATGCAGTGTGTGTCTGGCTAGTGGTTGTTTCTTGTTGTTGTTGGACTGCTCCCAAAACGAAAATTCGTGCACACCGCTGAACTAAACGCATGTCTCAAGTCATCGGGTCTATGGCGATATTTGTAAACTATTCCATTGAGTATGAATACGTGAGGGTTCCTGCATCAGGATAGAACCACAAATGATTTATCCAAAGACCTGCAGAGAATCGGAAATGATCAATTTTCGGTAGATACTTCCAGTGGTTTTATATGGTGACCTTTATGATACGCAAGTAAGACAGCAATACTAGGATATGTCTAACTCAGTAAGACAGCAATACTAATATTCGTCTCACCCATGTAAGACGGCAGTACTAGGATCTGTCTTACCTAAGTATCTAAAATCTGTCTTACCCAAATAAAACAGCAGTACTAGGATCTGTAAGACAGCAGTAGCAATAGCTCAGCAATATCTCAGCAATAGCTCAGAAGTATCTCAGCAATAGCTCAGCAACATCTCTGCAATATCTCAGCAATATTTGTGCAATATCTTAGTAATATCTCAGCAATATCTCTATATAAAAAATGTGCCAGGGATTTTCATGATCGAAATCCACACTTTGTGTAGATAGCGTCGTATCGATAGCGTCGTTTCAGAAGCGATCCACACGATCGAGAATTGGCTGGTAGGCAGTTCAGGAATATGATGCTTACAATTATTTTGGATATGATGAGCGCATAGATGGAGGCATATGGGGGTGGAGAGCAGTACAAACGTCAGATAATGTTAGTAAAAATAGAATACAAAAATTCATATAATGAAAATAATAACAGCGGTTTCTGTTTTGTAATAGTTTCATTCTCCCTTATTGCTACACAAGCAGAAAATTCATTTTGCCAAGGTACTGACCCGGCTGCTGAGCTCTTGTTCTAATCTTGTACTCAAATATAACAGACTTTATCGGCGGTGTCCCAGAAATCTCTTCCAACCCAAAACCAATTCTCGGTGTCATAGAAATCTCGTTCGGTTGGTTTCAAACCTCTCATATTTTGTTGGGAAATTTTGGCAAACCAACCAATACACAAACCAGACAATATACTAACCAACCAATAGCGACTTCACGAACTCACGCAATATATCACTGTTTTTACTTCCGAAGAAAACGAAATCTCTCGAAGTTCTGGGACACCGACGGATTTCTCGAGCGATTTGCAAACCAACCGAAGCCAAAATCTCTAGAGATTTTCAGGACACCCCCGTATTTAATTGGATACCAACCATTGCACACTGGTCCAAATGCTAAAAATGTTGTCAGATTTTCCTAATTTTCTTTAAGTGTAATGCAAAACTAAATTTTTTTTCCAATAGAGTATTGCCTAGTCCATTTAAAAATCATAGTGGTACAATTGAAATTGGAACACTGCGAATTAAGGCAGCCCTGGAAGTCAGCTGAATCCCTTACCACAAGCTTTGACTTTGTTTGCCTTGCAAATAAGAGCACATTTCAAGTCAGTATAAAATAAAAACTACGTCGAATATTGAAGTAAATCAAAATGGAAAACAAAGTTAAAGGTGGGTATATTATAAGTGTTATCATGCATTTCTTGTTTTATGTAATTTGTCTTTGCTTATATGTGTTTTTGTAAAGTCATGTTTTCAGCAATTCTAGCCGTAAACTTGTTGTGTTTCGTGGAACAAAAGTATGTTGGATTGACGTGGATTCACGCAACTATTAACACTTTATTATTCTTCAATATGTAAATAATGCGAGGATGTCAATCTTTTTTGCACCTTTTTGCCCCTTTTCTGAAAAATCGCTAACTGCAAGTCGAAAAAATCGTTTATAAGGCAGCTATATGAAATAGTGTTTTTAACTGAACCAAATTTGGTGTGTCGTCTGGGGAGCTAAAAACACGTATACAAACCAAATTTTAGTTGAATTGCTTAAAAATCAAAAAAGTAGATGCAAGTCGGCCGGATCGGTTATATGTACAAACTAGTGACGCTCATCGAGCCAGATTTGGTAAGTTAAAAATCAAACCAAAATTGGGGCAATAACTGGAGTTTCTTCCAAATTTTTTGGAATTTGGACCACTGAGCATTAAGTCTTAGTTCTTTTCAAGCCACACTACAGTGTCTTGCTCAGCTATCGGACCAAGAATTTAGAATGAATTGTGAGACCAATGTGGCTGATGTCGAGTTGTGATGTCAGCACACCCGACCGCTCAATCAATGATAATCCAATAGACGATGGTAGACCGAAGTTGGTTTAACTTTATTTTGTTTAAATTTATTTAAATTCAAACTTGAGCAAAATATTTAACTTGGGTTCCACAAACTCAAAATATATAGCAAATTCCTGGCAAGAATTTTCCGCAGTGCTGGATACAGGCCTTCACCAGGAAATTTATATCACCTTGGGTCAATAATACCGCTATATATCCAATTTCGAATTTAGATTTCTAAACCCATAAATTAAATTTTTGAAAGGTTTTTGCCACTTAGAATAAAGTGCCCTTTCAAACTCCCATTGTTATTTTTTTTTGTATTTTTTCATAATTTATTTTATTTCAAGTGACTTTAAAAGTTCCACCTCTAGGAACGGCTGCTTTTGTATCGATACTTTCTACACCTTTTGGTATTTCTAATAACGCGTTAGGGTTTCTGTAAAGACGATTTTCTGGGAATTGAAGTTTGCATCTGCAAAGCAACGAAATTAAAATAAAAGTTACCACTCGAAATTGCACTCGAAGAAATATGAACCATTTACATTGTGGTCTACCTGTGGTTCCTTTAAATCGGGAAAGTAAGTAAAAGAAACAAATAATCAGCCATGGATGCAATAACAAGGGGCGGCAATGAGCTTCTTTTCTTCTTCTTCTTTGGCATTGATAAAATCATCACAACCGTTTTTTACGGTCTCGGCCGCTGCCACTAATGTCCGCCACTCGCCTCTGTCCTGAGCGACATTCCACCAGGAGGACACACCCAGCTCCGCAATATCTCGCTGCACCTGGTCGCGCCATCTCCGCTTCGGTCAACCCGGCCCGGGCTTGCCTCCTAACTCGTTCGCATGCCGACTGTACAACCATACGGCTCGTACAGTTCGTGATTCATTCGGATGCGAAATTTGTCGCCAACGTTTAGCGGTCCATAAAGCTTCCGAAGAACTTTTCTCTCGAACTCGCCAATTGTCGCCTCATAAAGTAAATAAAAGTAAAATTGGCTTGTCAAGATGACACAGCCCCAAGAGGCCAAAGCCGAGCCCCTCTCAATCTCTTGGCTTGTGCGCTTCTAATTTTAGCACAAGAGAAAGGGACCTACAGTTTAACGCCGAATCCGAACGGCAGTTTTGAGAAGCTTTTCATGGCTAATTACTGCAATGCTGGCGCCAACAGCAAGATGTGTGGCCGGGTGTAAAGTTTTTATTCAAAGAAAAAAACTTTTCATTGGATGTTCCGGCGGGATCGAACCCGAGACCTCATGCTCAGCGGTCGCGCACACTAACCGTTGAGCCACCCAGCCATTGTCGCCTCATTCTTTGATAAAATTGTCCATGCTTCTGCGCCGTATAGCAAGACTGGGATGATAAGGAACTTGTTTAGCGCAATTTTCGTTTTTCCAGAGAAGGCTCTGCTCTTGAACTCCTAACTGAGCCCGTAGTAACATCGGCTTGCAAGAGTAATTCTTCTTCGGATTTCCAGTCAGGCTTCGGATGTTCGTTGTGATTGAAGCTTCTCAGCGTTTAGCTTTCGGCGTGTGTTAGACTGTGCGGCATGTGCCACACTGAGCCGTGTGCGTACTTTGGCTGCAACAAGGTAGTGATCCGAGTCAATATTGGCTCTTCGGAGCGCACGTACGTCTAGAACACTCGATTAGTGCCGTCCGTCTATGACAACGTGATCAATCTGGTTTCGTGTTGATTGACGATCAGGGGACTTCCAGGTCGCCTTGTGGTCGTCGCGGTGTCCGTATCCGAGGTATTATATTAGTTTTCATTGGCGGATGTAATAGACGCGAAACGGGTGCCAAGCCCGAGGTCACGCCCCTTGTTTATCCTAGGGTAGGATCGCCGCTCACGTTAGCCAGCAGCTTTGCGGATGCATCGCTCTGAGTTCCTGTCTTCCGAAGAAGCCCTATGAGCTTCTTTTGCGGACTGATATTTTGCTGAGCTGAGAGCGCATACTTAGCTTATTCATACCTTCTTATTGTATCATGGCCTCAGCTTCTGGATCTATCACAATTTGTATTATCTTTGCAGCCATTCAATCCCATCGTAGGTGCTGCCACCACCTTAACTATTATATTGAGGACGAAATTGCTTTTACAGAAGATCACATCCCGGTGCAGAAGTTGTATCTCTTCCGTATACCCAAGGAGGTATGTATGATGTGGCACACAATTTACTTTGATTATGAGACGCAATTAGAATGTTCTTGTCTTTGTAGTTGAAGAAAACTGACATCCTGGACTTTCTTACTAAAGACTATGGCCCAATTGTAGACTTGGAGATCGGCAATGATGAACTTATAAACGGCAACGGAAGACTATACGAGCCAGAAAAGGCCAACGCTGAAATGAACGTTGGCTATGCTCTGTTTGCCAATGTGCGTGATGCAGCCAAGTAAGTATTGTGCATAGTTCTATACGAAATGCAGATGACTTATCTATTTCACTTTATTCCTTTGCAGAGCTTTGCTCGATGTGAAACGTATATTCGAAATCTATAAATTCGGCGTCAAAGCTCGTGTCAGTTGGCTTCAGCCGGATTCAAACGAATTGCCCCTTGAGCTAGACCCTCAGCCAGCAGCCATGGTAAAACTAAACGATGATTGCCTGGAACAGCTGTACGGGTATCTACCACTGGCCGATAAGGTCCATTTAGCAAGATCGTGCACAAGTCTTCGAGAGTTTTTTCAAAGGGTCTCCGCCAGACTATTTAAAACAGTGGATCTCACTGAAAGTCTATCTCTGACTTTGTGGGATACGCGTGACTTTTATCAGCTATCCGGGAGTCGGGTTCAACATTTAAAGTATTCCATCGGTGAAAATGATTCGCAAAGCATTTGCTTCTCCGTGGGAACTCATTTTCCAAATCTAAAATCATTGAAGCTGTCACTCCGCAACTGGAGACCTACCAAACTACAGAATACATTTGTGGGACTGAATTTTTTAGAGGAACTAATGCTAGAAGAGCTTGAATTAGCTGCAAATCAATGGCTGTCCTTGGAACATCTTAAAAGCCTAAAGAAATTATACATATCCGATAGCCTTCTGGAGGGACTGATTCTGCCTTCATCCATTAAGTCATTTATATTAGACAGATGCTATATTGCGAAGCGTTGTTTGCCACAAATATTAAAGACTCAAAACCGAGTTAAAGAGCTCGCCGTCGAAACGTGTTACTCAAACACAGTAAAAGAAATTACTGAATTGCCATTTTGCGGCTTTTTGGAGGTGCTTAAGATCGACCTTCACCATTATAGCGGGTATGAGATATTGACTCAGCTTCCACGCCTGAAAAAGTTAATGATTATTGGAATCAATATAACACCTGAGCTTTTTACCCAGTTGGCCCAGCACAAGTCTCAGCAACTGGAACTTTTGGCGTTTAGAGAAATTGGGAATCTATCGACTACAATATTCTTTGATATTGCCAAACTGTCTGCGTTGCGCACTCTCGCCATAGATTTTCTTGAACTAGTGACTATAGATGACCTCAAACTATTGGAATTTTGCAAGTTAACCAATCTGGAATGCATCTACATAACGGCGAAAGATGTCAGCGATGACACTGTGCTTCAGCTTTTTTCTAAATGCACCAAATTGTCTGATCTGCAATTGTTTTTGAACCCAAGTGAAGGTCTGATTGGAAAAATCATTAAGCTGGTACGCCAGGAAATCAACAGTGGAAATAGCCACCGACAGCTGCCCATTAAGCTGCATGTGGAAAATCAAGCCATGTCTTCCACGGAGTTCTCTACCAGCACAATGGCGGAAATAGTATTTGTTAAGGATTCGCCATATGACCGTTTATGGAAATATTGAGGATAAATTTCTGATACTCAAAATTAAACAAAACACGCACAAGCCAAGAGAATGACTAAACTCTGGGCTGCAGGAGCTAAATGCTCAAAAGAACAGTAGCTAATGCTAAGTTACTTTGTTTTACTATAATAAAAATCAACGAATACTTATTTTCTGTTTGAAAAATAAAAGTTGTAAAAAGTCGTTATTTAATTTTTAGTCCTGTAACTGGAAATAATTTTGAGGGGCCACTAAATTTTATGGATTTTTAAACTCTGTACCAGAGGTACACAAAGTAAATATAAGACAGAATTAAGTAATTTTTTGAACCAAACCCTTTTCCAAACAGCTATGGTTCGCTTCGGGTTCAGGTTCGGGAAATCATAAGTAAAAAAGATACGGTTTATGATCCGATTCAAGAGATCCAAAAAACCGGAACCGAACCGTTTCTCAGGGGCTCGGTTCAGGACCGGCATGCCGCATTGATTTATACAAACACCTTTGTGCACTTTGATTTCCGTCTTAAATTCTACCTCATTGCATGAAATATTTTGTTGTTCCCTTAGCTCATCTAAGGGTTAACACACAACATCGTCATGCTCATATGCGTGTGTGTTTGTGCATGTGTGTTTGGGGTAACATTTACGTATTCAGCGAATTGAACGCTGTTTACAATATTTCTATTGCCATGTCTATTTGTTGCTTTACGACTACAGCAAAAAGGCCGCACCGTTAATTTGATTGAATTTTTTGAAAAAAAAAAAACATGCAACATGAAAATGCACAAATGAGATTGTAACAGTCAGCGAGCGTTCGCGCTCATTTGTCAGGCACTGCAAGGCATTTGTCTTCTTTGGGGAGGAAAAGTCAGCAAATCGCATTAAGGACTCTTAATGAAAGTTTTCCGCATCTCCGGAACAATGATTGATTTCACGCCAAAGCGAGTTCAATCAGCAAGAATGGAATTCTTATACCATTGATTTCACATGCTGCAACTGACAAACTCTTCTCTCTATTAGCCACTCGTCTAGACGGACATCATCACAAAATCACAAAAAAAAAACATAATGAAATCTGTCAGGCTACGCATATCCTTGCGCCAGACAACAACAAATTTATTACCTATTTAGCCTTAATAGCCCTGAAAATATTTGTGTGTGTGTGTGTGTGCGTTTAATTTGTGATTAATTGACGTTGAAAGGGTTTCCACACTCAATCCCCAATCACTTTCGCTCTTAACGCACTCGCACACTCAACTCAATTGGATTTTTATGGAACGGAAATTATTTCATAAACTGGCGGATGTTTAATATGAAATTCATTTATGCCTAAAAAACGTTTCCCACTTCAGCTGAAGAACTGAGAACAAGTTCAAGTAAAGAAATTTTGATTACTTCATTAGGCGAGGACAACGGCCAATGCTGATCAAATATAATTATACTATGCCATTCCCCCCGGTTTACTTTATGCCAACTCATGGCCAATACCACCCACGGTATACTTATTTAACGTATTTATTGTTTGCTAGCCGACCGAAAGCCAAACAACTCACGATATTCTAATTAAAACACATGCGAGCAGAATTCTTCTCAACTTGATCAACAACGGCCGCTTCCCTTTTTACATTGAAGCATGATTCAGCACTATTTCGTACATTTTGAAGTGTACAAAGCTAATGTTGAAGTTTAGACCTCAGTCAATGGGATCGAACCGATGTATATGTCTCGATGACATTTTCCATTAAGCGGAGAGTCAACCGAAACAGACAGGCACACACCCAATTTCTAGTGGAAATACCTGACGTGACAGCCAGAAGTGTGTGTGTGTGTGTGTGCTATAAATATGGGCTCGGTTTCAAAAATACAAAAATAAGAGCAGTTGCGCATGCTCAGCCCAAGCCAGGAGACACAATTGAGCCACAAAACTCACTGACATGCCCCGCACATGTGTGCAGCGGCCCAACAATAACCCAAAAAAAAAAAACAGAAAAATAATAAATGGACTTTTATAAATAGTTTAATCTAGAGATGGCCTTGTTAGATGATGTTCTAAGACGCTGCTCACGATCAAACACACATTTTTTGAAGGGATTTAGAGTGGATTAGGTTATTAGATCTGTCTTAAAACAGTGTTGCAGAATTGTCAATGCCAATATTCACCTTGTTTTTAACAGATCGACTTTGCATCAAACCAATTTGGGCCTAGAACGAACAACATATAAAAAGGGCTGGAATATTTATCAAATTTTTCAATCTCCTGCTAACAAAACTGGTAGTAGAAGGGAGTAAATTTTCACTGAACTGGTTGTAAAAGGGAGTAGGGGTTGACTTTAGATGCCTGATCGGTCGTCTACGTCTTATTATCCGGCTTGAAGTACCAAGGAAATTCATGTTAGGGAAGAACTTTCACTAAACTGTATGTAGAAAGGTTTGGTTTGGACAAAGATTTACCCCTAAATTTGTCCTTTGTTCCGACAATATTTTGATAAACTGAAAATTTTGGATCGAACAAGTTCTGGCTTAGCTTATTAAGGAATTGGTTGGGTAAAAAATTCGGAGTCCGAAGATCCCATCCCCGATTTTAGTAGTCGAAATTTTAAAGAAACGCACTCGAAAACAAACTGGCATTACCTTTTTACGAACCAAATAAGTCAGTGACGCATGATATATGCCCCTAAAAGTAAGCCAACTTAATTTCCTTAGACATTTTATGTTAATTGCGTAATTGAGAGTTAGTTATGCCAGCGTCAATGGTGGTAAGCCATCTATATAAAATTGTTTTTCATGAATTTTTTTATCCTATACATAGAAAACTTTAAATGGCATTTTAGGTGATAATTATTTTATGTATAAAAACTTTCAAGTTTAAAATGCGTAAAAGAAACTTCAAATTAGACCTACAAACCCAAGGCATTGTTTTTTTTTTGGAGCAACAGTTCGCGGTTTGAACCAAAATTTATCGAAGGTAAATGTTCGGCCCATGTTTTAACCAATTTTACCAAGTAAAAGTTACCATTAAAATAGTACAAACTTGATTTGAGCTTAAGAATTACTTGAGAATCATTTATACGATTTGCCAGAAATTATTAGTCTATACTACGGAGTTCTTAGCATCGAGTACTGAGTACCGAGCACTGAGTAGCGAGGTCTGAGTATTGAGAACTGTATACCAAGAGATTGAGAAAGGCTCGGCTTTGGCCCTTGGGGGCTGTGTCATCTTGACAAGCTAATTTTACTTACTTTTATATCGAGTTCTTAGTGTCACGTACTTAGTATCGAGCGCTAAGTATAAAGAACTAAGTATCAAGTATTGAGTAAAGTGTATTGAGGCAACCGCGGTGGAGTTACTGTACCCGGTAATACAACTGCCATGGGAAACTGAGGAGCTTCCCTCGGAATGGTTTGAGGGCATCCTGGTGAAAATCCCCAAAAAATAGTTCTGGATAGCCTGAGAGACACCATAGGCGAAGAGCAAGCCGAATTCAGACGGAGCTCGATGTGGATATGCGCCTTCAAAAGGCTAAAGGTGCCTATGGGATGCAGTCAGCTGTTTGCCGTTGCTCGACCTATCTACACTGGCTTAAAATCAGGCTCTTCAAGTTCAACGTAGTTCCAGTGCTCCAATACGGTTCTTCCACTTGGAAAATTACAACTTCCATAGTGGCGAAACTCCAAACATTTGTAAACCGTTCCCTGCGACGCATCTACTGTATATTCTGGCCTGACAGAATACGGACCTCTGAGCTACTTAAGGGGGGAACACACTTTGCGATGAGCAAAAGTAGATGGTTTTTAAAAAAATTCCAGAAAAAAGTATAAGAGATTTTTTATTTTTGTTTTTTTTATTAAATAGTTAATGAATGAAAGGAAAATACAAAATTTTTTTTTTTGTCAATATGAGGGCCGTTCAGAAAGTTATCGGCCTCCGAAAAATGATGAATAAAAAAAAGGTGCCCACATGGTGACCATGGTTGCAGCACTTGGGATGATCTGAAAAAAAAAAGAAAAATGCGGTTATGTTTAGAACTAATGTGGCTATCGTTCGGCCCTCCGAAAAAAAAATTGAAAATTTTTTTGACAAAATGGCGGACATTTGAAAACAAAAATTTTTTTTTTGGCCTTTTTTTTGTAGTATAGTATAAAAAAAAGTACACTTAAAGTATAGGTATCCAAAAGATGGAGGGCCGAACGATAGCGACGACAATTCTGCGTCGTATAAGCCCTTCAGGAGCAAAATCGGTCCACTGGTTTCCTCTGAATCGTGGCCACCAGTTTGAAAAACGTGGTTTCGAGATAAGCGCGTTTAAAGTTTGCAGTTGCTAGGCAAATCGGGTCACTTTGAGTCACAAAAAGGCCCATATCTTCTAAACTATTTCGAATTTTTGAAAATCCTTTTAGGGGGATATTTTTGAATATCCAAGCTACAAAAATATGAAAAAAAAAAAAGTCGAAAATTTTTTTCCGCAAAGTGTTTTCCCCCCTTAAACGAGCGAATATGGAGAGTGACGACACCATAATACGCAGGATGAAATGGAGCTGGATGGGACATACATTGCAAAAATGGAACCCGTTGGACGAAGTTGGGCGGTCACATGGTAGATCCAAAGAAACTTGGAGGAGAAATGTCGGTAGAGAGGCGAAAAGCGTCGGGAAAAGTTGGAGGGAACTGAAAGCGACGGCCAATAACAGAGTTCGCTGGAGGAGAGGAGTGATTGATGCCCTATGTCCCACAAGGGATTGGAACTAGAAGAAGAAGAAGATGGAGTAACACTCACAAACATACACGCTTTGCTACGGGAAAGCGCTTAACGGCTTAAAACTCATCAGAGATTTCAACCGAACCGTTTTTCTTTGAAGTTTTCGGTTCGGTTCAGCAATTCTTAAAGGCTCGGTTTGCGGTTCGATTCACCAGCTGGCATAAACGGTTCGGTTTGGTTCGGTTCGGTTCGAAACCGGCTTACATCCCTGGTTTTAGCACTAACATTCCGAGACTCCGAACCAAACCTTCTCTCAAATCTTGGAGCTTAGGACTATGCACGCTGCCATCACTAGCACCGCTTAGAACATCCAGACTTGAGTGCGTGCTCATTGCCACATGTGGTTGCATATTGAGTTTACTTCTTCTACTTGGTTTGTAAGTAAATGGTGTATATGGCGTGGCATGCTACCTCTACCTCCTGTAACTCTACCTAAGGTTGCATATGCCGCTATAACAACACGAACAATATAACCCATAACTCAAGGGCAATGAGCTGCATAATTGCGCTGAGTAATTCTCACTTTATTTCGGGGCAGTTTCTAATTGAAATTGTGAAGAAATAGAAGGGAGAGGAGGGTGTAGAATACATTTCAGATTAAGAATAAAAATAAAAACAAATGTACATAGAATTTTAAGTTTGATGACACGTACTGACTTAATCTACATTCTGAAAGGGGCAGACAAATTGTGACCCAGATTTGAATTATGAAATATAAATAATAAAAAAATATAGAAATGTTATCAATCTAAAAGGTAATCGTGCTAAGTAATGAGTCATGCATAAGTAAGCTTTTAAGTTGTGATTCATAGAAAGGAGATAAGCCTTTGAATTTTATAAAAATGAAAAGATTTTGTTTATGGCAAAACATTTAGTACTAAGAACTTCGCTATTTCAGTGTCTCCACTGCCTCGAAAATCAACCAGACCTTTTCTTAACTCAATACACTCGTTTAACCTGCAGGTAAGTCAATCAAAAAGAACTACCAAAACTCCTACCAACTCTCATCGCTCACTTTGTACCTGTACATTAAATTTTGTTCCCATTTAATTTTTGGTCCTTTTTTTCGTTTGGTCTGTCTGTCTGTATTATCACAACGAGCATATCAAATAAATGCGGGATTATGTGAATATTTCGCTTAATGAGAATTCTCGGACCACACGGTTGCTGTTGCCGTTGCCGCTTCAGTTTTTTGTTTTACCGGACGGAACTGCGACCTGTAAAAGTTGTTGCCTTTGTGTGTGTGGATTCACATGGCGGCGCTCTCTCTGGCTGGCATTAAGCGATGCCTATCGGTGACACCTGAAAGACAAGGGGACGTGGCCGTAGACGAAGACGATGAAATGCGATCCGATACGACGATCCCTATCCCTGGCGCACTTTTTGGCAAAAATTATTACTCTTCGGTCTCAACAGCAGCCCAAAAAACAAAAAAAAAAGAGAGCTAAACAGTGTGAGGGGCACACAATTTCTACTTCACACAGCTGGTATTGAGTTTCGTTTGTCAGTTTGTTGTCTTTCATTGAGTTTACCTGTGGACATTTATCTTTTGTTTCTCTCTTTTGTTGTGTGAGTCGGTATATCGGTATCTCTATGGCTCTATCTGGCTTATTTTGTTAACTTCCTTTTTCCGTTTGTGTGCGCAGCTTTTTAGGTTAGATCTTGATATCTACGAGTATGCGGCATGCCAATGTAATTTATGCTTGAAATTAGACACCGAAGTTGACTGTGAAAGTTCTGCACCTTGGCCGAGCGATCTGATAACTTTTGACATACTTATTTGACAGAATTTGAAGTAATTATTGAAGTAAATGATTATAGTTGTAGGGGTGGTCCACCCTGGAAATGAACTCAGCTGCTGCTGCTGGAAACCTGTTGCCCCCTTGAAACAAAAATGTTGCCGAGACCAATGCAACATGTGAGTCTGTCTGGCAACACACGTGCTGCAAACGAAATACACCCGCAACAAAACGGAAATGAAACAAGTTCCACAACGACAACGAAGGCTTCGGCTGTTGGGCCAGTTTCAGTTGCAGTTGGACAGGGACTTGAGTATGTCAGCAGCGGGAGCCACTCCAGCTTGGTCTCGCAACTTAAGCCTATGATATGATGAACATTTCTAAGCCATTTGATGAATTATTATGATTAAAATCGGCTTAAGAGAAACAAATTGACACATGAATTTAGAACTGTTTTCATGGCCATAAAGAAGTAAGCTTCATGAAGTCCTAGGCTGTGATTTTATATCCTGTTCCAATAAAAAATGCGGAAAAGGGGATCATAAAGTTGTGGAAATGTATATAACTGGGATAAGGGATCATTTCCGACACTATAAACTATATAAATATTTTTGATCAGCATCCGAGTCGATAAAGCCAAGTTAAAACCTCGTGGCCTAATATCTATCTATTCTGAAAAGCACAATACACGAAATAACTTCCCTATAGTTCAGCTGGTGTCAAGACACTACCAGGCCTAACGACCTGATGCATCACTGAGCGTTAGGCAAATACATGACTGGTGGTTGGTCTGGTGGCGAGTGCTCAATACGAAGAGCTAGGGGGTTCGCTAGTGCCGCACTGGTGCAGCTGAACTACAGGGTTAGCATCGTCAGCTAGGGCTTGCGTGTGTCTGTGTAAGTGTTCTCTTCTATTCTCTTCTTGCCGACATTCTCCGTTTTCGAAGTGCATTCCTAGAACTTACAGACGAGTTCTACAAATCCGACTTCAAAAGTTTTTAACACTCTTATAAGAATTTTAAAGATACTCAGATGGTTTATTGGAATTCAACGACAGAAATCATAATACAGTTGAACTTCTCTATTACGAACTTCTGTACAATGAAGGTTTCTTTATACCGAATTAACTTACAGAGCACTGCAATTTCGTTTAATATTCAAACTATTCTATATTATGAATTTTCTATATAACGCCGTTTATTTTTGTCCCCTTAAGATTCGCTATACAGAAGATGGACTGTATTTCATAAACCAAACCGGCGGTACAGAAACTGTGTGAACCTCTGAACCGAACCAGTACTTATTTTCGAGTGGTTTGCATCCCTTATATAACCCTGTAGTTCAGCTGCACCGGTGCGGCACTAACGAACCCCCTAGCTCTTCGTAGTGAGCACTCGCCACCAGACCAACCACCAGGCAAATATTTGCCTAACGAATTTTGTATGGGAATGTCCGGAAAACGTACCGATTGGTACGACCCTGCATTACCAGTCGTTAGTGTTGTGATGGATGCACACTATAGTTCTAGACTAGCGCTGTGATGCATTACCTGTCGGTATCGACGCGACTGACACCAGTGATGCATCAGGTCGTTAGGCCTGGTAGTGCCTTGACACCAGCTGAACTACAGGATAGCTCTTCGCATCCGTCACCTCGTTAACGACTGGTAATGCAGCGTCGTACCGATCAGCACATTTTGCGAACATTCCCATACAAAAATCGTTAGGCAAAAGCTTGGCTGGTGCTTAGGCTGGTAGCTGGTGCACACTACGGAAAGTTGGGGGATTCGATAAAGTCGCTCCGGTGCTGCTGGACTACAGGGTATAAACTAGCTAACATTACTTCTCCTTGCAGGTTTAGCTTATGCCAAACAGGTCCGTCTGTCCGTATGAACAAACAGATCTCAGAGATGGTAAGAGTTAGAGGTTTGACATGTACGGGACGGTGACATGACAAAACGCCCACGGACATAAGGCCCAAATGAATAATTTCAATCATTACTTTGATATATAACTCAAATTTTCTGGGCCTTATGTCCGGACATTAAGCCCATGGGCGTAAAGTCGGTGATGGAATATAAAACTTGACGCACTTATGCTTTCCATACTGGTGGACTAGTTCTGAAAGTGGATTTATATGTTATTATAAAAGAATATAAAGTTTGTTTACAATACAAGATTTGGAATGCATGCAAGGCCATTCGGCCGTCAGTTTAGGGCAGGGGCCCATTTTGGCATTGGTTTAACAAGAGCCGAACACGCAGCGCCGCGACGGTTATACTGCTTATACTGTGTGTGAGCAGACTGCGCTGCTTTTGAGAGCTTGCCTATGACTAGAAGGGAGCGACGTGACGGCCTCTGACTTAGGGTAACCATCGATCCGCACAGCTTTACCAGAATTTGTGCACTATGTGTCAGCTATCCGCCAGGCGATTTCAGACAACCATCGGCTTCGGTATACTCGTTAGTCGGCAATCTTTAAGGGATAACCGTAAGCGCTGTCGATCCGCACACAGCGCGAAGGGCATAGGCGAGCGAGCTCCTTCTCAATCTCTTGGCTTGTGTGCTTCTAATTTTTGCATAATAGACAGTTTAGATGGCTCGAGGGGATATCGCAGACATACACATTACCCGCTACATCGCAATCGACCAGATAACCAGAGACTGTATATGAAATGACGTGCGTCCGCCAGGCGATTTTGGGACATCGTTCGGCTTGCACATTCTCTTAAAAGCCGCCCCATTTCTCATGAAGAAGCTTTAAATTTATAAAGCTGCTCCTCTTCTTTGATATGCAAGAGGTACACATTTCGTTTTGCATCCTACAGGACCTCAAATTAAACTGGGCGAAAAGACATATGCATATACGCAGGCAGATCAGTTTTTGAACTTCCGCCCCCGCAAATTGGAAAAACATCATATCTCCCAAGTTTTATAGATGAAGATTCCTACTGGACATATTTAGTAATCAGGATTATTTATGATCGCCAAGGAATGTAAGATAAGATGACGTTGTCGAGCTATAAGGAAAACAAACAATTATGGCGCACCGGTCGAACCGAATTTTTGAGACCAGATTTTTGGTGAAAACTTAAATAAACTTACTACGATAAACCCCTTAATTTTCGATTTTGACCGACTTTTTTTGTTTAAAATTTTAATTTTCTAATACTAACTAGCTGCTTATACAAAATTAGTCAACCAGTTTATTATACTGTCTTCGTTCCAACTGACAGGTAAGGCATCACAGCGCTAGTCTAGTACGTGAACTATGGTGTGCACCCATCACCACACTAACGACTGGTAATGCAGGGTCGTGCCGATCGGTATATTCCAGACATTCCCATAAAAAATTCTTTAGGCAAATACTTGTCTGGTGGTTGGTCAGGTGGCGAGTGCTCACTACGAAGAGTTAAAGAATTCGTTAATGCCGTACCGGTGCTGCTGAACTACAGGGCAGTTTTCAATATAAATCTCCTACTTATGCCCTCCCTTTACCCTAGTCTAGTGCCTACCATTGATTATGTATTCCTTTCAGCCGTATTTATGTTGTTTTAATATTTTCAGAATTTGCATAAAAAACGAGTAACCCTACCCACAATTTAAAGCAAACAATGAGCATAGTTAAAGTGGAATGAAGCCATCGCCAGGCAATAAATAAATATGTGTACAAACAAGTGTGTGCTGCTATGTAGGCAGGCTGAGGGACCATAAATTGTTGCTCAAATGAGCATTTAGCATTTTTAACGCCTTTTAAGTTAAGCCTGCCAGCGGCGATAAGGACGCACGCAATGTTGTCCAAATTCCCATTTTGCACCGTGTTGCATGTGAGCCGCAACATTTTGACACGCCATTGGACCATGGCCCCCATAAGGCTTAAAGGATGCTTTGGGTGTCAACAAGGTTCCGTATCATTATCACGCACTGAAGAAGGCCGCAGTTGAAGCAGGAGCAGCAGCAGCCGGCAGCCAGCAACAGCTCTGCCATGTCATTAGGCGCAGCGCTGTACTCGAGTCCAGTATCAACCCACCTACTGGCACTTTTGCCTTCCTAATGAAGTCAACTAGGTTAGCTGACGTGGATGAGGATGAGGCACATTTTAGCTGAAGTGGGCACAGGTGGGCCAGGGACATTGATCTCTAAGCTTTTTGGTTGGGCAGCAGTCCATACAGAATGGATGGAAATAATTTCAATTATTTTGATTATAAACTTTAGTAGAGAGTCGGTTTTTATGATGAGTTAAGATCTGAAAACTAGACTTTTTGGAGCACTATAAAATTTAAAGACTCTTTATGGATAAACCTTATTAAACCTTACACGGGTACTTGTAGGTCCAAAGAATCTAAAACGGATCAGCTTTTTCGTCAAAAAAGGATTAATTATTTCATATCACGTCTTGGATCGAACTCATATCCATTCTGCGCAAGTTTAAGCTGTACCAAACCACTTCTAGAAAGTAGAGAAATGTAATACATTTTTCAGGAATTAGCTGCGGTTTCCCAAAATCTTGTTGTTTTTCTTCAGTTGCCGCCTTTGTACCAGCTCTGTTCTTCCATTCCCTCCTTTAAGTTCTTTGAAATTCCAAAAATCTTCGATTCCTTAACAAGCAACAAAAGGTGACAAAATATGCCGCCAGAGCAGCGCAAAAAAAATATGATCATATTTTTCAAAAATGCCATCATAATTGCGACTCCTGAAGCTGCTTCCTTAACAAAAAACAAAAACCTCGCTGACAAATTCGTTGGAATCTTTTCCAAATGCTGCACTTTGTGGCTGCCTCGGCCGCTGCTATCGATGGTAATTAATAAGCCATGGCATTGCAATTTTTCCCCTTGCACTAATCGTTGCAACAAATTGCGGCATGTGTGCAGCACACGTTCCACCTCAAGGTGAAGGGGTCGGCGGTTGGGGGCATTGGATTACAAATTGCAAATGAACGCAAATCGATTAAGTTGTTTGCTTTGGCAGAGGAAGAGACGAGACGAGAAACCGCAGGAATGGCAAGAAAAAATATGAAATGAGCATGCAAATATGACAAGTGGATTGAAGGGGAAGGAAGAGGTGGGTATATATAGTGGTGGTGCACGTGCTGAAAGACAAGACACATTAGCTTTTGTTCTATGGAGTGAAAGTTAACATCATTTGCTTAGAGGCCCCCAGAAGATCCCAGCCATTTGCATTGGTTCTGTTTTTTTTTTTGTTTAAGCGAAACAATGCGCGTTCCTTTGGCCGCACTGAGAAAAATGTTTATTTAAATGCACAAAATGCGTTGACCAAGTCGGGACTAGTTGAAGTACAGTGGGTAACATTGAAGTGGAAACCATTGAATGAAGAATTGTTTAACGATTTGTAACAGGGATGCAAACCGATTGGAAATAAAGACTGGTTCGGTTCAGTGGTTCACATAGTTTTTGAACCACCGGTTCGGTTTTTGAAGCCAACTGAATCGCGGTTTCGGATCGGTTCAGTGGTTTATAAAGGAACATTTTGAAATATTATGATTTCTGTCGTAGTACACTTTGGAGCGACGGGCACGCCCTTGCTCTTATTGCTCCGATTGCGCCCAAGAGTTATTTTATGGCTGGCGGCGCCACGCAGACGCATTAAAAATTGCCTCGTCATCTCATACTAGCTAGCCGAATTCGAAGCGAAAACAACGACAACTCTATTCCGAGTTGGGGACGGCAAAGACGACTTCAACAACAAATAAATGCAGAATGTGTCTGGCTGGTGGTTGTTTTTGTTGTTGGACTGCTCCCAAAAAGAAATTTTGTGCGCACCGCTGTTAT
This sequence comes from Lordiphosa collinella, assembly GCA_018904265.1. Lineage (NCBI taxonomy): Eukaryota > Metazoa > Arthropoda > Insecta > Diptera > Drosophilidae > Lordiphosa > Lordiphosa collinella. The sequence goes on along the minus strand of JAEIFV010000005.1, from coordinate 905,890 downwards.
AAACCATTTGAATATCTTTAAAATTTGCAGAATTCGTCTGTAAGCTCCTAGAGAAATGCCCTACGAAAACAGTCGGATAGGAAAGAATACCTACCATGCATGCAGACAAATCAATTATCAACTTTCGGAATGCAGATTGATGACAGGTATACTAAGAGATCGGCAGGAAATTGCAGAAGAATTGCAGGATTACAGTTTGTAAAACTTGTGTCAAGTCATTCTTAAAGAATCCGGCATCGCTAGGGATGTAGTGGGTCGAATGTCGTATAAAAAACTGTCTTAGGGAAACGACTTAAATTCCTAAATTAAAAAGTATCATTGGCTTAAAACTTTTTCTTTGTGGTTTTCGGTTCGGTTCAGAATTTCTGAAAGGAAGACGGTTCGGTTCACCAGCTGGAATACGCGGTTCAGTTCGGGGAAAGCTTTTGTAACCAGGTTAGACTATGTAGGTAAGACTATGGCCAAAAGTCGTAGCTAACGAAGGATAGTATTTTGGTAAAACAGATCGCACAAATTTTCCAAAGTATAGTTAAACTATATATATAGCATGAAAAAATCCACAAAACTTATTTGCCCTCAAAATGATTTCCAGTTACAGGACTAAAAAATAAATAACGACTTTTAACAACTTTTTTTTTTCAAACAGAAAACAAGTATTCATTGATTTTATTTATAGTAAAATAAAGTAACTTAGCATTAAACTTCTTTTCGATTGAGCATCTGGTCCAGAATTTATTCATTGTCTTGGCTTGTGCATCCTCATTATTTCCATAAACGGTCATATGGCGAGTCCTTAACAAATACTATTTCCGCCATTGTTCTGGTAGAGAACTCCGTGGAAGACCTGGCTTGATTTTCCACATGCAGCTTAATGGGCAGCTGTCGGTGGTTATTTCCAGTGTTGATTTCCTGGCGTATCAGCTTGATGATTTTTATAATCAAACCTTCACTTGGGTTAAAAAAGAATTTCAGATCAGACAATTTGGTGCATTTAGAAATAAGCTGAAGCACAGTGACATCGCTGACATCTTTCGCCTTTATGTAGATGCATTCCAGATTGGTTAGCTTGCAAAATTCCAATAGTGTGCGATCATCTATGGTCTTTAATTCATGAAAATCTATGACGAGAGTCCGCAACGCAGACAGTTTGGCAATATCAAAGAATATTGTAGTCGATAGATTCCCAATTTCTCTAAACGCCAAAAGCTCCAGTTGCTGAGACTTGTGCTGGGCCAACTGGGTAAAAAGCTCAGGTGTTATATTGATTCCAATGATTATTAACTTTTTCAGACTTTGAAGCTGAGCCAATATCTCATACCCGCTACTAAGGCAAAGGTAAATCTTAAGCACCTCCAAAGAGGCACAAGATGGCAATTCAGTAATTTCTTTTACTATGTTTGAGAGACAGTTTTCGATGGCGAGCTCTTTAACTTGATTTTGAGTCTTTAAAATTTGTGGCCCAAACCAATGCACAGAAGAGCACTCGTCGAATATAAATGAATCAATGGATGAAGGCAGAATCAGTCCATCCAGAGAGCTTTGGGAAAAGATTAATTTCTTTAGGCTCTTAAGATGTTTCAAAGACAGCCATTGAGTTTCGGCTAAGTGAAGCTCTTCTAGCCTTAGTTCCTCCAAAAAATTCAGTCCCACAAATGTATTCTGTAGTTTGGTGGGTCTCCAGTTGCGGAGTGACAGATTCAATGATTTTAGATTTGGAAAATGAGTTCCCACGGAGAAGCAAATGCTTTGCGAATCATTTTCACCGATGGAATACTTTAAATGTTGAACCTGACTCCCGGATAGCTGATAAAAGTCACGCGTATCCCACAAAGTCAGAGATAGACTTTCAGTGAGATCCACTGTTTTAAATAGTCTGGCGGAGACCCTTTGAAAAAACTCTCGAAGACTTGTGCACGATCTTGCTAAATGGACCTTATCGGCCAGTGGTAGATACCCGTACAGCTGTTCCAGGCAATCATCGGTTAGTTTTAAAATGGCTGCTGGCTGAGGGTCTAGCTCAAGGGGCAATTCGTTTGAATCCGGCTGAAGCCAACTGACACGAGCTTTGACGCCGAATTTATAGATTTCGAATATACGATCCACATCGAGCAAAGCTCTGCAAAGGAATAAAGTGAAATAGATAAATCATCTGCATTTCGTATAGAACTATGCACAATACTTACTTGGCTGCATCACGCACATTGGCAAACAGAGCATAGCCAACGTTCATTTCAGAGTTGGCCTTTTCTGGCTTGTCTAGTTCGTTGCCGCTTATAAGTTCATCATTCCCGATCTCCAAGTCAACAATTGGGCCATAGTCTTTGGTAAGAAAGTCCAGGATGTCAGTTTTCTTCAACTACAAAGACAACAACATTCTAATTGCGTCTCATAATCAAAGTAAGTTGTGTGCCACATCATACATACCTCCTTGGGTATACCGAAGAGATACAACTTCTGCACCGGGATGTGATCTTCTGTAAAAGCAATTTCGTCCTCAATATAATAGTTAAGGCGGTGGCAGCACCTACGATAGAATTGAATGGCTGCAAAGATAATACAAATTGTGATAGGTCCAGAAGCTGAGGCCATGTTACAATAACAAGGTATGACAAAGCGAAGTATGCGCTCTCAGCTCATCGAAATATCAGTCCGCACAAGAAGCTCATTGCCACACCTTGTTAATGCATCGTGGCTGATTATTTGTTTCTTTTACTTACTTTCCCGATTTAAAGGAACCACAGGAAGACCACAACGTAAATGGTTCATGTTTCTTCGAGTGCAATTTCGTGTGGCAACTTTTAATCTGTTTGATTTGCAGATGCTAACTTCAATTCCCAGAAAACCGTCTTAATGGAATCCCTAACGCGTTATTAGAAATACCAAAAGATGCTGAAAGTATCGATACATAAGCAGCCCTTCCTCAATGGGGTTGTCCTAGAGATGGAACTTTTAAAGTTAAATCACACGAAATAAAAAATATTTAAAAAATACAAATAAAAATAACAATGCGAGATTCAAAGGTCACTTTATTGAAAGTGGGAAAAGCGTTTAAAAAATTTAATTTAAGGTGTCTTCTGCTATAGAAATTTTTTATCTCTCATAATTTTTTAGCTTAGATATTCAAAAATACTTTCCCAAAAGGATTTTTCAAAAAATCGAAATAGTTTGGGATACATAGCGGTGTTATTGACCCAAGGTGACCTATTAATGTCTCTATTAAAATATGATTTTGACCCGGAGGAATTTTAAAAAGATTCAAGATGTCTGGCTCAATAACTTCGATATGAGACATCACATGCCCATTCAATTCAATTTATTTGCTTCATATATAAAACTATTTTAAGCTACTGACATTTTAAGTGTAAGAGTTTAGATATTGAACCTTTTTAGCTATGTTATTCGTAATTAATAAAAAGTCGGAATAAACATGAACATTTTGTTTTGAAAGTAATCCCCATGAGATATTATACACTTGTGCCACGGTTCAATCTCGAAGCCTAAAAATCATTTTTTATCTTGCGCCGTGCGTATCGTCGGTGGTAACGTCGTCATGGGCCTGGGTGTGGGGGGGTTGTGGTTTGTTGGGGGTTGCCGCGCGCAATAAGGGTTTTCTTATGACGTTTGTGGGGTGTGCGTGCATCGAGAACTGTGTCACGAGCGGCGCTTCGGTCTGGCGTGCGGCAGCTTATTGAGATGATTAGTTTGGGGAAAAATTTTCAAAAACCCACCCGAAATTAGTTTAAAATACGTAAAACAAGGACTTAGGACTAGTATTACCAACTTAATTGTTGAATATGGGGGTATTAGAGTAACCTACATCTATGTATCATTGAAGACATTGGTGAGACGAGTAAAACTGTAGTATACCAGTCCGAATCATTTTAAGAAGCTTGTTCTGGGCAACTTGGATTATTTTCTAGATGACTGTGGACTACATCAGCCCATACCGGTGCAGCATAAAAAATTATGGCTCGAAAGATAGATCCAAAAAGCTACATTTTGTTCTCGATACTAAGGAGCACGTTTCTGTATATAAAGGGGTACAGTGTTGGGATAAGAGTTTTTACTGACCAACATGGTCCTTAAATATAATTTTAGTATCAAGGATTGCCCCCAAGTAACGCACTTTTTTCCCACGCTATCGCTTAAAGCAGTGTTGGCTGTCCATGTGGACATGTCATTCGGGCTCGTGGGCTAGGGCGTTTCGGCACCAAAAACTAGTCTTAGTGAGAAAAATATTTTTGTTTTTAACTGAAAAGCCTCCGAAGTACGTATTTCTTAGTTTACTATATTTCCCATGATTTCAATAAGTTTGGTCGAAATCGGATGACTATAGCATATAGCTCCCATAGGAACGATCGGTCCAAAAACTAGTTCTAGTGAAAAAACCTTTTTCGTTTATAACGAAAATGCCCTTATCATTGGCATACACTTATTTTATATACTTTTTACATAATTCTACAAAGTTTGGTCGAAGTCGGATGACTATAGCATATAGCTCCCTTAGGATTGGTCGAAACACTAGTTCGAGTGAGGAAAACTTTTTGTTTCTAATGAAAACGTCCTTTTTATTGGCATATTCTTATTTTAAATACTTTAACACATTTTTACAAAGTTTTATCAAAATCGGATGACTATAGCATATAGCTGCAGTATGAATGATCGGTCGAAAAAGAAGTTCTAGTGAGAAAAAAATTTTTTTGTTTTAAATGGGATCGCCTCCAAATTTCGTAATTAACAGTGTATTATGCTTTTCCATGATTTCACCAAGTTTGGTCGAAATCAGAAATCTATATAGTATAGATCCCATAGAAAAGTAAGGTCCAAAAAGTAGTCTTAGAAAAACTTTTTTGTTTTCAATGGAAGCTGCAAGGGTATACAAAACTTCGGCCGAGCCGAAGTTAACTTTGCCCTATGTTTTTTTTTTTTTTCATTTCAACGCTGGCTTATTGAGCTTAACAGAAAAATTAATTTATGCATAGCGTTTGGACCCGACGTGCCCATTTGGATCTTTTATCTGTACCGTGTTCACTGCCAGGTATTTTCTTGCGTCGTCGGCCCAATGTTCCGACAACTCGGTGCGATTGGTCACCTGGGCACAAACCCTGCCGGTCAGCTGAGCTATTGGCCTAGACACCACCTTACAGTGGCGCCCGAGCGGGGACTTATAAAACTCAATCTGGCCTAGTCGATGATACCAATCCAAAATGTGGCCGTAACAATTGCGACACTCTGCCTTAGACACTTCACGCTTGATCAGCTATCGAACGCGCGAGCTTAAATTCGGAGAAAACCTTCATTTCAAGGTAGATAAAGAAGGGGGTCCAAAAAAACATCAAAAAATTCACTTTGGGGTGAAAAAATGGTGGGTATCAAAGAAGTACCTTTGGGGATGTGTTGGTTTCGGCCACTGTGTTAAAAATGTCGGAGTCCGAAAGCGTAACGAACTTATTGGCGATAGAAATAATTTGATGGTGAAATTGTGTAGTAATATATTTACTGTCGTTATGAAAATGATTGTCTAATAAAATTCGGTTCAGAGCCCGTTTCAAAAGTGGTTCAGTTCTGTACCGGCAGCTTTCCCTTTAAAAGAGTCCAAAATCTTCCCCTTGCACGTGTCTTTACTGTACTATTTACCTGCAGTTAACTAGCCAACATGTTGGCCCCCAAGACCAAAATGCGCTGGCCATCCAACTTGATTGCCCAGGCCATTAAGTGCAACCAAACTGTTGAGCATGCGCAGTCTGCGCTCCATTTGCGGGGGCTACCTCTCGTCCGACCGTCCGTCCACCTCCTGCTCCGGTTGCTGCTGCCGCTGCGCTTGTGTGTAAGCGCGGCATAATGAGCCGCGCAGTTACATTTATTTTAAATCTGATATACATATTTCTCTTTTTTTTCGTTGTTGTTTTGCATTGTTGTTATTTGGCCTTTGTTTTTGGGCAGGCTGCAGCAGCTGAATGGCCATTGTTGCACACCGTTGCCTCTGGCAACTCGGGACAAGTCTTTGGCTTAAGCTAGAGCTAAGGCTTCTGATAGATTCAAGTGTAATTTTGGGGTATACGAAATTGTTGATGGAATGGATTAAAAATAAACATAAATAATTTCAGACCGAGAAATCGCAAAAATTGATAAGAAGTGGCAAATGCTCGTACAGTGTTCTACATAGGGGTAGAGCATTTGCCATTCGGTTTTAAGAGGTACAAATTCCTGCCTTCCTTCGTCTTCTTGTTTTGATTGTAGACTCAGACTCAGAGGCCTGCCAGGCTACGCATGGCTGCCTAAACGCAAATGTATGCAAAAAGGCATTGAATTTGCACTGGAACCAAGTGTGGGCGAAGGGCAGCGGATGGAGGGAGAGATGGAGGGGACAACTTACTAAAAGAATGGCTGCAGATTCTTGCGTCTAGATTTTGTGTTTATTTTCCCTTCGAACAATGCACATGAATAATGTGTGTGAATCGCGACCGAAAAACCTGCCGCTGCTGCGGATCTCTCACATGGAAATTGTGTGCAGTTTGGGAGCATTAATCAAAGCGCAGTCGCCGACATCGCTTAATGATCGCCGCGAAAATAAGTTGGAAAAAATTGAAAAAATATTAAACAAAACCCCCCCGAAGACGCGGGACACAAAAGACCATCTAAATGCAATGGCAAACAGAAAGGCTTTGGCATTTCACACTTTTACAGCCGAGAGGCAGGCAGTCGAGCGGGTCAGCGCAGAGAAGCCTATTGATTTAAGCAATTTTTTCTCCAAACGATTGGGTTTTTTTTTTCGAAAGCGTAAACTTTGTTTTTGAAATTAAAATTAAAGGCAAACTTTAGTTAGAGTTGAATGCAGTGAGAGAATAGCAGAATAAACACTGGGAAAATTCAAGATATTTCTTATTTTGAAATCTTAAAATCTCTTTTTTCTAGTATTAAGAACTGAAAGAGTTTCCACTTGGCCTGCTTCTGATACGATCGAAAGTCAAAGTCTTTATTCTGAATGATAACAGGCAGACTTGCTCCATTTGAAATCTATAACTTAAAACCATTTTCTCTCCGTGTATATCCAACTTCTCATGTGATTTTTGTGTTTTCTGTTTTTTTTTTTTGTATTTGCCTGGCAGCATTTTGAGTTTTCAGCTTCCAAGGTGGTCGGTCGGTCGGTCGGTTGGCCAGTTGCTTGCTTGGAAAAGGCAAACAGAAATTTGAAGCTGGACTTTCGTTTGGCTGCCCATCAAAGTCCGTTTTGTTTGGTCTACCGCAAAGATTCAATAAACTGACTTGGGATAAACCAAAAGTTTGTCTGTCTTTCTGCCTGTTTGTTTGTTTTTTTGTCTGCCTGCAGTTCTAATATGTAACGATGTGCCAGTGCCGATTCCCCCAACTTGTTGATGCATCTGTCGGCAGCATTTACCGTTGGCCTTCATTATCATTTTCTGGCCAAGAGTGAGCGGTGACCCACCAACTCCTTTACATCGGCGCTTTAATGGTCAAATAATATTACTACAGTTGCCGCCGAATCACAAAATCTCTAGACAAGGCGGTGTTAACATCGCCCCAAACTCGTGACCAACCGAATTCTCCGCTTCTCAACAAAACATGCACATAAAATCAGCTGCCGTTGGAAATCATCATAGAGAAACTATGCACAATATATGTGTATATAAATATATATCGGCTCCTATATAGTGTATTCAATTATTGTCTTTCTTTTTGCAGTTTGCCTGCAGTGCACTAGACCATCGAGCATCGAGCATGAAACTGCAAGAAAGCCAAGTGCAACAATGAGTTTGATTTGGGTTCGATTAGAACGAATTGGCGGAAACGCTTCGCAGTTTCTTTTGGAAAGGTTAGGTTTAATAACTCCTTATCTCGTAAGCTATTTCTAATTTTGTTTTAGTTTTTAAGGTTATGTTGGAATTACGTAAATTTTTCTTTTTGTACAGTCTATCAACTTTATATTAAAGCCTTTTATATGTATATTTGACCCAGGAATTCAGAGCACAGTTGAAGCTTAGATTAAAATAAAATTACTTCATTCGATTCATGGTTTTAGGACTAAGTACAAGTATGAACAATTTTGATCAAAACTCGTAAGTATTGGAATTTTTGTTATATAAGAATGTTTTGCGGACCATATTAAGAGATATATCTTCGCTGAAGACCTATAACCAAAATTCAAAGCAACTTTTTTCTAGTTTTTAAAATCCTTTTAAAAAATCCAAGTTTTTTCTTCAAAGTGAAATACACACTCTTAATATGTTTAATAGATTGAGACTTATTATCGTATTTTGGTTCCGGTTCTGGTACGTACCGAAATTTATGTATTGGTAGTAGGTGTTTTGACTTTAATCTATTTCGGTATTCGGTTCCCTGTTAGTATCTGAATTTTTATTTCGTTATACCTGTACGTACCGTAAAGAAAGAGAGATAAATATGCTTCACTTCAAAAAATACATTTTAAGCTTGTAATGGAACTGCACAAAAAACTTTAATAGTTTATAGAATTCTAAAATAAATTTTTTAAAGACCACCATTTAAGTACATCTTCTTCATTTTGAAGCGTTTAAAGCTTGGGATACAGTATTTGCTGTAGATACAGTCTCTGCTTAACTCTGCTGAACCTTAACCCTTCTTAATGTAGTGTTATGTCTTTTTACAGCTCTGCCCCATTTATGGGTAACTATTGCAATTTTCCAAAGACCCATTGAGTCAGTGCAGAAGCATTTGCTCCTGTTTCACCGTCGTTTGTCATCGCATGTGGATAGACTCCGCCTTTGAAGCCTACCGTCTCAACAGGATCGTAGAGTCTGCCATAGAGTTATGTTACTTCATAGAGAAATACATGAAAAAACAAATTGTAAAATCTACACTTTTCGTCTTTGAATAAAAATTTTTGAAATTACCTATTTTTATACCCTTGCAGAGGGTATTATAAAATTGTGCGGAGACGCGTGTAACGGTGAATGGCGGGAAGCATCTCCCGACCGACATAAAAGAAGAAATATATTTTTTTAATATTCTTGATCAGCATGACGAGCTGAGTTCATTTAGCCTTGTCCGTCTGTCCGTCCGTTCGTCTGTCCGTCTGTCTGTTTCTATGCAATCTCCTCCGACAGTCTTAAAGCTATCCTCACAAAACTTTGCACGAAGTCTTTGGTACAAATACGCTGCACATTTGTCGGAACCGGCCGGATCGGATGACTATAGCATATAGCTGTCATAGGAACGATCGGTCGAAAAACTAGTCTCAGTGAGAAAAACTTTTTTGTGTTTAATGGAAACACCTCCAAAGTATGATGATTTCCAAAGATTTCACTAAGTTTGGTCGAAATCGGATGACTATAGCATATAGCTCCCATAGGAACGATCGGTCGAAAAACTAGTTCGAGTGAGGAAATCTTTTATGTTTTTAATGAAAACCTCCTTTTTATTGGCATATTCTTATTTAATATACTTTAACAAATTTCTACAAAGCTTTATCAAAATCGGATGAATTTAGCATATAACTGCAGTCTGAATGATTGGTCGAAAAAGAAGTTCTTGTGAGAAAAACTTTTTTGTTTTAAATGGGATTGCCTCCAAATTTCGTAATTAACAGTGTATCATGCTTTTCCATGATTTCACTAAGTTTGGTCGAAATCAGACATCTATATAGTATAGATCCCATAGAAAAGTAAGGTCCAAAAAGTAGTCTTAGTTAGAAAAACTTGTTTGTTTTCAATGGAAGCTGCAAGGGTATTCAAAACTTCGGCCGAGCCGAGGTTAACTGAACTATAACGCTCCAGCAAAGTGTGTGTACAATCGGCATGCGATCGAGTTGGGAGGCATTCCCCCGGCGGGTCGACCGAAGCGGAGATGGCGCGACCAGGTGCAGGGAGATATTGCGAAGCTGGGAGTGTCCTCCTGGTGGAATGTCGCTCGGGACAGAGGCGAGTGGCGGGCATTAGTGGCAGCGGCCGAGACCATAAAACGGTTGTGATGGCCAAAGAAGAAGAAGAAGAAATTGCTGCCCATCGCCATTACGGCAGGTAATGCCCAGGATAATTGTTTGATTATGCTTATCCGATCTTCAATTCTTTGTCGGATCGACAAACTATCGACAACTATCTATTTTCAGAACTGTGGGAGATAAGAATGACGTTTTTTCCAAACTGCGAACCTTTATCTCTTACCATCTCTGAGATCTGTGCGTTCATATGGATGGACAGACAGACTGACAGACGGAAGGAGCTATATCGACTCGGCTGTTGATGCTGATCAAGAATATATATACTTTATCAGGTCGGAGACGCTTCCTTCTGCCTGTAACATAATTTGCGTTCTGTGTCATCCTTTCGTTCGGTTCTGGCTCCGAGTTCTTAGTTCAAAGTTCCGATAATTTGGGTAAACGGTTTTGTCTAGGCTTCCAGTTTCATTCTCTGCAAAAGTAAAGATTTATTGAGTTCCTTGAGTTTAGCTAAGGATTTTTAAACTGTTTGCAAAAAGTCGACAAGAAACACAGAACAGAATTTTGAATCATTTTAAATAAGATAAAGAGAGATAGTTTTCATATTTACCTTTAAAGTGCAAAGAAATGTATCTTTCTGCTTTCATTTCCAATTTGATTTACTAAAATAATTGGTCCCTGTTTGTATTATAAACCTTGAGGGTCATGTTTTCCCCAATCTACCACTTCTCCACTCTAACCCATATACCCCATAGTTTTCTATGAAGCACCTTTTCTACTACTCGTACTACCGCTGCCGTTGCTGCCGCTGCTGCTGGCTGCTGCAAGACACAAGAGTCAAAAAGTTTGTTTGTGCCACAGAGAGACAGAGAGCAGCGGCAGCGGCAACTGAAGAATGCAACAAGAAGCATTGATTTCAAATAAATTTCGCTGCCGGCCAAATTGTATGCCGGTTGCTTTTCCGAATAGGATGGGCCGCCTTCCAGTTCGGTACGGTTCGTGCCCCATCTGAATTGTGTGTGTGTGTGTTTGTGTCTCTCTTATGGGTGCGCACTCCAGCCAGATGAAGGCGATAGAGGTTGGAGGTGGCTTTGGGTGTGCGACGGACGGACACACACACGCCCCGATGCAGGCGCTGATATGGATGCATGTAAATGCAATCGTATCTTACGGCTGTGCACTTTCTAGCCGAGGCACTGGTTCAGTCGCAAGTTCAAGTTGCTGCGCGTTCTGCTCCGGCTCCTGCTCCTGCTCCCCATCTGGCATTGTTTGCTCTGCTCTTCATTGTTTTTCGGGGGATCCGTTGTTGTTGGCGGCGCTTTGCCTGCTCCTGTTATTCTACTAAGTTGATAACCATGTTCAAATAAATCACCTTTTGCGTGGCTGCAAGCGAAAGGCAGCCGCAGCCGCATCCGTGCCATGTACCACCGAACGACGAACGACTTCCAACTACGAGCGTTGCGGTTGTCGTTGCATTTTGGCTTTTATCTTTTGTTTGCAATATTCAGATGCATCTTTCAGATAATTTGTTGCTATGCTAACCGAAAAGGCAACTTAGCTTCGATTTCACCCCACCCACCATTGTGTACACACAGTGGGTCTATGAAGTATGAAATATATACAATTGATAATTTAATTGCATTTCTTTGCTATGAACCGCCTTAAAAACTTCCGCAGAAGTCAACAAGAAAACATTATTGCTGATTTTTAGGAGAGTAAATCGTGAGCTCTTTATTCGGGCTTACTCATGTTTTTTCTATCTTCTAGATGCTTAGAAAACAGCTCAAAATACTCACTAATCAAACGCATTTTAATACTTTTCGCACCGAAAAACGAGCCGGCGAGCAAAGGCAACAAGTTCCATCGCTAGTTTTGGCAGCTAATTTCACACTGAGAAATAAATAAATCTTACATTAAAGTCTTGAAACCTAAACGAAACGGTGTCAAAAGTCCTCAAAGACGAAAGTTTTTAAGCCCAGGGCTTAACATAACCTCGAGCCGGTTAAAATCATTAGTTTAATTATCTTACAGGTCGTGAAAACAGTCACAAATGTGCTAAAACGCAAGGCACGGCTTTGTTCTTCGAAATTAATCAAAAATAAATGCAAATATGCAGTCAACCGTTTTGGCAGCGGGGTGTAAATCTCTCACTAATACAGTAAGGCCAACTGGGGACACACAAACAAGAGCTTCTGTCTGCTTTGGCGCTGTTCGGAAGTCCTGAACATAAAGTGATCTGTTGTCGGTTTTTCGCTCATGCAGTTTTGAAATTCCCAAGCAATTATGGCGTCGCTGGAATGGCTACTGGACTGGCAATCAATAGGCAAAATGACTGCTGATGACTGATCCTCCTTTTGATGTAGTGTGTCCATGTTTAAATGGCTAGCTTCTAATATATTATTTTGAACTTAAATCTCCAATCAACAAGAAACGGAAAAGGAAGGAAAAGGTGGACTATTCTCAACTTCAAGGTAAGACAATAAAAAACCGTTGTATAATAAATTGTCAAAAGGCCAAAAGTTGCCTAAAACTTGGGAAGAGTTGTCTAAAAATTGGCATACCGTTCCTAAAGGCGTAATTCATTTTATGCCCTAAGTGCCCCACATTTATGGGAACCGGCCGGATCGGGTAACTATAGCCTATAGCTGTCATAGGAATGATCGGTCGAAAAACTAGTCTTAGTGAGAAAAACTTTTTTGTTTTTAATGGAAACGCCTCCAAAGTACGTATTTCTTTGTTAAATATCCTTTCCCAAGATTTCACTAAGTTTGGTCGAAATCGTATGACTATAGCATATAGCTGCCATAGGAACGATCGGTCGAAAAACTAGTTCTAGTGAGAAAAACTTTTTTGATTCTAATGAAAACGTCCTTATCATTGGCATATATACTTTTACACAATTCTACAAAGTTGGGTCGAAATCGGATGATTATATCATATAGCTCCCATAGGAGCGATCGGTCGAAAAACTAGTTCGAGTGAGGAAAACTTTTTTGTTTTTAATGAAAACGTCCTTTTTATTGGCATGTTCTTATTTTAAATACTTTAACACATTTCTAAAAAGTTTTATCAAAATCGGGTGACTATAGCATAGAGCTGCAGTACGGTTGATCGGTCGAAAAAGAAGTTCTAGTGACAAAAACTTTTTTAGAAAAGTAAGGTCCAAAAAGAAGTCTTAATTAGAAAAACTTTTTTGTTTTCAATGGAGGCTGCAAGGGTATACAAAACTTCGGACATGCCGAAGTTATTTTCTCTTATGGTTTCTAGATAGATAAAACTCTTGCTCAAAATAATTTAAATAATTTTCTGAAATTTATGGCCTCTTTCTAACCACTGTGCCTTGTCTATGTGCGATTATTTTAGCATAATAAAAATATATCAGCGAGATGTTGGTACATTCGCTATTTTTTGTGTTTTTTTCTGTTGGCTCGCGGCATTTCCTACGCCTGCCCCCGCCTTGCACTGAGAATCTGGATAATGGCATAATGTGCCTGGGCTTTTGAAGTCATATCGATTTCAAGGCACAAAAAAATTGCCATATCCGCCCTGTGGAAAATGCCGCATTTAAACTGGTTCCCTCTCGCTCCTCCTCCTCCTCCTCTCTCTCACTTAGACTGTGCCGCAGAGCAGCTGCCGCCGATTTCAAGCTGGGTAGCTAACCTCAGGCTGTCTCGGGTCTCATTAGCCAAAGAGTTTGTATTTTTTCTCCATTTGCTACGTGACAAAGTCACAAACACTTGTCTTGACACACACAACACACACACACGTCCTCAGCGGGAAGGCAAAGAGACAACAAATTAGCAGGACCCCAAATACTTGACCTTCTGATTAAGCTGTTGCTTAACCATGTGACATTAACTAATTGCAAAGATGTGTGCAAAACAAGTTGACAAATGTAAGGCAGCATCCCAGAATCCCCCATCTCCATTCCCTTGATAACATTTGATGCCATTTATAAATTTACAATCCGCTTTTTGTTTTCTTGTTAATCTTTTAAGACCTGCCTCCTGTTGCCATTTGCCATTTCCCTTTGTTGTCAACCCCCCCTCAAGAAGAAAACTTTCAGCCATTTGATTGGGATTTTAGTCTCAGGCTCAGCTGCTACATAAAAAAACATTGTCAACAAGAAAGTTTTTGCGCTATCGTATAAAAAGTTTTGTCTAGGCAATTGTTAAGAATGGAATCATTGATATTCCTTTAGTGCAATGGCAGTTGAGGTGTTGTATGTGGAAGGCACAGATGGGACTTTGAGAGGAAAAGGTTAGGACATTAGAAAATTAAATTACTAAGTAGCACAATCGGCACGCGCTCCCAGGCCTCGCCTCTTCATTCGCCCACGCCCCATTGAGTGTGCAAATAAATGCGCTTAATTAATTGCATTTTTGCACTTTCGAGTGGCTCGGGCCCGACCCATCGTGTTGGCATCGAACTTCAAATATGCATCAATAAACTCAATTAAACGTAAACAAGAGCGTTGTGTGCGCTTCAAGCTGAAAATAAATGCACAACGGCCGCATTGTTGCAGCAGCCCTTCTGCAAGTGGCCATGTGGGAGGAGGTGATGCAGCCACTGCTCCTGCTGCTGCAGCTGCTGATGATGATGATATTTTTTCATATTTTATCTGCCGAGTTGTCATCGCATGTAGGAAGCTGGGGATTTGCAGTGCAAAGCCAGCTAAACGAGTGCCAAGTGCGCTGGCAAGAAGAGGCTTACTTTTTTTTCTTCTTCAAGTGAATCTTGTTTGGTATTAGCTGTCACTTCCTGCCAAGGAACATAGTTTACCCTGAGATCTCTTGCCGACCTACAAACAGAAAGAAAAAAAAACTTAATTTGTTTAGCGCCCAAACAACATTCGGACATTGAATCAATCTCAATCATGTGGAGTGCTGATTGAGGGTGAAATGACGAGAGAAATGGGAAGAGATTTCAAATTAGCCAAAAGCAAACAAATAAAAACATCAAATAAATAAATTAGTTGGAACGAAGCGTGTGGCAAAGTGATGGAAACGTGACACGGCCAATAAGAAAAATATTCTGTTGAAGTAAATTACTAGAAATTAGAAACACTACATTAAATGGAAATCAGTTTGGTTCAAGAAATTTTGTTTGATATATGATAATATGTCAAAAAAGTTTTAAATTTTCATAATTTTTGCTCCATAACAGACCTTTATCTAAATTGGATTGTAATACAGGGAATTGTGAAATTGTAAAAACAAAAAATTTGCTTAACTAACTTGGCATAGCTAGGCCTTTTTTATTTTACCCAGAAAACCATGAACAACGTTCTGAAAGAAGCTCCATGCCTTTGTTTGGTCTTTTGTTAAAGTGTAAGTTTTAAGCATTTTTCAATATCAGGACCTTTAAAAATGCATTCCTATATTTTATGGCCCATTTTATTACCGATGAAGACTCTGCTTTCACGAAGTTTTTATAAAACCAACGATAAAGTGAAGAGGCCGAAGACCTATATTTTTCTATGCTAACACCAGCCCACGAGTGGAAATACGGGCCCAGGGGGAAAACGAGCATTTAAAGAAATATTATTCAACATATCGAAAACCATGTTTTTTGTTTATGTATAGACTAGATGGCCCGGGGAACTTCGTACCGCCTAACAATAAATAAAAAGGTTCACGGTGAATAGATGTGAATAGAGGATTATCTTCACAAATGATGCTTGCGCCTTTGGTATGTTCCTACTACAAAAACCGTGCTAAATCGCGTAGGTTCGTGAAGTCGGTTTGGTTGGTTTGTGTATTGGGATGGCCAAGAGCTCCTAACAAAATACGAGAGGATTGAAACCAACCAAAAGAGATTTCCAGGACACCGAGAATTGGTTTTGGGTTGGGATTTGGTTGGGAGATTTGTAATTAGCAAGCATGTGCTGTCTGTTTACATAATTGAAGTGTGTTAAAATATATGTTAATGATCTGTTAATTAACATATGGAATGGCTATTGAACACTTCTCTACCTGAAAATTAGTAAAATTAGTTTAAATATCGTCTTTTTGACAGTATTTCTTCCAAATAAGTTTGGTATGGCCTTAAAAATGAACCATTAATCAATTTTGTTCAGTTTTGTTCATTGCGATATATGATTTTTCTTTCCAATGGTAATCTTAATTTCGTCCAAAGAAAATAAGAAAACAGAAAAAGTTACCATTTCAATGTTGATATTTTTTAGCCATTTGTTCTCACTGAACTCAAAATCTAGAGATCGAAGACCTCTGATATTCTGGAGAAGGTTCGGACCGGGGGTGCATGGTGGTTGGAAAGCCGAAGATTCGGGTTTCGGACCAATGTTTTGATTTGATTCTGGTCCACGGTGTCGCTTAGACACAAGCTCACAAGCATTCTGCTAATTGGAAGTTACTGAAGACACTCGGTCGTTCGGTAAGCCAGCGGACAGTTTGTGTCCCATCTCCACACGCAATCACCTTTGCGATATCTCGTATCGCCGCGGACTCGGTCTCAAATCTCGCTTATTTCGCATTAAACAACGCACTAAAATAAATTGAAATTTGTTACTTTTATTGGACTATTCTGGGCCAAATAAAATAAGCTAGTAAAAAAGCTTACTAGTTCAACACTAGAAAAACTTTTGATGAAATGGCAACGTCTGCTTAGAAAGCTAATAATAACATTAATCAATACCCGAATGGACCTCATTCATTATAGATATGATCTATAAGACCTCTACAATGGCTTTCAAAAGTGCCTAGAATTCAAAATGGCTAGCCGTACTTTCCATGTACATAAATATATAGAATTGATTTGCCATTTCAAAAATTGACTTATGCTTAATTTCCATTTCGTCGTTTCCTTTCGATGATTTGGGAATGATAATGCTCCGATTCAACTCAGAAAATAAAATTTTATCTGGTCAATAAATTGTGACTTAAGTGATTCCTTGAACCGAACCATTTTCCAAGCAGAGGGGGTGTGAATTGGAGTCTAAGTTCATGAGGTTACCAATTTTGAGGGACCGTTTAAGAACTGGTTTGTAGCTCTGCAAAATATACTCTCAATTAATGTATATAAGCTCACCAAAAAAAATGAATGTATGTACAATTTTTTAGAAGGTAATGAAGTTATGTTTTCTCAAAACTTTAAGCAACTAATGCATTCTCCACCCATGCAGGACAATACCGTACGGTTCGCGTTCTAGTTTAGAAGGTCATTTATTTACAAGAGTCCCAATTGTACCTGTCAAACCGATCTGAGGTGTTCGGTTCCCAGCCCTGGTTTGCAAATAACACCAAACTTTATCTACTGCTGAGAGCCAATCTTAGGCTAAGCATTTGGAAAATAATGAAGAAAAAAGAAGTAATGAATCTGTTTTTGATCAAGTTAGGATCTTAGAAATATCGCTTTTCTTGAAGTTTTAATAAATTCCCAGAGATAATTCACAGATCCAAATCAAATCGAAAATTCGTAATATCCCTGTAGTTCAGCTGGTGTCAAGGCACTACCAGGCCTAACGACCTGATGCATTACTAGTGTCAGTCGCGTCGTTAACGACAGGCTAGTCTAGTACGTGAACTATAGTGTGCACTCATCACAACACTAACGACTGGTAATGCAGGGTAGTACCGATCGGTACGTTTTCCGGACATTCCCATAAAATTCGTTAAGCAAATACTTGGCTGGTGGTTGATCTGGTGGCGAGTGCTCACTACGAAGAGTTTGAGAATTCATTGCAGCTGAACTACAGAGATGTGATAGAATAAAAAAACATTCTTCGTAGCCAATTTGTTAATCGTGAGCGTCGTGAGTAACATTTCTCACTTGGTGTGAACTAATTTTCATTTACTTGAATTTCACTTTGAAATGCAAACCAAAAATAACAACAAGAAAACAAAAAACGTGGCGCACGCATCCGCTAATTACCCCCCGTCCTTCGCTGTATAAACAATTTCCCAAATGTTTTCTAAACGAAACTTTAAACCCTTTTTAGTGATTTTCACCCCCGCAAATAACAACAAAAACATCAACCAAAATTGTTCATTCCAAATGCCTTTGACTGTGAAGCACATAGACAGACAGACACACACACAGACAGATCAAAGTGCTAGATTTTCCAGTTTCTTTTTTGACGGAACCAACAAACATGCCCGATGCACTTTATTTACATTGGCTTCCGGTTGAATTTTTTGGTTTTTCTTCTTCTTACTTTTCGGCAAATAAAAAGCCAAAAAAATATGCAATTGTAAACAAGAAACGAAAATGTGATAAATAAATATTTTTAGCCAAAAGTTCAAAGGAAATGAAATAAGTAAATTGAGTCCAGTTACGGAGATACTGGGTCACTCATTTACACTTAAGCTTCCAAGACACGTGCATATCTGGAAACGTTTATCGAAAAGCCATAAAGTTTTCATGATTATGCTGGATTTTCATTTACCGTTGTCTCTGCGTTTAATTACGCTTTTTATTAAGCCCGAGTCAGAGCCGAAAAGAACCCAAGCATTCTCAATCACGTGCCATGCGCAACGTTCTAAATTTCAATTGAATTCAATTTAATTAGTCGAAAGCGCAAGAAACAGAACCAATTTTGTGTTAATTTGTATGCGAAGACAGTAACGAGGAAGTCGTGGGCATGTAGAAAACTAACGAAAAAGTGACTGCCGCTGGTATAAAAGGTAAGTAATATGTAGTTCTTATAGTTTTAAGAAAAATAGAAAATTTTTCAAATTCGAAAATATTAAAAAAAACGTAGGGGAATGTTAACTTCGGCTCGGCCGCAGTTTTGTATACCCTTGCAGTTTGTTTTTCTAAATAAGACTACTTTACGGACCTTACTTTTCTATGGGAGCTATACTATATAGATGTTCGATTTCGACCAAACTTAGTGCAAAACAAACTGTTAATTACCAAATTTGGAGGCGATCCCAATTAAAACAAAAAAGTTTTTCTCACTAGAACTTCTTATTCGACCGATCATTCATACTGCAGCTATATACTATAGTCATCCGATTTTGACCAAACATTGTAGAATTTTGCCAATTTTGAGGACATTTCCATGGAAAAAAAGAAGTTTTTCTAACTGAGACTAATTTTCACACTATACTTTTCTATGGCAGCTATACTATATAGATGTCCGATTACGACCAAATTTGGTGGAGTCATGGAAAAGCATAGTAAACTAAGAAATACGAAGTTTGGAGACGTTTCAATTGAAAACAAAAAAGTTTTTTTTCACTAAAACTAGTTTTTCAACCGATCGTTCCTATGACAGCTATATGCTATAATCATCCGATCCGGCCGGTTCCGACAAATGTGCAGCGTTTTTCTACCAAAAGACTTCGTGCAAAGTTTGGTGAGGATAGCTTTAAAACTAACGGAGGAGATAGCATAGAAACAGACGGACAGGGCTAAATCAACTCAGCTCGTCATGCTGATCAAAAATATATATACTTTATGTGGTCGTAGATGCTTACTTCTATGCGTTACAAACATCCGGACAATTTTATAATACCCTCTGCAAGGGTATAAGTTAGTCAGTTAAGAATGATTTTGTGCTTTGATTGATACTAAGCGTTTAGTTGCAACGGACTACTATGATCAACATTATTGTCGAATCAAGCAAGCAAAAACGACAGCGGACAGCTGGCAACTTTCTCAGTCAAGTTATTTAGTACACCCTAATGCCAAAAAATCTGTTCTAGTGCTATTTATATAATGAATATATATACTAATGTTTCAATTTTCAAAAAAATTTCGGCAATAATGTCTTTTAAAACCATCAATCGAGCAGCAGCCGTGAAATCACATGTAATTCTTTATAACTAAATGCCAGAGGCGCGCTCATATATTTCAGCTAATGGTACATCCTCAGAAATAAACATATCATTCTTTTACAGAGTTAGTAACTGTTTAGGTAACTCTTTTGGTCACTGTTTTGATTACTGATTTGATCACTATTTTGATCACTGTTTGGTCACTGTTTTGGTCACTGTTTGTACTGTTTTGGTCAATGTTTTGATCACTGTTTTAGTCAGTGTTCTAGTCACTGTTTTGGTCACTGTTTTAGTCACTGTTTTGGTGACTGTTTTAGTCGCTGTTTTGGTCACTGTTTTGGTTATTATTTGGTCACAATTTTTTAGTCAGTGTTCTAGTCACTGTTTTGGTCAATGTTTTTGTCACTATTTTGGTCACTGTTTGGCCCACTGTTTTGGTCATTGTTTGGTCAATGCTTTGGTAACTGATTGGTCACTGGTTTGGACCTGGTTTTGCTCACTGTTTTGCTCACCGTATACCCTCTTTCAAAGACCAAAGCGGCTAACTTTGCAAAATCGGAAGCGCAGCCAACAAAAATTTGTGGCAAAGACAAAATTTAACTCGTTTAGGTCCCCCAGTTAAAAGTCCGTAAAAGATCTTCGCTTTAAAACTGGCAATATCTGCAAGCGGGCGTTATTGCACTGGGCTTTATAACATGCTCCAATAGGGCGTTGTTGCTCTTTCGAGTTGTTAAAGAAAAATCTCACAAATATTATAAATACGAAAGTTTGTAAGTTTGTTTCGCAATCATACAATAGTGGCCGAACGGATTCGGACTAAATTTTTCATTGGAATATTGCTGACTGTTCCTAAGACCTATTATTATTAAGATGCAGCACCTTATTTTCCTAGACATTACGAAGAACACAACGAAAAACAGTAACAGAAATACGTAAGAGCCACACGACGTACGAGCGAACTATGTAGCTGATCAGCAGAGAAGACGACAGAAGCAGAACAGCGAAGGCGCAACGACGAGCGGCGAGCTGGGAGTCGAGAGCGAGCCTTAGACCAGAGATGTTCACCCATTGCCCCCAGGGGCGAAGCGCAATCGGCTATTCACACGCACACGAGCCGACAGCATGCCGAAGTCGGGCATATGAGCGTAAGCCGGCCTATTATTTTGCATTGTGTGTGAGAGCGCCAAAATTTCTTCAGTACGACTGCGTCGCGAACACGTAACGCAGCGAGCTTTAACAGTTTATGTGTGTGTGGAGCAGCGCTGCTGAGATTTTCGTATGCACGCCAGATAGCGTGCCGGCCCGCGTGCAGAGCTCTCTTTGCCTTCATTCGCTGCCCAGCCGTCGTTGAGGACAGTTCAAAGCTGGGCTGTGTCGCTTTGATATCGCACACCAATACACTCTCACTCTTTGGGCTCGCTCTTCTTGAACATCGCTGCCTTAGACGATGGCAGTTGACTTTTTCGATCGAAGACGTGTGCCGCAGAGGTGTAAAAGATTTCGGGCGCCGACGAGGCGTGGAAGTCAAACGAAGTTCGAGTCGGGTTCAATCATTAAAGCTGTTCTCTAGTTGTTCCCAAATCTGAAAGTATTGCTATCTTTTTTAATTTAACAAAGAAAACCCCAAACATAGTAGATTACCCGGAATAGTATGAAGGCTATTTAACTTTCTTTTCAAAACTTTTTCAAACATTCTACAATTGGAATTTTTATAATTTTCTAAAATATGCCAGGAAAACGAAAGTCTGATTTGTCACGAACTTTAAAAAGAGCAAGACGGATTAGTTAGAAGTCAAGAAACTTATTTCGCAAGTGAAGTTCAGAATGACACAGGAAAGCTGCCGAAACAAGCGCGCCTTGATGAACAAGTGGAGCGGCAGATCAGGCTTAGATCTGCAGAAATGCCGTAGCATCCGATCAATCAACGCCAGCAATTTGTACACATCGCATCCCAGAGAGCTGCTGAGACAGTAATGCAAGCAGAAGCTCGGAGGCAGGCAGTTGCTTAAAGTGCTTACTCGAAATACTTGGGGTGTTTTCAGGAGAGCTACATTTGGGTACGATCCAAGTCTTGGGAATGACAACCATTAGCTTCTACAGATGGAAAGAATGAACAAAGCGTGCCGATTTTGGGATGGAAAGAAGAGAGAGCTGGGATGTGTTGTTCTGAAGGCAAAGTAGTTATCAGGAGCCAGTTAATCCATTATTGGATTTATTTTTATGTTTCACAGACGTATCTTGCATTACAATGCATTTTTTTACGTGACATCTTTTGGGGCGGACAGAGTTGTTTCCGTGCAGAGATTATATCTAACATTTATCGCACAAGGACAAGCTTACCACCGGATTGATTAAGACGGAGCTCTATGAATATAAAAGTTGAAAGTTAGCTTCGCCTCCTTGTTAGTGTTTAATATACTGAAAGGGGCGTACGACAGTTACCTGCTGATTCTCTAACAAAGTACAGAATCATTGAACTAGAACACTGCAAATTAATAGAAATTAATAAACAAACAAAAATACCAAAATCGACTCAGTTTCAACTCATTATCAACCCACATCAGGTCTACAAATCGGTCCAAAGAACCGCCACAAAATCCATTACCAACCTCAACCATGGTTCAAAATCTGCCTGTTGAAGCTGCTGGAATATTTAATTTCCAGCCATAATTTCATTTTGGCAACAATACCTCGACCCGCCTCCCTCTCTCTCTCTCTCGCTCATAGATTTCAGTCGCTGTTTTGCGGTTGTGGGAAATTCAATCAGAACGGGAAGTTGTGGGCTTATCAATGGTATACGCATTTCAAAGCAAACATTTTAGGCAGACAGGGAGGCAGGCCACACGGACCGACCGAGTAAGTTTATCTTGCGCCATTTTCAAGGACAATTCCACTTTGGCAACATGTTGATGTACGAGGGACTGGCATCCTTTTACCACATGCATATTTATTAATTTGTATATTTGTATTTACACACTGCTAACATATTCATAGACAATTGCCAAATGTAATTAAATACGTTTACAAAAGCAATGACAACTCAAGCGAGGACACATTTCGGTTTGTTGGGTGCAAGGTTAGGTGGGTAAAATGATAAATTAATGTTAAATACGAGAGACAAACAAGTTCAAAATGTGACTTTATGTTTGGAATTTGTGGGGAATTATAAATGGAAATGGGAATGTCAAGTTTTCAATGCGCCCATAGTTCCACCCATAATTGGTCTATTCAGTTTCGTAACAATTAAAGCTTTTCACTTCTCTTGTCGGTCTTAAATCACATTCCAAACCTAACAGTTTACAACTGCAAATGCAGATATAAAGTAACATGCATCATAATTCCTGAAAAATTCTCTCATTCAACTTGCAGCACACCTGAACACGTTGAACCCCTTCGCTCCCACACACCCCTGACCAAGTCCAGTGGGTAAATTGAATGGCAAATTTGTCTGCACGCAACAGCAGCAGCAGCAACATAAACTTTTTAATTGAAAAACAATTTTTTTTTGCAATTTCTTGCTCAATTTTTATACCCATTTTGTGTGTGTTTCTTTTGGCAGAAAATATTTTGGACAGAACGCTCAAGTTTCATAAATGTTATTGAGTTTTTCTCCTGCAATTTGTGTAACTAGTTGTGTTTTATTTTTGGGGTTTTTTTTCTTGTGGAAGCTCCCCCATTTATTGACTTGACTTCCGTGCGTATGTCGCAATTTCCGGTTTACGGCAAACGAAATAAAAACGTAATTTAATGCCCGTTGAAGTGGTGGGCTTTGACCCACCACGCACTCGGGCCAAATGCCAGTTAATTGAAATCGTAAGATTTGCCATTTTATGTCGGGGATGGCAATTAAAAAACTCCAAATGCCATTACGGAAGACAACTTTATTGAATTCGATTATAATTTTCACACCAAAGTGTGAGATGTGTGATGAAAGAGAGAGGGAGAGTGAGTTAGGTTTGAGAGCTCGGATGCAAATGCACTTGGGCATATTAGTTGATTTTATGAGCGCCATTTGATAAGTAAGACGTGACTGCTGGCTGGTGGATTGGCAAAGCTGTCATTAGTGTGTGCGAGGGGTGTCAGAAAACTCCTGAAAAATAAACGATTGACAGAGTTATAGATGGAGTAGTAAGAAAGATAGATGGAATGGATAGAAATATATATAGAATAAATGGAATAGAAAGATTAGATAGAACATAGATGGATAGATCTTTGATCTTGAAGTAAGAAAAAATATTCTTGAATTAAGTACTTAAAATATGGCCAACATTTCGGCAGGAGTGGCGGCTATTTCTTGGCGTATATTGTTTTTCCGGTCATGCAGGCTCGTTGGCTTGTTGATGTAAACCTTTGATTTCAAATCGCCCCACAATGACTTCAAAAAATCGATTGTGTGTGGTGGAGCGCCATCTTGTTGAAACCATTAGTGCACCATATGCTTTCGACGAACAATTGGCATCAAAACTTGGATATCATATAGCGATAACGCTCCAGATTGACGTTAACAGTTCGTCCATCTTCTTCTTTGAAAAAGAACGGCCCAATAACTATTTTAGCACAAAATCCGCACCAAACAGTGAATTTTTCAAGTGGTCTAGAACAATAAAAATGCCTATATGGCCCGGCTTGGAGCGAGGGTAGGGTCCTAAATAATGGATTATTGTAAGTTATGTTAGTGTTCCGATATCCTGAAACCAAACATAATTCATTTAATTCGGTTTTGGAAGGAGTAAGGATAAAGAATTTTGTAGGTACATACTTGAATCAAGCTTTTTGGTACCTACTGTGTTTCTGTTACAGACTGTAATCTTGTCTCCTTCCCTCACATATTCATATTCATATTCATACTCCTCAATCGTCCCTCTTTTAGCCAATCATCCACATATGTAAAGCCGAGTCATCTAACCTACTGTAAGAGTGCGCACACCTGACGCCCGATGATTGCCAACTTCCCAACTGGGCCAGAGCCACTAAAGTCGCCTTGTTTATGGCGCCAGAAACTGCGGGCGCTCCATTTGCACTTCACATGCGGGCCCGCTGCCAAAGACTTAGCTCTGCCATTGTTGGATTTGGATTTAAGCGGTTTCGAATGCAACTTGCAAGTTTATCGTCGGGAGTTCAACAAACCAAACAATGCAACTGCCTGGGGCGGCTATTAATTGAATTTCCATTGACCATCGAAATCGAAGGCCAATGAAATGCAGCCGCCAAGCACCAAGGGGGAATCATGTGAAAAGTCATTGCCGAATGACACATTAGCGCATAATTCTTCGCCTCCCACTCCACGAGACTCTGTCTGCACTCTTAATTAACCGCCTCGGTTAGAGGAGAAATTAACTCGATTTGTGCGTTAATTAGGCGCTCAGCGTTTAATGAACTCGGAAGCAGCGCCAGCAAGTGAGTGTGGGTGTGCGATGGTGATTTTTCAGTTTTTAGAAATGGTCCAGCCAAAGAAGGAAACAGGAGGAGGGAGTGCAGTTTTCTTCTCCTAATCTGCAGCTGCTTTTTTAGGGACTCTTTTAACACATTTTATTTATTCTACATATCTCAGCTCCAGCTCCTCCACCCAACACCTGCCCATGCAATTTGCAAGCAAACAAAAAACACAATAAAAGAATTACCAAAGAAATTTGTTTGTTTTTTCTTTCTTTAGCTGATAACTCTCGTCCCACATGACGGTGTAAATTTCCTATCACTTGCAAATATTTACCAGAATAAAAGAAAAGAAAATTGTGCATGATCAAAGGACTCAAACCGCCACGCGTGCTTCACGTTCTGGTTATTAATCAAAAGTATACAAAAAAAAGAAAAGAAAAAAAGTTTTAATGATGTTGGACTCCCCTTTTTTTGTTGTTGCTAATGTTGTCTTTGCACGGCTGCGATAATATTTGGATTAGTTCAAGTCAATTGCATCTCGGTAAGAAAGTAGTTTTTGGGGGTGACGCGTGCTGCAATGAGACGAATTTAATGTTGCACACGTGGCACACGCGAATTTTGCACTTACAACTCTCAGTGGGTGGGTTGGTTTCGGTTCTGTGCCCCCCCAGATAGCCCCGGCCCAGCAACCGGGTAAGTTAAATGTTGTGTTAAGATTAACAGCAGCCGACCACAAAAGCAGCTTATCGAGTTTTTGCCCCCGCCCAGAGAAGGGTTTTTACGTGCTGGGCATTAATAAATTCGGGAAAACGAAATAGGGATCTCCCTTTCCTAAAAAAAAAAAAAAAATGAAATAACGAAATCATCGAAATGCGGGCGACATTATCAGCAAACAAGAAATTTTGTTGGACTATGCCATTTGACTGCTAATGATGCTTCCTTGAGGAAGTGGAGAGCAGGTGTTGTCGACAACTCAAATATGCTCACACTCTGCATAATTTATGACACATAATGCAGGCCAGGAAAAAGAGTGTTAAATGCTATGCAAACTTGGGAAAAACAAACCCCCAATCAGCTTATCAAAGAAAAGCCTCGGTAAACAGAATGAAAAAATAAATTAGAGGAACATTTAACACCTTGATGTCAACGTTCTGGGTGGTCGCAGAATTTACAGAGCTCTAAGGAGAAAATAGGAAAAAAAAACAGTAACAAGAAAAAACCAAATAATTGGATTCTGTCTAACAGATCGTTCATCTTAACATATCGACATAGCGATTTCTATCAATTGCCAATAAGTGAAAAATTCAATCGCCCTAAAACAGTGATGCTTAAAATGCCAAAAGCCAATCCCATGGGATACGACGTCGCAGCAGACACACGCATCGAGAGCGACTTGCTCACTCACGACGCGTGCTTTCGGCTTTTTGTTTTCTCACGAGGCACTTCTTCGTTTGCTTGTTGCTTGTTGTTGTGACATTTACTTCGTGCTTCTCTGCTACGCACACGAGCGCAAAGCTTGATTGTGTGAGCTTGGGCACCACTGCTCTTAAACAGGGTTCCCCAAGAAGAGAGCCTCTGTGTCTCTAACACTCACTGATGCATTACTTCGGCAAGCATTCGGTGTGAGCTTCCGAGTGTGTTCGGGCCCCCGTGGCATGGCTGGGGAACACTGCTCTAAAAGCAGTCTTTGTAACTACCCTTCAGTACGCTGCACTAGCACATGGGAGTAGAATTCGGTACTTACTAGTAACCACCGGTACTTACCGCCCAATCCACCAGCAATGCAATTCACTACTTACTACCGTAAAGTGTGTGCGTCGCGACGCGTCGTTTACTTTGGGAGTGACGTTGCTATACCAAAAGGGTACTCTGGTCGGTACCCTATCGTAGGTACTTACTGTAGTACTTACTAGTAAAGCGATTGGGTGGCGATCGCCACCAGTAAGTACTCATGTAAGTAGTGCAGGTAGCTATCGCCACCAGCCGTACTGAAGGGTATAAAAGCCGAATCCGAATATACTTTAAAACCGAGTCGTTACCGTTGATGATATCTGGATTTATTAGTAAGCCCAAAAAGCAAAGGAACTCAGATTATAATGGACTTCTTACGAAAAATCTCCACTAAGAGGGAAACATTTTTTTGGGAGTCAAAGGAATATTCTCTATGGACTATTCGGAATTATTCGTCTTAAGTGTTCTGTTCCACCTATCGTACTCAAGAGACCAAACGAACTGGTTAGGTACATGAGCACCTTTTGTAGCCTATGTGGGAAATAAGCCTAGCTTAAGCCTAAGTCAAGTTTTGTTCATAAGGCTATCTATGTATATGCTAAGTTCAAGGTCCATTCACAGATATCAAAAAAACAATGTATATTCTTTTTGGGGTTGGAGAAGCTTCCTTTCACCCTCTACAAATTTATCAAACTTCTACGCGATCCTAGTCCATTATGTAAATAAATCAGAGGGAGGCAAAAAATACATTTACATTTTTGCATTGGTATGTGTGAGGCAGTTCAAAAATTCAGTACATTGTTAATATATGTGTGTTCGCGCTCTAGATTTCCGTACGCCAGACGACTCTAATAAATACATTTTAGATGACGGTATTCTTAAAGAATTCTAGGCTAGCTGGTTTTTGCCTCACCACAATTGGCAAATCCTATGTGGTAACTATTGAAAGCAGTATGTCTTTTTTGTTGACTTTAATGTGACTAAAAATTGAAAATAAACTTGATCTGCCTGCAAGTTTAAGAAGTTTTTGTCCCATACATGTCGAACCTCTATCTCACATCATGAGTTAAAATGCTTTATAACTATTTAAAAAGTCAAGAATGCAAGAATTCAATAATGTTGACAATATAAACACCTTATTAGATCTTTTCGATAAACCTAGCATTAGGTTGAGTACAAAATTGTCTTACAATGCAAGCTCCAAAAAGTGTGCAACGTAAAATGCTGAAAAATATTTAATGTGGCCGGGTGTGGCTCAGCGGCTAGTGTATGCGCCCGCTGTGCAAGAGGTTGGGACTTCTAAAGAAAAGTTTTTTCTTTGGAAAACTGACACACCCGGCCACCTTCAATAGCTGTTGGCGCCAGTTTCAAAGTAACTAGCCATGAAAAAGCTTCTCAAACAGTCTTTTGGATTCAGCGTTAAACTGTAGATCCTTTACTCTTGTGTAAAAATTAGAAGCGCAGAAACCAAGAGATTGAGAAATGCTCGGCTTTGGCCCCTTGAGCTGTCTCAAGCCAAGTAGAATAATAAACCTTTTTCAAAAGTTCTAGAATGTATTGGGTTTGACTTAAGAATTTATTAAGCCTTAAGCAAGCATATTTTTAGAGTTAAACGAGCATGACTTATGAATTCTAAATACAACTTAAAAGTATGTATGATTAATAGACAGCGGATTTTGCTTATTTGCATATTTTGAAACGCTTGTCCGATTTAAATTCTGATTGCACACATCTTATTTTTATTGAAAATCCATCTCAGATCGCTAAAAACATTTTTGCAAATATTTAATGTGTTCTTTTGGCTAAAGGTTGGCAGATGCCAGATGAACTAGAGGACGAAGACGAAGACAATAATGAATTCAACATGGAACTATGCGATGCTTTGATTGCAGCCAATATTCCATTTAAGACTTTAAAAAATTAAAAATTCAATGCGTTTCTTAAAAAATACACCAAGCAACAAATTCCAGAAGAAAGTACATTAAGGAAAACCTATTTGGATAAGTGCTACAAGACAAAAGTGGATAGTATTCGGGAGTCTTTAGGTGACGATAATATATGGTTGTCGGTTGACAAGATCACTGACATCATACATCAAGTATTTCCAGAAGGAACCATTTCCGACCCTATAATCAGCATCAACAGGCGGGTCGATCTAGCCATGTCCGTCCGTCCGTCCGTCTGTCTGTCTGTCTTTCTGTGTGTCCGTCTGTCCGTATGAACAAACAGATCTCGGAGATGGTAAGAGATAGAGATTCGACGTGTATGGGACAAAATCTTCTTATATTTGCAGGCAGATCAGGTTTGTTTTCAATTTTTTCCACGCCCCCTCCCGCCTCCGCAATTAAGAAAAATCGTCATATCTCCGTCAGTTTTATCGATAGAAGGTTCGAATCTTCTGGACATATTTTGAAATCAAGATTATTTATCGATCCGGCAAAGGGTTGGTAAAAATCGGATGAACGGTTGTCGAGTTATAAGCAGGGGTTAATACCGGTACCGAAACCGTTAACCGAAATAAACCGTTTCAAATCAGGTACCGGAACCGATACAAATTTTTTTATGAGAACCTAATACCGTTTACCGTTATTATTGGAACCGATAGAACCGGATTAATACCAAAACGTTAGTACCGGTACTGTTTCCGATTTTTTTCTAAATTTTGCTGAGTATTTTTGATCAGATGTTTGTAACGCAAAGAGAAATCTTAAGACGTCTTTAACACGGTGTTAGATATTCTTGTTACTTTTCTGAGAAGGCGTTAAATTCAAGCGCCCCTCTGTTAAATGACCTGCACGGAAATCTCGCAGCTTCTATAAGGTGCATAACGTATGTTCGTACATTGATTGATTTGTTTTACATACAAACATACATATGTATTCACATTGGCAATAACATAAAATACGTATGTGCAAGTACTGTACATGTACATTGTACATGTGCATGTATTAAAACCTGTGTCTGGGACGTCAGTTTTACAAGCGCCGAGAACTTCAACACGTGCCAACGCCACATATGTCGTGAAATTGAAAGCATTTTAGTACCAAATAAGGTGGCCACAACTAAATTTCAAGCCGAAAATCTAGTTTTGGGTGATTTTTATTCCATTTGGCTACTCTGCAAAATGTAACTCTTTCTGGAAATAGAAAAGCGAGAGAATCCTTTTTTGAAAACAATGCTTTTCTAGGTGGCATATTTTTGGACCCAAGGTATAACGTAATGTCAAATCCTGAGCAAATATAATCTGGTATTACTCATTCAACAAATATTTATGCTCAAATTTCTTCGGTTGCTGATCAATCACCTCTTAATGATTATCTGTAAGCGCTGACGAAGTTGATGCATATGTGATGTTGCAAGAAAAGAAATTTGGTGATAAAAACACATCAGCTTTGTCAACAAAAAAGCTGCTGGATTCGATTTTCATTTTTCTTGCACATAAACGAATTCAAAAGTTCCCAGAATTGTATGAGATTTCAAAAGTTGCAATTTCTGTAAACTTTACAGGTACAGAGTATGTTAGAGTATGTTATGACCGACTTTCTTTCTTGTTTTTATTTAAGTTAAAGAGTTCAATCAGCATTGTTCTCAATTCCACTTCCGCAAATGTATTGTGATTAAGAGAGCAAATTGTGATTAAGATTATTGTGATTAAGAGCACAAAATTTCTTATAGTTCTATTTTATAACAAACCCAAATTAGTGAAAATGTTGTATTCAATCTGTTCTATCACATGGGCTAGGTCACTGTGAAGTAAATATATAAAAAGCATTTTCATGTAAATATTTAATGATAACTAAACACAGTTAATTAAATTTACACCACTTCTCTGCCCTCTTTCTTTGGTGTTTGACACTGTCATTAAGGCTGGCGCCCTTTCAGCTTAACTCTCCACCTGTTCATTTCGGGCTCCAACTATAAAAACAGATGCATTTTATAATTTGTTTGTATCGCTAGTTGATCATAACGACCTTCGAATGGATTCGAAATGAAAAACGCTACCCGACTTCGACTTCGATTTTGGGGAACTGCCCCGTTGCATTAGGCTAAGTGAAAGTATAATTTTTGTTGGCATTTTTATGGGTTTTCGTTGGGCCATTAAGGTGGCATTCCTGGTGGAGTGTTGAAAGCTCTTTTGCAGCGGCGAATTGCTTAATCTTCTAGTTCTCATTCTTTTTGTTGAAGAGGCTCCGCCCTGACAAAAGCGATTAATATAATTGGCTCGCGACGATTCGTCGACTTCTTTTGTGTGTGTGTAAAAGCCATTTCCAGCTGATTTATTACATTATAAATTGTGCGCATGCCTAAGTAGCTATGATTTTGAAATTTTAGAAAGTTGTACTCGAAAACAGACACTGAAGAATATTTTATTGGCGACGCGTCCATAAATTATGCCTAATGAGCCGGCGACAAAGTCTTCTACAATTTTGTTGTTGATTTTCATTTGGGATTGGTGTGAAATTGTAATTGGATTGGAATGTGCAATGAGGCGGAAATGTAATGCAAAATGTTGTAAGTCAATTAACGACTGACCATAAAACATGTCAGAATGATGGATGTAAGAGTTGAGGGGTTCCAGCTGAAGAAATGGATTTTGAAATGGTCACTCAATGGTCCATTTCGCCCTTAATACCAGTCCTTTTTTTATTCCTTATCTTTTCCAAGCTCTAAGAGCATATCAGTTAGATCACTCAACACATCAACCGATTCCCGACAAATTGGGGTAAAAGTAAGAGTTCTTAGTATAAACCCTTTTTTATTTGGCCAACTCGACTTTGTCGCTGTCCACGGCCATAATTCAAATGAGTGAGGCCTTTTGTGTGACAGAGGTAAACTTGGTTTTGATTCATGGTGGGCACTCGTTTCTGATTCTGGTGCCTAATCGCCTTGGCGACACCTATTTTCGTAGGCGCGACAACAGCCCATCCTCATCCTCATGCAATGTACGCCAGTTGCCAGACCGTAACTAAAATGAGACGCCAAACAAAAAGCAATTACGTGTGCTGCCTGCCCTTTTGAGTTGCCAGTTGTGCGAGTTGTGACTTGGGGTCTTGTGAATAAAATTCCTTATCGCCATAACCAGAGAACATGGACGGAGGATGAGGAACGGAGCGAGAGATGCATAGGCCAGATATTCAGCAACAAAAGGCTGCAGCAATTAATCTTCGCTTCTGAGTTTGGCTTCAAGGTGAATTGTGTGGCATGCGCCCGAGGGCACATGTGTCTGCTGCTGCCCCAGCTCCGCTTTTGCTGGCTAATGATGGCGGGTTAAACGCCGCTGTCGCTGCCTCCTCCGCCGCTGCCTGCATTCAACTTTAACTCATTGAATTATAAATTATGCCTCTGCCTTGATTTGTGTGCCCGGCTGCCAACTGGCGCGAGAGTCTGGAAAACTCTGGCCAAGGCGAAACTTTTTGGCATTGGCCATTGACAGCTATTTTTGGGCAAACCATATGTAGCCGACCCGCGTCTGAACCTGAACCTGAACCTTGGGTAATTTGCTTTATGATTTCGCATTTTGGGTTTGCTTGCCAAAAAGGAACGTGTGAAAAACTCACTCAGGCGTAAATGCGTTCCAGGATTTGGGCGATTTTGGGTTCAATGCACGTGGAAAATATGCTTGTAGTGTATGCAAAAGGTTGCCTACCTAGCTATCTCCTTTGGGCCAGCCAATATGCAATCGAGTGTAAGGCCATGGGACACATCAGCTAATCACCTGGAAGTAATATCTACCTAGGCCCAAAAACAATGCCAAAAATTTCCGTATATTGATTATGTCTGACATTGAGTCTGCAAAATTTTTTGTATACATATAAGAATTAGCTGCTTTGAATAGTCAAGTTGAGGAAAACCTTGAAGGAAGCCTTGAAACTGAAATCAAAGAACAAAAACTGATGCTTGCAGAGATGCAAAATCCTTAACCAAACCAAACCAAGATGTACCGAATGTTGTTTAGTGCTCATAAGCCCAACTTCGAACCGATCAGTTGTCCTTTCCAATATTTTATATCTTGTTTTAGACGATTTTGAACTTAAATTTCGAATGCTACAATGACTACTTGGCAGAGCTGTAAGCTACAATTACCATTAATTACCTTTACTGAAGAGATTGGATGGAAAGATGGGTGTGGACTGGGTGCCAGAAAACCCTTCGTTGAGCACTATGGAAAGACACGCCTCGCTAGAAACTACGTTGCCAATACTAAATAAAAACACAAAACAAAATCCAAGATATTCGGAATTAAATCAATCCCAAACGATGTCAGAAGTCAGTGAATCCCGGATTTTCTCATTCCAAGTACAAAGTTTTTTAACCGATCGTTTCTATGACAGCTATATGCTGTAGTCATCCGATCCGGCCGGTTCCGGCAAATATGCAGCGTATTTGTTCCAAAAGACTTTGTGCAAAGTTTGGTGAAGATAGCTTTAAAACTGACGGAGGAGATAGCATAGAAACAGACGGACAGACGGACAGGGCTAAATCAACTCAGCTCGTCATGCTGATCAAGAATATATACTTTATGTGGTCAGAGATGCTTCCTTCTATGCGTTACAAACATCCGGACAATTTTATAATACCCTCTGCAAGGGTATACAAATATCCATTCCAAATGGATCATATTTTTTCTGTATAGGGGTGTCTTGGCTTCATCAAGAGATGGTCGTAGGAATTTGATGGTCCTTAATTCACTTAACAGTTGTTTGGGTCTCCTTCTTGACCAATTTTTGTGTCTGGTTTCCAGTTTCGAACCAGCATTTTCGGTTCGATTCAACAAACCTATAAATCAATTAACCCAATTAACAAAATTTTTATATAGTGTTTTCGGTTCGGATTCCGGATTGAATTCCTGATATGTACGCTTTTCTCTATATTTTATACCTTAAAAACTAATAAATCAGGAAACGATGAAACGGTTGAAGAGCTAATTCCATTTTTTGTTCAGTTTTAATTTATAAATGTTTAAAATTTTAGTTAAAAATGTTCGCCTTTTAGTGGTAATGCCATAATTAACTTGGTCACACTAAAAGTAAGCTTTATCACCTGTTTTTGTCTAACTGTTCCCTTGCAACCTTTAGCCTAAGCTCTTTCCTTAAAATCTGCTCAAATTAGTTTGTCAAAAATCTATTTGCCTTAAAACAGAAATCAAAACCAGCTGAATTGCCTTGACTTGACCCACATTCCACCAAGTGTGGCATTTCAGCCCACACTTTCCCAGCGTCCCTCTGTCTCTCAATATTTGTTGCCTTTTTATCTTAAGTGCACTTTTGAAGCATTTTATTTATTGCACGACTTTTGTTCATCTGGTTTTCTCTTAAATGCTCAAAGTGTTTCCATAATTCAGCCGAAACTTCAAGCCCAATTTCCAATGCCCGCCTGGACCACCACACCACACGTCGTCGCCATTGTCAAGTGACGCTCAGATATGATGGTATCATCGAGATGAGCAGGGCGTTCTGTATGAGTATGTGTGTGGCTTTTATTGTCCGGCCATAAAAAAAGCAACAAACAACAAACGGAAAAAATGAATTTTTATATTTGTTACATTCTGGGCGCATCATTTTGTTTTTCGGGATTTTTTTCTTTTTTATCTATCTGGGCGCTGTCTCTAATTGCAATGAAATGCGCTCACATTTGTGTTGCTCAGCTCTACAGTTTTTCTTTTACGACTGTTTGCGATAGAAAGAGAGAGTCAACGTCTGGGAAATGGTGCTGCGATTTTGACAAGCCAGACGGATTTGTGATGACGTCGGCATGATAAGAACAGAACAAGACGCCGCGCCGTCCAAGTTATGTTGATTCATCTTCAATGTTAATCAATTTAATTACAAACTGAACTTGACCTAATTTGATTATGGGAAAAATAATGAAATAAATAAAAGATTTATTAATGAGACGAGATCAAGACATAACATAACAAGAGAAACTAGAAAAAATAGGTTCTTTCTATAAACTGTATTTTGAATTGAATCACAATCGAGTTAAAGTACGCATTTTCTAGGTTTCAGAGTTCAGAGCACAATAGTTCAATGTCTTCCTACTTACTGACAAAAGTTCTTTGGGGCTCTGGAGATTTCTAGAATTCAAAGCCCAACTAGAAACCGTAGAGTTAACATTTTCGAATATGCTTAATATGCGTCTGTTGCAATCTTGCTTCACCACTTTATTGTTCTTGCGATTTGAAAGCTAGTGCTGATTACGTTTCAATTGACCAATTTTACCATGACCCCTTCTTTAAAATGCGCAATATAAAGAAAGCCAACGAACTAAGTACATGAAGTTGAAATTTTAAAATCAACTGGAAAAACATAAGAAATCTGAAAGAACATACGCTGAACAGTCAAATAGATTGACCGCCTACTACACCACGTGTCGAACTGTGAATCTGAACTGGAAGCTGTGAATTTTTCGACTATTTTTACTAAACTTTCGCTTATGAACGATACCAGTTGAAGAAAGTATACAATTTGGTCCAGTTTATGACAAGTTTTAAGCACTCGAATAAGAGGAAGTAAGATTTTTTTCTGAAAAACAAGTTGTACTGGATTCTAAAATCAATTCTCCTGGGAGCAGGTCGAAACTTTCCTTTGTTCATAGCAGAGCTTTATAAGAATGATTTATTTTTGAATCAATCCTGGGAATCATTCAGGCATCGAAATTACTTATTTTGAATGAATTATTACACAGTTCGACAAAATCAAACTTTTAGAAAAACCCTGGGATGGTACCCTTAAATTCTGATAGAAGGGACTTCTGTAAGCATCACCTTATACCCAGTTATTCAATTGTTGCCTAGGTTTGCGTTCTATGGGTACTTTTCTACTAGCAAAACAAAGCGACAACCATTTCAACTTAATTAATGTTAATGTTTCAAGATAAAAATCTACAAAATTCAGTAAACACGGACAGGGTCATTGGGAACGTAATATCAAGAAATCGCGTTTATCGTATAATTATTTTTCCAAAAACAGAATTGTATTGACTTTGATTTCATTCATCTGAAAAAAGGAATTCAATTGATATTGTATAAATCCAAATGAATTAGAAAGTTTGTATGCCAGTTTATATGATATAAAACAGCATTGACTTAGATTGATATTTAATTCATTTTTCCAAATGGACTGTTTAAATTACGTTATTGTTTAAGGCAGTTAAAGCATCGCAACCTGTTTTATAGTTGGCATGGTGTAAAAATTTAGTACTGATCAAGTGTAAAATGACACTGCCCCAAGACAAATGCGCACAATGAACCAAAATATTTTCGAAAGACACAATATCTACCAAATACCTTGAGGCTCATATCTGTTGCTTAACTTCATTTAAAATATGATAAGCCAATCTTTCAAATTTTCATCTGTAATAATAAGGAATTCAATTTATATGCCGAATTGTAACTAACGTGTTGTAGAGGACTAAGCGCTTTCATAAATACTCATAAGATGCATAGGTTTTGCAAATTTCGCGATTTTTGACCTTTAGAAACCTTTTTGGCTAAGACGTCCAACTCTCAAATTTTCGTATTCATTTGAATAAATAAAATCAAGCTGTATACCCTTGCAGAGGGTATTATAAAATTGTCCGGAAGTTTAAAGCGTGCATTGAATGAAGCATCTCCGACCAAAAAAGTTATATATATATATTTTATCAGCATTTCAAGCTGATTTAACTTAGCCCTGTCGGTCTGTCCGACTGCCCGTCTGTCTCTATGCTATCTCTTCAGTCAGTTTGAAAGCTATCTTCACCAAACTTTGCACAGAGTCTTTTAGTACAATTACGCTGCACATTTTTCGGAACCGGGCTGATCGGATGACTATAGCATATAGCTGTCATAGGAGCGATTGGTCGACAAAGTCCACATCTGAGGCAGCGACCAAGTCCTCATCTGAGGCAGCGACAAAGCCTTCAACGCTAAGCAACAAAGTCCTCATCCAAGGCACATCGATTCTGGTTCAGTCGTGTCTACTACGCGCTCGTCCGTCAACCTGAACAGCAACGTCTTCAACTAAGGTACATCGAAGCTCTCCTCGAAAGTTAACACGAAGTCCTCGACCAGAGGCGACTTTAACCTCAACTTAGGCTCCTCAATCGAGGCACTTCAACAAGAGGCAACATCACTCCGGCTCAGACGAAATTGCTTATCGACCCAATGGGGCGCCATCACTCAGCTGGCAGTGTTCGAAGCGAAAATGAAATTGTTGTGAGAAAAAATCTTTATATAAATTGTATGAGCTGTAAGTGTATATAAACTTTAGCCGAGCCGAAGTTACCCATGCTCAATTTCCAAAAGTCCAAAAGTATTTTGAAATATTTTCATAATTTTATTATTATTCACATAATTAACAGATTATTTACATAAAATGTAAAGAAAATATTTTCCAACTAAAAGCTTGTAAAAATGTGTATTCAAAAAGTATTGATTAATACAATTTCAGACATGGTTACTTATGCTCAGCTCTAGGAATGTGAAAAATTCCATTTAACAAACATAGTTTTATGCGAAAATAATTTTTATTAAATAGTCCAGCTGGGACGTTAACTAATTTATCAAGTTTACAAATCAATCCTTTGTTGGGTTTACAAGTCAATCCATTATTGGGCGAATCATCATGCGCACTTCAGTGTAGACATTTTTAACGCCATTCCAAGTAAAAAAGCCGCTGGGACCGTTCAGATTGCTGGGAAATAAAAAAAATGTTATTATTTTTTACATTTCTTTATAAAGTTGATCAATCACCTAGATCCACAATCTTTGAACCACCAACCAGCTTGCTCTTTTGCAGCACAATTCTTTGTGCTGAACAAATTCTTAATTTTCTTAACGGCTTTCTTAAAAACATTATCATTATCGTTAGCAAATGTTGAAAACATCATTCCCTCATTAATTCGCATTCCATCTTCGGCAGTGCCAAAATAATTTCCAAGAGATTTCAGCATGTATTTCTCTGTTTCATTTCCAATTCGAAAGTTACTATATCGCGCATATGTTATCCAGTAAAGATTATATTTTATATATATATATAGTTCGTGGGGTTGTCTGGATGTAATCCTATGCAGCTTTTCCAGGCCCAAAAAGAATTCTCCTGAATTGTTACCAAATCCATTCACATAATTGTACCAATTCTGATTAAAATCGACACTGCCATCAAATCGTCGTTGCACTACAGTCCAGCCAGGGTCATCCACGCTATCATCGCAGAGAACGTCAAAGGACTCATAATTAGCTAGCCTCATGGTGAAAGTGTTCTTAGTTTTATCAGTGGGTAAGCAAAATGTGGGGCTGAATGTATTTAACAAATTTAGTAGTTTTTTATTATCTTCTATTTGCCATTTGTGCTGTTGAGTACATAACTTTTCTTTATCGTCTAGGCTGGCAGCCTTAGAGTTTACTTCCGATTTTAAGCTCGTTATTTCTGCAGTAAGATTGTTATTATGCTGTTCTAGTTTAAACATCGTGGAATTCAGATCATTTATTTGGGACTCCAGTGATTTAATTTTGCTTGAAGAATTGGCACAGCAGTTTTTATCTTCAAATTCATAATCAAGTTCGTATTTCTCGCTTTTCAAATTCAAAACCGTCTCGCAACTTTCAGTACTATTCCAGTTTACGTACGGCTCCTCGATGGTAACAGAATTCATTTTAATTTGCAATTCTTTTAATGTATCTTCATCACGTAATATTTGTTCATCAAATTGCTTTAACTTCTGTTCGAGTTGGCTCAAATATCCGTCTGGCGGTTCCGTGTCTGCCCAAAAAGTTGGGCATGATATTAAGAAAATTACACAAAATATAAAATATTGAGGCATTTTTTATTTTGCTTCAAACGATGTTTATTCACTCGAATACAATTTCAAACTAATTTCTCGAAATTTGCATTGAAATTCATAATCAGAAAAAAATATAAGGAATGCGCCATCAAAAATATGTATGTACATAATTTGTTTTCTTAATTCCAGATAAGAGTTTTATACAACATTTTTTTTTCTGAGAAAAGACCAACAACAGCAATTATTTGGAAGAAATAAACAAACATTAATGGAATAATGGATAAATAAGAATAACACAGGCCAACATAATGACCACTTTTGTGAAGTCCAGACTTCTCGTTGCGAAATTATATTTCTGTTCATTGCTTAAATTTCGCAAACTCTCCATGACTTTTTAGACTGGAAGGAATCATTGATTGAAACCCAGAGCTGGACTAAAATGGCTGTTGGACTGTGTTATATAAAAAACTGAGATGAAAGCATAAATTATAAATATATGTGCATAGTGTATATTTTCCTCAGCAAAATTGATATTTGTGCATACCAGAGATCTGCACGAGTGCATCGCAACTGCAAGATCACTGCATAAGTAGTTGATATTTTCGCACTCGGATAATCCGACTACTCCAACAAAATGTATACAGTAGTATTTCTACTCGCGGCATATTTGCGACTCGCACTTAAGTGCCGAAAACACTCGCTGCACTCTCGTACCGTATAGGAAATACTCATTTACTGAATTTAACGAGAAGTGAAGGAAACGAACAGAAGCCGAAGACACATCAGAGAGCAGACACACAAGGTCACCAGTAAAAAAAATTCCACAAGAGGCAAGCATAAGTAAAAAAATACTTAAGTGTGAAGGCCATAGATTGAAAATGAGTTGCTTGAATTGTTGGTGGATAATTTCACGCTCAAATTTTACGGTTATTTGCGAATTTCTCTTTGCTGTCTTAGTAAAATTGGTATGTAACCTGCAAAGTCCGCTTGCGACCGCCCACTCAAAGACGAAAGTATCGTGCGGTGTCGCTCAAAGCAGGAACAAGTAAATTTGACACCCGCTCAAAACTGAGACCAGTCACTGAAGCACTAGTACGATATTTAATTTTTTTTTTTTTTTTTTGACATGTTTATTAGTGACATTAGCACCTTAAAACTATTTTTTTTTACAGCTTACTGTTACTCTTAAAGCTAACTTGTACTTTTATTTGAGTTTAGGGTGTGTTTAAAATGTTGTGCTTGTCTTATAGTAGGGATTTTAGCTTAAGACTAATTTAGCAGGTAAGTGTTTTAGGTTTGTCTAGCTGGTAGCTCTCTGTACAGTGTAAGTTTTGTTTCCAGTCTTAAAATGTTTAATAAGTGAACAGATTATGGGAGCATCTTCGCTAGATCCTTCTATTGGCAAGGTCAGTTGGGTGGACCCTTAGAAGCCTTCTCCTTGCCCTGATCCCGTTTATTTTTCGCCTTTTGAGGAGACGTCTGGCAAGGTTGTTGGAATGAGAGGCCACCTTGTCTAGGTACAGCGCAGCCTGGCTGTTGATGGTGTCGCCAACCATTGGGACGCCACATTCTTTCTCGATGTCTCAAGTGCGAATAAACCACTCGGCTCTAGTGATTTGTCTGAGGATTTTGGCCTGAAAGACACTGATTTTGTTCAGGTGTGACGTTGCCATACCCTGGACGCCATACTTCCATATTGGTGCCGGATGACCTTGTAAATAAGGACCTTGTTCCTAAGCGAGAGTTTATTATTGGCGTTGAGAAGCCAACTCATTCTTTTCGCCTTGCTGTGAAGCTTGCCTTCTACGTCGGCGGCATGCTGCTTGAAGGTTAGCCTAGGGTCACTCCCAGATACTTATGGGCCGTTTTGTCAGGAAGCACTCAGGGGCAACTGTCTCTTCAGAGTGTGTGCGTGACACTAACACACTTCTCAGGGTTGATAGATATATTCCAGCGACAGGCCCAGTTCTCAAATTTCTTGAGGTGTTCTTGCAACGCGTCTGTTGCCGAAAAGACATATCTGCCACGTGCCATGATTGCCGGGTCATCGGCAAAGGTTGCTATCAGGAGGTCTTGCGGTTCCTCTATGAGTATGTTCAGAGCAGTAGGCATATCTGCTGTGAACAGGCTGTACAGGGTTGTTCTGTCAGTTAGGAATGATCTGACCATTAAGAAGAGCTGAGGATTGAGCGTTCCCTTGAGTTTGGCTAGTAAGCCATCATGCCAGACGCGGTCAAATGCCAGTTGAATATCCAATTACGCTGCCACAACGTGCTCCTTGGCGTGGAGTCCTTCCAGGACGAAATTGACCACTCTGTGTAGCTGTTCTGGGGTTCCGTGTCCCATTCGAAAGCCGAACTGGAATTTAGGGATCCTCCTTTTGACTGCTGGGGTCTCCAGAATCCTTCTCAATAAGCATATTTCTAGCAGCTTGCCAAATGCTGGGAGGAGGCTTATAGGTCTGTACGAGTCCAGTTCATCTGGGGGCTTCCCAGGTTTGTGCACTGGGAAAGTAGCTGAGGCGTTGGGCTGCATTGAATATGAGCAACAATACCGCCTTGTGAGGGATAAGCTTGCCAAAAAGAAAGTTGCTAAAAAATCATCCTTTAAATCGGATAGCTTGTGACAGTTGAAGGAACGAGCAAATATAAACTCATTTCTTGTTTTCCGTAGCTTTAAATATAATAAGTTTTCCCA
The DNA here is from genome assembly GCA_018904265.1 of Lordiphosa collinella. NCBI lineage: Eukaryota > Metazoa > Arthropoda > Insecta > Diptera > Drosophilidae > Lordiphosa > Lordiphosa collinella. Next base: position 864,646 of record JAEIFV010000005.1, on the reverse strand, counting down.
TAATACTGTGAAGTTTCATAAAATGTTTTTCATTATCTGCAATTTGAATTTTGGCTTTAAAATTTTATTTAAGAAGATGCATAAAATTCCATTTAATTTTTGATTACCGAAATTAAATGCTCTTTTTGAATTTATGGATAGTGCTGTTGTGCCATTATATTAGACATTAATCATTACAAACTAATCCTCCATTGGGGCGAATCAGCATGCGCACTTCTTTGTGGAAAATGTAAGTGCTACTCCAAGTAAGACCGCCGCGGGGACCGTTCAGATTGCTGGGAAATAAATAACATATTACTTGTGTTGATTTTTATAAGTTTGTGCGGATGTTTGTAACGCATTGAAGGAAGCATCTCCGACTACATAAAGTATATATATTCTTGATCAGCATGACGAGCTGAGTTGATTAAGCCCTCTCCGTCTGTCCGTCTGTCTGTTTCTATGCTATCTCCTCCGTCAGTTTTAAAGCTATCCTACACCAAACTTTGCACGAGTTTTAAAGCTGACTAATAAAAAAAAAAAAAAAATAAAAAATAAGAAAAAAAATTTTTGTTTTAAATGGAAACGCCCCAAAGCACATTTTTGTTTCTCCGGTTTAACCAAGTTTGGCCGGAAATCGGATGACTATAGCATATAGCTGCCATTGGAACGATCGGTCGAAAAACTAGTTCTAGTGAGAAAAAATTTTTTGTTTTTAATAAAAAATTTCCTTATCATTGGCATACACTTATTTTATATACGTCTTTCATAATTTCTACAAAGTTTGGTCGAAATCGGATGACTATAGCATATAGCTGCCATAGGAACGATCGGTCGGAAAACAGTTCAGTTTAAAGGAAGCATCTCCGACCACAAAATATATATATTCTGATCAGCAGACGAGCTGAGTTGATTTAGCCTTGTCCGTCTGTCCGTCTGTCTGTTTCTTTGCTATCTCCTCCGTCAGTTTTAAGCTATCCTCACCAAACTTTGCACGATGTCTTTGGTACAAAACGCGCACATTTGTCGGAACCGGCCGGATCGGATGACTATAGCATATAGCTGCCATAGGAACGATCGGTCGAAAAACTAGTCTTAGTGAGAAAAACTTTTTTGTTTTTAATGGAAACGCCTCCAAAGTACGTATTTCGTAGTTTACTATCCTTTCCCATGATTTGACTAAGTTTGGTCGAAATCGGATGACTATAGCATATAGCTCCCATAGGAACGATCGGTCGAAAAACTAGTTCTAGTGAGAAAAACTTTTTTGTTTTTAATGAAAACGTCCTTATCATTGGCATACACTTATTTTATATTTTTTTACACAATTCTACAAAGATTGGTCGAAATCGGATGACTATAGCATATAGCTCCCATAGGAACGATCGGTCGAAAAACTAGTTCTAGTGAGAAAAACTTTTTTGTTTTTAGTGGAAACGTCCTTATCATTGGCATTCACTTCTACAAAGATTGGTCGAAATCGGATGACTATAGCATATTGCTCCCATAGGAACGATCGGTCGAAAAACTAGTTCTAGTGAGAAAAACTTTTTTTTTTTTAATGAAAACGGCCTTATCATTGGCATACACTTATTTTATTTACTTTGGACACATTTCTACAAAGATTGGTCAAAATCGGATGACTATAGCATATAGCTGCAGTATGAATGATCGGTCGAAAAAGAAGTTCAAGTGAGAAAAACTTTTTGTCTTAAATGACATCGCCTCCAAATTTCGCATTTAACAGTGTATTATGCCTTTCCATGATTTCACCAAGTTTAATAGAAATCAGACATCCCATAGAAAAGTAATGTCCCAAAAATAGTCTTAGAAAAACTTTTTTGTTATCAATGGAAGCTGCAAGGGTATACAAAACTTCGGCCGAGCCGAAGTTAACTTTCCCCTATTTTTTTTTTATAAAGTTGATGACCCACATTGAACCACAATCATTAAACCACCAACAATCTTGCACCTGTTTAGCATAATTCGGTTTCATATAAAACCAAAAATTTTTGTAGTTATCAAAAGTTGAAAACTTCATTCCCTCATTATAACGCATTACTGTGCCAGTAATTTCCAAGTGATTTAAACTTGTAATGCTTGGTTCTATCCCCAATCGCGCAAAGGTTATTCGATCATGACTATCATTAAAATATATATACAGTTCGTAAGGTTGTCTGAAAGTAATTCAATGCAACCTCTCTAGGCCCAAAAAGAATTCTCCTGAATTGTTACCAAATCCATGCGTATAACTGTTCCAGTTCCGATAAAAGTTCACACTGTCATCAAATCGTCGTTGCACTACAGTCCAGCCTGGGCCAGCTACGCTATCATCGCAGAGAACGTCAAAGGGCGCCAAATTAGATAGCCTCATGGTTCATGTTATACCCTTGCAAAGGGTATTATTAAATTGTCCGGATGTTTGTAACGCATAGAAGGAAGCATCTTCGACCATGACGAGCTGAGTTGATTTAGCCCTGTCCGTCTGTCCGTCCGTCTGTCCGTCTGTCCTTCTGTCCGTCTGTCTGTCCGTCTGTTTCTATGCTATCTCCTCCGTCAGTTTTAAAGCTATCCTTACCAAACTTTGCACGAAGTCTTTTGGTACAAATACGCTGCACATTTGTCGGAACCGGGCGGATCGGATGACTATAGCATATAGCTGCCATAGGAACGATCAGTTGAAAAACTAGTCTTAGTGAGAAAAAGTTTTATGTTTCTAATGCAAACGCCTCCAAAGTCCGTACTTCTTTGTTTACTATCCTTTCCCATGATTTCACTAAATTTGGTCGAAATCGGATGACTATAGCATAAAACTGCCATAGGAACGATCGGTCGGAAAACTAGTTCTAGTGAGAAAAACTTTTTTGTTTGTTTATGAAAACGTCCTTATCATTGGCATACACTATTTTATATGCTTTTACACAATTCTACAAAGTTTTATCGAAATCGGATGACTATAGCATATAGCTGCAGTATGAATGATCTGTCGAAAAAGAAGTTCTAGTGTATTATGGTCCACCAAGTTTGGTCGAAATCAGAGATCTATATAGTATAGATCCCATAAAAGTAAGGTCCAAAAAGTAGTCTTAGTTAGAAAAACTTTTTTGTTCTCAATGGAAGCTGCAAGGGTATACAAAACTTCAGCCGAGCTGAAGTTAACTTTCCGCTATTTTGTTTTTTTTTGTATAAAAATGAATATTTATTTAGTCACCTAAAGCTAAATTTTAAAAATTGCTGTTACTTATATGGTAACTTATATTGTAGGGGGAGGGTTATTTTCTAAGTTTTATTATGTTACATGTTTGGGTTTTGTTTTTATGTGTGCTTAGTCGTAAGGGTTTTAACTTCTAAGTTTAATGTATTATTACTAGTTTTTGTGTTTGTATTAGTGCTTAGCTTACTGGTATCAGTTTTATTTTGATCGTCAACTGTTTACTTGACTTTATCAAGGTTTTAAAGTTGTGCTAAGTTGGTAAAGGTGAGTATTTGTTGTGAGTTGTCTATCCGGTTGGTTCAAATCTTAGTCAGGTTGTGTATGTTCTGTTTGTTGTGTGTTTTAGAGCTAAATCCTGCGGTTTGGCAGGTCACCTGGGTGAGTTCTTTGCAGCCTGCGTCTTGCCCTTATCCCGTTTATCCTATGCGTGCGGAGTAGGCGCCTGGCGAGGTTGTTTGGGTGTGCGGCGACTTTATCCAGGTACCTCGCTACCTGGTTATTTATGGTATCTTCTATCATTGGTACACCACATTCACGTTCGATGTCCCGAGTTCAGATGAACCACTCGGCTCCAGTGATCCTCCTTAGGATCTTGGCCTGGAATACTCTAATCCTGTGTAGGTGGCTCTTTGCGGCGATGCCATAAACTTGGACACCGAACCTCCAAATAGGCGCCAGTATCACCTTATATATCAGCACCTTGTTTCGCTGCGAGAGTTTGTTGTTGGAGTGCAGCAACCAACTCATCCTCCTTGCCTTGCTGTAGAGCTTGCCAGCAACTTCAGCGGAGTGCTGCTTGATCGTAAGCCTCTGGTCCAGCGTCACTCCCAGGTATCTATGGGCCGATTTAACTGGGAGGAGCTCTCCGTGAAGGAAGACGCCTGGGCTACTGTCCTTCCTTAAGGTGTGGGAAACCGGGTTAATGGAAATGTTCCATCTACAGGCCCAGTTCTCGAACCTTTTCGGGTACTCCTGAAGCGCGTCTGTTGCCGAGTAGACACAACTGCCACGAGCCATAATGGCCGTGTCGTCAGCAAAAGTTGCGATTAGGAGGTCCTGTGTCTCCTCAATCGGTATGTCCGCAGCGGTTGGCATATCTGCTGTGAACAGGCTGTACAGAGTTGGCCCCAGAACGCTACCTTGAGCTTCTCCTGCTCGAAGCCTCTTCTTCTGGGATGCAAGGCCATCCTGGACACATTTAAATGTCCTGTCAGTTAGGAATGATCTGACCATTAAGAAGAGCTGAGGATTGAGCGATCCCTTGAGTTTGGCTAGTAAGCCGTCGTGCCAGACGCCGTCAAATGTCTGTTGGATATCCAAGTACGCTGCCACAACGTACTCCTTGGCGTGGAATCCTTTCAGGACGAAATTGACCACTCTGTGCAGCTGTTCTGGGGTTCCGTGGCCTAGGCGAAAGCCGGACTGGAACTTGGGTATGCTCCTTTTCAACGCTGGGGTTTCCAGGATTCTCCTTAAAAGGCACCTCTCCAGCAGCTTGCCAAATGCTGGGAGGAGGCTTATAGGCCTGTAGGAGACCAGCTCGTTTGGGGGCTTTTCGGGCTTATGCAGCATGATGATATTGGCGTTCTTCCAAGCACTGGGGAAGTAGCCGAGGCGCAGGGCTGAGTTGAAGAGGAGCAACAGAAACAATATCGCTTTGCGAGAAAAAAACTTTATTGTCCTGTTGTCAACTCCGTCTTCACCTGGTGCTTTGTTGTTCTTGAGTGAGGCTATCTCTATCTTCACCTCTTCAAAAGTGATGGGCCTGACAGGTAGCGCCATTTAAAGAGGGACATCCAGTGCTTCTTTGACCAATTGGAGCCTATTGTTCGAGGCAGTGCAAAATAGCTGAAACCTTTCCTCGAGGTTAGAGGCCCGGTTTTGTGGGTGTTTGACCCATGTGCTGTCAGGCTGCCTGATCGGGAACTTCGGCTGCACCTGCCTTTTGTACCTTCTGGTGAGCTTCCAGAGAGCGTAATCAGAATCCTCGTTTGGGGTGGCTTCTTCAAGGATTTTATCCGTTGCCTCCTTCCTGATGTTGGCTAGCATCTTTCTCACCCGATTTGAGATAGAGTCTGTCAACGGCTGGATAGTGAGTCCTTGCATATTCCCTCCGCAATCGTTTTTTGAGCGCAATCATGCTCTCGGCGGAATCATGCTCACTGGAGTCAAAACCAGGCTTCCCCGTGATGTGTGAGTAGGGGGTGGCACTTGTGGAGCTGCTTTGGCAGCTGCTGATGTGACTTTGTTCATCAGCAGGGTGATCGCGTCGTCCACATCATGCAGAGTATGCACCTCCATGCTGAGATGGAGGATCTGACGCAAGTCAGATCCAGGGAGCAGTATTCTGCTTCTGACTGGAGCTGTTTGAGGACTCAGACTCAATGTTGCCAGTACGGGGAGATGGTCGGAGGAGAGCTCATATTCCTCGTGTACTTCAAGGAGCTGGTCTGTCAGCCCTTTGAAGAGGTAGAAGTCCAAGCAGGTCGGCGTTCCTCTGCGGTTGTACGGATAGTGCGTTGGTCTCCCTGTTGCTAGGACTTGCGTGGAGTCGCCGCTTATGGCCTGGGTCAGCGCTGTGCCACGAGAGTTGGCTCTAAAGCTACCCCATAGCCGTTGCTTAGCGTTAAAGTCACCGCCAACGATGAACTTTTGGCCAAGTTGGCCAAGAGGCAGGGAAGTGAGGGTGGCAGACAAGAGGCTCCCACGAGGAATTCACCATACGCTGTGGTCACCATGATGGCTGCTAGCTGAATGTAGTTGTTGCAGACAGGGTGGAGGTGATAGTGAATTAGCTCCTGCTTAACTAAAACACAAGAGCCATTAGAATCATTTTTTTAGACTTTTGAAGTTGCGGCAAGTCCAAAACTTCTTTTTGTTCTAAGATTATCCGTCATTCCACCAAACCCTAAGCCTTTAAGCCCATTGTGAAGTCTATCATTCAAAAATATCCTTCAGAAAGTTATTGTGTTGGACTTTTAAAGCTGCAGAAGTTTGAAAAACTATAAGCCTAGGTGGACATACTATTTGATGAAAAATAAAGTTGGATCAAACACATTATTAAGTACTAGTTCTGGTTTTAAGAGGTAGTACACCCCCGGTTATTGTTTGAACCAACTCTATTTAGTCTATTGATTTTTTTCTCAGAGAAAGCTATCTTATACCGAAAAAATTTTCAAAATATTAAAGCTACCGTTAAAGCTATAGCGTCTCGTCCCCGAACTTTTGCTTCAATATTTGAAATATAATAATTTCTTAAGTGATAACTGACGTTTTGACCATTTCGATACTGAATTCCTAGAGAATTGAAAAGTTTGAGTTGTTGGATGTGCTTGCGTCGTCCATAATGATATCATTTTAATAGAGGCTCGACAGACTAATGAGAATATCGTCCCGAAAAGGAAATGATTTATGCAAACAAATCGAATATCAACTTCCAAAGAAGAAATGTTAACTAACGACAGGCATATTCAGAGGTCGGGGGACAATTGCACGTTTCAAAATGGTTGGGTGCTACATAAATCCGGTATCAGTACGGACTAATCGTAGCAACTCGATCAAAATTCAGTGAACTGAACCAAGCCGAACCGTTTTCATTTGAGGTTTTCGGTTCGGTTCAGCATTTTTGAAGGGACGCCAGTTCGGTTTGCGGTTCGGTTCACAAGCTGAAAAAAGCGGTTCTGTTCGGTTCGGTTCAGAACCGGCTTGCATCCCTGGTTTATACCCATCTTATCCATTCGATCCTACACGGTCACTGGAGGGGGAGTAATGTGGCGACTCTGCCACCACTACAGACGATCGACAATTGATCACTAGTCACGAGCGACTACCGATTACTGTGGCAGCTCTGGCCAGACTATTACGAGAATCACGACGCTTATCATCTCGAGGAGTCAGAGAAGAGAGAGTTTGCAACTTCGGGCTGGCAGCCTTGGGACAGCTCGCAATCGACAAGTTAAGTTAAACTTCACCAATTCACCAAGGGCGCCATCACTCAGCTGACAGTGTTCAAAGCGAAAATGAAATTCTTGTGAGAAAAAATCTTTATATAAATTGTATGAGCTGTAAGTGTATATAAACTTTAGCCGAGCCGAAGTTACCTATGCTCTATTTCCGAAAGTCCAAAAGTATTTTGAAATATTTTCATAATTTTATTATTATTCACATAATTAACAGATTATTTACATAAAATGTAAAGAAAATATTTTCCAACTAAAAGCTTGTAAAAATTTGTATTCAAAAAGTATTGATTAATACAATTTCAGAAATGGTTACTTATGCTCAGCTCTAGGAATGTGAAAAATTCCATTTAACAAACATAGTTTTATGCGAAAATAATTTTTATTAAATAGTCCAGTTGGGACGTTAACCAATTTATCAAGTTTTCAAGTCAATCCTTTGTTGGGTTTACAAGTCAATCCATTATTGGGCGAATCATCATGCGCACTTCAGTGTAGACAAATTTAACGTCATTCCAAATCGAAAAGCCGCTGAGACCGTTCAGATTGCTGGGAAATAAAAAAAAATTTATTATTTTGTACTTTTCCTTATAAAGTTGATCAACCACCTAGATCCACAATCCTTGAACCACCAACCAGCTTGCTCCTCTGCAGCACAATTTTTTTTGTAAATCCAAATGAAATTCTTATTGTTATCAAATGTTGAAAACATCATTCCCTCATTAATGCGCATTCCATCTTCGGCAGTGCCAGAATAATTTCCAAGAGATTTCAGCATGTATTTCTCTGTTTCATTTCCAATTCGAAAGTTACTATATCGCGCATATGTTATCCAGTAAGGATTATATTTTATATATATATATAGTTCGTGGGGTTGTCTGGATGTAATCCTATGCAGCTTTTCCAGGCCCAAAAAGAATTCTCCTGAATTGTTACCAAATCCATACACATAATTGTCCCAATCCCGATTAAAATCCACACTGCCATCAAATCGTCGTTGCACTACAGTCCAGCCAGGGTCACCCACGGTATCATCGCAGAGAACGTCAAAGGACTCATAATTAGCTAGCCTCATGGTGAAAGTGTTCTTAGTTTTATCAGTGGGTAAGCAAAGTGTGGGGCTGAATGTATTTAACAAATTTAGTAGTTTTTTATTATCTTCTATTTGCAATTTGTGCTGTAATCTCTCCCGTTCGATTTCGAGTAGCAGTTTCTCTTGTTGAGCTCTTATCACATTTGTAGAATTTATCAATTGATTTTCTTTTTCACTAATATCTTCCCTTAATTCTTCTATTTCTTTTTCTTTCCTATCATTAAGGTTTTGCAATGTTCTTATAATATTTTTATACTCTGCTAACAAATTTTTATTCTCTTCTAGACTTTCTTCCAATTTTTGGAATTTAATAGTTGATTGATTTAGCTTTTGTTCCAATGATGCGATTGTTATATTTGATTGCTTTTGCCGATTTTCTGCTTCTTCCAGTTGTGCACTTATTGTTCGAACTTCTTTTTGACACTCGATTGAATCATTATTTTCAATTGGTTTGAAACCTCTTACACTATCTCTAATTTCCATGCAGACTTTACACTCCAAAAACTGTTTATTCAATTCACTCAACTTAGTTGTTGCTTTTTGAATATCTTCCTGTTGGGTACCTATCTGACAATCCCTTTCGCTTATCATTTTTGCTGAATGCTTTAATTGATTTTCTTTTTCTACAATGATTTCTTTTAATTCATTTACTTCTTCTTCGTGCATCTTTTCTAACCATTTTTCTTCGTTTTTAAAGATATGTTCCATGGTGTTTGCAAATACATAATGGTTGTCTAACAAATTATAATTTTCTTGACTAACTTCCAAAGCTGAGATCTTAACAGTTGATTCAGCGAGACGATTTGCCACTTCTTCAGGATGTTCACGCATTGATTGAATTGTTCTTTCCAATCTGTTTGCATAATGTCTTTGTACAAATTTCTGGACATCATCGAAACTTCTCAAAGGCTGATCCAGTCCTTGATGCAGTGTTGGTTGATAGACTTCCTTTTGTTCAGTTTGTGCCCAAGTGGTTGGACTTGATGACATCAGTAGCAGCATGAATAGTATTAAGATCTTTAACATTTTCGAAATGAATTTTAAGCTTTGGCGTTGTGGACTTAGACGAAATCAAAAGTGAACTGAATTATTTTGGAAATGTGCTTTAAGAGCTAGACCTTACCACATGACCAAGCTGATAAGAAAATTTTAAAGTCATGCCCCATGCTAAAAATTCTTGATAACATAAAATTTAAAATAACCGTTGAAGGTCATTGAGCAAATCTCCGTGCGCATAAATTGGGAATAATGTGGGTCGTCTAAAAACCTTGAACCTACAGTTTCCGGAGACTGGCAATTGGTACACTTTTGTTCGATTCTGAAAAAAATGGTATGGCATGAACGAATATATTTGTAGCAAAATCAAGTGCAGTCGACAGCAAGTAAGCTGAGGTTGAAATGCAAGTCGGGATTGGATCTAACTCGTAGAAGGAAGCATCTTCCACCACAAAAATAAACATAAATTCTTGATGTGCATGACGAACTGAATTGGTATAGCCATGTCCGTCCGTCTGTTTCTAAGTTATCTCTTCCGTCAGTTTTAAAGCTACACTTCCCGAAATTTAAATAAAGCTTATTAAATTCTTTTAGCAAAAATAGGGGAAAGTTAACTTCGCCTCGGCCTAAGTTTTGTATACCCTTGCAGCTTCCATTGAAAACAAAAAAGTCTTTCTAACTAAGAATACTTTTTGAACCTTACTTTTCTATGGGATCTATACTATATAGATGTCTGATTTCGACCAAACTTGGTGAAATCATGGAAAAGCATAATACACTGTTAATTACGAAATTTGGAGGCGATCCCATTTAAAACAAAAAAGTTTTTCTCACTAGAACTTCTTTTTCGGCCGATCATTCATACTGCAGCTATATGCTATAGTCATCCGATTTTCATAAAACTTTGTAGAATTGTGTAAAAGTATATAAAATAAGTGTATGCCAATGATAAGGACGTTTTCATAAAAAAACAAAAAGTTGTTCTCACTAAAACTAGTTTTTCGACCGATCGTTCCTATGGCACCTATATGCTATAGTCATCCGATTTCGACCAAACTTTGTGAAATCATGGGAAAGGATAGTCAACTAAGAAATTCGAACTTTGGAGGCGTTTCAATTGAAAAAAAAAAGTTTTTCTCACTAAAACTACTTTTTCGAGCGAAGGTTCCTATGGGAGCTATATGCTATAGTCATCCGATCCGGCCGGTTCCGACAAATGAGCAGCTTATTTATACCAAAAGACTTCGTGCAAAGTTTGGTGAGGATAGCTTTAAAACTGACGGAGGAGATAGCATAGAAACAGACGGACAGACGGACAGGGCTAAATTAACTCAGCTCATCATGCTGATCATGAATATATATACTTTATGTGGTCGGAGATGCTTTCTCCTATGCGACCCTATAAAGTATATAAAGGGTTATTGTTTAGCTATTATCTTTTTGGCAACACTGGTTTAAACAGCTAACGCACGCTTCGTGTTTTGTTTCTCTGTCAAACATCTTCAGTTTGGTCTATAATTTAACCATGAATCGTCTTACAAACGAACAACGCTTGCAAATTATTAAACTTTATTATCAAAATGCGTCCTCTGTTAAGAAAGTTCACGCTTCTTCCATTTTATGGTCAGTTTAATCGACCCACTGAAGCAGCTATTCGGGCTATTGTGACTAAATTTCGCACCAACTGAAGAAAATATCGCAGCTGTATCGGCCAGTGTTAGTGATGACCATCAATTATCGATTCGTCGCCGTTTGCAGCATTTGGGCCTCTGTTACTCAACAACGTGGACAATTTTGCGGAAGGATTTAGGTGTGAAGCCTTTCAAAATACAGCTGGTGCGAGAATTGAAGCCGAACGACCTGCCGCAACGTAGAATTTTTGGTGAATGGGCTCTTGGAAAGTTGGCCGAAGATCCACTTTTTTACCGAAACATTGTGTTCAGCGACGAAGCTCATTTTTGGCTCAATGGGTACGTATATAAGCAGAATTGTCGATTTTGGAGTGAATATCAGCCAGAAGCATTGCAAGAGCTTCCAATGCATCGAGAAAAAATCAAAGTTTGGTGCGGCTTATGGGCTGGTGGCATCATTGGACCATACTTCTTCAAAGATGAAGCGAATCGTAACGTAACTGTGAATGGTGAGCGCTACCGTGAGATGATATCCAACTTTTTTTGTCCAAAATGCAAGAGCTTGACTTGCATGACATGTGGTTTCAACAAAACGGTGCCACATGTCACACAGCACGCGCAACAATGGACTTATTGAGAGGCGAGTTCGGTGAACATTTTATTTTACGTTCGGGACCTAGAAAGTGCGATTTAACGCCCTTAGACTATTTTTTGTGGGGCTATGTTAAAGCTCATGTCTATACAGACAAGCCCGCTTCAATTGACGCATTGGAAGACAACATTGAAGCATTTATTCGTGAGATACCGGCCGAAATGTTGGAAAGAGTATGCCAAAATTGGACTAAGCGGATGGACCATTTGAGGCGCAGTCACGGTCAACATTTGCATGAAAGAATCTTTAAACATTAAATTATATGGACCGTAATATCGATTCAAATAAAGATTTCATGCATTTTTCTGAATTTTATGTGTTTTTTTTTTGAACAACTTTTCCATAGCTCTTAAAAATCACCCTTTATATATTTTTGATCAGCATCAACAGGCAAGTCGATCTAGCCATGACCTTATGTCCGTCCGTCTGTCCGTCGGTCCGTCTGTCTGTCCGTCTGTCTGTCCGTATGAACAAACAGATCTCAGAGATGGTAAAAGATAGAGGTTCGACGTGTATGGGACAAAAACTTCTTATACTTGCAGGCTGATAAAGTTTATTTTCAATTTTTGCCACGCCCCCTCCCGCCAACGTAATTTAGAAAACAAGTCATATCTCCGCCAGTTTTATAGATTGAAGGTTTGAAATCAAGATTATTTATCGATCCGCCAAAGGAATGGTAAGGATCAGATGAACGGTTGTCGAGTTATAATGAAAACAAACAATTATGGGCAACGGTGATGGACAGCACTTCACAGGTACAGAGTATGTTATAGTCGGGCTTGACCGACTTCCTTTCTTGTTTACTTCTTTTTCTTGTGTCTTTTCTAACCTTTTATTTCCCTTTTATTGATATTTTTCATGGATTTTGCAAATGCTTCTTGGTTGTCTAACAAATTTTCATTCTCCTGACTATCTTTAAAAGTTAAGATCTTTAGAGTTGACTGAGCGAGACGATTTGCTGCTTCTGTAAGATGTTCCCGTTTATTTGTATCATCGAAACTTCTCAAAGGCTGATCCAGTCCTTGGAGCTGTGTTGGTTGATCGATTCCCAATTGTTTAGTTTCTGCCCAAGTGGTTGGACTTGATGACATCAGCAATAGCTTTAATAGTATTAGGTACTTTAACATTTTCGATTAGGATTTCTTGCTTATATTCTCCGAGCGACTTTATTTAAGAAATGTGCTAAACTTAGCACTTGGCCAATTTATTTCTAAGAAGCTGATAAGAAACTATTTAAAGTCTCACGCTTTACTGAGAATTCTTGATAACATAAAATCTAAACATACATATACATATAAATATAAATGAAAGTCTGTATGTTTGTATGAGTTCGACCGAATTCCTATTGCTAAGAGCAAATGCCAAGATCACAGCTCCATAGCGTTATCAGCGATTCATTTTAGAGGAAGCCGATTTCGAGGCAAGGCAAAGTTTTTATTAACAATTCGGACTGTAAGTATGTGAGTATGTCTAAAGTACAGTAAGCGTTCTTTATAAGCAACCTCTACATAAGCAACTTTCTATTGTAGCAACTTCTGTATTAGCAGCTTTTTTGATTTCAAAATTACTTTACAAGCAACCATGGTTTAATTTTTCTTTTTAATGTTCATTGTTTTGTAAAAATGGAGAAGACAAGCAAAGTTTCAAGTTCTTCAAAAACAAAATTATTTACAAAATTGCACATAAATTTTAAAAAGAACTCCAAGATGGGAAGCCACCAACAGAGATCAGCAAAAGCTTCAACATCTATAAGTCCACTTTGGTGAGGATAAAAAATAATAAAGATAACATGGAACAGTTTGCCTCAAAAATATATGTCAGTCCAAGAAAAATCAAGCGAATGGAGCCATTAAAAAATCGTGAAATTGATGATCCTCAGTGTTTTAAAAATGTAAATTTACCACTGTATTACTCTGCTCTTTTTAAGGAGTGGTACAACGAATTGTTTATCCCTGAAGTTTCTCGTCAATTAGAAGCTAAAGGCTTACCAGTAAAAGCAATTTTATTGGTCGAAGATGAAAGCTTCAAGGTTATTTTTTCCCACCCAACAATACACCCCTATTGCATCCACTTGACCAACATGTCCCTTCTGTCTACAATGGTTTCTGCTCTTAAAAATATCAATTTAAAAGACGTTGCGTTTTTGATAGTTGAAGACAGGAATGAAGTCCCACGATCCGTTGTCATGAGTTCATAAAAGCATCTGTTTTCATCGATCGATGAAATAGAATTTAATACACCGGCTGATCATTTTGTGGTTAGACTGTACAATTTGGTAATCGAAAATGATTTAGCTTAGAACGAAATAATGGAATTGGCGACTGGTAGCAACGAGAAAAGCGTACTTTTTGAAATACAGGGTGACTGATGAAAGCTGCTACCAAAAAAAAATTGAATAATTGTTTTTCTATTTGATGAATCTACTTAATTTTTTTTTGTTTTGTAGATTGATCTTTAAATTTATGCAAAATGGAAAATTGGGACACTGAAACAAGAATTGGGATTGTCCGCCGCTAAAATGCCCTGGAGTCCGTAGTTTCGGTTCAAAGAGAGTATATCCTCCGACAAGATCGACCATAATGAGACTTGTTAATAATTTTACCGAGCGCGACAGTGGAAAGAAGACCTCACTATCGAAACCCTACAGTTCGAACGGAGGAAACAATCGCTGCGGTAGCTGCAGCCATACAAAACAATTCAAGAGTTTCGACAAGGAACTTATCTGCTCAAATGGGTATAAGACAGTCATTGCAGTCAATTATGCACAATGATTTGAACTTACTATATTTCCATATAAAATTCAAATGGCCAACAAACTGAACGCAGCAGACTTGCCGATTCGCTTGGAATTTTTCCAGAAGATGCTTCAAATGGTGGAAGAGGACGAAAACATGTTGAACTGTCTTTTTATGTCTGACGAGACCCATTTCGACTTAAACGGCAACATAAATAACACACAGATACTCAGTGAGACGGAATTGCATCCACTTCGTGTCACAGTATGGTGTGCAGTTTCATCACGCAGCATTGTCGGGACCTTCTTCTTCGAAGAAAACGGTCACACCATTACTGTTTCTGAAGACTTTTACTTGAGCAAGTTGAGAGAGTTTTTCTATCCAAAATTACGCCGAAAGAGAATTCCTTTCAAGTCTGTGTGGTTTTAGCAAGATAGTGCAACTCCTCACATAGCCCAGCCTGTTATGATAGAATTGCGACGAAAATTTCCCAATAAGCTGATATCCAGAAACTCCACAATCCGTTGGCCCCCCAGGTCGCCCGACCTTACTGCACCTGACTTTTTCTAGTGGGGTTATTGCAAACAGGAAGTCTACAAAAAAAAAACCGACTAATTTGAATGAACTAAAGCAATCCATTCGAGCAACAATTGCGGCTATTCCTGTGTCAACTCTCCAAGCAGTAATAAACAACTTTTTGATAAGATGCCGCACATGCATCAACGAGCAGGGGGGTCATTTAAATTCAATTATTTTTAGATCTAATTAAGCTATATTTAATAAAATTGAATGAGCTTTAATATGAATAAAAGAAAAATGAATTCCATACACTGAAAAAAAGTTATTTAACTTTCTTAATGTAGCAATATTCATCAGCCACCCTGTAGAAGATGAAAGAGCAAATGGGCGGTGTCCCAGAAATCTCTTCCAACCAAATTTCAACCCAAAACCGATTCTCGGTGTCGTAGAGATCTCTTTTGGTTGGTTTCAAAACTCTAGTGTTTTGTTGGGAGATTTTGGCAAACCAACCAATACACTAACCAACCAATAGCGACTTCACAAACCCACGCAATATATTACTGTTTTTGTAGTAGCACCATAATCTTATACACACACCTTTCGAGCTCGACTTTCAAACTAGACTTTCGAAGAAAACGAAATCTCTCGAAGTTCTAGGACACCGACGGATTTCTCTAGCGATTTGCAAGCCAACCGAAGCCAAAATCTCTAGAGATTTCCAGGACACCCCCGAATATGGAAGAAGAGAGCAGAGTCAGCATTGATAACTGGATAGATTCCTTCAACGTGGCAGTAGAATAGGCAGAGGAAAATAGCCTACAAAGCAATGAGATATTTTTTTAGCGACGAATCAGAGAAAAAGAAGTTCTTAAAAGATTTATTAAATTTATTAATGATAATTTTACTAATAAAACTGCCTATTTATCTATGAAACACAAGACAAGTGAATCTTAAAATTTAAGCTCCTTTTTTCTATCTAACTTTTTCTACTTAAGAAACTTTCTTGAAAAAATTGGTTCAGATTAGTTGCTTATATAGAATGTTTACTGTATTTTCATTTGCTTTAATAATTGTATTACTCCTTGGGTCGAACGAAAAATTTGACTTCTTTATAATCATCACGATTTCCCCATGTGATGCCACGTCCATTGATTAATCCATTTGGACTGAAAATAAAGAACATTTATGTTATTGCAATTTGGTTTTAATCTAAATAGTTAAACTTACTTGTTTTCGCAATCTTTATACCACCAACCGCCTTGAAACTGTTGTGCACAATTTCTCCCTTCTTCCCAGTCCGAATCCTTATCGAATGTGGTAAATGAAATTCCCCAGCTATCCGACATTCCATTTGGAGCACTGCCAGAATGTTGTCCCAGCCGATTTATATAGTAAAGCGCTTCCTCGCCGCCTATGGAAAATTCGCTGTATTTTGCATAGGAATCTTGGTCTTGAAAGTCCAGCAAACTAATATACAGCTCATGGGGTTTTTGGAAAGTGATTTGATGGAGTCTTTCCAAGCCGATGAAGAATTCCCCAGATGAGTAATTCTGAAATCCGTTTTTATAGTTTACCCAAGATTGATTAAAACTTGCACCAGTATATTGACGGCGTTGAATTAAAATCAACTCATTGCCAGTTTTGGATTCGTTGCGGCGGTCAAGTAGTGGAGCACTTCGTGGCGGGCTGGGTGTACGAGTTGTTTGAGTTTTATCACTGGATGTTGGATTGGTTTTGGTTTGACAATTATAGAACTGCTCTCGAAGACTGCTGATATCGGCTTCAAAGTTGTTTATTTTATTTTCGTGAGTCAACTGCATCTCTTTGTCGTGCTCGGCATAAATGGCTAACTGCTGATCTCTTTCTGCTATAGTTCTATTCATTTTTCCTAAAGTATTGTGGCAATTTTTTAACAGCTGATCTATCTGATCGAATCTTCCTTCTTCAACTTTTTTTAACTGATCTGGCATAAGTCTTAGTTGTTCAATTTGATCATTTTGCTCCCTAATGTTTGTTTTCATAAGCTCCAAGCTTTTACTACAAATATCCAACTGAATTTGTGGATTTTGGTAACTAACATAGTAATTTGTCTTGCAGGATGTCAGATTGGTTTCACAATTTTCCAACTGAATATCTTTCAATCGAGTCTCATTCTGTTGTTTAGTCAATTGTAAATTGCATTCAAGTAAGTCTTGTTTTGACAACTCACTGTTCTTCTGTTCGTTCTGAAGTGTTATACTATGTTGGATCAAACTCTTATTACATATTTTTAATTGAGCGTTTAAGCTTATAATCTCTGATTTTAAATATTTTTTGACCCTACCACAGTTTTCTAACACAATTTCTTTCTCTTGAATTTTCTTTCTTAAAGTGAAATTGCACTCAAGTAACTCTTTTTCTGGTAACTCAGTCGGTTCTTTCTTAATGTTTTGGGTCAAGTTTTTCCTACATTGATCTAATTCAGTTCTTAATCTTTCCAATGGTTTTTGTGCTTCTTTTAATACGCGAATCTCTGAACTTAGGTTCTTTTTTTCATTAACACAGTTTGTCATATTAGATTTAAAATTGTTAACTAACTCTTCTATAGATTTATTTACTTTAGACTGTTTTTCAATCTCATGGGTCAAATTACTATATTTCACTTCCAACTGATTTAGTGAACTATTTAATTGTTTTTTTGTGAGGTTTAAACTGGCAATCTCTGAGTTTAGTTTGCCTAATTTGTTATTACAGTTTGTCATATTAGTTTTAAAAGTATTAATTATCTTTTCTTTAGATTTCATTGCCTTAGATTGACTTTCCAACTCTAGAGTCAAGTTAGAATTATTCTTTTCTAACTGATTGAATGAACTATTCAATTGATTTTTTATGAGGTTTAAATTGGCAATCTCTAACTCTAAGTCGCCTATTATCTTATTACAGTTTGTCACTTTAGTTTTATAGTTTTCAGTCTCTTTCTGTTGTTTGATCAAAGTTAAATTGCATTTAGTTAACTCTACTCCCAACTCCTCTTCTTTGGCCTGAACTTCGTTGAGTGTCTTAATGTGTTGTGTCAGATTTTTATAACAATTATTGAACTGAACTGAAGTGTACTGCTTTACTTTACTCAACTCACTTTCACATCTCTTTAGCGGTTTTAGTTTTTCAATCTCATTCTCTAAGTCGGTTATTGTCTTATCTTTTTGCTTTATTTCTGCGTGAATTTCATTAACTTTGATTACTATGCTGAATTTATACTCCAAATACTGTTTATTCAATTCACTAAACCTAATGGTTGCTTTCTGTAAATCTTCTTGTAGTTTACCTATCTGACGATCCTTTTCGCTAATCATATTTGTTGAATTTGTCAGCAGATTTACTTGATTTAGAGTGTTGTCTCTTAACTCATTTACTTCTTCTTCTTGTGTCTTTTCTAAACTTTTTATTTCTCTTTTATAGATATTTTTCATGGATTTTGCAAATGCTTCTTGGTTGTCTAACAAATTTTCATTCTCCTGACTATCTTTAAAAGTTGAGATCTTTAGAGTTGACTGAGCGAGACGATTTGCTGCTTCTGTAAGATGTTCCCATTTATTTGTATCATCGAAACTTCTCAAAGGCTGATCCAGTCCTTGGTGCTGTGTTGGTTGATCGATTCCCAATTGTTCAGTTTCTGCCCAAGTGGTTGGACTTGATGACATCAGCAATAGCTTTAATAGTATTAGGTACTTTAACATTTTCGATTTGGATTTCTTGCATGTACTTTCCGAGTTTGGCGATCAAAAGTGAACTGACGAAATCAAAAGTGAACTGAATTATTTAAGAAATGTGCTTTCAGAGCTAGACCTACCACATGGCAAATATATTTTGAATAAGCTGATAAGAAAACTTCAAAGTCTTGCACTTTTCTGAGAATTCTTGATAACATAAAATTTAAAAAAACGCTCGAAGGTCATTGTGTTCATCTCGATTTTGTATATACAGCAGAATTTCTAAATGTTTCATGAAATTTAAATTTTTATATATGTACATAAAACTTGAAGATAACCGGCGAGCGTGGTAACGACCCCTCTAATATTTTAAATGCAAAACAAATAGACGAAACTGACTTCCGCAGAACCGAAGTTTGTATACCCTTGAAAGATATGGTTGCCCCATTTGAAGATAAAGGCTACAACACAGACCAAGATTGCCAGGTCTACAGTTGATGGACCGGTAGATCTGCTCGTCCAATTTATCCGTCTACATTTGCCATCTATCAAAAGTAAGCTCTCTTTAGAATTTTGCAAGTAACTATGCCATGCTCTCATTTTCACCTCACCTTAAACACAATAATTTCAAGTTCAAAGTTCTATACTTACTTTATAAAGTCCAATAAAATTAAACGAAGCTTGAAGTTTTGTAGATTTCATCTAGTAGCCACATGTATTTATGTATTAGCAACGCCCACCCCAACGGAGGCTGGTGGCCATCTAGTACGCCGACAAAAAATCTGGGATAGGGGTTACGTTTCTTTTAAAAACTTGTTATCGACCTCACAATGGTTCAATCGGGAGGAATCTCTCCTAGTTTAAATTGTAAATATATGATGATAATTCATTGTCATCTGAATCTAAGTCCCACCTAACACCAATTGTAGTCTATTGAAGTACAAAATATATTCGGTATATTTATTTAGATATGTTTTACTGAGAAATTTTGAAATTAGGTTCACCAACCGAATTTCTATAGCTAAAAGCAAATGCCAAGGTCACAGTTCCATTGGGTTATCAGCGATTCATTTTCAAGGCAAACCAAAGTTTTTATTAACAATTCGGACTGTAATAATGTTGAAGTATTTTCAATTGCTTAATGAATTGCATTACTCAATGGGTCGAACGAAAATTTTGACTTCTGCATAATCATCACGATTTCCCCATGTGATGCCACGTCCACTTTCGATTAGTCCATGCGGGCTGAAAAATAAAGTACATTAATGTTATTGCAATTTGGTTTCAAACTAAATAGTTAAACTTACTTGTTTTTGCACATTTTATACCACCAACCGCCTTGAAACTGTTGTGCACAATTTCTCCCTAATTCATAGTCCGAATCTTTATCGAATGTGGTAAATGAAATCCCCAACTTTCCGACATTCCATCTGGAGCATTGCCAGAATGCTCTCCCAGCCGATTTATATAGTAAAGATCTCTCTCGCCGCCTATGGAAAATTTGCTGTATTTTGCATAGGAATCTTGGTTATAAAAGTCCGTCAAATTAATATACAGCTCATGGGGTTTTTGGAAAGTGATTTGATGGAGTCTTTCCAAGCCGATGAAGAAGTCCCCTGATAAGGGATTCCCAAATCCGTGTTTATAGGTATCCCATGGTAGATTAAAACTTGCACCATTAGATTGACGGCGTTGAACTAAAATAAATTCAGTGCCAGTTTTAGTTTTGCTGGAGCGGTCAGGAATAGGAGGAGGGCTGGGTGTACGAGTAGTTGTTGTTCTATCCCTGGATGTCCGGTATGTGGAATCGATCGGATAGGTGATAGTGTTGGTTCGACAATTATATAACTGTGCTCGAAGACTGCTGATGTTGGCTTCAAAGATTTTTATTTTATTTTCGTGAGCCGACTGCATTCCTTTGTTGTGTGCGGCATAGTTTTCTAGCTGCTGATCCCTTTCTGCTACAGTTTTCGTCATTTTTTCTAAAGCATTGTGGCAATTTTTTGATTGAGGGTGATCTATCTGATAGATTTCAATTTTATCATTTAGTTCCCTTATTGTGTTGTTTTGAGTATATATAATCAAGTTCATACGTTCTAAGCTTTTATTACAAGTATCCAACTGAAGTATTTGATTTTGGTCACTAACATAGTAATTTGACTTGTAGGATGTCAGATTGGTTTCACAATTTTCTAAACTAATATCTTTCAATTGAGTCTCTTTCTTTTGCTTGGTCAAGTTTGAATTGCAATTAAGTAAGTCTTTTTCTAACAATGTTGCGTTCTTCCGTTCGTTTTGAAGTGCTATATTTTGTTCGGTCAAACTATTATTACTTTTCGAAATGAGCTTTTAACATTTTTTCGTTTAAGTTAAATCCAATTGTTTTTTTTTTGTTTTGGATATATGCCAGGATGTCGTTTCCAATTATCGAGTGCATAACAAGGTTCGTGTGTATGTCGGTATAATTTCGATGAGCTTTTAACAAGCAATTTGTTTTTCGGTTTACCACAGTTTCCTAACTCAATATCTTTCTCCCTAATGGTTTTTTCCTGCGTCTTTATAGTCGTATTCATAACTACTAAGCTTTCCCTACAAATATCCAACTGCTTTTGTGGATTTTGGTGACTAACATTGTAAATTGACTTCCAGAATGTAAGATTGGTTTCACAATTTTCCAATTGAATATCTTTCAATCGAGTCTCATTCTGTTGCTTAGTGAATTGTAAATTGCATTCAAGTAAGTCTTGTTTTGACAACTCACTGTTCTTCTGTTCGTTCTGAAGTGTTTTATTATGTTGGATCAAATTCTTATTACATATATTTAATTGAGCGTTTAAGCTTATAATCTGTGATTTTGTATTGTTTTTGTCCTTACCACAGTTTTCTAACTCAATATCTTTCTCTTGAATTTTTTTACGAATTTCGGTTAAAGTGAAATTACACTTAAGTAACTCTTTTTCTGTTAACTCACTCGGTTCTTTCTTAATGTTTTGGGTCAAGTTTTTCCTACATTGATCTAATTCAGTTCTTAATCTTTCCAATGGTTTTTGTGCTTCTTTTAATACGCGAATCTCTGAACTTAGGTTCTTTTTTTCATTAACACAGTTTGTCATATTAGTTTTTAAATTGATAATTAGCTCTTCCATAGATTTACTTACTTTAAACTGTTTTTCAATCTCATGGGTCAAATTACTATATTTCACTTCCAACTGATTGAATGAACTATTCAATTTATTTTTGTGAGGTTTAAACTGACAATCTCGGAGTTTAGTTTGCCTATTTTGTTATTACAGTTTGTTATATTAGTTTTAAAAGTGTTAATTATCTTTTCTTTAGATTTCATTGCCTTAGACTGATGTTCCAAATCTAGAGTCAATTTAGAATTATTCTTTTCTAACTTAACTAATGAACTATTCAATAGATTTTTTGTGAGATTTAAATTGGCAATCTTTAACTGTAAGTCGCCCCTTTCCTCATTACAGTTTGTCATATTAAGTTTATAATTTTCAGTCTCTTTCTGTTGTTTGCTCAAAGTTAAATTGCATTCAGTTAGCTTTACTCCTAACTCCTTTTCTTTGGCCTGAACTTCTTTGAGATCCTCGATGTGTTGTGTCAAATTTTTATTACAATTATTGATCTGAACTGAAGTGCTCTGCTTTACTTCGCTTAACTCACTTTGACATCCCTTTAGCGGTTTTAGTTTATTAATTTCATTCTCTAAGTCGGTTATTGTCTTATCTCTTTTCTTTATTTCTGCCTTCTGTTTATTAAATTTATTTAGTGTACTGAAGTTATACGCCACAAACTGGTTATTCAGTTCGTTAAATTTATTTTTTGAGTCCTGTATGTCTTCTTGTAATTGACCTATCCGACCATCTCTTTCGCGAATCACATTTGTTGAATTTATCAATTGATTTTCTTTTTCACTTATATCTTCCTTTAATTCTTCTACTTCTTTTTCTTTCTTTTCATTAAGGTTTTGCATTGTTTGTATAATATTTTTATACTCTGCTAACAAATTTTTATTCTCTTGTAAACTTTCTTCCAATTTTTGGATTTTAATAGTTGATTGATTTAGCTTTTGTTCCAATGATGCGATTGTTATAGTTGATTGGTTTTGCTGATTTTCTGCTATTTTCAGTTGTTCACTCATGCTTTTAATTTTGTTTTCACATTCAGTTTTTTCTTTATTTTGCATTGTGTTGATGTCTTCCACGCTAACGTTGCAGCTTTTCAAGGCCTTGTCCAGTTCCTGGTGGAGTAGTTGCGGATCCTCTTCGATGCCCACTGGCTCCATTTTGAATTCCAGTTTTCGCAGCTCCGCTTCCTCAGCCTCGATCTTACTTTCAAATTCATCGATTTTCTTTTGAAATTCCAGCGGGTCGAGTGTTTCTAGTTCACTGCCTGCCCAAGCGATTGGACTTGACATTAGTAATAACTTTAATAATATAAAATATTTCAACATTTTGCAACGCGGGAGAGTCTGCGATTGCCGTTGTGGATATTAACGATATCAAATGTGAACTGAACTGCTTAAGAAATTTTCAAAGAATTTATGCAAAAGAGTTAAATGTTATACATTCCATAAAAGCGAAATTCAAATGAAACAGCTGATAAGAAGTTATGTGGAACAGACGTCATTAAGAGCGAATGCCAAGCATAGAACTCTTGATAACTATTCATAAAATATGGCGGGTTAGCTTTAAGCTTTCATTGTAGCAATCAATTTCAAACCTTTTCAACTAAGTGTTAATCTGAAATGTTGCGATTTCCGAAAACCCCATTTAAAGTGATAAGATGCTTCAATGAAAACACGTTTCGACGGAATTATTATACATCAGTCCTTTTAAACCTTTCAAACCAAACATTTTTCAAGGATTCATTTTTTTAGCCAGAACTATCATATGACAAAATGACTTAAGTAAGTTGATGCAAAAAATACCAAACTTTTTAATCCTTGATCCCTGGTATCCACTTCGAAAATAAACGATTTTAATAAGGACAAATATTATGAAGAAATCTAAATCAAGATACTAAAATTATGAATTTTTATTTAAGAAGCTAATACATTTCGATATTTTGGTTCGGTTACTCTGATAAAATAGGGGACAGTTAACTTCGGCTCAGCCGAAGTTTTGTTTACCCTTGCAGCTCCAATTGAAAACCAAAATGGTTTCTAAGACTACTTTTCGGACATCACTTTTCTAAGGGAGCTATACTATATAGATGTTCGATTTCAACAAAACTTAGTGGAATCATGGAAAAGCATAACAAACTAACAATTACAAAATTTGGAGGCGATTCCATTTAAAACAAAAAAGTTCTTATAACTAGAACTTCTTTTTCGACCGATCGTTCCTATAGGAGCTATATGCTATAGTCATCGGATTTTGAAAGTACTTGGTAGAATTGTGTGAAAAAATAACAGATAAATAAATGCCAATTTTAAGGACATTTCCACTGAAAACAAAATAGCTTTTCTAACTAAGACTACTTTTCCGACTCTACTTTTCTATGACAGCTTTACTATATAGATGTCCGACTTCAACCAAATTTGGTGAAATCATGGAAAAGCTTAGTAAACTAAAAAAACCAAGTTTAGAGGCGTTTCCATTGAAAACAAAAAAGTTTTTCCCACTAAAACTAGTTTTTCGACCGATCGTTCTTATGACGCTATATGCTATAGTCATCCGATCCGGCCGATTCCGACGAATGTGCAGCGAATTTGTACTAAAAGACTTCGCGCAAAGTTTGGTTAAGATAGCTTTGAAACTGACGGAGGAGATAGCAAAGAATCAGACTGACGGATATGGCTATATCGACTCGGCTGTAGACGCTGATTAAGAATATACACACTTTATTTGGTCGGAGATTCTTCCTTCTACGCGTTACAAACATCCGGACAATTTTATAATCTCTGAAAAAGTATAAAAAGAAGCAGTCAAAAATTCAGCAATTTTTGGTCCCGTTTGTGGACTTGGTGGAGTTTTGCGTTCAAAATTATCAAAGTTTTCAACGAAATTCTTATACTTTATTATTTATTTCAAGCATGAATATTGTATGCCATTTTATTCAGATAAGGAACGAAACCATTTTTAATTGCTTCCTGATAACTTTGGAATAGAACGATAAACCTTTTATCAGAACAATTGTGTTTCGCTGTTATACTCTGTACCAAAGTAACACAGAGCGTATTAAGTTTGTGCAATTGTAGGTAACAGCCAGAGAAGTGCATGAGGTGCTTCTTTTTTTATTTTAAGCATCGAAATTGCGGTATTAGTAAAGAAGTACTTACACCGCAAAACACCGCAACACCGCAATGATCGCATTATAATGTTGTACCGCAGCGTACTACCGCATTTCAATATCGTAGACACCGCACTTATACCGCAATGTTAATACATTTGGTTTTCCAAAGCAAGTTGATAATGAGTTTACGTTGCAGGAAGGGTAAGTATTAGAGACCTGCACGAGAGATTCCGGAACGTGGGGTCGTTGGCCGACAGCATTAAGATACCGACTTTTTGTACCCTTGCAGAGGGTAAAAAAATTGTGCGGATGTTTGTAACGCATTGAAGGAAGCATCTCCGACCACATAAAGTATACCATATATATTCTTGATCAGCATGACGAGCTGATTTTTCCTCTGTTTTTTTTTTACTTTTCCCCAAAATTAAAAATCTCAGTTTTTTGAAACCGGCTGATTGGTTGAAATTATATAACTATATAACTGTACTGTATAGGAACGATCGGTCGAAAGACTAGTTCTTGTGAGAAAAACTTTTTTGTTTTTAATGAAAACGTCCCTTGTGTTGGCATATATTTATTTCATATACTTTAACACAATTCAACAAAGGGAGTTCTGACTTAGAACCATACCCTATATTATCTCCTTTTCCGTCTGTTAAACCGAATTTCATAAATACTCTTATGATGATTTTGCATATTTGTTTAACTCATTATCCAAAGTTTCATGGCAGTCGGATGATCGAATAAATTTGCCGCCAAGCAAATCATATTATACTTTTAGGGGCATTTATGTTAAAACACATTCTAGTATGTAAGCACACTTCATATAAAATACTGGATTGTCGATGTGTACTTAGAAAAACGGGAATGACTTCGTCAAACGGTAACCAAATTCATTGGGACACCATTTGTTCAACGGAGAATTAAATGGGCCTATACAATAAAAGTTATAAAAAAATAGCATAGAATAAAATAGTGAAACCAGTGGGGGCCAAAGTAGAAATTTCCAAAAAATAGGAGAAAATGCCAAATCTGTAACCCGCATTTCTAAGCCATCAAGCTAAATCTTTCAAACCGTTGATTATCATAAGTACTTGGGTTACTCTCATCGCTTTTGGAATTTCCAAGGCTATAAACAATCAGACAGTCCATGCGCGAGTTATTTCAATTTATATATATGGTTTTTGGGCCATAACTTTAGATTTTGGGGGTGTTAGGAAAAAACCTAGTATGAGGCAATGCTATACTCGACCTGCTCTACGGTGGGTCATTTCAAAAGTATATTTTCGCTGTGACAGGGTGTAATGTTTGATTCCCAACTGGTTTTCTGCCATTTCACATAACAAAAACAGCAGATGAGCGACTATTGATTGCCATATATCGATATATGGTATACTCTGTTTGTGCATCAACGTATAATTTCTATTTACTTTTCATTCATGGACCCAGATGTCGCCGTTTTTAAAACGTAAAAAAGACAAAAAAATAATTATAGGGTAAAAACAAAAATAAAATAAAAATGGGAGAGTAAGTGAAAATAAAACACAAAATTTTAAATAGAAAGTTTTTATTTTTTTTTAAAAAACCAAAAAAAAAAATAAAGAGGGTTGTAATTTTAATTAAATATTAAAAATTTTGCAACGCAGTAGCAGCGCTGCTTTCAGCAGCATCTCAAACTATACTGAGCATACACTTTCGTTGGTAAAGAGTATATTATAGTCTGGCCTGACCGACTTTCTTAACAAATCTTTTACTTTTCTAAAAAATGTTTCTTTCTTGTTATGTGAGCATTTTTTAATGACTCATTTCAATAGAAATTTGATGCCACATTTCTTTCAACTCAAAAAATCCCGTTTCGAGTGTCGATTTAGTGTTTGAAGTGAGGTTCTTATCGAAGCAAAACGAAGCCCCACCGAACCGATAACCCCTGAACAATGCACACAGCATTCAACCCCTCAAGCCGATTCCCACAATTTAAAACTCGCCAAGTGATTTGCACATAAATGTGTTGAACATCTTTTGGGTAGATTAGAAGTTTCGTGTGTCATTGGCAACAGCCAATTGATTGATATTCGAGCTGCTGACCCAGCGTGCTCTGTGATGTTTACCAAAGTGATAACCTAGCCCAGATTATGTTGTGATCCGATCGGTAAGCGTGTGCCGAACTCATTTTTCACATCACGTGCCACACGCGACCTTCAAATTGCGACATTTTGTGCTCTTGAATTTCAACAATTGTCGCATCGAGTGCAACCTCAGCGGGAGGGATGCAAGGGAAGGAAAGTTTCTCCCTTTACGGTGGCGGCGGCGCTTCAAAGCAGCTGCCAAAAAAGAAAAAAAAAGATGGAAAACTCTCTGCGGCGTCTGCTCATATTTCTATGGCTTCTGCTTTTTTTTTTTGGCAACTCCGCACTGTCTATGCGGCAATAAACCAAATTAAAATCACAAATTAGCTTGCTGCAGTGGCCCAACTTAAAGCTAGAAATGGCTCTAGCAAGAAACTTATGCTTCGACATGATTTATGTTGCAGATTTTTAGCACAATATTTAAGTAAAAACTGTTCACTTAGAAAATAAAATGACGAAATCGTTTCTAGATTAGGCCTATCGTTCAATTGCCCACTGGCCGGGGATTGAACCTGGTTGTCATGGATAATTCATATTTGAGGCTGCGCTCCCCGAAATACAATGTGAAATTAAAGTATATGATGAATCGATAGCGAAAATAGAATCCTTTGCACCGACGAAAGAACAAATTGTGCATGGCCAAATTTAGGAGTTGTTGAGATTTATAAGCAAAAGCTGATTGTGTAAATTCTATTAAAAATATATAAACAACCTAGAAGGCTTTTGGAACGATCTTTCAAATCGATTTCCTACTGAACTGCATTATATTGTTTAGCTTGTTTCTGAATCTCAAAGCGTTCGGTAGTCTCAGAGAAAATAAAAATAAAACCAAAAATAATTTTTCAAAACGAAACAACCAACTGCGCTTTTATTCAATTCAATAAGGGCAAATTGCGTAGTGGTCTTTCGATGGAGTTAGTGAGCGATGGCTATACCACCATATTATTTATAGATTATGGGAATACTGCACCCAGACATGTTTCGGAAATACGTACACATCCTAAAGAGTTCACGTTTCCCTTAATGACCATGGGCTTCCATTTAATTGGTTTGCCGAAAGAAAATTGAACCGGACCTGGTCGAAAATATTTGCAGAAATAAAGTAAGTCGGTAAATTTATTAAAAAAATTAAAAAAAAAAAAAAAAAAAAAATGTTAATGATATATATAATTTACTGTTCCGGGAGCTTCCCGTATGACCTTCTTTGTGAAGCTCCACGAATGTTCTGATAATAAAATAATAAGTCGCCTAAAGCAGGCCATCCACACTCGAATTAGTTTGACGAACTTGTTCGGTTCGACGAAATGTTCGTCGTTAGTCGAGGTGTTCGCGTTAGACTTTTTCTCGTCGGCAAAAAGTAGTCCGTTGACTATGCCAAGGTATACTTAACAAGGTAACCGCACTTGCTCTCTCATTGCCTCTTATATAAATGTCAAAATGAGCGAGAGAGTAATGAACTTTTGCTCTCGGTTGAGTCAAAGCAAAGAAATTTGTACGTGCATGCAATATCTACATATACATATGGAGCCATAGCAAAAACACGTAAAGTCTCAAACAAAATTAAGAGGCAAAACAGAAAAAATTCGTCCGCAGGGATGCTTCCCTCACGACTGTTGTTCACAGACTGACACTCAAGCGGCAAGCAAAGAGGGCGATTGAGGGTGTGCGGCTACCTTGTTAAGTATACCTTGCCTTGGACTATGCCAATCATGATGCCAATAATAAGTGCGAGTGAAACGGTTCAGCGTAGTAAGTGCGAGTGAAACGACAATAGAGTGTGTTGATTAACCCTTAGATGGAGCATAGGGTTTAAAGTTGCCTATTATAATAAAAAAGAGTTAGTTATTTTATAATTTTATTTTTAATAATTTTGAACTTGAGACTGTGCAGCCCAGAGTTTGCTCCCTCAATGTTCTCCCAACTAAACATTTCGGTGCATTCATAAATTTAACACCTTGCACGTGCTTGCGGCTAAAACGGCAAAGAGTAATTTTTATTTTGCACAAGGGTTAAAATTTGGAAAAATTCTTCCGCACACAACCTTCCACAACAAGCAAGCACGCACTGAACGTTAAGCCCCCCATAAACCACACTAATTTTTGCGCAAAATTCAAGCATAGCCCATAATACCAGAATTCAAAATTTCAGTTAAAGAGCTTTACAATTTGAACTGCGAATTGCGCAGCGCCACTCCCCCAAAACTTTGCGCAAAGAGCCCAAAAAATCAAAACTTTGATTTCGGTCTCGATTGCGCAAATCGTGACGCTACACTATATTTTACTAGCACACTTAAGCGTTTTGCGCAAAATTTGGCGGTGTTGGGGGCTTAACGGACCAAAAAACGAACAAGTCGGCAGCCGACGAGACCACCTTATACTTATTCCGCCAATGGCTAGAACTTCGCTTTCAAAAATATTTGTAGAGTAAGCACGTCCGAAAGAGCAAGCAAGTTTTTGCTGGAGTTTATTGAATGTCTCAAAATGAGACAGCATTGTGGCAATATAAAAGTGAGGAGTACAAAAATGATCATTTGCGCAATATGTCGTGGAAAAACCTACTGAAAAAGTACCAAGAATATGATGAAGACGCTAATATGGAAATGGTGAAGAAAAAAATTAACACATAAAAGAAAAGTAGTCATCAAAATGAAACTATTTAGTCATCAATTTGAACTATTGAGTATCAAGTTCTCTTTAATACTTCAAGTATCAAGTTGATATTTCGAAAGTATTAAAATGATAATTCGAAAATATGAAATTGATACTAACTAGTATCAGGCTGACACTATTTTGTAATAATTTTTTAGTATTAATTTGATACTAACAATTATCGTTTTGATATTTTGACTGTCGAACTTTTGGTATCATTTTGATACTTGCTTTTCTCAATTTAATATTTAGTCTTAACAAGTTTGAAGTACCAGTTCAATTATCAACAAACTTAAACATAAACATTTAAAAACTGATTTATCTTATTCCGAATTCTAACAATTTGTACTTTGGGGTGGGGCATTTAAAGACAGTCAAAAGAGTGTATAAAAAAAAGTAAGTAGATTGAATTTCTAAGTGTCAGGCGTATCAAATTAATAACAAAATATCAGATACTCTCAGGATTATTGATACTTTTTTATGAGACAAGTGTTCAATGATGATCTGGGTCACCCAAAAAAAGTCACAAAAGTTATATATTAAAATATAAGTTCAAATTCTTAATATCAAGTACAAGTGATATCGAAAGTATTAAAATGATATCGAAGATACAAATTGATAAGAGTGGAATTATATAGTATCATGAAACTCAATTATCATATGGAAATTTATGATTATCTCAATTATATATTTTAAAATAAAATAAATAAAAAAAAAAAAAAATAATCATATTTTATGACTATGGGAATCATTTCTAATTATATTTTGGATTGTCTGTAATAATATTTGTGATTGATATTGATTTTGGAAATGATGGTTGGGGGGGGGGAAGGGTCGGGTTGTTGGAAAGACGTCTGGTTTTTGTTTAAGTGAATTAATTTTTCTATTCGACGGTAACAGCGCGCTCGCGTGGGTAAGGTTTTCCTTCGTCAAACAAGAGATTATCAGATCAGAAAATTTCACCCTGGCAGTCTTGGTTTTTTGTTAAGAGTGGTGGAGTTTTTTTTTTTGTTTTTTTTACGGTTTCTTTGGGGTGGTTTTATTTGCACTGGTAATAAATTTATTTTTTATTCAATTTATAGAGTCCTAATTTTCCGTTTGTTGGTTGTTTTATGTGTACGGTTCCGGGGTGGTTTTTTGGTTAATAATTGACTTCTGGCAATTTGAGGTTTCAAAAGTCAATAATATACCACGATTGTTATGTTTAAGCTTTAAAGCGAATTGTAAAATAATGTAGAAATTTAAGAAACAAATTTCTAGGCATGGTTTCCACTGTCTGAAGGATAAGGAGAATTATAAATTATGGCTTAAAATTTGACACATGACATAACCGTTCACACTAGATGTCATATAATTGAACTTTAAAATGTAGTCATATAAACTCAATGAGAATAACCGTCAAATTGAGGCATCAAATAAAAAAAGTGTAGTCCAAGATAGAGAAAAAATTGTAATCTGTTCTATTTTTAAACAGTGTTAGTGAAAACATGGCAGACTGTTTGAAATGCGTTATTTTCAAAAACAATTCCCCAACCTTTAAAAACCCTACAACTGTCATACAAGTTCCATTGTTCTTGCCAATTGACAGTACAAATTTCACAAATTAAAAACCAATGGACACTTATTTTCTAGATCACCAACGAAAACCATTACCAACCCCGAACTGTCACCACCCCAAAAAAAGTAAAATAAAACTTAGCAAAAACAACTCTTCCCACAGCCACTCATCATCGTCATCATCAACAACCGCCCTTACACGAAGGCGGCAATCAGTGGCCATTGAATTGCATTTGGCCACTGCGCCGGATTTATGCGCCATTATTACATGTAATCCCTGGGACATGGACAACCGCGCTGACCTGCCGACGACCCATGTGAAATAGGGGCAACAAACATGCAATGTAGAAATTTTCGAAAAGGCACTCAAGTGCGAAAAGAATAATGCGAAAATGGCAAAAACGGTGCGCGTGCGTACGCACATTAGCCGGATGTCCGTTATGGTGGCCAGCACGGGCAGCTGTCCGTCCCTCCATGGCAAATGCAATTTGCAAAACAATTGAAATTGAATCTGCTAGAGACTGCGAGTAAATTTACAAATTTGACAACCTAATCGCTTTACCTACAAAGTTGCCCGTGTTGCCGTGCCACGCCCACTCATCCAACTACAAATCACTCAACCAGCCATGCAGTCTCGCCATAAATGTCTTACAACGAAAACTGCACTTTAATTGCCCAACAAAAACGACGAGCGCGAGAGAGTCTTCTTGTGACCCCCAACACCACAAACAGAAAACAAACAGCAATCTGGGAGATAGGCCCATAAAACAAGTTGCGGGGAAACAAAAAGGTTTTTATCTGCGGTTCAAAAAAAAAAAAATATGTAAGAAATTATGAAGTAAACATAACATGGAAATTGTCATAGCAAAAATCACAGTGGTTTAGTAAAGGCAAGAAACTTTGAGTGAGAATATCACTATCATTCATTTGAATTGCTTACAAATTTCTGAGAATTTGAAATAACTCTATTGACTTAATAGCAGTTACCCGGATTACTATACAATTTACATCTATCAAATCAAAGTAGTTGTTAGTTTTCTCAAGATGAAAACTGGAAAATGAAAAAATGGAAATGGAAACGTTGATCACAGACTGTTTTGTTCTTTGCTCGTAGGGTCCGTAAATAACACTTATTTTTGGACAACGAAAAACGGCCAATCGTTATTTGAGAGCTCTGTTTTAAATACATTTTTCTTGAAGCTTAAACAACGGTGCCTACTGATAAGGAAACCGGGAGCTTTCTGAAACAGTACTGTATAGGCAAACAAGCTCGCCGCTGAACGAGTTTCAGCAAGCTTCTTGCCAGCCACTAGCGAGCAAGTCTCTAAAACACTCGCGCTTACTCGGATTGTTGACGGCGAGCCTCAAAAAGCATTTTATGCAATTGTTGTTGTGTTTTAAAAACTTTACAACAAAAGCATGCCACAAGAAGGAAACAGAGTCTACAACACCTCTTTTGTCACTGTACAGATCTCAGCAGAATGCGACTCGC
The DNA here is from genome assembly GCA_018904265.1 of Lordiphosa collinella. Lineage (NCBI taxonomy): Eukaryota > Metazoa > Arthropoda > Insecta > Diptera > Drosophilidae > Lordiphosa > Lordiphosa collinella. The sequence continues at coordinate 832,107 of JAEIFV010000005.1, read as the reverse complement.
ACTTTTGTTAGCTCTTTGCTCAAATTCGTGCTACTATCGTAATGGCTTAAAGGAACGACCTCCTCTACGACCACACTGTAAAATGGTTTATATGGTAACACCACGGGCCTTCATGGGCCTTAGTGAAGAAATCTGAACTTCCACTAGAAGCATTGCAACCTAACATAATTTAAATATAAGAAGTTGTTGTTGTTGCAACTGTGCTATGCGTGATTCATAATATGTGCGCATAGGCTTTGGGCACCCCTGGTGTAGATTATCATAAACATTTTTTTGATGACAATTGCAGAAGGGTAAATAGAAAGTGTACATCCATTGGACCATCAACAGTAAACCTGCCATATGATTCAAGTTGCGAGTGTCGAGACTATAATACGCAGAATGAAATGGAGCTGGGTAGGATATTCACTGATAACAACATCGCAAGAAAGGTAATGGAACGGAACTCGTTGGACGGAGTCGGGCGGATACCTGGCCGACCAAAAGAAATTTGGAGGAGGACAGTCCCTAGAGAATTGAGATTAATGAAAAGTGCATAGAATAAGAAAGTGTCCTTCTTTAAGTCCTTAAAATTCATTAATCCACTGGTTCTTGATAAGAGTTTTATATATAGAACCGATCATCGCTCCATAATTCAGTTGTTAAAACCAGTTGGAAGCTTTAATCATAGATTCGGATTAAAATAATTCATATTTTACACTGCATACTTTTTGGCTTTGCATTGTAAACGCACTCAAATTTAAAAGTTTAGCCGCTTTTTTAGTAAGTACGAAAAATTCTTGATTCCAGCACTCTGAGAAATGTCGCTTTAATAGATATCAGAAACTTTGGAGATCTAAAGTTCAGTAAAATGTCATTTCTTAAGAAGAAGTAAATTCTTAAATCAAGCAAGGATTTTCTAAATCATTTAAGTAGGCCTTAAGTAGGCACGATCCATGCTGCATTCTATATCCATTTAAGAATAAATTTCCTTGTATCCAAGCATTATGAACCAAGACCACATCTTCTTAACAGTTTTTTGAATACAAGAATGAAAGAAGAATAGTTCTTCTTAGAAGTAAGCATGAAAAAGTTTCGAAGTCAGGAATAGATCTTTTAATACGTATTTAAGTAGATACCGTTTCCATTCAAGAAGAATCCGTTTCCTTCTATATTGCACAGTTCTAACATTAATCTAGATTCTAGAACCACAGTGCAGCACCTTGGGCCCCCCTTCAACAGTGTTTCGCTTTTGCCAGAGAGAGAGAGAGAAATGCAACATGTGTTCCGGGAATAAGCCGCGTGCCGTTTTATACACGTGCGCTATAAATTTTATATGTTGTATGTCTTTATGGACGTTGTGTTGGCCAGACTCTTTCCGGCCTTCTTTGAAGCACCCAACCAGTCAAAGGGCAACCGATCATAAAGCAGCTGACATTTATGATGGATGCACAACCAAACAGGCCTCAAAGTCAGCGGGTACCATCGATGTGACTTGTAAGTATTTGGATTATTTGTCGCCAGCAAATTCTTTGCTTTTTGTGTCGCCCACACAAACTTGCAATTACGTTGTTTATTCTAGACGACAAGAGCCAAATGGCAGAAAAATGTTCTAGAGCAAAAATATAAAAAAAAAAAAAGTAATACAAGTAATATGCAAAGGAGGCGGATAAAGGCAGGCAGCATCATTATTATCCTTTTGTCAGGGCATGCAAACATGCAGACATGGATGAGAAATGGTTGGAATCAAACGGCAAATAATGCGGACAACTAACAGTAGGAGATGACAACGAATATAAAGCTGTAAAGCGAAGCTGCGATGCTCTTTGCCAACCCCACAGTTTATTACAACGACTCCAAATGACAATGCCTTGTGCCAGTTTCTTGTTGTTTTTTGCCTGTTTCTCTACACAAAATGAAGAAATAATTTGAAATCGTCACACATACTCACATGGAACAAGTACAAGTACTTTCAGTTGCATTTGTAGTTTGGCTTCGTCCTAGTCTCCTCCTAGTCAGAGTTGTCGTGGTGTCAACACAATGGCACCAAATTATTTCATACTTCATATGTCTGTCCATTTTGCTCTTCTCTCTACGACGCCGCCTTGGCTGCTGTCCTGTTTGGCTTACACTACTCTTTTTGAGTATATCAACAAGGGCGAGTTGATAGGTAAAACAAAATCTAAATAAAGTACGATATGAGAGTTCGAAAACATTGATAAGATTTAGGGCAGCGGTGGGCACGACATTTGATTTTGGGAGCAGTCCAACAACAACAACAAACGACCCCTATTGCCAATGCTCAAATCCACCAGCCTGACAGCTCTTATTAATTCAACTTCCTGAGTTTTTTTTAAGCCAAGCTTATTGAACCGATCCTATAACAATGTTGATTTCTAGTTAGAGGAGTACGGAATAAAGCGTCATTCGCACAGGATGAAACTGGCGCTTAAACACTCTGTCGAACTTAATTAGAAAGAAACGAATTGTCTATCTATGTTATTTGGAAAACTCCTCCGAAACGGCTTGTCCGATTTTAATGAAATTTTGTTGTTTATATTTGGCAGGTTAGAATAGGTTTTTAACTTTATTTCATACCGCTAGGTAATTTGGGTGGCCCACCGCAGAACAACTTTTTTTAATTTCATAAAGAAGCCGCATGTCGGGGGTTTAGAGCAGCCCTGGTCAGCCATAGCCCCTAGGGCCCGAAGTCACTCGCCAATTCACACCGAATGCTTGCCAAAGTCAATCTTCACTGAGTGTAAGAAAGAGACAAATATATTTTTTTATGCTCTCTATTTGGCCGGGCCTGGATATGAGGGAGGCGGACATTGTCAACAAACTCCGAGAGCGAGTTTGATTCAACGAGGGCTCAGTGACACAACGAGAGCGAACTGCACAGCAGGCAGTTTATCTGTGTCTCGCGGTGTCTTATGATTGTGAAAGATTGGTAAAATACTATAAGAACAAAAAACATTATCGGTATATCGTTTTCCATCATCCGATTGACCTAATTGGTGCTATAGACAAAGAATTTCCAAAATGTCATGCTGAAAGTAGCGCTGCTACTGCGCTGCAGCAGTGGAGTTTTGTTTGCATATAACTTTATTATCGTCCTATCTTTTCCAATCCTTGGGGGTATCGAAAAAGAGTACCGATTACTAAATACGTAAAGATGGAACGACCCTTCTATCTATAAAACTCCCGTTACTCTGTGTACCTTCGGTACAGAGTATAACAACCGAAAACTCACCAAAATATAAAATATACTAGAAACAATTTATATGGCAGGACAACATTTGTCGGCTACATCAAGCAAATCTAAACGAAACGTGTTGCTAATCCTATTCCCTCATTGTTGCTAGTAGCTTTCCTTCATTACTGTAATTTGCAGCAATCCCACGCGAGTGCTTGATAGTCGTATGGGCTAAGATGCCGGCGTTTCTGTTCAAATTCAAACTCCCGAAATCCCGGTAAAACATGCAGAAAGACTACATTTTCATGTAGTTTTTACATAAGTATTTGGTAATCTCTGTGTACGATATTGCCAATGTTTTCTAGATTATACACTCGCACGTTTTATTTTTCTTGGTAGATAAAATTTCTTAATACTAATGCCATTATTTTAAGTATTCTGCCCTATTCGGCTTTCGTGTAAACGTTGCTTTTTATACCCTGTTCCCATTGAAAATGGGAAAAGGGGGATCATGAAGTTGTGCAAAAGTATGTAACAAGTAGAAGGAAGCATTTGCACCCTATAAAGTATATATACTCTTGATCAGCATCAACAGCCGAGTCGATTTAGCCCTGTCCGTCTGTCCGTCCGTCTGTCCGTCCGTCGTCCCGTCTGTCCGTCTGTTCGTTTGAACGCGTGTTTCTCAGAGACTATAAGAGCTAGAGCCACAAATTTTTGCATGTAGGTAGGTTTATACCCGATTCAAAACGAGTTTGTTTCAGATTTGGAAACCTTTACTACCTTTACCTTTACCTTTACTAAATTTTAGTTGAATTCTGCAAACTAAGCAAATGATCGGTTTGTTGACGCTTTTTTTATAAATTAAATCCTTAGTCGAAAGAAAGGGTATAAAATGTATGGTGCAGCCGCATTCAGCCTGTTATTCTTTCATAGTTGTTAGCCCAAGCATTTACGAAAAATTGTAAAATATTTGTATTTAGATTTGGGCAGGAAAAATGGAGGGAAAGCAAGTGTAAAGTTGCTTTCAGTATATATTTGGAGTGCAATTTGGCATTTGCTGAGCTTATAGTTTGAGTTTCATATTTAATGAAGCCGCATTTCAACAATTTCTATTGTTATTAGAAAGCCTAAAGATGCACAAATTTGACACCAAATTGATTGTGTGTGGCTTTGCCCAGGCCAGAGCCTAAGGGAAATTACAAAGATATCAACACAAAAATTTGGTAAAAGGACGAATATGGGAAGCTGCCAAAAATATTAAAAATTCTAATTTAGAAAAATATAAATTAAAGAAAAAATTTAATTTTTTGTGGTCTTTAGTTCGGGCATCAAAAAACAAGTTTCCTTCTTGACACATTGAAATGAAAGAATGGGTGTAAATGACTGCTTTGGTTTGGAAACTAGCCCAAACTCAACTCGAATAGCTCAACTGCACACAATCAAATTTGCTAGCTGACGAATTCTCTTTCTCCCTGATGCCTTCACCCCGCACCTCCCCTCCCCTCCACCCTCCCTAGCAAGTCAGCAAATTCCTGCATCATTAACTCAACGTGCAATCGCTAGCACAATTCGCCTTTAACAAGCAATTAAATCGAAACAAAAAAAGTGCCAGCAACCCCCTCCGTTTCGAGAGGTGAGGAATTTGATTCACAGAGAATGCACTTTTCAACAGAAAAAAATATATATATCCCCGTGACACTGATTTATTTCCACAATTAACAATGCAACGTAAATTTTATAATTATTGTCCATGTAAACAAGCAGTGCGAGAGCTGAGCTAATGCCTCGAAAATGTCAAAGTGAAGTGACAGCTGCAACAAAAGAACGAAAACCCCTGGCGCCTTTTGCGTTTTGCTTGAAATAATTACTTTTTGAACACAAACCTCTTTCCAAATCTAACAAAAAATAAAAAATCTAGCAACCCCTTGCCCATATCTCCGCCCTCCGAGGGCCACTCCCTCGCGCATATGTCACCGTTGCGATTTTAATTTTGAAATTTATGCTAACAGCAATAAAGAACGTTTTGCCTAACAATGAGTAGACTTAGTGATACCCTGTCTATTTCGAAATTTGAAAGATTTTCCAATTTCATTGAATATTTTGAATGGTGTAGGTGCGTAATGAAGGCTGAAAGATACACATTTGAAATTGTATTAAAAACTCAACTGTCTATTCAATATATCGGGCTAAAATAAGTTCTTAGCAGACAACCTAAAACTGTTAAGCGTCTGCTTGGAATACCTAATGATTAAATGATAATTAAATATGAGTCATGATTAAACCGAAACGCCTCGAACTCGGACTTTTGACATTTATTTTTCTGTGACCGAACTTTGAATTGATCATGCAGTTCCATACCTTAAATTTCAATTCAGATTAAACCGAAAAAGTCCAGAACCTTATTTTGTAAAAACCATACCCTTTTTCACTTGTTTACCGTAGCGCCCTGGGCCCATAACCTTTTAGTTTTAAGTTTAATTGGTCGTAGAGCCAACTTATACACATTCCAAAATTGGTCGTATCACCTTGCGACTTACTCTCCTTACTGGTTGGTATTGGGAGCAATCCTACCAACATTTGGGAGATCATTTTACCAAAAAATCAACCTGATGAGTCATTTTCGAGACCTTTTGATGATTAAAAAGATATTCCCAGTAAGCAATTTGTGCGTCCGCAATGATCGTTTTTTTTTATGCAAGCTGTCGCACTTAATGTGAAAGATTTCTGAGTCTATTCGGACTTTTTTCTGGCACTCGAAGTTTCGAGGAGTTTCTATTGAAAACATAAAAGTTTTTCTCACTAGAATGAGTTTTTCGACCGATCGTTACTATGACAGCTTTATGCTATAGTTATCCGATGCGGCCGGTTCCGACAAATGTGCAGCGTATTTGTACCAAAAGACTTCGTGCAAACTTTGGTGCGGATAGCTTTAAAACTGACGTAGGAGATAGCATAGAAACAGACGGACAGAGCTAAATCAACTCTGCTCGTCATGCTGATCAAAAATATATATACTTTAAGTGGTCGGAGATGCTTCCTTCTATGCGTTACAAACATCCGGAGAATTTTAGAAGGAAATGCTTTCTTCTGGCTGTTACATACAGTGCCGCTGAGCTGAATATGTTTGACTTTTTTTTACTCAGTACCAGAGGTACACAGAGTATATTAAGTTTGTGCAAAAGTGTTCGTCTGTCTGTCTTTCCGTCTGTCCGTATGAACAAACAGATCTCAGAGATGGTCAGAGATAGAGGTCCGACGTGTATGGGACCAAAACTTCTTAGACTTGCAGGCAGATCATTGCCCGCCCCCGCAATTTCGAAAAGACGTCATATCTCTATCAGTTTTATAGATAGAAGATTTGAACCTTTTGGACATATTTTAAAATCAAGATTATTTATCTACCAAAGGAATGGTAAAGATCGGATGAACGGTTGTCGAGTTATAAGGAAAACAAAACAATTATGGGCAGCACCGGTCGCTACGGTAATGTGCAGCTCTTCACTGGTACAGAGTATGTTATAGTCGGTCTCGACCGACTTTCTTTCTTGTTTAATGTGATGCTTTGAAAATACATAAGCTTAGAGCTTAACCGATGAAGAGCAAAAGAGTTTCATACAATAATTTCTCGTCCATTTGTAAACTTTGTGGAGCTCTCCCTGAAGTGATCCCTGGAGCTCTCTCAGAAGGGATCCCAATCAGCTGGAAGAGATTTAATGGTAAGTTTATTTAGCGAGCTTCAGTTTTATTCACACGTCCAATCAGCTAGACGAGATTTTGTGGCACAAGTCACGCCATCAAAGGAAACCTGCTCATAAAAACCTCGATCGTTAAATAAAGGAACCTTAAGCATCGGAAAATTCTGCTTCGAGTCAGATCATCGAGACCCTGTTAAAGACCATACTGAGATGATAAATCCAATGATTTTGTATGTAATTCCATATTATTCACTATAATTAAAATTAAGTCAGGTTGTTTATTAGTTGTAAAAGCGGTAGCGGTTGAATTCGACTGATTCATCTAAATAACTTCCAAACTGTGGAAGGAGATTCTCTAGATAATAGCACCGTTTTAGTTTTTTTGTTTTAACTTGCAGTTTTTTACTGGCTCTAGGTCTTGTTCATGAGGGGCCAAATCCTCACTCATCGGCGATCTTGAGTTTGAAATGTCTATCAAGAGAGCAGACTCTCCATGCCAGCGACAGCAAAACTGTTTGGGAATTTCAAAGCAGCATGCCCGCAAAACACCAAAAAGACAGACATTCCCCTTTGTATGTGCGGGGCCTCCATTGGACTTGGCACTCAGTGTGCAGCCATCGGCCGCCACGTATCAATTGTTTTTTGTTTTATTCAAGCAACTTTTATCTGAGGATTAACTGGAAATTACTTATTTTAGTTTGCCTTAAGTAAGAAAAAATGAGTGTCATTTTAAACATTTCGAGAACTCTCTGGATATACATATTCCATATAACCCCTGCACTTCTATGTCCAACAGGGTATGCCGAAACAGCAGCAGGTTGCCAAGGGGTTGGCCAATTGCAAGTTGAGTGGAAAGGGGGTGGGCTACTAGAGTAAATCATGAGGCAGGGCAGCCGTATGACATTATTTGTGCAGCACTTTTTGCCATTTACCCCCTTTCGTTTCGTTTTGTCTTTTTTTTTTGCATCGGGCGCAGAGTGGCTTCATCAATGGACTCTTCGCATCGGCGTCGTCCTGCGTTCATCAGCCTCATCAACGCAAAGTAAATATTTGCATAATGTGCAGCTGTATGCGTGTGTGTGTGTGTGTGTTGTAATTTGTGGGTGGCAATGGGCGACGGCAGCACTTGGCTTGTTTACTTTACAAAATGCAATAACATCCCAGCCAAAAGACACCGAAGGAAGGGCAATGATAACACACAACAGCATTTGGTACAAAAATACCCAAATCGAAATATTACAAATTAATTGAAAACTCACAAAATGATCAATAATTATTCAAAACGAAACTCATCACAAAAACTTGATTCTCATCATTATGAAAGGCTAATCCTTTGAGTGGGGAATGTTGTTTGTTTGCGTGTACAACATGGGTAAAAGGGGTGATGAATCACTTTGAGAGAGGGTTACCTGGAAATGAGATGAGTAAGCAATTGAGTGGAGAGGGGCAGAGATCGATGTAGTTAAGCATTAAAATTGTATTTCATGTTTTGGATGTTGCCCATCAAAAATTCACCTCAAACTCTTGCCTCACCTTGTTTTAGCATCATTAAAAATATGTCCTCTGTTCCATAGACTGAGCATTTTCGTCTAACATTTATCAAACGCAGACTTTTCCAGCTGTCACAAAAACTCTCTAAGGAAAAGTCACTGGAAATAGACAAACCATAACTAAAATTGTCTTTCACCATCTCCAAGGACACGCCTTTATTCGCCATCGAGTGCGTTGGATATTTTTAATGGTTTATGTCCTGAACTAGCAATTGGAATTGCACTTCATGGATTCGTCACATCTGATTTGGGTCTATGTAAATAATGGCCAAGGGGTGTGTGTGTGAGTGTGGAGGACTCAAGTGAAATTGATAGTTTGTGAATGCCATCGACACGCTGTAGCTAATTAAAATGGATGATCGATCGACTGGCAAGACGGAGCGGAGCGGAGGGTTAAAAAACAGCCCTTGAGAACCAGAAATGGCAGGGTGTCAAAAGTCCTGGTATTCATGCTTAAGCCGGCTTAACAACACCTCTCCAAAGCTCAGCTTTAATCCTTCGCGGAGGGGGAGTTAAATTCATTAAGAAAAAAACGCAAATCTCTTGTGACAACATAAATAGAAACATGATTTAAGAGTCCTTCCTCCCCAGCAGAGATCCTCGTTGCGGGATCAGCGGGCAAATTTACAGCTGGGATTACAATGCGGATGCTGAACACGAGACTCTCCCCGGGTGGTTTGCCGGGGGTTAAAAAAAGGAAAACGTTGATTAGCCTTCTGCGCAATGCGGAAATGGGTTGGTACCTTGTCCCATTTTGTAGTTTTTTTGTTTCTTTTGCGCTCCATAAATTATGAACTAATTTTTTTTTTTTGTTGCAAGGCATGTAATTTGGTTTGGCCAGGGGTTCGTAATCTAAAAATAACAAACTGCGCAGCATAATTGTGTTTTGGGAAAGAACAATGGACCCGGGATGTGGGCTTAGTGGGTGACCTTTAGAATACATACTTTTATTAAGGTTTGAGAAAATGTATAAAAAATTCGTAAAAAGTGTTTCAAGAGCAGGAAAGTCAAGTCCACATTTCAATCTACCAAAAACTGTTACTTAATCGGCATGCCAACCCTTAAGAAACCCCTTGAACCATCAAAAATTTCCTGAATAATATCGACCAATTGAGATTATGGTGACTCTCTTATAAAAAAGCTCGGAAAAGTAAGAAATATCTTTAATGTCAGAATTCTTATTGACTTCGTTCAATAGTAATTTAGTTTTATAAATTTCTATAGATTTTTCTACATACATTATGGAATTTACATGGGTAATCAAACTCAAACATTTTCGACAGTTTTTATGTCATTTATATTCTTGTGCGAGGTTCGCGCAAGCACGTGCTTTTTTTTCGGAGCAGAAAATCGATAACAAAAATAAAACGTTACCATGATTTAGTACCCAAGCACTCAAAGCTGAAGACCAGCTCCCGCACAAACAGACCCAATCAAAGTTCAATAATTTAAAATAACAAACGTTATTGGATAAGACTACAAGACATTATCGTTTACACAATCATTTGTGGAACTTACAGGTCCTGCAATTAATTTTCAATGCTGTACTGCGATATGGATACTTTCCAATTCAGTGGAAGAAATCGACAATAATTTTCATTCATAAATGAGAAAAAAAATCGTCGTCTTATAGTCCCATTAGTCTTTTAGTTATCTAAACAAATTGGGAAGATCTGCCAAATTGTTACCGACTGAGGAATTGTCATATCTTTACTTCAATTTGAGCTCTGAGCAAATCACTTCATTTATTCGGACTGTTTTATATTCGAGATTACTTTATACACACAAGTCTCGAGATCATTTGGTCAGCAATAGGTGATTTTGTGAGTGAAAACACAAAGATTGAAGCCGGACAGCATTCTCGTTCCTTTTCTGTATATGTATATTGAACCTAGAATTCGGCAATGTTTTGGTACACGGTTTTTTGGGCATCAAAGAACAACGAATGAAAATTTTTCAAAACATTTTCTTCTCTTTATCTCAATGGCTCAAATATCAATGGCTACAGGTCGTAGAACAACTTATTCGAAATCTTCTTGTGCCTTCCAGCAACGCCAAAGTCTCTCTGTCCACTCATCGATCGAAATGCGCCCTCACGCATTGGGAAATTGTGCTCTGCTTAGTCAAGGGCAAGAGCTAGCAATAGCTTCGAGAAAGGACCACAGGTCTGAGCTACCAGCAGGCCAGTCATCCGTAGAAAAGAAGTTCGGTACATAAATTTTTGCCAACATCGATGTTTCCGATGTTTGAAATAAAAAAACAGGGGAAGTAAACTTCGGCACGGCCGAATTTTTGTATACCTTTGCAGCTTCCATTGAAAACAAAAAAAGTTTTTCTAACTAAGACTACTTTTTGGATCTTACTTTTCTATGAGATCTATACTATATAGATGTCTGATTTCGACCAAACTTGGTGATATCATGGAAAAGCATAATACACTGTTTATTACGAAATTTGGAGGCGATCCCATTTAAAACTAAAAAGTTTTCTTCACTAGAACTTCTTTTTCGACTGATCATTCATACTGCAGCTATATGCAATTGTCATCCGATTTTGATAAATATAAAATAAGAATATGCCAATAAAAAGGACGTTTTCATTAAAAACGAAAAAGTTTTTCTCACTAGAACTAGTTTTTCGACCGATCGTTCCTATGGGAGCTAATGTTATAGTCATCCGATTTCGACCAAACTTTGTAGAATTGTGTAAAAGTATATAAAATAAGTGTATGCTAATGATAAGGACGTTTTCATTAAAAACAAAAAAGTTTTTCTCACTAGAACTAGTTTTTCGACCGATCGTTCCTATGGCAGCTATATGCTATAGTCATCCGATTTCGACCAAACTTAGTGAAATCATGGGAAAGTATAGTAAACTAAGAAATACGTAAGTTGGAGGCGTTTCAATTAAAAGCAAAAAAGTTTTTCTCACTAAGACTAGTTTTTCGACCTATCGTTCCTATGACAGCTATAAGCTATATGCTAAATGTGCAGCGTATTTGTACTAAAAGCCTTCGTGCAAAGTTTGGTGAGGATAGCTTTAAAACTGACGGAGGAGATAGCATAGAAACAGACGGACAAATCAACTCAGCTCGTCATGCTGATCAAGAATATATATATTTTATGTGGTCGGAGATGCTTCCTTCTATGCGTTACAAACATCCGGACAATTTTATAATACCCTCTGCAAGGGTATAATAATAATAGCTGAAAAGTGTGTGCTGCGAAAATTTAACTTGGCTTCTGACACTTTAGTTATAGCCTTAAAGAAATGTAAGTTCCTTTTACCTTAACAATTTAAATTGACATTAACCTGGTATCTACCTTGAAATGGTTACTACTAATCTGACTTATTTCATTCATAGTTTACGAGTATGTGCCGCTCAACTTTAGTTCAACACGTGGTGCAGTAGGCGGTCGTTCCTTTTGACAGTTTAGTTTAGTCAGTTTTTCAGTTGTTTTACAATTTTCAAATGCATCTTTCTTCGTTTCTTCCGAATCAGTGCTCATTTCTGACATAGTCAGAACAACCTGGATATTGATAGTTCACACGAATGTATTCAATTTTCGAGGACCCGGCTTCAAAGTGCTGCATTTTCAGGTAATGTCTTTAAAAATAAGACAATTGTCTCCTTTCAAAGTTCAAATTCAAAAATTAATTTAAAAGTCGAACAAGTCCATCAGAGAAACAAAAATTTTTCCATTTTTTTTAAGTTTCATGATTTGTGGCGGCAGTGTTGGAGTGTTGACGCTACTGCACGAGCTTAACTTGAATGCAGCCGTCATCTTCACCAGCCACTTCCGTTAGCAGTGTAATAAGAGCCTAGAGACTAGGCTGTTCAACTCTATTGTGAAAAAATTTAACAACAAATACTGAGTAAATCTTGGCTTTTGGCCCTTTGGGCTGTAAAGTCAATCATATTTTCGTTACATTTAGTTCTTCACTCAAACTTAAGAGAGTTTCAATTCTCTTACCTAAACAAGGTAATTTTTAAACCATTTAACTAGTATGTTCTTAAGGTAAGACGGCTTAATTTCATTAACAGTTTATGCTGTTCTTGAACTTTGAACCATTGTCTCAGTATGCACATTAACATTCCTGAGTTCCATTCATGCTTAAATTTTAGAGTCTTAGCTCATAAATTTGGCAGACAAAACAGCTGCAGTTTTCCTTCCCTCCCCAAGCCTCGTACTAAGTGCATTGTGCGTGCCGCTGCTCAGGGTTGGAGACAAAATATGAATTATGTAAATACGGCAGAGATGAGGGAACTATAAAATTAGCACAGAGCTTGCCCTGGAACTAATTGCATTAATATGTCAACATGTCTGAATGGCTCGAAGAAGTGTGTGCGTGCGAGTGTGTGAATCAGTGCGAGTGTTTTTATGAGTGTGCACGCCGAACTACTTAAGATTACACAACAACAATTTCGAAAAGTACTTAAAGTTTATTTATTTTGCGTCTGCTCGACACGCAAACATTAAAACCAAAAACCCAATCCAAACTGGGGAAAAGGCAAATAGAAATTAATTCAGTTGCCACCCACTTGGCAAGGCGCTTGAAAATATTTTCTTTTCCATTTGGAGAAACCAAATCGCGTTCCCTTTTATTTATGATTTATGCCGATCATCAAATATGAAAACACATTTAGTGGCATTGCCAACCTTTGCCGGGGGGCCCTTTGAAGTGAAGTGGAAAAACGATGTGCTAATTTGGCAAAATATTAAAACAACTATTAAAACTACATTCGAGTGTCAATTGCAATGCAGTTTCTCGTTTGTTCGCCTATCTGCAGGGGCAGACATAAAACATGAAACATGAAAAATGAAATTTATGGAATTTGTTGAAAGGGCTAATGGGGCGTATGCGTTATGCATTTGCTAGCATTTCTGGATTACACAATCGATCATTGCTCTAGATGGCGGCAGCACGACAACAAGAGACCTTAGAATGCTTATTTATAAACGTTTTAGCTTCCGAGTGAGTTGAGTTCAAACTTTCTAAATTTGATAAATCTGCGACATTAAGTTTATGACTGACAGCAGACTACTAAAAACTAAATTCATAAAAAGCAAATTGTTTGCGCTTTTTAATTTTTCGCATAAAAACGCTGAAAGGAAGGAAAGTTTTGACTTGTATCCGTGTCCAAAACATAAATTCATCTCTATACAGAGACCAACACTAAACGTGCACCAAAGAAGTCCCATGCTGGTACTAGCGAAAACATTTTAGGATACACGCAGAGTAACTCATGAAATTAAAAGTAAATTGCACACATAAGGCATTAAAAATCTTAAGTAACCCACAAAATCATGACTTGTTGATCAATTTTGAGATTTTGTTGGAATCTTTTTATAAGTATCAAATTATAATTAAATAATAAGTAAGTGAAGTTTTCGTGATTTGAGTTCTACCTCGGGGAAAGTACCGACCAGTATGATTGGCATTTTAACAATCAATTGTCGACTATTGCTAGTTTAAGGATTCCCACTTTATCATTTTTTGTGTGTATTTTCCCCGTTTGGAAAAACATCCACTAAAGGACTAGATTTAATATCGATGAAGCTAAGTGTCTTTAAAATTACTTAAATAGTTGAACATGTAAAGGGGGATTATTGAGTATTTGTGCTTGAAATGTTGAACTATTCAAGTATTTCTAGGTGTAGACTGGAATTATTTACTAGTTCGAATGCTCAACTGCATATAAATCAGCCACATTTTCACACACATGGTTTTAATTAGATGGGTTAGTTCTAAAACATTTACAATTTTATTTAATGTTTTCAATTAGTAAATACCGCACGCGATAACTGACAATGCAAGACCCCCCTCTCTTCCACAAGCAAAATTAATTCGTATATAACTTCGGTGTTTTTTGTCCGATCTTATTGATCTTTTCAGAATAGATAGATATTGGGCCTTACAGGTGTCTAGCTTAAAAATTGTGGCTCTGACAGTTTTTTGCGCTTAAAGGGGGGAGGGAGAGGGGGAGGAATTTTCCAAGTCTGAAACAAACTCGATTTGAATCTGATATACGAGTCTGTGTTCAAAAGTATCGCGAATTTTGAATTTTCGCGGTTTACGTATATTCGAATTTCGATTTTTTTGTGGCGTTATGTTGGGACTCATGTCTCTCACTTATGCCGACAAGCTCGGCCATTTTGAATGTTCACTTATGTTGACAGCTGCTTTGCTTGCCGTGTTTTGGATCGTCTTCGATTTTTACCTATCAAAAAAATGGAACAAAGAACCTGTACAAATTTTGTGTGAAAAACGAAATTAAGTGCGCGGATGCATTCCGAATGTTGACTGTGGCATACGGAGACCGAAGCAACGTTTATCGGTGGTACAAAATGTTCTCAGAAGGTCGAGAAGATGTGAACGACGAAGAGCGTGCCGGACGCCCGAGCACTTCAACAACAGACGAAAAAATTAATGAAGTGGAGAAAATGGTATTGGCCAATCGTCGAATCACCGTTAGAGAAGTTGCTGAGGACCTAAACATATCGATTGGCTCGTGCCATTCGATTTTTATCAATGATTTGGGCATGAGACGGGTCGCCGCGAAATTCGTACCAAAATTGCTCAGCATCGCATGAACATTGCTAATGAGATGTTAAACTCTGTCCGCGACGACCCAAATTTGCTCCAGAGGGTCATAACTGGTGACGAATCGTGGGTTTATGGTTGTGACGTGGAAACCAAAGCTCAATCATCTCAATGGAAGCTGCCGCACGAACCAAGACCGAAAAAAGCGCGCCAAGTTCGGTCGAATGTGAAAGTTTTGCTGACAGTTTTCTTCGATTGCAGGGGCGTGGTGCATCATGAGTTCTTGCCACAGGGAAGAACGGTCAATAAGGAATATTACCTGCAAGTTATGCGCAATTTGCGCGAAGCAATCCGCCAGAAACGCCCGGATTTGTGGAAGAACAAAAATTGGCTTTTGCACCACGATAACGCCCCTGCTCACACATCGTTGCTTGTGCGCGACTTTTTGGCCAAAAACAACACACTAATGATGCCGCAGCCACCGTATTCCCCAGATCTGGCCCCCTGTGACTTTTTCTTGTTCCCTAAACTGAAGAGGCCCATGAAAGGACGACGTTACGCTACGCTTGACGAGATAAAGACGGCATCGAGCTGAACAAGATAAGAAAAAAATGAAAAATGAAAACCGTTGGCACAAGTGTATAATAATCTCATGGGGATTACTTTGAAGGGGACAAAATAGATATTCATGAATAAATAAATAATTTTTGAAAAAACACAAAATTCGCGATACTTTTTGAACATACCTCTTATATACTTTATAGGGTCGCAAATGCTTCCTTCTATCTGTTACATACTTTTGCAGAACTTCATGATCCCCCTTTTCCCATTTTCAATGGGAACAGGGTATAAAAAAAACAAATACAGAAAGGCGATCATTTTTTTTCGCTCTTCTGCTGACACTTAATGTGAGAGCGCTCAGTCGGACCGCTCTCTATAAATTGTTATTGAATGAGCAAAACGAAAACGGGTCAGCTGAGAACAGTCAACTGAAAACAAAAACAAAGAGAAACGAAGTGTTCTGCTTAGTACGAGAGCAAGCGTGCTTGGGTTTTTTCGGTTTTGTTATTAAGCAGACCGCAAAGGGAAAACGATCAATTGTTATTTACGAGCTCTGCTTTGCACACAAACGGCGGAGCAAAACGGACCATAGACATTTTGAACGAAAAAAACTGAAATTGCTCATTTTTCATATAAATGCTAATAAATTCTACAATTTCCAACAGATTTCGATAGGTGAACATGTTTTTATTTGTTAATAATTAGATTGCATCATCCAAAATAGAAATGAATTAAAAAAATTTTTTTTGTTAGTGGAAATAACTGTTAAATTAACGGGCTTTTCAAATTTGTGATAAAAATGAAACAAAATGCTCGATATCTTTGTAAATACCACACACAAGTTGGACAATAAAACAACGTTCGAATGAATGAAAGACAATTTTATTAGCTTTAATTTGGGGTATAATACTTATTCATAAGTTATTTAATAATTGAGATATTTGTAGTTAAGTGAGAAGATTTAAAAAAAAAAAAACGATAATTTCGGATTATCTCGAAATCTGTTCTACTTCAAAATTTTTTTTGTCCAGATTCGGATTTAGCGCGTGATTTTACATAGGGAATGACAAAAATTTGTCGAGGATGAAAAAATCAATAATTATTTGAAAACTTGTGATATTAGTCGCTTTCCTAATGACATTTTACGTTTTTAATGTCAAATTATGAATAGATCAAATTCCAAACACTAGATGGACCACCCTGTACAAAAACAAATTTCAAAAGCAGATCTCCAAAGCTGTTTACTTGAAAATAAAACCACGATTATTTAGTTTCCCTTTAGTAAAACAGCCAAAATTAAGGCAAAAAGTTATACAATTTTGGATATTTAAGCTCCGCCACCCAAAGCGATGAATTCAAAGCCCATGACTTGACACAGCATCAACTTATAAGTAGCATGTGTGGTGGCCTCTATGCAAATGAGAGCAGGGCTCATTCTCACCCACACACACTCACACACACGCACACACACTTAGAGTCTCACCCTCAAAAATGTAATTTATGCGCCGGCAATTAAACATGCATCATTTACGTTCGCATCTGAAACGAGCGACATCGACAGCATCAGCGACGGAGTCGTCCGTGGAGGCGGCGGCTACCACGACATTCGGCATCCATAGATCTGTCAACACTTGGCGGCGGCAAACGGAAACTCCAAATGACAGAGCCGCATCGCTTGGCATTGTCCATTTGCCAACGCCCCATCATTTGTCAATATTAAGTTTAATTAGCGAAAAGGAAAAAACAACAAATTTCTTACTGTTTTTTGGGTTCTATTAAAGTTGATACAAGTCGGAGAATTGTGCGGTTGCTTAATTCAATGAACGGCAATTTGTGTTTTTTGTGGAATTGGTGACCAATTCGTTTAAATTCAAGGGGGGTGACTGCACTTTGCATTTGGCTATCAGCGCAATTGTCACATGATTAATGCTTCCCATACCTCAGACACCTTTCCGTACCTGCCACGCCCACAGGCCATGACTTAATGAATGACAGTTGAAACGATAGAGGCAAATCTGGTTGTGGCTGTGCGGTCCACTCATCTCCATTCCCATTCCCATTCCCATCTTATCGCCCCAGCTTGTCTTGACCCCGAAGACGATTGTTTGGCATGTGATTCATTCATTTGCCAACCAAAATACAATTTATCTGGCCCGCACCCACCAAAATCCTTTGGCCACTTGACTCATTAGGCGCGTATTGATACGATAGCCACTGCATCATCATCATCATCATCGCCATCAACATCGGTCTCATCGGCAACCGTTGAAGCTTCTTCTTGGTTGTTGTCTGTTCGCATGATTTGCATTAATTTGGCAAATGTTGTCCAAAACCCACCCAGTGTGTGTGTGTTTGTATGTTTGTAGGTATGTGGATACGCTTGCCGCCGATAAGAGCTGACACGACCAGATCCGTTTTTGGTCATTAATTAGCCCCCTGCCAATGACGACGCATAATAAATTACCCAAAATTTCATTTTGGATTTCGCACGTATGTTTGCGGTTTGGTCATTTGTTTTCAGTGAGAGATAAAAGTGCAGATTCTTGATCGCACAACTATTAATTGTTCAATCAGAAAGTAATTGTATAAATATTAAGCTTAAGGTAAGAACCATCCAGAATTAGTCACTTAAATTAAGTGAGTTATTTCGTTTCGTTGACATTTTGTGCCCACAATGAAAACAAAGCATGCAAAAAATGCATTTACCTCACCCCAGAGACAATGTTAACCTTTTTCGTGAAAGTGTTAAACTCATGCGAGAAATGCCAATGAATTTCTTTCCTTTCTTTCGTTTTCGGCCGAAATGGCCTGACACTTGACGTGGCCGAACATGAGAAGACATCGGTGCATCCGTGGATCGGTACATCGCTACATCGGCGTTGAGTTACGCTCGCTCAATGGCCATAAATAAATGCAAAATGCATTAAAAAAGAGAAACACAAAACGCTCAGACTTCAGATCGCGAGTCGCACGTCTCCGTAATTAATTAAAGCATTAAGTGCTAATTTTACGACAACTCGATTTGTGCGTTGGCCCCTTTAAGCAAATTTGCATGCAGCCATCGGAATTTGGCAGAAGAAGGAAGCAAATGACAGACAACCAGCCAGACAGACACACGCCTCACTCGAAGAAGGCAGCAGCCACAACAACAACAACTGTTCAACTTTTCAACTGTCGCCAAGATTTTCAAGATTTTTGTCTCCCTCCCGGCGGCGATTGGCTTCTGCCCAATTGTCGCAGTTTGCAGTTCATATTTTCACTTTGGACCTTTTGTTTTCCTTTGATGTTATTTTTAAAGATGTAAAAATGCTCGTTTGTTGTTCGCTGTCAGAGACGAAAATGGAGAGAAACTCCCTGGTAATTAATCATATGCATTTTCTACATGTTTGCTTATTGATGCCAAATCGAAAGCGACCATGAATGAAAGTGCGGAACAAAAAGGAAATGTCTAGGAAATGACAAAACGACAGTGGAATACAATTTCAGTGCCGATTTTTATTTTGCCACGCCCTTTTTCGCTCCCGCAATTTGTAATAATCTCATATCTTCCACAGTTTTAAAGATACATAGATAGTTTGTACCTTCTACGCATATTTAGTAATCAGCATTACCCTGTAGTTCAGCTGCACCTGTGCGGCATTAACGAATTATCTAACTCTTCGTAGTGGGCTCTCGCCACTAGACCAACCACCAGCCAAGTTTTTGCCTAACGAATTTTGTATGGGAATGTCCGGAAAACGTACCGATCGGTACGACCCTGCATTACCAGTCGTTAGTGTGGTGATGGGTGCACACCATAGTTCACGTACTAGACTAGCGCTGTGATGCCTTTCCTGTAGTTAACGACGTGACTGTCGCTCAGTGATGCATCAGGTCGTTAGGCCTGGTAGAGCCTTGACACCAGCAGAACTACAGGCTATTTATCGAACCGCCAACAGGTCGGTGAAGATCGGTTGAAGAAAACAAACAATTATTCTGTGGAGCGATGGCGATGGGTTGAACTTCATACCCCTTAACACTTTGTGTGACATCCGACTTGAAATTAATAAGATATATACTGCCCTGTTCCGAATTCCGAGTCGATTTTCTCGTAAACGTTGCTTTTTCTAAGATAAAGTTCATAATTTTATATGAAAAGTAAGCAAAATGTCTGTGGCTACTAGATCAGGTCCACTTTTTTTTGACGAATTGAATTCACTTGGCATTGAGCAATCGGCTTCAGCTGCTTAGGCAATTCCGATTCTCGTCAAACCTAATCTAGTAGCCTTTGAAATTCTTGTCACCTTCCATATAACATTATTAAGTTTAAACTCTACATTCAAACGCTTACACGAAAACCGACTCGGAATTCGGAACAGGACCGATAGAAACTCTGGGGGTTACGGGATATATTACATTCGGGCTTGACCGACTTTCATTTTGATTACCTAAGTCTGTGTAAAATCCCAGTAGTTTTTTTTTTTGTGTTAGGTTCTGCGAAAAGCTAACCGTCAGGTGACCGGATCGGCACAGTACCCCTGGACGTGCTTACAAATATAGTTAACCATTCGGCGTTCACCTAAGAGTAACCATCGGCCTGCCCGATCCGCACAGCATTACCAGACTTTACACATTAACTATCAGTCATCCTGCAGGCGATTTCAGGCAGCTATCGGCTTGGGTAATTTCGTTAAACGTCCGGCAGCTTGTTAGGGACAACCAACCGTACGCCCAGCAGATCCGCACATAACCCAAAGGGCCAAGCCGAGCTATCTCGTTCTCAATCACTTGGCTTGTCCGCTTCTCATTTTCGCCGATTCATTATTTGTCCCAAGGCGGGATCGAACCCACAACCTCTTTCTCAACAGGCAGAGACACTACCCGCTGCACCACATCTGGTCACAAAAAGTAATGTAAAATGGCTTGATACAGCCCCGAAGTGCCAAAGCCGAGCTTCTCTCAATCTCTTGGCTTGTGCGCTTCTAATTTTCGCACAAGAGAAAGGGACAGTTTTACGCCGAATCCGAACCGCATTTTGAGAAGCTTTTCATGGCTAATTACTACAAAGCTGGCGCCAACAGCAGAGAGGGGTGACCGGGTGTAAAGTTTATTCAAAGAAAATTTTTTTCATTAGATGTTCCGAGGCGGGATCGAACCCACGACCTCTTGCACACTAGCCGCTGAGCCACCTGGCTACATCTGGTCACAATAAGTACATCCAGATAATTTGACTCCTTTATATCTTTTATCTGTGATTGTCCAAAGATTCGGTATGGTGCAGCAATCGATCATATAGTTGGGAAGCCTACAGCTCCATGTATATTCGTATATTTACTTCAAATAATATACACACAGCAGCCATTTACTAGAGCTGGAAAACAATCGATGTGTGCGGCCATCGATGTTTTTTGTGAAAATCGATAAAACATCGATGTTTCCTATGTTTTTGTTACATTACTGATAGCGTTAAAAAAATCCAGTTTTGGGGTAAAAGTTTCTATTTTATAGGTCAAACAACTTCTTATTTTTGTTCAAAAACAAAAGCTTATCCAGCTTTGCTAAACATTCTTTCTGACTCGCATGAAGATGCTGGGAAGCAAAAACCTTATTCGATATATTTTGAAGTGGTAGCATATCCTTTGAGCTCTTCTGAAAATGAATATAGTTACTATTTTGTTAATCCTCCAATATTCCTAAAGAATACAATCCTCTGCCTCGGACTGATTTTCAAAATGATCTCGCATAGCGATCGACGCATTTGTAAACCCATCCTTTTTTAATCGTGGGTTGAGAATGGTGGCAATCCTGGTGATTGATCGCGTTTAATACTGAAATAACCGATTAAGGCTTATTCTCAGATCAACTAAAATTATGAACAAACAGATCTCAGGGATGGTAAGTGATTGAGGATTGACATGTATGGGACATATGCTTCCCACAGTTTTATAGATAGATACAGATATTTAGTAATCGGGCAGCACCGGTCTCAACGGTGATGGGCAGCACTTCCCTTTAATTTTACTACATTCAAGTTAGTACTTTCCTTCGATTCACATGCTTCATTCATTAAATGGCCTTTTATACTTAAAGTTGACCGCATACTCAGACAGACACACACGCATATGCTCTCTGGACCCACAATCTCAAGTGCTTACTCACTCACAACAATGGATAAGAAATTTATCAACTGCATTGTGGACGACTATTAAAGGATTATAAATGATGCGTTTTCTTCTTTCTTGTGTGTGTTAAAGTGTGCTTTGATCATTGGCATTTGGAATTGTGCTTATTTATTTTCAACGATTGTTCCGATGATTTGCGGCTGGGGATGATCTTGGTGGATAGCACAAATGATTATTCACATGACATTTACATGTGTTTGCTTGCTTTATGCATAAATGCAATTTTTGGTTTCATTTCTCAGGTAGAAAACCATTAAATTTGTAACACAATAGTGGCAGGAATGTCTATAATTACATGAAATGGCCATGGAAATGGGTTCGAGGGTTGCACACACACACGCATTCTTGACTGCATATCCGATTGTTCAGGATGTGCAGGACACTCACACGAGTGTTGGTAAATAATTGGTTATGGCTCTGACCATAAATGCAGGCGATGGCAAAAAAAAAAAAGAGAAGGAAAATCAAATACAAAAACCACTCCACTTTCCCAGCGACCCACAGACTGTCTGGCTGGGCAGGGAGGGGGATTTCTGATTTCTCAGTTTTTATGCACGCATTTCTCAGTTTTTGACGTCTGTCAGCTACATTTTATATTGTTTTATTGAGCGCGTGAGAGTTTTATTTAATTTGAGTTGTAAATTTGTTTAGAAATAACATAAATTTTCCTAGCACACACAGAAATTTAGCTGGCTGGACAAATTATGAATTCAATAAATAAGAAAAGCGAAGAAAAATGAATCAAAATGTGAAAGTTTATTAACGAATATTTTTCATTTAACTCCAATTTATATCATTTATGCTGCCTTACATTCAATTCCTGTTTTGCAAATCTCTGCTCTTTCTGCAAAAGATCATTAATATTCATACAGAACCTGAAACGATACCCAGATCTCTGGAGTATGTGTTTAATCTGCTCCAGCATATTTGGTATAATTAACCACAAATGCACTCAGATCTCTCTGGAAACCATTTGCTGTGACATTTGTGGGTCTGCTACTACTTAAAGTGACTTCTACTTAAGCCTGTTTGTGCAATATGCCGACCGCCGAACAAAAGGAATGTTAATGCGCCTACAAATACTACAAACATCTCTCGGAGTCATTAAGAGCACAGCGACTAGTTAGGTGGAATGGGGTGAGAGGTGGTGGTGGTGATGTTGGTGATGGTGGGGGTTTGGGGTTGGGGTAGCTACAAGAGCAGAAGGTGCACATCAATTTGAAACATTTCTGACACGCATACACACTGAATCGATGGCACGCCCCCACAAAACATGGGCAGCGCTATTTCGTAGGTGTTGTTTGTCTGGTGTCTTCTGGGTAGGCAGGGAATGGAGGGGGCTTTAACCAATTTTTTTTCGCTGTGGCCACACAATTATGCTCATCAACATCCGTCAGTCGGTGGAAAAGTGTTAAGTAATGAGTTAATCTGCGCAAACCTCGCATGATTAAGTGCTCTGGGCTGTTGCGTTGATTTGGCCCAAGGAACTTGTTAGCGGTAGGGAGGAAGGGAAGAGTAAGTAGGTCTTTAAATAGAAACGTTTCGACTAGGATGATGCTCACAGTGCGGCACAGTGGCTTGAGAGGCTGCGAAATTTGGGTATTAAAATAAATCGGATGACTATTGCATAGTCACAACACCTTACCCATGTTTCACTTTACTACGCACTCTGGTCCCACTGCACCGTTTGCCCAGTTTGATGAATTATGATGGGGCTGCATTTTATTTCAGTCGTTTTGCTTGAATACTTTGCACATTTGTTTTGCCTGCCCATTATTTATCACATCAATTGAGTTAAAATGGCTAAGATTAAGGGCAAGCAGCGATCACAGCCACGCATAGATCATCATTTCTGGAGTAGTAGAGGAGTAGCTGGCGGGCAGTCGGCTCGACTTACTTCTTATCAAAATGATAAATTACGATATGGATATCTATGTAGGTGAGAAAACATTAGAAAATAAAAACAACAACACACAGAAAAAGCAGTAGCCCATGGCTGTGATTGACATAATTGGGTGCACCATAAAAATAACAAAAAAATCGGAGAATATGGTTTATGATCGCCACAGACAATGATCAATTACAATGAGCAATCTAAATCATAAATATTGTCAGTTTGACATTATGAACAGCAAACAGCTCAATGCGTTTTTCGTTCGTTTTCGTGTGCCGAAACTCCAATTAAAACTGTGATTATGATGAAGCACAGAGAAGCAACAGAAATGGAAAAAAATAAATGGAGAACTGCATAATACGTAGTTGGAGCATTTTGAAGAAGGTGAACACACAGCAAGCCATAAATTATAATTATCGACGAGATTAACTCTTTGCCGCGGCACTTAACGTCCGATGACACATGCAGGGCCCAGGGAGTGAAGTGGCGTGGAGTCAGCAAAAGGAACGAAGGAGGAGGAGAGTGAAGAAAGAAAGCCACCGCAGATAAGCAACAAAGACGACACTAAATCGTATACGATAGCAGCATAAGTTAAATTGGAAAAGAAAATAAATGTATGAGAAGGGTGCTAAAAAGTAACGACTTGAAGATGACCTGTAGTCTTGAACAAACAGATTGACTAAAGCAAAAGAAACGACTTTAGTAATTGAAAGAAAGTTTGGGAAATGTTTAGGCAGGTCATTTGTAAGCAGGTGTGTGAGGGCTGTGGCTTCTACCATTAAGCAACTACTGGAGAAGAGTACATGGTTAAAATACGCATTTTAAGTCGTGATAGAGCCCGTTCATAAATGGAAGCGGAAGGAGCATAAAACCCTAAGAAACAAAGTCTCCCTTAAATGCAATGTACCAAAACGCTTCTGCAAAAATGTTTAAAATCTTGTTGCGGAAAAAAACGAGGCCAGAAAAGGCCGATAAAATTCACTTCAATGATCTTATAGCCAATTCACACTAGCCACCATCCAGATGGTACGTAAGAACTTGCCGTGCCAAATTTCCATGAAAAAATTCCCCCGTCATTTGGGAATGTTTCTTAGGGCGCTTTTTTTTGGATGGAAAATTTATGTTCATACTGGCGCCCTCTTGTTCGCTAGTTTATGGTGTATATTTAGCGAGAAAAGAGAAAAAAGTTTAAAAAGTTGAATTTTAATGGTCGCGACGGGTCTCCAAAGTTTTTGATATTACTCATACGCAGTGTTGCCTTTCAACTTTATACATTTTTATACCCGTTCCTCGTACAGTAAAGAGGGTATACTAAAGTCGAGCAAGTGTATGTAACTGGCAGAAGGAAGGTTTTCCGACCCCAAAAAGTATATTTATTCTTGATCAGCATCAACAGCCTAGTCGATATAGCCATGTCCGTCTGTCTGTATTAACACGTAGATCTCGGAAACTGGAAGAGCTAGAGCCACCAAATTTTCTTGCAGAGGGTATTATAAAATTGTGCAGATGTTTGAAACGCATTGAAGGAAGCATCTCCGACCACATAAAGTGTATATATAATATTGATCAGTATGACGAGCTGAGTTCATTTAGCCTTGTCCGTCTGTCCGTCCGTCCGTCTTTCAGTTTTAAAGCTATCCTCACCAAACTTTGCACGAAGTCTTTTGGTACAAATACGCAGCGCATTTGTCGGAACCGGTCGGATCGGATGACTATAGCATATAGCTGTCATAGGAACGATCGGTCGAAAAACTAGTCTTAGTGAGAAAAACTTTTTTGTTTTTAATGGAAACGCCTCCAAAGTACGTATTTCTTAGTTTACTATCCTTTCCCATGATTTCACTAAGTTTGGTCGAAATCGGATGACTATAGCATATAGCTGTCATAAGAACGATCGGTAGAAAAACTAGTTTTAGTCAAAGTGAATGTTAGCAGGCTCAAGGTCGAGTTTTAGTGAGAAACACTTTTTTGTTTTCAATGGAAACGCCTCGAAACTTCGTATTTCTTAGTTTACAGCGTCAAGTTCATATTATAAATTGACGGGGAGACATTCCCGTTACGGATCAATATCAATATCAAAAGTATGTAACAGACAGAAGGGAGCATCTCCGACATAATAAAGTATATATGTTCTTGATCAGCATCAACAGCCGAGTCGATAAAGCCATGTTCGTCTGTCTGTCTGTCCGTCCGTCCTTATGAACAAACAGATCTCAGAGATGGTAAGAGATAGAGGTTTGACATGTATGGGACATATGACTCTTAACTTGCAGGAAGATCAAGTTTATTTTCAATTTTTGCCACGCCCCCTCCCGCCCCCGCATATTGGTTTTATAGATAGAAGGTACTTTCCTTCTGGACATATTTAGTAATCAGGATTATTTATCGATTCCCCAAGGGAATGGATACGGTCAGATGAACGATAGTCGAGTTATAAGGAAACAAACAATTATGGGCAGCACCGGTCGCAACGGTGATGGGCAGCACTTCACAGGTACAGAGTTTATTATAGTCGGGCTTGACTGACTTTCTTTCTTGTTAGGCATAAAATTTGCTCAGCATTTTTATACCCGTTACTCGTAGAGTAAAAAGGGTATACTAAAGTCGTGCAAATGTATGTAACAGGCAGAAAGAAGCATCTCCGATCCCATAAAGTATATATATTTTTGATAAGCATCAACAGCCGAGTCGATATAGCCATGTCCGTCTGTCAGTATGAAAACCTAGATTTCAGAGTTTAGAAGAGCTAGAGCCACCAAATTTTGTATGTAGACTCCTATTTAGGGATGTCGAAAATAATATCGTTTGTTTGAAAAATATCGATATTATATCCTACTCCTACTCTTATTGTCCCTACGCAGATCAAATTTATTTCAAATTTTGGACACGACCCTCCCGCCCCCACATTTGAAAATGTTGAAAAACCCTAACAATTTTGAAGATATCAAGCTCATATGTGCCCAATATCTACAATCTCTAAAAGTGTTATAAAGATCGGATAATAAATGGCAAATTTATAAGAGTTATAAAAAACGTTGCATACTTTTTTGGCGCCGCATGCGCAGTTTGCTTACATAATGTTGAAATGTTTTCATTAATGTTAATGCTCAGTTAACTAACATAAGGGGAGGCAATACAACATTAATTACCCTGAGTAACGGGTATATCTAAGTCGGACAGGACCGACTTTAGCTTACGCTGTCGTTTTTCGGTGAAGACGCACATTCGGAATTCTATTCCTTTCTGACCCTCAATTGTCGTGCTCCGCAAGGTTCACTTCTGGGTCCTTTGCTATTTTCGAAATATGTTAATGACCTGCCAAATGTTTTGTCTAAATGTCAAATTCAAATGTATGCAGAAGACGTTAAAATTTAGGTAAGTGCTCCGTTAAGAACTATTAGTGAATGCGTCCATCCATTACTGTAATTATGACCCGGAATTAGTTAGCAAATGGGCTAAGAGTAACGGACTTAAGATCAACTCAATTATATCTAAATGTCTAGTTATTTATAAACAGAAAAATGACACGTGTTATTTACAAAAGCTGAAGATTGACGAATTCTTTATCGAATATACTGAAATAGCATAAAGCCTCTAGGTTCCATGGGATGAGCACAAAAGTAATTTAATTGGGAAAACATATGCTCTAATTAGACGGTTAAGTCTGAAGCAGCAATTCATCCCCACTCATATAAGAAACTTGATGGCAAAAGTACATGTGATACATTCGCTGCTATATGGAGTAGAAGTTTTTCGGAAGTTGTGGCGCAAGTTGCAAGTAGGGAAAAAAATTGAATTGCCACACGAACCAAACTTGTTACATCTGGCTTTTTCCCTTAAGATATTGGTCTACTTATGCAACCAACTACCTGACGATCTCAAAACAAGAAAGAAAGTCGGTAAGCCCGACTATAAATTGTACCTGTGAGTGCTGCCCATCACCGCGGGCCGGGCGCCCCAAATTTTTTTTCTTAACCCGACAACCGTTCACCCGATTGTACCATTCCTTTGGCGGATCGATAAATAATCTGATATAAATATTTCCAGAAGGAACAAACCTTCTATCTATAAAACTGTGGGAGATATGACGTTTTTACCAATTTGGGGGCGGGAGGGGGGGGGGCAAAAATTGAAAATAAACTGATCGCCTGCAAGTATAAGAAGCATATGTCCATTAGTCAAACTCTATCTCTACATCCTGAACGGCGTTCATACGGACAGACGACGGACAGACGAACATGTTATTAATTAGAATCACTCCAGTTTTTAAAAAATCTGTTGAAGTCTATCTGGAGCAACCATCTTAGTTTAAGTCTACTTTCATTCGTCTTTCCTATTTTGTTTTGTGTTAAGGATCAACTATACAAATTTATATAGTTAATTTAATATCCCTATCGCCTTTTTTTATCTTAATTGTCATAATGATTAGTGCTTTAAATAAGTCCTACACTTTAAGCACTAAGAATCAAAACAAATAAATCTAAATCTAAAAGATCTAAGACATGCAAATTAATTTTGGCTTTCATTATTTTAATCTTTTAGATGAAAATCATGGTTTTTTAATTTCTGTACTAATTTCTTGATTTTAGGAATTTTAATATAACTGCTTAGGGTTGGCAACTAAAATGCCTTTTTATTTTTGCAACTTTTAAAAACATGACACATGTCCGATACCCACAGCAACAACAGCAACCAACCAACAAAAAAATGCAGTCCCAAATCCAGTAACAGCAACAACAACAAAAGGCTGTAAGCCTTGTACATTCTTTATTTTTTGGCGATAACTTTACGAAGACGACAACCACTGAGGCGGCATTTTTCAATTGATATCTCAAGCAAACAAAAAACCAACGCAAGAAGCTCAAGAATTTATGACCCCCCGTGGCTTTATCGACGCCTCTGTAACCAAACCAGGGGACGACAGGCGACAACCCTTGGACTGTCGATTGAAAAGCAACTGAAAGATACGGGAAGAAGAACAAAAACAAAAAAAAAGTAAGCGAAGATGCGCTTCTTTTGCTACATATATATATATATAGTGAGTGCTGTTCCCATACCCATTTCATTCACACACAAACAGACACACTCAAATTTCATTCATTCATAGACTGTGATTTGAGTTGTCTCCCCCTTCTACCCTTGTCTGTGATTTCTTTCAATTTTTGTGTTTTATAGTCCGCTCTCTTGACCTGAGAGATAAGTTCGGTACATTGTCGCGGCTTGGCTTAAGTCTCAAGTAGATTTATGGGACGCTCAATCTTAATGCTTAATTATTGCAAATCGAAGCACTCAAATTAAAGTTCCAGTCTCCTTTTACTGCTGCTGTTGTTGCGCCTCTTCATATTTTAATTAGTGTGTGTGGCGTTCATAAAACTTGGCGTAAAAATAAACCCGAGAAATTTTACGACCCGGCAGTAGCAGGTCTCGCCATGGTTTCATATGAAGAAAGAAAGAGTTTTGCAATAATAAAATGCTTAAAGGCGCGTTAAACAGAATCGTCTTAAAAAAGGCATTAACATTTAATACGCTGGAAATGGTCTAAAATGGGAATTTCTTAGCTCATAAAAGTTGTTCAAAATTAAAACGAAAATCAAGAGGGGTCTAAATAAAAACTTTACTTAGATCTGACAAATATTCTAAAAAAAAAAATTAAAGGTGAAAAAATGTTTCAAAAGATTAAACTCTTGTTCAGAAATTTAGAAGGGTGAAGTTTGAGTGAATAACATCATTTTCCAATGCAAAGCTTTTCGAGTTTAAGCACAAACTTGGCGCAGAATTTATCTAGATACTCACATTAGCTTAGTTCTTAAGTCTTTTCTTTTGTACAGCGAATTCACTATTAATATAATACGGTCACACTGATTTTTGGTCAGCTTTGATTTACTTCCCAGTAGTTCAACTGGTGTCAAGGCAAGGCAAGGTGAAGGCGGGCGAGACAGCACTCTCTCTGTTTGCAAGACCAGAGGTGTGCTATGAATCCTAGAAGCAATACATACATAAATGAGCCCTGTAATTATATAAGGTGAGGTCATTCAGGTAGGCTGCCTATTTTTTGGCATGGTGGAACTAACAAGGTGAAGCCGTCAGCATATGCTGAGGGCCAATCTATCAATGCCCATGTGATAGAAAGAGACAGCATGATATTTGTTAGATAGAAGATGGCTTGCTTTGAGTTTAACGTTGCTTCGCGCAAACGATTTACGGCAAATAACACAATAACTCGACATCTTTTCACACACCAAAATCAGAAATGACAGCACGAATAAGACTATTACGCATACATACAAAACTAGCTTTCGCTTCAAGCACTCACAGCATACTGGCCCTTTGGCCCTACAAACAGAGAGAGTGCTGTCTTGGACGGCTTCACCTTGTTAGTTCCACCATGGCAAAGGGAATGCCAACGTGCTCTCACATGGTAAAATTAATAAGGTTGAGTCATCCGGAATTCACCATGCGAGAGAGGTACCGGCTTTCTACGAAATTTAAGCTTGCTTATACACGTTATTTCAATGAAGTTGATCCAAATACAGTGTGCGGCAATCGTTACGGCCACTTTTTGGATTGGTATCATCGACTAGGCAGAAAATTGAGTTTTATGAAGTCCCTGCTCGGGCGCCACCTGTAAGGTAGTTTCTAAGGCTGAGGTATAGCTCAGTCTGGCCAAGGCCAGGGTATATGTGGCCGGGGCCAATGGTTGACCAATCGCACCGGAGGTTTGTTATTTGCAGCCGAAGCACGGTGTGGATAAAAGACCCAAATGGGCACGTCGAATCCAAACGATACGCATGCATTAATTTTTTTTGCTAAGCTAAATAAGCCAGCGTTGAAATGCACAAAATATATGGCCGCTTATACTGGGATACTTCCAGTTTCAATGCCTAATGGTGCCGAAACGCCCTAGCCTCCGACTCCGGACGATATGTCCACATGGACAGCCAGCACTGCTTTTACCGATTAATACGATTTTCAAGATGTCTATTACGAGCCTGATATTGAAGATGATAGACCGAAACCTGCTAAAACAAAATGAAATGGACTACATTGTGGCTGTATATAAAATATCACTTTCAGAGTACCGAAATGGTTTGGAGGGGAGATCGTATGAAGCTGGCATGTATTAGAGAGTTGCTTATATTGTTGTTTGGGTTAATTTTGCTGAAGAATGATTTGCCAAATTACCAGTATTTTAGCCGTTCTGCCAAAAAACCCGAAATAATTGCCATTTTTCCGATATTTTTCAAGTTTTGAAGCACTAGATGCCATTTTTTTTGGGTCAGTCGGCTAAAGGATTTTTTTCCTCTTGTATATACATATCTATAACGTTAACAAAGATATAAAAACAAAATTCCAAACGAATTAGGATATATGGACTTCATAAAAAGGATCCTTTTTTTCAAAATTTCAGGTTGGGGTGAAAAAATGGTGGGTATCAAAAAAGTACCTTTACGATGTGATGGGGCCAAGTCTTTTTTGGGATTTTTTAGTTTCGGTATGTACTTCAAGAATATCGAGGTCCGAAGGCGTAACCAATTTATGAGTTGCACTGTGTTATACAACGTTATACAATCCCAAACAAAGTTCAGGCCGCAGTGTTAAGACTATCGGGGTCCGAAGGCGTAACTAGAAAATGACAATAAAAAACTAGTCTTTTCAAAAATATTTTGTTATTTTGATATATATTTATTTAAAGTGTTTGCTAGCTGTCTTAAGGTTAAGGATTGATTGTAATAACATAATCAATACAAATCAACAAAGGTTTTGTACATTTGGACACAGCAGGTTTGGTTACACAGACTGACTGTTTCGACGGCCTCCCGGCAACATCTCTTCAGTGAGCTTCAAACGCTGAAACCATCAAGACATTTGCAAATACCTATTTATTCAAGCTAAGCGGAGAACTAGAACTTGAGAACTGAAATAATACTGATTTTAAAGATGTGCTTGAAGGTTTTACTAAATGTAATCTTGGTTGAATGGCGACTGTTAAAATTTTTCTAAACGTGCTAAGATTTCTTGTGTGCATTTTAAAGGGTTTTTCTTACTTTTTATTATAAATAACAACGTATTTATTGTTTGTTTAATAAAGAATAGTTTTTTTTATATATTTTTTACATTTTTCTCTCCTTGACACCAATGACTGACCTTTGTTTGTGTTTTATTTGGTTTTTTTCTCTGACTGCCCGCCTCTGTCAAACATTAGAAGCCGTTTGTACTTCTTGGAAGGAACGCCGCTACCCATCACCATCATCATCATCGTCATTCAATCGACGCTTCCTGTCTGCCCTGTTCCATTTTGTCTCGATCAAAGTCTCATAATGCCACGTCTGCATTTTAAATTTATAAATTCTCAAATTATCAGTTTATGGTTCTGCCTTTTCGAGTTTTTATGAACCGATCACGTACCAACCATTCCAGCTACTCTCGATCCTCTCTGCCCCTCTGTGGGCTGCGTGCGAATCTTTTGCCCGTTTGTGTTTTGCCTTCATCGTTTCTTTCTTTTTTATCGACTGCACAACTAATTAAAAAACGCTTGGGTTTCCCTTGGGTCTGTCGACGGTTGGTTCGTGGCGCTTTTAGTTTGAAAATTTAACAAATTATTTAATGATAGATGGCTGTTAAATTGACTTGGCTACGCTGCCATAGGGCTGTCTGGGTATCATTAGGCTTATTGTGGGGGGATATTAAGTGATTATAGGACTTAACATGATTGTGGAGCGATCGGCTGTACTGCTGCTTAAGAGTTTGCAATTAGGAGTAATGGAATGTGTGTGTTAAATAAGGCGAGTAGAAATGGGGGCGTTTTTTTTTTAGAAAAAATTGCTGAAACATTTGAAAAAATACACATTTATACCTAATGTCATACTTACAGTTTCTAAAACGATCATCGTTCATATCCTGCCTGTATGAACATAACAACTAGAGGCACTAACCTTAATGTTTGAATGGTGAAACTGAATCTTAATTCATACCATAAAATTGCCTTGTCCGGTTTGGTTTATGACCATTTTTTATATCTTCATAAAGGATTCGTTTCGGTTTGGCACAGCAGGTACATTTATCAGTATCAACAACACTCTAGTCCACCATTCCTTTCACTTCGCCTCACATTTCGTATGACTAAATCCACTCACCTAATCAAACGCCCACAAACATTTTGTTAATCCATAAAAATCGCAAATGTTTTTCAATAAACTGCCATAAAAATAAATCCCATTAACATAACGTAAATAAAACTAATGAAATTAAAAGTCAATAAAATGTTAACTAGCTCTCGATATGTATAGAAAATCATAAATTAAACATAGCAAAGCAGCCACAATCATTGACAACGGATCATAATGTCATGCAAAATATTTATGTTTGCAGTTTGTAGATTCAATTACATAATAAAATATTAATATTTGCCTGGCGCTTTAATTATGCGCAAAATGTGTGACTTGAAAATGTTTGACTATTTATTAACATTTTTAATTAATACTTTGAGTCCCATCGATCGACCACCAGCATCGAATGCATCGGGTGGGCGTGAGCTTTTCATTTGAATATGTTTCAACATCAAGATAATCATAGGGAGTTGGATTCATTAAAACCGAAATATGAGCAGCAAACAAAACAAAAAGCCCCTACCCCCTGCCCCTGCCCCCCTTGGACGTTGTGTGGCAAATAGTTTTGTAGATTTCTATCGAATTTTTTTGGTAGCACAAAATAAACAGCAGGCGGCAAAATGCTGCCGCTGCTGCTGCTGTTGCCTAGATGTGAGCATAATTAATTACATATTTCAATTGTGTGACATTTGGATTACGAAATGTTCAGTTGTTGTGCTTTACATATGCATGTTTGTTATTTCATGAGTGGTAGATCGGGTTAGAAATAACGTGGGGGAGTAAAGGTTCGGAATGTCTTCGCACATGAAAAGCTCGAGTTGAAGTTTGTTTCTCTTTTTTTTTTTTTATTTGTCTGGAATTGAAAATGCGTAATAGACACAGTTGTCAGAATGTCTAGAGATTTTATGATTTATGCTGATACGCAATACTGACTCAAACAGTCGATAAAAGTTCATTGGGGGCCTTTAGAAACTCAATTTCGGTGCTTATTTAATGGTAATCTTATATCATATGCAATTTTTTTAAAGAAACCGTCGTGTAGTTGTTTAAAAGGTGTTTTTTCAAGGGTCAATTTAATTCGATTTGGTTAAAAATTACAAAAACATCACAATTTACATCATTTTTTAATTTTTCTAATCAACTTAGGAGGAGTAGATCGAACGAAAGCGCACTAACTTTGAAAGTTTAGAAAGATTATTTATCCTCAATCATTCCAAAAATGTAATTTTGTGATTTTCTAAAGTATGCCAGAAAAACGAAAGTCTAGTTTGTTGCGCAAGAAACTTCTTTTGTAAACAAAGCTTAGGAGAATACAACAAGGCAGCAGTCAGGCGGATCGGAAAGTTACCAAAACGTTAGAACAGGCGAGCAATCGATGGCAGCAATTTGCTGAAAACATTGTACTAAAGCAGGCAGAAATTCGTTGTTCATGGTATCCTTTTTTTTAACATTTTTCGGAAAACATCCCCACAGGAAGACCCTGCCCTCTTGTGCCCTCTTCCTCCCATTCCTCCCCACACTACCCTCCTCCCCACATTCCCTTGTGTAAATAGTCCCTTGTGTAAAAGTAAGATTTTTATATGTACCAACCGTGGCGTTTAGAAAAGCTGCAAGCCGCATTTAGAAATAAGAACCCTAAACAAGCATGTAGAATAAATACACGCCGCATTAAGAAATGGGAAAGCTAAGCGTGGCGTTGAGAAAAGCTACTCGCCGCGTGAAGAAATGAGAAAGCTAAACGTGGCATGCAGAAAAGCAACACAAACGTAGTGGGATGAAAATCCCTGTGAAACGTGTAGAAAAACAAAATTTTCGTGTAGTTTTAATATAATTTTTTTTTCTCTGTGTCGGGAGGTCATTTTTTCGGACTTTTGAAGTGGCGGCAAATCCAAACAGATGTCAAAAACTCTAACATTCAGAAATGTCCTTAAATCCGTTCAGAAAGTTATTTTGTTGTACTTTTGAAACTGCTGAAGCTTATAAAATTATAATAGGTTTATATAATAGGTGGAATAAAAAATAAAGTTGGGTTCGAACACATTATAAAGTATTTGTGCTGGGTTTTAGCGGCACTTCACCCATGGTTTTTGCTTGAACCAGCTCTATTTGGTCTAGAGAAAGAGGAGGACCTATCTAAGGTCCAATGATTGTAAGTTCGAACTTAAGTTGGACACGGACACCCACGACTTTATTTTACATTATTTGCTGCAATAAAAATATGATTTCATGTATATGGGCTTTGCCACTTTGACTAATATAATTTGATGTAAAAAACAATAAACATCCATTAGGTAAGTTAAAAGTCTATCGATCCCTTCTAACATTTTTAATAATATGCAATCTTTTGTGTAATCTTTTAGGTTATTTATTTCCAAATGAATTTCTATGATGTTTTACTTCCTCCAACAACTTGAATCATTAATTCACACTTTTCCACTCCTTAACTTAACAAATTGAATTTCTTTGTTGTTGGCCTTACTGTTAGATTTCCTTCTCGCCCTGGGATAATCTCAACCTTTCATTGGCAACATGTAAACCATTGTGCGCCTGCCCCACTCTTGTCGCTAGCTGTCTCTGAAAACAGACGACCATTTGCTATCTAATCTTCCACTCACTCTCCAGCTGTTAGCTCATCTATTTCCAAACTGCAATAAACCAGCCCAGTTCCAAACCAACTCTGGGATGCATTTCACAATCAAGAATGGGGTCGTCTCCATTCTGGTCAGACGACGACGACGACGCCGCCTCCGTTAAAAAGCCGCTAATGAATTTCGTAAAAATCAATTGAATGGCCAACACGATATTGTATTAATTTATCAAAAGTGCATATCCAGCGAGGCTTTTTATAAATCGCTGCCTAATTTCCCAACGTTTGTTAAATAATCAATAACCGGCAGGTAGATTTGTGTTCCTTCTCTCGAGTGTGAACCCAGTTCATTAATGCAGGGTGTAAAATGAAGGTGTGTTTGGTGCGTGCATTCATGTTAGGGCAGGTGTTGGTC
The DNA here is from genome assembly GCA_018904265.1 of Lordiphosa collinella. Taxonomy (NCBI): domain Eukaryota; kingdom Metazoa; phylum Arthropoda; class Insecta; order Diptera; family Drosophilidae; genus Lordiphosa; species Lordiphosa collinella. Next base: position 796,416 of record JAEIFV010000005.1, on the reverse strand, counting down.
GGCGGAGTATTCTAGACAATGTGCATTGTCTCTGCAGAAAGGTCAAAGTGCGTACAATGCACGTAGACGGCATTTCTCGTTTACCTTTTTTCCTCGTTGTTATATGCAGGTAGAAATTGAAATTCAGGCAGGTAAACCATATTTCAAATGCTGATAATTGGCCAATTTACAACCAAGAAACGAAGTTGCTTTTGGAAACATTTTTAGCTGTTGCCAGACTTCAGTTTGGGAAACAACTATGCTGCCAGTTGACAATTGTTTTGGTGATGCTAAAATGTGATGGGTTTTAATGAAAAATCTTGTTAGAAAATACAATTTTAAGATTATTTTCGAGCAATTAATTTGTTTAGTTTCAAAACACTTATTTAAGCTTAGATATTAAAGCGGTTATGCAAATATTTGAATTGGCTGTGTCGTCATATCAAACTAAAGATAGGAAAGGGATAAGTACCCCGATGCCGAATAAAATTTCAACAGTTGCAAATGATCTGGATTTGTACAGAAAATTTATAAATTTTCTCCAAATTTCACTTGCTTTGAGAAAGTATTTGCGAAAATGGGAAAAAAAAGAAAAGAAAATTATATTGTTTCCAAATTTTTTTACTTAAAAGATTTCAACTCTTAGAAAGAATTATTTTTTTGTAACCTCTTAGACTATATAATCTGACTACTACTATAATGTGAGATGATTGCGCTTTGTTCTTCCGTCTTTGTATCGGTTTCTACAAGTATGTTTAGATCACGTTTAATCATGTTTAATCAAAGGTGTATCAAATCACTAAATCTTTATGACTCTGATGGTTTCGAATTTCGGGACTAATTCAATCAAATAGGTAAGATAGAAACAAGACTTTCGACCTATTCTTGATCAGCATCAACAGGCGGGTCGATCTAACCATGTCCGTCTGTCCGTCCGATAGTCTGTCCGTATAAACAACGTATACGTATGTCCGTATAAACAAATAGATTTCAGAGATGGTAAGAGATAGAGGTTCGACGAACCTTCATATCTCCGTCAGTTTTATAGATTGAAGGTTCGAACCTTCTGGACATATTCTGAAATCAAGATTATTTATCGATCCGCCAAAGTAATGGTAAAGATAAGGAAGGAAGGAAACCCAAGGAAAACCAACAATTATGGGCAGCACCGGTCGCAACGGTGATGGGCAGCACTTCACAGGTACAGAGTACGTTATAGTCGGGCTTGACCGACTTTCTTTCTTGTTATTAATATAAAAAAAAACGAGAGCGTAAGTTAAAGTCAGTCCAACCCGACTTCGATATACCCGTTACTTAGGGGAATTAATCTTGTACAGCCTTCCCTTATGTTAGTAAACAGAGCATTAACATTAATGTGAACATTTCAACATTATGTAAGCAAACAGCGCATGCGGCGCCAAAGAGTGTGCTACGTTTTTTATAACTTGTATAGCTCTGCCATTTATTATCCGATTGTAGATCCGATTGTGATATTTGCAGTTCTTTGGTGTTCATACAGACAGACGGACATGGCTATATCGACTCGGCTGTTGATGCCGATCAAGAATATATATACCTAGTGGGGTCGGGGATGCTTCCTTGTGTTACATACAATTGCTCGACCTTAGTATACTTTCACACAATCACATGACCTTGAGCCGGCTAAAACCATTTTTTACATTACTAAGAATAGGTCACTAAATCCCAATAACAGTTTTCAGGAAGTTTAGTTTGACATTAGTTGAGTTCACAACCCTGAGGTTGAAGGGCGTAGCCAGCTTTCCAAAAAAGTGGGGACAGCTCTGTCCAAATGTTTCTTAAAAAGTACTTAAATGATTTGCATTTAATAAATAAATAACTATGCTTTCGATATGAAATGAGACACAATGACGAAAAAATTAAAATTTGGATGAAAACGTGAATTTTCCTATGCAAAATCTCTGATTAAAGGGTGGTGGGGAAAGGGGGGGAGTGGAATGTATTTGTGATTTCTGAGGGGGAGGGGCTGCCTGGGAATCTTGGGTTCGGGACCTCGAAAGACTGCACTCACAGACACCACCGCTTAGACAACAGCACCACATTTGGGATGCATTGAGCATCGTCCAAATTTATATTATAAACTGACGCGAGCGCTCTTCACTCGATTGTTTCCCCACACACCCCTCTCCCAAAAAAAAAAAAAAAAACGATGCAGTGAGAGCGGGTTCATCGCTATTCTCTCAAATGTGCTTGCTTTCCTCTCTCAGTTACTTTTCCTCACCCGCCTCTCCTAAAAACACCAAACAGAACGAATTTAGCATGATTTCAAGCTCGAAATTCTTAAAATTCAAGAATGAATAAATTTTTTTCAAGAGCGTTCGTACTTAAATTATTGGTTCAACTTTTTTCTGGGTGTAGAGGTTTGCAGCCTTAGTGTTAACTGTTTTGATTGAAAAGATGTTCAATTCCGAAGGTCAAATTCAAACAGATGTGCAGCCATGTTTGTAACTTTTTTTAGCATTTCTTTCAAATTTATGCTATGTTATGATGATTCATAGAAGCTTTTTAACAGTTTTAAAGTTTTTGCACACTTGAAATATGGTTTATGAGTTGATTTTGTTTAATTTTGAACTTTTCAGTCATGTTTCGTAGTATTCATAGCTCTAGCTCTCAGAATCGTAGTAATTTGTTGGTTTTTTGCTAACTTTATTACTCTTGTGCCTTTTGCGGTAGAGTGGGACTACATATGTTCGGTTCGTCCAAGGAATTGCTTCGGCATAGGTTCAGAATCTAAAATTGGCGACCGTGATGCAAAACATTTTTTTTTATTTTATTGTGTGTAAGCTTTCTGTTGCCTTTATAATATTATTGCCAACTTCTTTTCAATTGGGCTGGCAATATTTACATGAAATAGTTAAACTAACAGATGCCTCGTCATTTTGTGTGCTCTCCCTCACTCATCTCTTACCTGCCCTCACAAAAGAAGTACGGCAACGTTGTCTTTACTTGGGTCTAGCCAAAATATTTACATTTCCCTTTTGGCTTTGAGGCTTGTATAAATGTTGATATTCTCTGTTGTACGGATTTGTCTTTTCCCTTAAGCCTTGTTAATGACATGTAAGTTGCGTCTCAATTGCGGATTTGCAGGCTGACATTTTTGATTGTCAAGCACACGGAGAGTGAAGAAAGCAAAGTTCATGTTTATTTTTTTGTGTAATTAATTTATGAGCGATGTTTTATGATTATTTCCCATTCCTCTTGAGCAAATTGCGTACATGTACATACGAGATAATTGAAATTAGCGTCTGTGACAGCATGATTACCTTTTGAGACGTCCTAAACCACAAATCTTTTTGGCCAAAACACACACGCATGCAACTGGAAGACTATAGTCTCTCCCTGGCGAACGCCCACACTCGCAAGACAAGAAAGCCAAGCCAAACCCCAATTGAGTGGGTTTTTTGGACACACACAGCAGAAGAAGAGGAGCATGAGCATGGCTCATCCGCACGCATGTGTCTGAGGTGGGGATCTCTGTCCTCCTGCCTTGTACAATTGTGGATATGGATATGATAATGAGCAGGAAATGAGTTGAGTGTGAAATTTATGTGCAGGAGTGTTCTTTTATCTATGGGCAACCCCCTTCTCTCTGGGGATAAATGAGTAATGTTTGGTAATTAAATTTTGGGTAAATGTGAAATATGTGGAAAATATGTTGATAGATGTCAAAATAAATTGAAGGTACAAAAAAAAGGTAGTGATAAATTATGAAAGTACGGGAATTTCAAGCAATCTTAAGGTAGTTTAAAGTTGAGAATGCATAAGGGAGGGGCAACTTAGGGAATTGAGCGGGAGAAGGGCTGCTATTTTACATAAAGTTAACTGTAAAACCCATTGTAGTGATCTTGAGGGTGAAATATAGACATAGAAAATTGTGAATTTTCGCTTTTTTGAGTAAATTCAATCTTAGCAACATAATCCATATCAATTGTATCTCAACATTTGCCCACACGAACCTAGCCCAAGTGGAACGACTGCAAAATCGTGAAACAAAACAAACCCCTGCCTAGCACAAGATTAACTTACCATCCACAGCATGCAACAAGCATTGAATGAAACAAATTGAGAACGAAACGTCGCCACTATACGCGCCGAAGACCAAAACACGAACGCTGCCGAACCGCCCCCGAACCGGCTGACTGGCTGCCATACGAAAACCGGCCGCGCGGCGGCAGTCAGTTGAATTTCGTTGGCCGAACGGTTTGCATGAAACGGTTTGCTTGCACGGACGATCGCGCGTTCGGGTTTACGGTTACGCGATTTGCGTTGTCGTCGTCGTCGTGGTCTGGTTCCGGCGCCATGGATTAAGATTTTCACATTTGATTAAAGAATATAATCATCTAATTGTGTGCCAACTGCAACAAAAAATCAGAAAATACGAAAAAAGCAGCCTCAAATGAGTGCAGTTCTATTTTGATTGTGCGTGTGCTCCGAGTGCCAAGAACTAAATTTGACAAAATGCATTTGTGTGAAATGCGTGCCGCAACGCATCCTCAGCATTTATCTAACGAATACAAGATTAAAAATACCCCCGAGATCAAACGCCGACGACATAGAAACAATCAAAATGTCGCCCCGACGTCGCCACGGAGGCAACAGCTAAAAATATCGAACCCAAAGATGCTCCTGCTCCTGCTGCTAATGTACGCCGGATTAAATGGATTAACACAAGTTGCTGCGCTCAAGGGTAAGTGTCAGCAGATGCTGCAACAGATGACTAACTATTTCCTCCCGCTCATCTCTGTCTCTGGGCCCATAGCCTAATGACCAAAACAAATCCTTTGTGGAAATATGACTTTCGAGGGCTGCGCCCCCCACACCAACTAAACAAAATTTAATTTATTAGCTTCATTTGTTTCCATTTATGTTTTTCGGCTATTTTTGGCCATTGAAGTTGCAGTTGCAGCGGCAAAACACGGGGAAAATTAAGGCACTGCGGTTTTTATTTATGTTGGCGACGTTCGCTAATGGATTTGAATGCCGCTTTATAGACAATGACATCGACTATAGTCAGAGGGCATTATTCATGCAACGCGAAGTCTCTCACTCAACACACACACACACACACTGGTAGGGAAAAGGGCGGGGGGTGGTAATGGAGTTGATGGCATTATTTGGTAAAACTTTTCAGTTGACAAAATGAAATCTATCTCTCTGGTTCAGTTGACATCTTTTTATTCTGTTTGTTAGCAAAAAGGCAGAGTTGTTGATTTTCCAATATTATAAGAAAATGCGTATGATTATCTAAAATTTAGCTGAATTTACACTTAATTCAAATAAGCTTTCTAGGCTAATAGTTATAAAATTAATTTTCTTACTTAAAAGTCTTTCCTCAACTACTAAATTTCACATACACGACATATTTTTAGGTGTCAGCTGCTTTCATACATGTGTAAACACCTGCCATAAACAGTGCCAGTTGACATATCGCTCACTTCAACACTGTCATAACTCAAAACCAAAGCTCGCAAAAAACTGCTAACACTTTTTTCAATGCGACCAGCCTCAGTGAAAAACAGAAACAAACGCAGCACAAGCGGTCTCTCACTGAGCGGAACAGTTTTTCTCGCACCTCATGTGTTTTCTGTTACGTGTTTTCGGCTGAGCAAAACAAACGAGTCGGTCATCCGACAACCTCCGACAGCAACTGTTTTGAGCGAGCGCTCACAAAACAACTGTCTGCAAATGAACAGAGCACAATAAGTGTGTACGAAAAGTGTTTTTTGCAACTTTCAAAGAGGGAATGTAATCTGATGACAGGCGTGTTAGAAGGTCGGTGGCCAAACTCGTCAGTGAACTGAACCGAACCGAGCCGTTTTGTTTTTTGGTTTTCGGTTCGGTTCGGCGTTTTCAAAGAGACGCCGGGTTGGTTTGCGGAACGGTTTGATTTGATTCGGTTCAGAACCGGTTTGCATCCCTGATTTAAGAGTATAATGCCCTAATAATCCATGACACTGCCCGGAGTTGGTTTTAGGACCAGTTTTCAGCCTAGGTTATTAGCACAAGAGTTTGTGCCGAGTGCAATGTTCAGCTTATTACACATGTCATTCGCTCTTCACTTAATCAATATGATTCACCATAATGAAATTTGATCTTCAAGTTGAACTCTTATGTATCAGTACATCTTATCAAAGTTATTGCACAAATGTTATTCGTAAAATTTAACATTTAAAGTTTTTTTTACGAAAACTTGATAAGAAAAAACTTCGAAAAACAAAACAATACGTTCTTTTCCCCTTGAGGACCCTTCCTTCTAGAAATCCTAAAAACCAATTCGCTCTGGAGTATTCTAATTTTTAGACCAAATGGTTCTTAAATGCCAAAATAACTTTTAAGAATTCAAAAATAGAAATTAAATTCTTGAATAAAGAAGAAGATAAGTTAAGCTGAGATTATTATTATGTTGTGGCCGGGTATGGCTAGATGTCGTGGGTTCGATCCCACCTCGGAATGTCTAATAAAAAGTTTTTTCTTTGAAAAACTTACACACCCGATCACCATCACTAGCTGTTGGCGCAAGCTTCGAAGTAACTAGCCAAGAAAAAGCTAAACTGTAGGTCTCTTTCTCTTCGGAGTGTCGACTTTGATGCTGCTGACAAGATTTTAATAAATACGTCTGACACTGCCCTAGTCCGTTCGTTATTATTGGTTCAGCCGTCCTGGTGGTAACATCTAAATTTTTCTTTTCTCTTACTCTTTTATCTGGATTATCTGAAATTTTTTTATGTAAAAAAGTAGGCCTTGCATAACTCACAAGTCAAGGGCCATTCTCTGTTTCCAAAAATAATTTAGTATTTGATTTTGCCTTGAGCAATGAAGTCGTCCACTCTAAAAACGCTAAATACTTTTTTTTTCTTTACCTTAACTATTGAAACTATTATTTTTTTTTTTTTTACTCGAACTATTGTTTTCCGAGTAGAGCGAACCGAGGGCTAGTTGAAAAGTTGGAAAAAAAATACATCCTAATTTTGAGATTTTCAATCTAATTTTGGTAACAAATTGCAATATGTTTCAAATGCATTTTTCTAAGTATTGTCCATCGTTAGCCACTACTTTTTCATATTTTTGGCAGTTTTCGGATACCATTTGGAAACAACGAGGTGTCTTTTGTTATGATCTACGAATCGATCCAATATACTTAAAAAGAGCAAAAGTGCTCATCCTCAAGGGCTTGCGTCATTGATCAAAACAAATGAAAGTCCATGTCTGGAGCAACTGTTTACAAGTGAAAAAACGGTGTTGGACGTCTCTCGGCTTTAACTCATACGATACCCAATATGCAACCTTTTGGTTCATTCCCAAGGCTTTTAGACGAACTGATATGATTTATTGAGTCATTCCCAACGTTTTTGCAAGTTCTTCTTTTTGGATTGGCAAGAGTTTTCATCCAATTTAGCCTCCAATTCGGCATTCTCAAATCTTTTATGGCCGTCCTTAGCGCTTTTTGTCATCGGTATTAAAATCAACACTTCAAAAACGTCTATACCAAAACTCACATGTGGAAAACGATTCGTAAGCAGAAAAGCGAAATGTTAACTGTCCCGCAATTTGTATTTCGTTTGAACAAAAATTGACACATTCGGTGCACACAAAAACTATGTTGATTACACTGCAGCGAAACGACACATACTGAAAAAGAAAGCCCCATGATGAGGCTTCAAAATGAAGTCATTAAAAAATCCTTTATAATTATTTTATACTGAATCTTAAAACTGTACAATTTGAGAGAAAGTGAAAATGGGAGTGTGGCAAATAGTCGATTGTGGATGAGTTTTGAAATGCTATTCTGTCATCTTTTAGAATTCCCATACATAGAAAAGGAACCTTTGCATTTTGATAGGGTTTAAATAGATAAAAATCCAAAATTATGGAATTATTATGTTTTTCAAGTTCGAATTCGAGGGTTTGACTTTGATCTGTCGTTTCTTGAGAAAATTGTCATAGAATTGTGCCTAAAACCTTCGGCTACCCTACAAATGGTGCTTAATAACAAGAAGGAATTTTGCGTTCTTGCAATTCTCAAGTTCTTATTCTCCAGGTCGTTGTTTAAATAGGAATTTTGATGGTTTGATGATGTGATAGCAATTAAAAGCGTACTGTCAAGGCTTAGCCAGGAGTCAGCCGAAACGGAACTGTCTATGCAAACACTGCTGCTGTTTATATGTAATCTTTGTTGATTTTCTAATGATTATTGAATCAATCCTCGACCTCGCTTAAGCCCATACTCAGTCCCTAGATTACTCCTAATAGCTGGGTTTTTAATGTAAGTTTCCCTAAAATTTGAACTTGCGATTGTCTTTGCAAAGACAAAAGCTAAGGCAAAAAATCAGTCGCAAAGGCAAAATCTTTCTCGTTATAGTTACATTTTTCACAGGGAAAAGTTCGTAAGAGTTTTGCTCTAAAAGGTATTTATGATAAGAGGGTTAGTCTGCTTGGGCACAAAGAGACACTATGTGCCCCTTAATGCTCAAATTCCGTTTCTGTTAATTCAGTTTCAAGGTACAAAACCTTGAGCGATCATTTAAATTTTTGGCTTTCTAATGAAATCATAGCAAAAAATTTTGCCAGCTGAAGGATCAAATTTCAACCAAAAAACGAAAACCAACCCAAACAGAACAAATCGATGCACCACAGACAAAAACAAAGAAATGAAAAATAGAAATAGATACATGAGGGCCACACATTTTTAGGGTAGGTTACCAAAAATGCAATGGATCACTGCACCCAAAACTACCAAAAGTGATAAATGAGTTTGCCACTGACCAAAAAAAAAAAAACCAACATAACTAGCACTTATTATTCTACTTAAAACAGAGTCGAGATTTCTAATTTTCTAAATCAAAATTTTTTGTGTGGTTTTTGCGGTCTAACTAGAAAATGTGCATTGCAATTGTGATCCCAGATAAGCCATAATTTTATAATTTTGTGGTTGGTCTAGGGAGAAAATTTCCAAGAAATTGAGTTACGCCTCTCAGTTCTTAACCAGCTTAGGCTGATTGACTTTCCATTTTTTTGTCTTGTTTTTTTCGGGTTGATGGTATCATCATGAATTTTTCTCCCCCCTTCGTGAATGTGAAATGTGTTGTAATCTAATGCTTATTAAACGCTTTTTAATGCAAGCGCCTGATAAACAGAGAGACAACGTCCAGCCAAACCGAACGCACGCAACACCGATTTGGGATTTGGAGTTTTCATGTGCGCCACGTGAAAACATTTAAGCACGCAACATGCAAGCCGAAGCTGAAGCTGACGCTGAAGCTGTGACTGTGGCAAGTGTTGCACGCGACGCCCGTTGATAATAAATTGTATGAAATTATCTACACACTGGCACACGAGCAGCCGGTCTCGGATGGGGTGTGTGACCAATTCCTGGGTGGTGGGTCAATCCTGCCCAGCTTGAGAATCAAAGCCAAAGCAGGTCATAAAAATTATCGCCCTCGCAACACAACACAGCAACAACTTGCTTCTCGGTAATGTTACACCGGGGAGCATTTTTCCAGCTCTTTTCCTTCTGCTGCAGTTTGTATCTCGGGGGAATTTTCATGAAACAATTTTTTATAGTGCCTAGTTTGGACTCGGCAACAACAACAACAATTGCAGCAACAACAAAAAAGTGTTACAATTGCTGCAGCTCATTTTGCCTTTTGGCTTTTGTGTAATTTTCCAAGTAACTGGAGACTCGAGATTCGAGACTCAGCCTCAGCTCAGCTCTCATGTGCATTATGCGAAAATTGGGCTAAGTAGCGGGTCACTTGGGTTACTTGGTATACTTTCTTTTCTCTTTTGCATGTAAATGAAGTCAAGTGCCGAACGGCGGGTAACATATTATTTCTTCAATCACATGATTGCCGCCATTGGAAGGCTAAGCAGCTGCAGGCTGAAATTTGACAGAGGAACCTTTGGACAAATTGAAATTCCAATATGCTAGTTTGGGAGGAATAGATTAGTGGAAGTAATTTGCTGGAAAGAGAGAGGTATGCAACTTTCTGACATAAAAAAGGTCACCTCTTTCGATCCTTGGACTGAGTTTAATGCAGGTTTAATTTCAAATTTGAAGAGTTACACAAAAATGCTCAAAGCTCACCTAGGGGAACCCACTCTGTTTGGAAAAAGTCTAACTCAATGTAGAACTTAATAAATTTATTGTGTTCATTTTGCGAGCCAACATAATATTTTTCAATAAGGATCAGTTGATTTCAAAAATATTTTAGTTTAAGGAAGCGAAGTCCAAATCGATTTGAGTAAGTTCAGTTAATTCAAAGTAATTTACCGTGACTGACGAATCATTAAATCATGAAAATCGACCAAATAGAAGCATAAGTACTACCATTGAGTGAAACTTTACTTTCAATCAAGTGGGAAATCATGCCAGATCCAATGCATTGAAGGAATATTCATAATAATTTAATAAATACACACATAACTTTATATCCACGATAACAAACAAACTGAACCACAATAGAATATCATGGCTGACCAATGGTAAAGAATATAGACAAGAATGATAAGCCTCTTTCCGTGACTGACGAATCATTAAGGTCCCCAAAATAATACCAAAGTAGAGAAAAAATCTAAAAAAAACTGAAAGTTAAATCAATTCAATTCACAGCCACCACTATTTTATACTGTCTCTCTCTCTCTGTGTGTTACGATATTAGAACTTCCTGTACTTTGAACTATCTTCTACGTCTGAAGTTTGGCAGCTTTACTTTGATACGCCGCTGAACTTTGATTAGTTTTTCATGCTTTTTTGGTGTTTTGATTTACATAGCTCAAGCTCAATATGAGCAGTGCAATTTCATCAAATCCACCTACATTTGCAAAAACAGGAACATGAGAAAACGGCCCTAAGTAAAGATTGTTAATAACAATATCATATTTACTTGTTGCAGCCACTGAGGTTTAAGTTTTTTCAACATCAGTAATTTGTTTCGATTAGATCGAGTTGTAAATAACATGAAGATGGAGATCAGTTGGTACTTTTATTATTTCTACCTCATTTTCGTGACTTTTTCTGAATTAATGATTCGTCAGTCACGGTAAATTGTTTTGACAAAACTCACCTACGGATTCGGTAGGCTTCATACGTTATCAGGAAGTAAATTTCCTGCCCTTAATTTTCTTAATTTTTCCGAACTAAATTTTAAGACTGAACGCTCAGAAATTCCTAATTTAAAGGTACTAATTAAAAACGCAAAAACATATTGTATGTGCATAAATTGCATTGCATTGATTTGGCAAACCGGAGCGATTAAGAAACTCCAAAGACCACAAAAAAGACCTTATCATGTTGTGTAAACGTATTCGATTATAATGTAAAATTTTAAAATTTATATGGAGGGTGACAAGTATATCTACGGACAAGAATTAGGTTTGAGAAAATTCCGTGTTGATTCAATTCGTCAAGGAGCTGATCCAGTATCCACAGACAGTGCTCTTACTTTTTATATAAATTCGTGAACATTTTAATAAGAAAAAACTAACGTTTACAGGAAAACCGAAGCGGAATTCGGAACAGAGCCGATAAACTCGGCATTTCTAAGGATCAATCCGGTCAACTTGACCTAACCCAACCGAACGTAGATACTCAGTTCTTGATACCCATATTTCGATACTAAGTAGGCGATACTCAGTACGCGATACTCAATACTTGATATCAGACACTTAGTACATTATACTCAGTACTTGATACTTACAATTCGTTACTCAGTACTCGGTCCTCACTATTTAATACTCTATATTCAGTACTCGATACTTAGTACTCGATACTCAGTACTCGATACTTAGTCCTCGATACTATGTACTCGATACTTAGACCTCGATACTATGTACTCGATACTCAGTACTTATTACTCTACTCTAAGTACTCGATCATCAGTACTCGATTCTCAATACGTGATATTCGACACTTAGTACATGATACTCAGCACTTGATACTTATAACTTGTTACTCAATACTCGGTCCTCAATACTCTCTATTCAGTACTATATACTACGTACTCGATACTTAGACCTCTATACGATGTATTCGATACTCAGTACTTGTTACTCTACACTAAGTACGCGATCCTCAGTACTCGATACTCATTACTTGATATTTGACACATAGTGCATGATACTCAGTACCTGATACTTATAACTCGTTACTCAGTACTCGGTCCTAAATTCTCAATACTCTATGTTCAGTACTGTATACTAGGTACTCGATACGTAGACCTAGATACTATGTAATAGATAATCAGAAATTTTAACTCTACACTAAGTACTCGATACTCTGTAATCGATATCCAGCACTCGATAATCGGTACTCGAAACTCAGTACTAACAATAAGTACTTTATACTAGCCCAACAAACATTTTTAATCGGCAACGAGTTTCAGGCGACTCGCCAAGATATCGCATTCTAATCGTCTGTTGGGAAAAAGTGAGCCAATTCAGCGACACTTCTGGAAGAGTCGTAAAAGAGTCTCCTAGAAGTGTCGCATAAGAGCCTTTTAGAAGAGTAGCAATCTTCATGGCAACTCTCAGGAGACTCTTTTCGGAGATTGTTTAATCGTCCATCGCCTAAAAGAGTCTTCTGGGAGTCGGCGTAGAGATTGCAGGAAGACTGAATCTTTCGGCAATCTTCCCTGCGATTCGCAGAAGCTCTTGGTGTGGAAAGCCGTTAGAATCTCACTGACGAGTCTTGATTGTGGTACTAGTTAGACGAAACTTGTAATGTCTGAGCCTGCTTGTGTCCATATGATCATATCATTGTTGTTGATTTCTTGAGGATTATTGTATTATAATCTCTCCCCGACCTTGAGACGGCTAAACAAGCGGTCTGACTAAAAATCAAACCAGGTCGGTAAAAACCCCATATACTCCTACTAAAATCTTCCGTACCAAAGAAATATTAAAGCAAATTTTCTAAAAATAGTTTCTATATTTTATAATATTTCTCTCTTCGTCTGCAAAATCATTAAAGTATAACCAAATCACTGTTAAGTTTTAATTCTCTATTTCATGTATAATACTGATAAACTAATTAAATCTGACGAAGTGGTTCCGATTTCTAGTTAATTTTCAGAACTGTCGAAGAGTGTCTTTTTCTTCAGTTTATCGTAAACTTCTCTAGAAAGTGTCTCATAATTTTCAAATTTTAAAATCCATTACAAATCATTTGGCATTTCTCAAATTTCCAATTGCTTCAAATTTATGATAAATGCAACGCTCTGGCCATATCAATTGGCAGAGTTGCTGTTGTTGTTGTCTGGTTTTTGTTTTAGCATATTTTAGCGTCTTATCAGGCCAATGGCAGCAAATGAGTTTGAGTTTGAGTCTGAGTTGGCGGAGTCTTGGCAACATGTTGCCGGGGAACCGTTTGGGTTGACAGTCATTTAGATTTATGGCTGATTGTCCCAGGCAGCAGAAACACAGCACACACAGCCTTTTTATAGCAACAGGCTGTTGCCGCTGTTGCTGTTGTTGTTGTGGTTGCTTTTCGCCTTATTTGCACGCAGCCGCAGTCCAATTTTTGCATGTTGTTGTACGCAGGTGAGTACAGGCACTGGAAACTTGTTTAGCAACATTGACCAATTTGCATGTGTCGCACGACGACATGGACGAGGACGTGGACGTGGTGGCTCCAGCTTCAGGTCTCTGATATTAGATATCCGAAATGCGATAAATGTCCGAGCGCCCAGGCGAGTCTTTTATTGATTTAAATGCCGCCTCTCTCTCTCTCTCCATCTCCATCTCCATCTCTCTCGGGAGATTAAGATTAAGCCGTTTGTCAACTTGTCATAATTGCAGACCACGAGCAACGGCGCCCGTCGCGATCGTCTTGTTAGCAAATTATAAAGTTTTCCGCCAACGTTTCGACGTCGCGACGCCAACGATGACTCAAGGCAATTCTGTGAAAATTTTTCATAATTTTCTGTTGCGCTGGCGCGTAGGCAGCATAAAAGGAAAAAATCCGAAAATCTTGGCACTGGCCGCCGGCAACTCCTCAACCGCAGTCCCAACTCCGGCTTCAACTTCATCAAGTGCAAATATGCAAATCTGTGCGCAAGACAAACCGTTTGCTTTGGCTTTGGCTGGTGGGTTGTAATTAAAGGAAACTTTTCAATTCTTTCCCATAACTTTACCGTTTCGAAAATATTCCATTTGATCCTCCCATTTGGTCTCCCTAAAACCATTTCAAATGCAATTTGCAAACCTTTTCTCACCGTCACCGCCGTCATCATCATCACCATCATCATCATCCCTCTCTCTACTCAGATTTAGCTTCCAGCTAGCCAAAGCCACAGAAAAAAGAAACTTTTGAAAACCCAGTAACGCCTTCTCAAAATGTTGCACACCAAAAAAAAAATAAGAAGAAAAATAAAACCCATTTTCATGGCATTGCATGCAAAAATGTGGGCAACAACATGGCATAACTGCAACATTTTCGGCTGCAAGTTTGCATTTTACGCGGCTGCCAGGCTTAATTTTCCTTTATTTTTAATATCACAAGACGAAAAAAACCCACGGCTATACACACACACAAACACACACACAGATTGGCAACGGCTGTTGGCGTGTGGCGGCCACGTCAAGATTTCCAAGCCGGTCCCCAGCACCACCACCAGGAAGCAGAAAGAGCTAAAAGGAAAAACACTCTTCGCGTATTTGCGTAGGCAAAACTTGGCTTTGCCCGCTTGTCTGACTCGCCTTTCACAGATTCTTGACTGCGCTCGGCCGTTGTTTTTTTAAATAATTAATTATTGTTTAGTTGGAAAATACTAGCCCAGAACCAGGTTCTATGTATAACTGTAATTAGAAAATTGTTTTCCCCAAAAACGGCCATAGCACACTCGCGGCAATCATGGTGCAACAACAACAACAACGCACTTGACAGCCATTACATGGGCGGAAAATGATTGCACAAATGAAAACTTGGAAGAAAAAAAAAGAGAATTGGAAATATTTATTTTTAAAAGGCCACTTGCTGAACAGCAATTTGCAGAACAAATATATCAATAAACGCTATTTCGTGCATGATTAGGCACGAACGTGCACGAAACAAACAATTTAAACATGGTAACTTGAAATCGAATAGTTAACTAGATAATTCGACTAAAATCGAATGTTATGGTTCAATTCCTATTTTACAGCCTCAAAATATTAAGTATTGTGTTTGTAAATAAAAATTGATAGACTCACTTAATAGGCATTAGTTTATGTAGAAGGTTAGTCTTAATGATTTGCGGTTAAACGGTTCTAAAGTTTTCGGTTTATTAACGGATTTTCATTAAGTATCTTGTAGTCATACTTGCAGTCATTCTCTGAGACTTTAGACAAGGGTCCGGCACGTCTCTATATTCTGGGCAAGGGCAAACTATCTAATGCAGCGCTGCCGTCACAAAGACAGTATAAGAGTGTCGCAGAGCAAACTGAATAAGGTTTTGTGCTGCTCTCAACTTCAATCATCACTGAGTGTCACAGAGAGAGATGCGCACACATACCAATGCCGGTCTCTGTTTTAGACCAACGAGTTGTGGTTAAATGTATGGTTTAGGCCCGATTTCTCAAAGGTTTCGGTTGGCCAACCACCGGCCAAATTTGTTCCTTCAGTTGACAAGCGGTCAAGTCATTTGGTTTTCTCAACAGCAGTTTCATCTGATATCGATAAATTCATTAGGGTGACTAGACTCGGTCAGTCAAACATCAAGACACATGTGCATACATCGGAACATATAACATGTAAACATAACCCCAAATTTCTTGCCCACTTTATTTGGAAATAAAGTGGTAGAATTCTCATAAAAATAGCTAGTAAAAAAGCTTACTAGTTAAACAGAATCATTCAGCTCCGAGCAGTGAAGCGGAGCACTCTCAAGCGTATTTGCGTTTTACTGATCATGTGGATCATAGGAACAGTAAAAAAGAATCAAATATGGAAAATTCGGAGAAAACTGTGGTAAAAATCAGGGATTAAAACCGAAACGATTTTCGGTATCGGTCGGGTTGTTTATCTCGGGCCATACGTATATTTCGGCAGAGGCTATATTATGGGAAACGGACAGAGGTTGCCTGTCCGTTTCCTAAACAGTTAAAAAAGGCTTTAGGCCAATATAAATGCCTTGACCGAAACAGAAATTTATTTCGGTTTTAATCCCTGGTAAAAGTTTTTTCAACCGATCAGGTTCAAACTCATTTTAAGAGATCTAAATGAAAATTCAGCAATGACTGCAATCCAAATTTTCAGGAATATTTACCAACCTGAGTGGAAAATGGGTGGTCTTGTATGAATGGCGATATGGGCGATAGTTTAGTTCCCACGGATTAGCTCCGAACTCATTTTCGATGCTAAGCATAAAAGAAATACTAGCAAGGTGACTTTAAAATTAGTTAGTTAAAATTGTTGAATGTAACATTTCAGTTTTTCAAAGCTAAACATAAAATATAAACAACATCATACTAAAATTCTGGGAAATCGCTAAAATTGAAACAAAATCTTTGATTTTGTTTTTCATTCGAAATCCATTGAAAAATCGTCTTACTAAAATGCGAGCAAAGCGTCGGGTACAAGGTAATATTTTGAAGAGTATAGCGTTATTTGTTATTTTTTCCTAATTTGTAATTCCTTTGCTTTATTCAGAGCTCGCCAAATATGGTCAAACCGTTTTTTCTACGAAGTCTGCTTAACAAATTAAACAGACTCACTCTCTCTGAACTGAACACTTGTGTGTGTTTCTCTCATGTTTGCTGTTTCATGGTTCTCAATGAAGGGAACACATGAAGCTGTCTTACGATGGCAGCTTGAAGGGGATAAATTCGTTCGGTTATTAGCACCCGAGCATAAGCAACTAAGAAAAACGAGCCAAGTGTCAGCTCAAAGTGTCTGTTGTATTACAGACAAGCACGCATACACACTTGCTGTTTACTGAGGCTCATGCGCTTACATGCGCAAAAGACACTTTCGGTAGAATTTGCTCAGTAAAGTGTTTTCAGGAAAGAGAGCGAAATAAACTCTCGTTGGTTGAGCAAAGAGTGCGGGCACAAAGTCATAGTTAATATGTATGTCATTTCAGTTACCTTTTTTAGGGTGTCTTAGGGTAACTTAGGGACCAGCTCTGGTTTAACTCTCGTTTCCCAAATTTGGTTTTTCCTTCATTTTTTGTATTCTTAGTAATACATCGGTAATCCTTCCCCGAAACTGTTCTTTTGGTTTTTTTTTTCATATATTAATATGGGGTTTCTGAGTTCAATGCAGTTTCTTTCGGTGTACAGTAGTTGTTTGTGTTCTGGTTTGATTCTCTGAGGCAAAGTTTATATCATTTGATGCATAAATTATGGACTCAGTTAGTTTAAGTTTGAGTTTCTTTTTTAATTCAAGTTTGGAATTGGAAAAAACAGATCTGTGCTAAAAAATTAGGTTAAAAATATTTTGAGTGAAGCTCGACCATTCTTAGCATCAACAGGGCATCAAAACCAATATGTATTTAAAAGCCTGCTCTGCTGGGAAATCAAATATTTCCCACTTCACACATACTCAGCCTTACAACCCACGTAAGTCTTAGGCATTTCTGATGTGGTAGCTTTTTGCCGTTCAACGAGTTTGTCATAAAATTAATTTAGCTTTTTAGCTGGTTAGTTGATAGGCACTCAAAGAGTTTTGTGTCTCTGCCACCAGAACCAATCCAGAAACTGGCTGCAAGCAAGTGTCAAGCAGTCGGGCAATGGCTTAAGTTGATTTTCTTCCTTCTATATTTTTTTTCTCTCCCTGTAATTTATTGCACTTTTGCCGGGGCAAATGGGGAAATGCGATATGCCAATCACTTGAGAGTGCCAGCGACACTTTCCAAGAGACGCCGAGCATCCGAGTCTCAGTCTCTCTCTCTCATGGAGGCATGCATTTAAGATAAGGCCTCAACTTGTCGTATTTTCAACATTATTTACATTTGAAGAGCCGGGCCATCATTTGGTGTGTGTTTGGGTTCGAATTACAGCCATAGAATTGTTTACAAAGACAAACATTGCAATCAGAATTTAGAACTGGGTTAGACCAGGGTGCGGCCGTGCCCCCCCACACATGATGAAGAGAATCTCCGGCGAGTAAATATTTAAATGGTGACGCACCTTTTGTGTGCCGGTGGGAAATGCAAATGGCGGCAGGTCTTTGAAATTGAAAATTCTTAGAAAATGTCAAGTCATGCCTTATATCGTTTCTTCCCAAAGAAAATTAATTAAAAACCGCAGCGGCTATTAATCAAGCGAAAGCGAGACGCAAGAATTTTTGCATACAGACAGCTGAGTGATCTTTGTCCAAGATTGATGCACATCGCGTGCAGACGAGGCCTCGTCCTTTCTATCTACTTGATCTTCTCTGTTCGAGCCCAGCACGATCATTAATAAACCGCTGTGAGCTGTCAATAAAAATCAATGTCCAATGCTTCATGGCGTGCAAAATGCAGACGCAGACGATCAACGTGATCAGTGCTGATCGGGCAGAGGATCAGTGTAAGATCTCAAAAGATTGACATTGTTTGGCACTCGACTGGCTCTCCGTTTTGTGACAATTGCCAACTTCTGACGGCTGATGAGTTAATTTTCGAACGGAAATGGTAATCGTTGCGGGGGTTTCTTAATACTTTCTTGGAACTAGTGTAAATATTTGGCTAAGTAAACATTCCCAGGAAAAAACCAGAGTGAAGCTCAGTCGTGTCGCTTTATAAACAAAAATTCAATAATGCATAAATATGTGAAGTAAAAAAACCGGAGGAGACGGCAGGAGAAGCCTTTGGGGTAGCCGGCTGCAGCATAAAATAATGATGATGAAAATGTTGCTCAGGCTGAAGAAGGCCCAGGCGGCTCTGACAATGATGAGGCATGATGACAGACCAACAAATCGAAGGAAGGCAACAGAATGCGCCCATATCGCGGGGATGAGTATGAGTCGAGTTGCTGTTCGTTCGCCTGCAGGCCAAAGTTGCCACCGATGTTGCTGTTGCTGCCGCTGCTGCTGCTGTTGGTGGTGGTGGTGGCATCGACAGCAATCGTCATCGTTACCACAACAGTGGAATGTATTGTAAAACATAAACACAAAAGAGCAAGCACATGGATGGCAGCGCAGACAGCGAAAACACAGCAATTGCAACTAAGTAAGGGTACGAAAAAAATAACATAACAGAAGAGAAGAGTCCAAACGTGATGGGAGAATTTCTGTAATGGGGAATGTACGCAAAAACAAAGGGGTTTATGGCGGGTACAAAGTTATGATGAAGTGGTAATCGTTTCAAGCAAAGGGCCTGTTGAAGCTTCGCTGCACTAACTTGGCTTGAGCGATTGGGAAAGGAAAGACAAAGCTAAGGAAGCTGTCCTGCAAATTAAAAAAAAATAATTTAATTTCTTAGTTTATTTTTTTTAATTCTAAAAAGTTCAAAAATTTTTATTCACAGTAAACAGACTTAGAAAAAATAGAGGTGGCAACTCTATAAGCATTTTAAGTAACCAAAAAGTAACAAATTATAGTGGAATATTCCGGCAAAACTTCGACAAATTAAGCATCTTTTATAGTTTTTAAATAAATTATTGAGGTGGAAACTCTATGAAGTTGCAACTCTAGAGGTGGCAACTATTTAATGTGATTTTATGCTACAAACAAAAACTACTGTTAGTGCTTGAACCATTTTAAACAAAAAGTTTTGTCTTAATATAAAACTAAAAACAGGGTGGCAACCCTGTAAATATTTTAAGTAACAAAAATAGAGCTACTAAGTTATGAAGTGCAGAGCATTCCTGTAAAAATAAGAAAAAAAACACATATTTTTTATTCTTAACTAAATTATGGAGGTGGCAACCCTATGATCACGTGCTATGCTACAACAAAAGCTACTGGTAGTACTTGTACCAGTGGGAAAAATATATATTTATACTCATTTTAAATTGTTAAAAATTAAAAACAGTGTGGCAACTCTATAATTTTTTAAGTTCATGTACAACTGAAGAAGGTATGATTAGCCATCTGAATTGAATTATTTTAGATAACTTTAATTAAAATTAGCAAGCTACCGTTAGCAACTTTATACTTTTTACACAGTGGCAACTCTGTTAGATATTTTGAATCAATTTTGGTCAAGCAAAAAACAGTGCAACTTGTTTAAAAAATCATCTAAAGCAATTGAAACTACTCTTTTCTATGAGCACAGATACAATTGAAGAATATGTGTATTTATCTTGAAAATGTACAGGAAAAAAGTGAGCTACAACCCTACGAATTCCACAAAAACATCCACCAAAACTGAAAACTTAATGGATACATTCTTGAAACAGTACTGTATAGCCAACCAGCTCTTTTTGTTGTATCAATGCAAGAGTTGCTTACAACTGTGAACAAACGCAACTTTTTGGGACCTCGAGCCAGCTAAACTCGCTGCTAATCATCCATCAAAACTCTAAAATATGCGCTCAAAAAGTGTAAATCTCAAATATATTTTGAGTTAAACTTTTCCAGGTAATACAAAAATATATTTGCAGTCAATTTCTACGCGAAACTTATTTCTCAAAAGCAATATACGGCTCTGCCTCAGATTCAAGAGGTCATAAATTCTTGATAATTGTAAAAGAACTATTGGGACAAATCTTTTATTTTAGTTTAATCTTTAACTTTCTACTGCCACAAAAGTTTTCAAAAGTGGACTCTATTTATTGGTTATAGTTTTCTTTTTCTATTTTTAGGCTTGATTCAGATGACATAAAATTTTTGGCAAATTCATTCAAATAAGTGTTTTTCATAAACATTCAGATTTTAAAAACAGACCAAAAGTGATTCTCTAATTTTCAGAGCAGTTCTTAGGAAATCAGCCTTAAGGTTTCAGTTTGCTGCTTAGTTGGCATATTGATAATTATAATCAGTTATTTTCAAACTTTCTTGACGTCCTCTTGTAAAGAATTGAGCAGCATCTCGAATAATTTAAGAAAATTACTAGCTCTTTAAGTTGCCTAATAACAAGTTGGCAGCACCTTATGTAGCTTAAGACAATTAAAAGGCTTTTTAAGCTGCCTTAAAACAAGTTGGCAGCACTTGATTATATTTTAGAGTCATTTTTATTATAGATTGGCAGCACTTTAGTTAGGCTTAAGACTCCAGAGATGAGATTTTTGAATTGCCCTGAAACAAATAGGCAAGCTTAAGACAAATAAGTGCCTTTTTAGAATACAATAATAATACTTTAGGTAATTTAACACAATTATCAGCTTTCTAAATTGCCTTAAGCAAGTTGGCAGCCCCTTAAGAACACATTGGTAGTACCTTAGGTAATCTAAGATAGCTTTATAAGAAGCCTTAAAAGAAGTTGGCAGCACATGAGATTATTTAAGAGTCAATTTTCGATAGATTGGCAGCCACCTAGGAAGCTAAAGACAATTTATACGAATTTCGGAATTGCCTGGAAAAATGTAGGCAACTCCTTAAGGCAGATAAGTGCCTCTTAAATATGCATTGACAGTAACTTAGGTTATTTGAGATAAGTTTGCTAGCTATGGCTTAACAATAGTTGGCAGTGCTTTAAGGAAACTTAAAGTATTAGCTTTACTTAATCATCTCACCAACTTTACTGATTCAATTATGCCAGCACATAGACATCGTCATTTTAGACTCAACTTGATAGGCTATTCACATTGAGCACATCTAACAACCAAAATCATGATTCATAGAAATTTGCTCGGTCAAAATTTGAAATGTTTGTTGCATATTTCTATAAGACACTGATCCACTTAATAGTTGGAAAAAAAACAAAAATTTTAAAAAGTTGTCAGAGCAAAAAGTTATTAAGCATTTTAACTCAGGATGTGGGATGTTTGATGAAAGATGTGCTCAGTGTAAATAGCCTATAATCCTGCAGTTTTACGTTTCAGTTATGTTTCAGTTTTTCAGGGCTGAGCAGTGGGAATAACTGAATTCCCATGAAACTTCCCCTTGAATTCAGTACTGAAATCATGAATAATAGACTGTACCAGCCCTTCCATTTCAGGGCTGACTCATTTTTTTCAGTTCTGAGCCGAACTGAAGGGTAGCTTTTGGGCCGCAATTTAGTTAGCTTAATTAACTTAGTTAGTTTCTTTAAATTGACTAAAAAAAAGGGGCCGTGTGGCTCAGCGGGTATTTTGTGCGATCGCTGCGCAAGAGGTCGCGGGTTCGATTCCGCCTCGAAAAATCTAATGAAAAGTTTTTCATTTCAGTATAAAAACTTACTTACGAAATGTCACCCTCTTTCTGTTGGCGCCAGCTTTAGAGTAATTAGCCATTAAGAAGCTTCTCAAACTGCCGTTTGGCAACACCTTAAATAGCTCAGAAATATTTTTGTATATTTTTAAGCTATCTGAAAACAAGTTGGAATCACTTTAAAGCATTGTAAACTACCTTCTTAAGTCACTTTAGAGCCTTTTTTCACGAAAGTTTAAGTAAACTTAATCACATTTTTAAACATTCGGTCTTTTTTTACAAATTCCTTGAAATTTCGCAATCACTTCAGAAAATCATCTCACCAACTTTACTGATTCAATTATGCCCACACGCATAAACATCGTCATCGTCATCCTCATCATCGTTGACCCTGTCGGAGCGGAGTATGTCTGTCTATCTACCCCACCACACTGGCACACTGGCAACAAAAAAAAAACCGTTCAGCCGTCGGGCAGAAATTAATTTTTCATAATTTTTTGCGCCCTTTTTGTTGTTGCTGTTGCTGTTATCGCAACTTGTTTCCCTTTTTGCCCTTAACTTTTGACTTCACAATGTTATTTTGGCCCAAAATCCTGGGCCCCTCCTTCGGGTCAAGGTTGTGCGAGCGATTATTAAAGTTAAGTGATTTTTATAGAGCTTTAATTGGGCAAAGAAAATGATTACAAACGAGGCCTAGGGCGGCTTTGGGCGATTGAAGCCTTTGAGGACCGAACTTAATTACTCACGGTAGCAAAAAGCATATTTCTCTTCTTGTTTTTTATAAGGGAGACGGTGAGTGACTCGGTGACTCGGTCCAGGTGCGATGTGGATAATTCACGGCCAGCGCAAAACTGTTGACACCGTGACGTGACAACATGCAATGTAAATCGTGTGACACGATGCGGTTGCTAAAAGAGCGAAACATGACCAGGAGGGGTTAAGTGTATAAATTAAATTTTATCTCAAAAAAAAAAACAAAATAAAAGCAAAAATAATAAGAAGGGGAAATAGAAGTTGCATTAAGTTGGCTTAGCACATTTTCACGCTTACCTGCACCCACATACAATAACTCACAGTACGAGTCCAAAAGCAATAACAAAACAAAAGCCCCTTCTGACCAGAAAGTTGTACAATTTCGCATTGGCAGGGATAATCCCACACAGAGTCAGGTAAAACCCACATACACACACACACACACATCGAAATCTATATAGGAAAAAGTATTTATGATTATATTTTTTTCCAGCTGCTTTTGATGTTAAAAACAAAAAGAAAACACACAACTTTACTAATAAAATTTAACAGTACGAAGCTGCTTAATTTTTACGATTATCTGTTTTACAGACACTGGAGGAAGCAAACAATTTTCATTTAATGTGCAAAGTTTTACTCGAACTTAAAATGCTGCCTAATTGAAGCAGGGCAACAAAGAAAAGGCGGGAAAATTGTTTCCAAAAAGAAGAAATAAGCAAGGTCAAAGGCAATTTGTGCCGCCGCCGCCAAGACAAGACAAGCGGGAAAAATCTGTCTTTAAAGCCAGACTTTTGCGTAGGTAGAGAAACTCAAACAATAAACGCAACAAGAAACGCATTCTCAAGATTCAGGCGAGGTCATAAATTTTCTAGAAAAGAAAACACACAAAATATAATAAAAACCAAATAGTCGAAAAAGTATCGCTTCGAACAAACAAAAGATGCATTTCGACACACGCACACACTCGGAGCGTCAGATAGAGAAAAGAAATAGAAATAAAAGAAGTGGAAAAAAGGTTCTAGATCTAGGTAGGTAGGCGGTTTTAAGTTGGGTGTGTGTGTGTATATCTAAAGTATCTCAAAGATACATATGCAGGTGTTAGGGACGGAGGGACTATTTTGAGTGAGTTGAAAGACTCAGCTAGATGATGGTCAAAAATGAGGAAATACTCAAAAAGAAAATAGTTAAGATAAAATTAAGAAAAAAAGTTATATTTCTTAGTCGGGACTTACACGATGAAGCAAAACTTTATAAAGTTTTCTCAGTTGGCGAGAGAAACAGATGAGATTGTGGACCTTTCGCTTATAAGTTCTATTCATTTTCCCTTGAAGTTCCGGCCTACTAAGAAAACTTCATGAAGTAAGCTTCATTGTGTAAGTCCCTATGTAAATATTTGTCATTTTTAAAAAGCTTTCAAATATAAAAAATAATTACAATAAACTTCAGAAACAAATTTGGTCTATTTCAAACTAATGAGTAAAACTCAGAAGAAAAACTTGCCTAAATTAATCGATAAATCGTAAGTCGAAATGTCAATTGGTTTTCTTTTAATATATAACTTTACAAGAATAACAATTTTACATCTCCTGTTGATCCAACCTGCTGCCTGCCCTTGAACAAACCCTATAAGTAAATATCATTTACTTCCATTTCATCTTGCCCATCTGCCTAACTTCTTCTTCCTTTATACTGACACTGACACTTGATGAGCCCTGTCATAACATTAGATCCCCTGAGCTAAAGCTAAAGCTCATTAGTCTTGAGGGGGAAACTCTGTTTACTTTTGCTTATTACGATAAACATTCAAAATAAATAAATAAAAGTTTACTTTAACTTGTGAGCTAAAAATGCACTTTAACTTAATTTGGACCCAAGAAAGAAAAAACCGAAAAGAACTTTGCTCTAATTGATTGATTGATGGATTGAGCGAGTGAGTGATTGACTGCCTGTTAAAGCAGCCATATGCCAAAGTCGGAGGTGTCAAACAAAGTTTTTTCTCTTCTTACTGAAATATTTATTTGACTTGCTGAAATCATTTTTGGGGGGAGACTTTTTCGGCTGGTGTAAGAAATTCGATGCGCTTAATGAAAGCGACACTTGGAGATATTTTAACATATGACTAATCAAAAAATTATGAGACGATTTGTTACAGCAAACTATTAAAATCCATTGAGTTTAATGAGAGGGCAGACATTGTGGTCGTATTGTGAATGTGCGGAAGAATGGAACTTGATTGAGATGTGGGCAGAAATAAATAAGCTGAGATATGTGAAACGAATTGGATAAAGAAAATGAAATCAAATACGCTAGAGGAATGGAATGGAGACCAGATGTAGTGTAGGAAATTTGTTCCATAATTTTACTTTAGAATTTTAAAGTATTGCACTAGAAACGGATCTTTATGAAATTTTGACAGTTTATTTATGACTACATATACAAAAGAACTGCATCAATGCATTTGGTCGAAAGGACCTATATCAGCCACTCGACGTAGCTTTGACCTTGGGGTCGTATTTCCGGATACATAGGCGAATCCTGTTGGTCACATCTTTGATATTTTTGGCCTTCCAGTTGTTTTTGTAAACGGCAGCACTCAAACTTCCAAAAAAATCTTCAACTGGACGACACTGCGGCAAGTTTGTTGGGTTTGGAACAA
Source organism: Lordiphosa collinella (assembly GCA_018904265.1). Taxonomy (NCBI): domain Eukaryota; kingdom Metazoa; phylum Arthropoda; class Insecta; order Diptera; family Drosophilidae; genus Lordiphosa; species Lordiphosa collinella. Next base: position 770,800 of record JAEIFV010000005.1, on the reverse strand, counting down.
AAGGGATAATAGCAAAAAGGCGATATTGGTTGCACATCCACCGACATTGAGATTAGACAGTTTGAATTTGGTCAGGTGTGTAATTTGGTGCTCTTTGCTTAATTATTAATTTAAAACTATTTTTTTTCGGCACTTTACTGATGTGTTGTTGGCTGCAATTAAATTTTCTGGCTACATCTCGTTGACTTATGTTGTCTTTGTCGTTAAAAAGATGGGCTAGCTTTCTGACAGCTTGGCCGATCATAATGTTTGCATTCCGACCACTTCCAACGTGTCTTTTTATTATTTTTCAATTCAAAATACTATAAATAGTGCGTTTGGACTTGCCCTCTTGGTTAAAATGGTTTACTGTAAACACTTTACCTTTGTCAGCGAGCATTTAGTAGAATTTTACAACGCTCACGAAGACGGACTTGCTCGGACGGCTTGATGGCGACTACTTTTCAAAATTTTTGTCAGGAAGGCATGAAAACGTCTTGACTGGAGAACAAAGAGAAAGAAAAGTCATCCCGAAAGCTTTTATGTAAAGCTCAGCTAAGGGCGCGCTCTCTCAAAATTTGTGCAGTTTTTTAGTTGTCACCAGTTATGACAATGCAATTGTTTACTCGAAAACCGACTCGGAATTCGGAACAGGGCCGAATAACTCCAAAAATATTTAGTGAGCATTCTTTTGTCTTTACTTACTACGAATTTTTGATATTTTAACTCTTTTATAAAAGACTACAACATAGAGAAATAACCAATCTAAGTCCAAAGGTTTTTTCTCGAAACCGAAAAGAAATAAATAGTATCAAAAGTCATCAGAAACTAAAAAAAATCTCAACCCAAGATTACATTCTACAAAGTTGATCTAGAATTAGGAATCTTGGTTAAAAATGGTTTATACTCGACCTTAAGGTGAAACCATCTTCTTTTTAAAGTCTACACTCTACTTTCAGCCAAAATCAATTAAGTATTTTTGAATTGAATTGCTAAAGTTTTATTTCAGAAACACATACACTGAAAGATTTTAGGATATTAACTTGATCTTGTCGGGGGCTATAGAGCCTAGGATCAACCAAATGGGATAAGTTAAGCACTCAACAAGCAAAAAGCTCGGTGGTGCAGATGGTAAGAGTGTTGACTTAGAAAGCTTTAGAGAAAATTGTGTGAGTGTTAAGAAGATAAGATTGAGAGATGATATATCATGTTTTTCATATCGTGTTGCTACTTTTATGGAGTATACCTCCATTTATTTATATTTTTCAATGAAACATAAGCACCAGTAACCAATAATCTTCATTATTATAAATCGTGTGAGGTTTATCATGAATATTAGGAAATTGATCTCTCTCTCTCTCTCTCTTAATATATGGGGTATTATATCTTCACATTTTACCAATTTCTAGTATAACAGACATTTTTTCCCCAAGTTTTTTATTCTTTGATTGTTCATTACTTACACTACTATTGTGACTTCACGGAACAGATTTTAAGGCTCTATTTTCTCAGTAACTTCTATGTTTTCCCTCATCTCTTCATAGTCACACACTTATCTCTGTGCGTCAATTTTGGTAGTAAATTAGATTTATGAAGTACTTTTGACAATATTTATATATAGTTGTAGAAAAACTAACGAAGTTATTAGCTTTTAGCTTTATTAGAAAATTGTTAAATATGCGACTTAAGTACTTATCTACACTTGCTACTATCATTTATAACTCTACAGGATTTAAAACTCAAAACAAAGAGGCGAAGCCCTTTATCAAATCTTCTTGATACTCTAAACTCATTATATAGTTTGATCTTTAACAACTGAACCACAAAATTGTCTTCATAATAATCTGAACTCTTAAGAAACTAGATCAAATTTCGCTATTTCATTCCTTCTACACCTCCTATTTACCCTTCTACAATTGTCATCTATTAAATCTTCCTCTAAATCAAAAAAATTATATGAGAATTTGGCAAATTTTGAGAATTTTCAGATCGTTTGATTAACACCATCCGTCTATTTAACTGTCTTCTCTGATCCGCTTGACGGCTTAGCTATTATACCCCACAGATTTGTATTATATCTGTGTAATATTAACAATTTGTTAATTTGATTGCACTTTAATAAATATGCTTACAACACTGTAAATAAATGCATGAAATATAATTCTGAAACTTACAGATCCCAATGCCACATTTTGTACATCTCCTTCATATTTTTTTAAGAAAACTAAACCCAAGTGCAGCTAATGCTCCTCTGTTTGATTGCCATTTTGCTCAGCAAATGACTTCCGTTACAGACACAAATTATAATGTAAATCGATGCAACATGAACATGAAATATAATTGAATTGAAAATGTTGCCACACACAGCAGCAGCGGCAGCAGCAACTGCAGCAACAGAAAACTGACAAGCGACAGCAGCAGCAACTATCCAAGCAAAGGGCAAAATGCTAATAAATGCTAAAAAAAACTCTAAACACAACATTGTGGCTCGTTTGGCGACTCGAGGACGTCATGTAACATGTAACTGGGCATCAAATATGGATAGACCAAAAGCACCGAGCTAGAGAGAGCAGCAATATATCATCAAAGTGGATGATCGTCAAGCGGAGAGGGCAGGCGGGAGGGGAAAATCAATGCAATTTCTATTTGTAAATGACCAAAATGAGCAGGAAAAAAAGAAGCAGACTGCAACATGTGGCTGTTGTGGCTGTTGGGCTGCTGTAACTGTTGAGACCACCTTGAAGATGCCACCACAGCAGAGTTGTGCTGTTTTTGCATTCATTTGCCGAAAGAAAATCTATTTCGATTCGCCATAATTAATAAACACATGGCAAAACAATTTATCAGGTTGCTGCTGGCAAATCGATTAAGCAATCTCTCTGGGGAAGGAATTAAAAAGAGGCAGCGGCAGCAGCAGCAGCATTGGCAGCGGCATGTGTGAGAGTAAAAATATGAAAAACCCAACGAACCCAACCGAGGACCAGGCAACTTGTCTTCTCTTTTGGCATATTTGTTTTCCTTTGCTTTACTTTGGCGGCTCCACAACAAAAAAAAATTCAATTTAAAAATTATTGCTGCACGGCAGCAACATGTGCCTTCGCCTGCCCCCACCACCTCCCCCTAAAACATGTTGATTATTTTAAAAACGACAACAGAGTCGCCTTGTTGCTGCCGTACGCAGCAGCGGCAGCAGCAGCAACATAATTTGTTGCCAGCAACATCATGGTCATGTTTTTCATGGAGGGGACCCTTGGCTTTAGTTTAATTTCGCATTTCTGCATTCTCGCATTTGGCATTTGTGCTCATTTGCATTTTACTGTCAAATTAATCCAATTTACAGGAGTAGAAGATTGGGTTTGGCTGTTGTTAGGGTCTACGCAAAATGCTGCCTGCCAAAACGAACAACATAATTACCGTTAAGAATTGTGCGCGAGCAGGCAACAAAGCAACAGACAACAAACAGAACGTTTTGGGCCTCCTTAATTGCCTTGGCCAGTGCAATGTTTTGACCATCCCATTGGGTGGAGATGGCGAGAGAGAGGAGAGGAGGAGCAGACGCAGGCAGCTGCCGCCTTTGCCGTTGCTGCTGCCTGTGGCCAAGTGCACGATTTTCTGCCTTCTGACTCGCATTAGCAATATGGGAAACGAATCGCTGACCAGCTTCAGGTACTCCACTTGGTTAGAGATGGACAAGTGAGTTCAAAGTAAAAGATGCTGCTTGAAATGTGAATTAATTTAAATGAAATTCTAAAGGCAAAGGAAGTGACACTTTAGATAAGAACAAGAGATATTCCTCTGATTCTTCATAATTCACATTTACGATATTGAAAATGCGATGTTTATTTAATGTTTTCTCTAGAGAAAGGTGGTTACAATGAGCTGTTTACTATATTAGAAAGCCGGTAGTATTAAGGTGCTTACGATATTGAACATTCGGAAGTGTTTGAAATATTGCAAATAAGTAAGTATTGCGTTATTAAAAAATTGGGTGGCTCGGCGGTGTTAGCTATGTTGCAAGTAGGGTAGAATGCGGTGTATACAATGTAAAAATTACTAATGTAAAGCTAACGATATTGGAAGTATGGTGCTAACGATATTGAAAAAATGTTTTTCGATATTGAAAATTTGGTGCTTACAACATTGAAAATATGGTACTTACGATATTGAAAATATGGTACTTATGATATTGAAAATATGGTACCTACGATATTGAAAATTTGGTACTTACGATATTGAAAATATGGTACCTTCGATATTGAAAATATGGTACTATTGGTGTCTTTGTTGTACTTCTATTTGAAAATGCGGTGCTTACGATTTTTAAATTTTGCGGTGTTTGCGATACTGAAGAAACTTTGGTATTGCAAATTGAAAAAGCGGTGGCAAGAAGGTGTAAGCAATAATGAGAACTAGAAACTAATGCGGTGTACAAAATATACAAAACTGCGGTGCAAAAAAAAAATTTTTAATTTCGACACATGTTTGAATTTACGATATTGAACATTTGCGATACTAGAAAGAATGAAGTAGTGCCAGTGGTTAGGCGGTGCTTAATTTACTGAAAATAAGGTAGCAATATGGCTTATTAAAAATACTTAGGTAGTGCGGTACTTCCGATATTAAAACTTAAAAGCTTACTATAATGAAAATTCTATAGTTATTTGAGGCTTACGATATTGCACATTCGGCAGTGTGTGCGACATTCAAAATTAGTAAGTATTGCCATATAGAATATGCGGTGGTTAAGCGGTGTTTATTATACAAATTTGAAGTAATGTGGTGCTTGCGATGTGGAAAATGCGGTGGTTAAAAGCTGAAAACTACATTATTTCAAATGTAGTAATGCGGTTTATAAAAACTCTCTACTTATTTGAGGCTTACGATATTGAACATTCGGCGGTGTTTGCGATATTCAAAATAGTTTGGTTGTGCAAAATTGAAAATGTGGTGTTCAGGAAGTGTTTACTATATTGAGAATAAAGTAGTAGAAAACGAAAGGCTTACGATATAAAAAAATTCGATAGTAATTTGGGTCTTACGTACTAGAAAATGTTTTGAAAGTAATGTGCTTACAATTTTAGATGTATAATTAGGTGTTCAAGGCAATAAAAATGTGAAAGTAATGCAGTAATTACATTGTTTAAATTGTGATAAAATAGAGGTGTTTAAGATATTCCAAATGCAATGCCTAAGACATGGAACAGTTCGTTAATAATGCGGTGCTTGCGAAAGTAAAAAAAGTAAGTAAAGCGGTGTTTATGATATTTCAAAGGCTGATTTGATTTGATGATTTGACATGTTGAAAAGAGGCAATTTGTATAGATCAAACCGCTTTGTTTGAAGATAAGTGCATTCTATACTCTTTAGCCTTCTCAACCAACCAATTTAGACACTATTTATTTTGATACAGCTATTGTTAAAAAACAAATTTTTTAAATAAGTTTCATTATTTTTTCACCTAAATTTTAACTTGCGATCACCTTCTCCTCCCTAGCAGTGGCAACATAGCTGCATGTGCAACATGTTGCTGTTGCCTTTTGGTTGTCTTGCCTGCTTGCTAGCTGCCTTGTCGACTCTAACCTGGACATTGGCCGCACGTATCGATCGCATTCCGCGTTCCTAATTCGCTAGCATTTTAGCTGCAGCCGCAGCAGCAGCAGCAGCTTCTTTACCATATTCAGCAGATAGCAAAGACTTGCGACTTGACTGTCGCAAATCAGATACAAAAAGGTAAAAGCGAGCGCGAGGAGAGATAAGTAGAAGAAAATGGGGGAAAAAGAAAGACAAAGCTGGACTTGGACCGGGGCCAAGCCCGTACTGAGTGTGCTTAGCATATGCAGATGGTTTGCCGGTTACGCACGCTTGATTTGCCACAAAATATTTGCATACGTTAGCAAAATATATTAAAAACCCAAGACTCGCCAGCAGACGAAACGAAATATGTTAAACGCGTGACTAATGTGAGAACGTTCCATGAGATACATTCGCTTGATCAATGATCAGACACCGACACTAACCCCAAGAGTTGGCTAATTAGCTATGCAAACTATGAGATACACAACACAAGATATCAGGTATCAGGCTGGGTATTTGCAAAAACGAAAGAAATAACAGCAAGGCATGCCTCCCGGCCGCCACATGCGTGTAATCCATGGTGTCTTTTTTCTTCTTTTTGTTATTTTTCGTTTTTAGGAAAGAAAGTTTAACTCGATTTACTTCCAATTAGCTGCCATTTTGGGTTTGTGTGTGTGTGTGTGTGTGTGTGGGCGCCAAATTTGTAGCTTGGTCTATATGAAGGCTGTAATTTCAGTAAACACCGATATTGAAACTAAGTGGAGTCGACTGACTGGTGGAAGAATTGGCGAAAGATGTTGGAGTTTAGCGAACGCTTAAGCCAACAGATTTGTCTGCACTGAATATGATAACTGTTAATTTGGCCAATACTTAGGATCAATTTGAGCTCTAATCAAATCTGAAACAGCTGCATTAGTTACTTTGTTGAGCTGAGAAATTCCTCATCTTTGGTTTACGTTATAAGTCTCAAAATTCCCAAAACTCAATGATTTGTCTATTGAATAATTTTTTTTTTAGAGAGACTGCATTAAGCGGTGAGGGCTCAAACTGTTTCCCTTGTACTAAGCTTTAGAGTTTTATGGGCTCAAATCAATCAAATTTGGTACCTTTTTTATTTAGTCTTATTTTGTTTCAAGAATTTATTACGGCTAAAACGGCTATTAGTTAATGGGCTTTGTTATACAGTTAAATATACAATCTAAAAATATGTTCAAAAAACTTAAAATAGTTCGAAAAGTACTTCATAAAGGGTTTTCCATTAGGGACATTACAGTCTGGTATCTTTATATGAAAGCGCCCTTAAACCTTTATATCCCAGAAAAGTCTCAAATCAAATCATATTAGAATTTTGAACTAGCATCAAGTATTTTCTTATTTACTTATTGACAACGTCTGTACTCGAATCAAGTACAATAATCTTCATTTCTTTACTGAGTGAACATAAAAATAATGAATTAGTTCCAGGGATTAATACCGGTACGAACCGAAATGAATGTTTCGGTAAAAGGTTCTATTTCGGTTTTTAATTTATTTCGTTTTTCGGTTTCGATACGGTACCCAGTTTTTTATTTCGGTATACCGGTACGTACCGATATAAATAAAAATTGTTAAATATTGTAAAAAGCTAATTCTGAGATAAGTCCATATCATTTTATTCCTTTATAATATAAAGAAACAATATTCAACATTAAAGTTTCAGTCGTTTGACATTTAAAGTAAAATTATGAACGATTTTCACATTTCGTATTACTTTACAGAAAGTACTTACTTTTGAAATCTCATACAATTCTGGGAACTCATAAAGTGTTTCTTTAGATCGTATGGCTGGCAAAAGGCCTTAGATCAGTGAGAACATTGGAAAGGTCGCTCTCCTGTATGCGTACGGATATGCCTCTTCAGAGAGTCTTTTTGGAGGAAGGACTTCGAGCACTGAGGGCAATTGAAGGGTTGCTGGCCGGTATGAGTAAGTAGGTGTTTATTTAGAATGCTCTTTCGGCCAAAACACATTGAACATTCTGAGAATGAGTGAGGTCGATCGCCAGTATATGAAAGTTGGTGTCGCTCCAGATTGCGTTTATCTCGCGAGTGTGAGTACGTTGATGTGTTGATTTCGATTGCGTCTTGTGTAAAAGGTCTTCGAGCACTGCGAACATTGGAAGAGCCGCTTACCAGTATGAGTAGGCAGGTTTGCCTTTAGAGAGCTCCTCAGGGCATAAGACTGTGGGCACTGGGTACATTTAAAAGGGCGTTCGCCAGTATGCGTGTGGAGGTGCTCCTCCAAAGGTCTTCGAGCAGTGGAGACATTCGAGCGTTGGTGTCGCTTAGTGGTTAGTGGTAAAGGTCATTGGGCAGAGGGAACACTCGAAAAGCCGCTCTCTGCTTTGTGGGGGTCCTTTCTACTGTGGTCTGCTCGTTTAAGCGCTTCAGACTCTGCTCCAATCGCCGCTTGAAATTCGAAACAATTCTTGCCGATGCCAAGCAAGAGGGACATATGTGTTCAGGTAGATCTAGAGCAGACTGGCCAAGCAAACGCGGCATAGCTCGGCCACAGTTAGTCCCCGTATTATGTGGTTCATTCCACAGACATAATCTCTGTTAATTGCAAATGGAATGCTTCCAAAGAGTTAAAATAGAAAAAGTGTAATATATTTCGAGATCAGTGTGACCGTATGTGGCAAGAGTAAAAATACTGATTTGAGCTAGGCGCTAATCGAATGCTAATATGAAAGACAACTGAATTTTATATGCAAGTACGTAAGTATGTATCTGTTCCGGTTCCGATACTTGATTTAAACTTAACTTAATTGTTATATCCGTCTCAAAACTTGTACTTAAAATAAAAATATTGTATTTCCATCAAGTATTTTCTAACAATCCGTTCTATTGATACCTTTTGTACTTGATTCAAGAAGAAAACTCTTGATTTTCATAATGTTAAAAACTTCAAGTACTGCTACTCCCATCAAGAAATACTTTTGCAAATATTTGCGGTAACTCAAACAGGTCCAGCGGAGAGTGGTGCGTCTTAGTTTCGTTTTATTTAAATGTTGTGTCTCAAGTTGACTTCCTTCCTGTATTGACATCACTTTTCCCCCGCGCCACATTCGGTGTCTGTCTCTAATAACAGCAATTTGTATCAAGAGGGTCTCCTCTTCCATTAAAGCGCTTAGCATTTTTGATTTGCTCTTGGTTCTTCTCTTGTGCTGCTTCTTGATTGAGTTTATTTTGTGTAAACTAAGCTGCTGGTATCATAAAAAAAAGAAATAATAGGCTCACTGAACATTGTTAAAATTTTTGTTGTTCATAATTATAAGCTTTTGAGCAATTAACTACCAAATATGGCTAGTGTCATAATTCTTGTCAAAAGCCAACCCCCAGGGTAAAAAAAAAACTGCATAATATTTCTGCTGATTGAAATCAACTTTGGCATGAAATCAATCATCGCCAGAGACGACAGCGGCTGGGCAGCCCTTTTTTCGCGTCGCGTCGCGTCGGTTGTCCTGCCTTTGTTGCTTATCCGACTTGGAAATCTGCCGCCAAGCCGGAATGCTTTTCTTTTGGCCAGTGTTGAGTTTCGCGCTCATGCAACATGTGACATTGAAACCAGACTTGGTCGACCCTCGGTTCTTGGGTTTAACTACAATTTTTGCTGCCGTTTTTCAGCTCATTTATTCATATTCACATTTAACATGCGTTTTTCTCTCTAACGAAGTCAACGTAAATCGATATTCAATAAACGACATCTGTGAGCATTTTTTTTTTGCCCCTTCGATAATGATCTCTTTGTGTTGTGCCCCAGGCAGGCAGGCAGAGGCAGGCTGGCCGAGGCAGCTGGCTTAGGGAGAGGGATGAGGAGAGAGAGATGCATATCTGTCAGGGATGTCAAAACGACCAAAAGGCAGACATAATTTATGCTGCACATGCGACTTGCAATTGTTTATGACTTTTAAGCTACCGTTTTTAACTTGATTTTCTAACCAATTTCTATTTTCTCTTTTCCTCTTTCTAGGTAAGCAAATGGCCAACGAGATGCGTGAGATACCAGAGCAACAGCAGCAGCAGCTACATTTGTGGAGCACTTAAAACTGTGTCGCTCACATAAATCACAGCAGCCCATTGACACATTTTTCCAACAGTCGCCATATCTATCAAAAATAATTAATAGAAAAGTTGTCGAAATGTCAATGGGAATGACAAATCTAATTAATTTCAAGTTTTTTTGACAAATTTTTTGAATAACAAACAAAAATCAAACGCAAGCTTATCGCCGTGTGTGAACTATGAAATTTGTTCAAATCGGCTTACGAAATAAACAAAACTAAAATCTAAATAAAATACAATTAAGAGATTAAGCAAATGATTAATTGGATTTGAGGTTTTTGTTTAATGTTATTTATGTGGCTGATAGAGAGAAGAGGCCCGTAAAGTTAGCGTAGGTCCGGAAATGTTGTCATATTTTTAGCATATATTGTGACAAAGTAGAGAATTCATAGATTAGATGGCTGATTAAGCAATAGTCAACGAATAAATAGAAGGTTAAAATATTTACACAGTGAGTTATAAATGTAGACTGCATAGCTGTTTTAAGTGTCAAGTGGTTTCCCTTATCAACATATATACAATTTATCCAGAAAAACAAAGATTTTCTAAACCGAACCAATAACACTTTCTTAAGTACTGATCAAAACCAAAAACCTCCAAAGAAATTGGATCAGCTCAATTCTTTGATTGGTTTGAAAGCCTTTTTTACGTACAACCGTCTGCCATTATACTTATAACCGCATCCAAATAAAAGTTCTCTTTGATTTTAATTCCTGTTTTTTACAAACTCGAACGAAATTTTCATTTCCGAAAAAATGTTGTTTGGAAAAGGGGAACAGGCCAATAATATATAAGAACAGAACCAAATTCGCGGTTCTTAAGGCTTAAAATCTCAAGCTTAAAACTTTCTTGAAGCGCTGAACCAACCCAATTCAACTTACCTAGCAGCCTACCTAGTGACAATTGTTTTCAAGACTACACGAATTTTTAATTAATTTTAACAAGAGAATCAACTTGACTGGTTTTTTGGGCTCAGCTGTTTTCCTTGTTCAAAAAAAAAAATGGTGTTGTTTATTTAGATCTTAGTCAATTAGGTTCCTAGTTCATTAAGATGTTAACTCAGACTACGGCAAAGTTGAAAGAAAAACTTGCCACAAAAACTTTTGACCCTGGGCCTTCCAGATTCCCTTCATTTTTAGAACAATCGAAAGAACTAAGGAGTTGACGGATCTGTAATAAACTAAACTTTAGGTAGTAACCACTCGGACCTGGCAGTTTTATCCATGGCAGGAGCCTAGCTAAAGATTTGGTTCGTGGTCCGGTTCGAGGAAAGATCCTTTTCGTGCACGGCTCGACCTGTGCGAATCAAATTTGACACGCACTCATCCCAATTTTAACCTACTTCGATGCGTAGTATAAAAAATGATTCACAGTATTTTCTGATTCTTTTGGTCTTGGTGTTAGTTTTTGCCCCCTTTTTGTTAAATAAGTTCTACAAATTTTAAAACATGGATCTCATGTTTTTATATGCCGGTTCGGTTCAGAGCATGATTTCTGGAGCTAATTGAACCGCATTATAAAATACTATATTCGCACACTTTGGAAATTGATATCCTATAAACCATTTGAATATCTTTAAAATACAATAATTATTGTATATGGATTATAATCAATCAAAATCAACAGAGATATAGTGCATATTGGGCAACTTCGGATACTCAGACAGCCGTTTTACGTTGAGCGACGCACAACGCAAACTTAACATTGGCCAAACAAAAACAAAGATATAGCATATTGGGAAACCATCAAGCACAGTTACATGCCTTGAAGCTGGGCTGAAGTTACAGGCTATAAATAGAATAAAATGGAATATTAGGTTTATTCGAATTCTCAAGTCGAAATTCACCCAAATGCTTAACTAAACAGGAATTGTAAATGGCTTGTTGTGGCTTAGGGGGGGTGGGGGGGGCGCGGGGGGGGAGGGGGGGGTGGGGGTTCGACCCCCCCCGAACACTAATGAAAAGTTTTTCTTTGAATAAAACTTTACACCCGGCACAACTCTGCTGTTGGCGCCAGCATTCAGTAATTAGCCATGAAAAGCTTCTCAAACTGCGTTCGGATCGCCGTTAAACTGTAGGTCCCTTTCTTGTTCTAAATTAGAAGCGCACAAGAGATTGAGGAGGCTCGGCTGGACCTTGGGGCTGTGTATCTGAAAAGCTAATTTTATTTAAATGGCTTGTTGGCATCAGCGCTTGAAACTCACTGATAAGATAAATGGAAATTCATCAAAACGTCTGTCAGAGTATCCAAAGCTGCCCAATATTCACAATCTATCTGTTGATTTTCATTGATTATTGCATAATAATGAATCCTAGGCTTTAAGGCGGTTAACAAACACTTAGACTAAAAACAAAAACAGGTCACAAAACACACATATTAACTTTAAAATCCTTAAAAGAATGTCTAAAAATTCGTCTATAAGTTCCTAGAGGAATGTACTTCGAAAGCAGAGAATGTTGTCTAGAAAAGAATACGCACCCTGCTTCTTACACGCCCTATTTATCGTATTATATGAGAAAAAACTTTCCTGGCTAAGATTGAATTAAGCTAAGAAAATTGAGAATATTGTCTTCTAGATGACTACAAATCAATTATCAACTTTCAAGAAAAAAATGCAGATTATTGACAGGTATGTTTAGAGATCGGCGGGTAATTGCAGAAGACTAACAGGATTACATGTTGTAAAATTTGTGTCAAGACATCTTTAAAGGCTATATCGATACGGCATCGCTAAGGATCAATTCGATCTCCCTTGTAGAGGGTCGAACGGAATGTCGAAATAAGTATCATTGGCTAGAGGAAAGTCTTAAAACTCGGCAGAAGGCTGAAGCGAACCATTTTTATTTGTGGTTTTCGGTTTGGTTGAAAGAAAGTCGGTTCGGTTAGGCTCGGTTCGGTTTGGTTCGGTTCGGTTCAGAACCGGTTTGAATCGCTGATATTACATTATTATTCACCAATGCAATTATTTGCCAATGCTATGAGCAGATTAGATTAGGTCATTCAGTGGAAATTTGTTCATTGCTTTTAGATGGTAATCCCTCTTAAGGCTAAGAAATAAAACCAAACTTTACAATTTTGGCAACACTCGATTTTGAGAAGCATAATTTAGGCTAAAACTAAATCTAAACGATCATTTCCATATCTCATAATGTGGTTTGCCGAAGTGAAAGGCAGACCTAGGACATATAAAAAATTACTTAAAGAAATTTCTCCTTGCCTGATTTTGTTGTTTGAAATTCAGAAACAAGGCAATATACAAAAGTATTTTGAAAATTGCCACCAGAGGTGTCATTCTGCGGTCGAAGCGTATTCTTTTGGGACTCCTTTACGCGAAAAAGGAATATCTAGTAAATTTCTTGAAAGAAATTCCAAACGTTCTCAGTACTCACCTTTAAAATATAAAATTAGAGAAAGCAACAAATTTCTTAATATTTCCACCCTTTACCCACTCATTTATCTCATTTCCAATTATTTGGCCCTCCTCAATCAATCTTTTTAAAGTCTTCTAAATTTGTGTTAGTTCGGAAAACTTGAAAGCATTTTTGACTTCAGAAACTGTGACATTTTGTCTGTTTTTTTTTTTTTTTGTTGTTGTTTGAGGAGGAAGGAGGCTGTTAAAAAATTAACAAAGCCTGACAGCAGGCGTGTCCGGGCGCCATTCGATTTCAGTTTCTGTTCTGTGTTGCCTTTGTTATTGTTGTTGTTGTTGCAACTCAACAATAATTCATAAGCTTTTAGTGCAACGCGACTTGAAGTTTTCTTGATTTGCCGGCAGCTGTTGTTGTTATTGTTGCTTCTATTTGCAACTTTTGCTACCATTTATTTATTTATGCTGGAATGTTAAATGTTTAATGTGCATGCAAGTTGGGGCAAAGGGTTGTCCTACTGGGTAGGAGGTAGGTGGGGGTTGGGGGGAGGAGTTTGAGGAGTTTGTAAGCCTTTTGCACAACTTTTGCCACTTAAGCTTTGTTGTAAGTAAATATGAGTGAGTCGGCGTGTGTATGGCAGATTCGTTGTTGTTTTTGTGCTTGTTGTGAAGCTAAATACGCCAAGGCGCTTATAATTTTTTCACCCGCTTTTTATGCTTCCTGTTGATGGGTAGAATGCTTAGGGTAGAAATGAGGTATTTGGGGTTTTTTAAGGGATTTGATTTCCAAGAATTTTTGAAGCCTACTTAGAGGGGCCTCAAACATTAAAAATTAAGAAATTTTCAAAATCACTTCTGAATACTTTTGATAACATATTAAAATCTTCGGTTAAATATTTAGGAATATTTTTGTTAATATATCAATAAATTTTCATAAATATTTGAGAATGTTGTTAATAAAATATCGAAAAATTCTTAAAAATATTTGAAAACGTTTTTGAGATTTTTCTGATTTATCTGTGCTTAGGATTCACAAGTATAGATTCGCTACCTCATTTGTCTCTATAGGCCATTGGTAATGTCTGTTGGTGAGGAAAAGCAGGTAACATCATCCTGTTTTCTACCTTAAGATTAATATGCACTTTAACAAAAATAACTTTCCTTTCAACAAACAAAATTTAACTTCATATTTTTGTTAGAAAATTTTCAAATTTTTGTAGAGCATTTCAAAGTGGACCCCCATTCTAAGTACAAATGTTTTTGCTCCTGATTTTGTTTTTATTTGTTTGTCTTTGTATTTGCGCGCCTGGTGCTTTCTCGTCTTATTGTTCTTGGCTTGTGTGTGTGTGTGTGTGTTTAGGTGCCGGCGAGGCACAGCTTCCTGAGACGGAAGCTGCCTGGTTGCCAATTATTTAAATGCTGGTATTTACCTACCAACACGGCGGATGTGGGCCAAGACGCCAGTGAGAAATACAGAAGCTCAGAGCATAAATCATTATCACATTTATGTATGTAATATGCCAGCCAGAAAAACAAAAATAAATTAAGGAGACAGCCAGAAGAGCAGCCAAATATTTGGCCCTCTCGACCCAGGGAGGGCAGCAATAAAAACCGCAATAAACCAACAGGGATTATGGTTCATAATGTGAGGATTTTCAACAAGGACCAACACACACACACACACACTTCAGCAATGAAAGTCTAGGCGGACTTTTATTGTTTTTATTATTGCACAAGAAATCAAAAAATCAAATAAATTATTCAAAATGCTGTTTTTGGGATATTAATATAACAAACATATTGGTTGTGATATCCTTGGGCCAGACAACCCTTAAGGAAGGACCCTTTTTGGGTACCATTTGATTAGGCAAAACAAGAAAACAGAAACCGCAGGCGACTCCCTGTAGAGTTTTCAAACGAGACTTGAATGAGGCACAGTGTGATAAAACGGTCGAATATTTAATCAAATTAATAGATAGGCAAATTGAAGTTGAGGAAATCAAAAACAAAACAAAAATACAAATTTTTAATTTTGACTGAAATTTAAGGAAATTTTCTTTAATTTTCCATTCTAATAAACATCATCGATAGGAGAAGCCAAATATGAAGTAAATTGAATAAAAATTTTTTTAAAGTACTTTCTGGAAATTTTTAAAGAACTTTCAACATGAGGACTATCGATAGACAGCACCATCGATTGCCAGCAATAGTTTTCTCCAAATCATTTATATCTAACGATAGTTTTCGATAGTAGTGGTATTCCTGAAAGTGATTTATTGGCTATTCACACTAGGAGTGCGTTATGCGTTAATAGCTAACAGTCAGCTTTTTCCCATACAAAAAAGCTGTTTTTTTGTTGATTGATTATACAACATTTACACTAGGACTGCTTTTTTTGTATGGGAAAAAAGCTGACTGCTAGCTATTAACGCATAACGCACTCCTAGTGTAAATAGCCTATTAGATTTGATTTTGATTTTGTCGATCAGCTGTTCACAGCTGCTCCATACAAATTGTGGAGTGGGCCCAGAGAAAGTTCCGAATGGGTGGTTATACCAATTGATTTTAATTATACAACTTTGAGGTTGATTTAGATTTGGTTTAAATTTGATTTCGATTTGGTGTGACCGTTCTTTCATGGCGCGCTTGGTGTTTGTTTAAATTTTGCTGTCAAGGAGAACGTCACAAGTTTTTGAATTTCAAGTTTAAATAACTAAATAATTCTTTATTTAATGCATTTTAGAACGCTTACGAATGAGTCAAAGATATTCTGGATTCCATACTTGTACAGCTCTCCTAGAATGTTGCACATCACAGATTCTTCCACAATTTCATCGTGCCTCTTCCACTTGAGATCTGCCAAATTTCAAGAGTAACTTCAATTTTCCGAAATCAAAATTATAATTACTTAAAATAACCTTTTTAAAATTGTGTACATAGTTACTTGAACTACATAATCTGGCAAGAAACTATTATTAAAGAAGCTTAGAAGAATACTTTTCACACTTTTTAAGCATGTTTTGCTTTTGCGCCAATGGTCAATCAACAGTTTGGTCACACTGCCAATTGCCCACAAAATCTAAATCAAATCAGTGAGCAAAAAGGGTCGCTCCGTTTTCATGAAATTCAAATCAAATCTAAATCACTTTCAGGAATATCACTAGTATGTGATTTTACACGTAGGTGCTTTCTTTTCTTCTTCTTCCTCTTTGGCCTGATAAAAACATCACAACCGTTATACGGTCTTAGCCGCTGTGATCATGTGTTGTCGCAATTTTCATTGGTGGATTTTTGTTGAACGCTGCATCGCACTGTTACCGGGGTCTATCAGCGGGGAGGTGTGAGTCGACTTGTGACGCAGTAAAGCAGGATTGAACCGACATGGCGACCATTTTACATACGCCCCCATAGCCAAAAGAGAGATCCTGCCTTCTAAAGAAGACCTACATATATGCTTGGAAATAGAAAATGTAAGGTTTCTTACTCAAAAAACGAAACTAAAAGTCAACGAAAAAAAATAATATTTGGCTAAAACGGGATTTGTTTATCATAGATTTTTTTTTGTTAAGCAATACTAGCACTCGAAATTTTGCACTCGATGCTCACATTTCGATAATCGGTACTCGATTCTCATATCTCGTTACTCTGTATTTTATACTCAGCGTTCGAAATTCGGTATTTCGTTCTCTCAGTATTCGATACTAATTACTCGATACTTAGTAATCGATATTTAGTACTCAATGCCTAGAATTCGATACTCAGTACTCGATTCTAATATCTCGATACTCAGTATTCTATACTCAGCACACGACACTCAGTACTCTATACTCTGAATTCGATACCCAGTATTCTATATATAGAATTTAGATACTCGGTACTTCATACTTAGTACTCGATACTTAGCACTCCATATTTTGTACTCAATGCTCAGATTTCGATACTTGGTAATCGATTCTCAAATCTCGATACTCAGTATTGTATACTCAGCACACGACACTCGGTACTCCATACTCTTTACTATTCTATATTTAGAACTCGATACTCAGCATTCGATACTCGGTACTTCATACTCAGTATTCGATTCTCAGTACTCGATACTTAGTTATTGATATTTAGTACTCAAAGCTTAGAATTCTATACTCAGTGCTCGATACTCAGGGTTTGATACTTAATACTCTTTACTCTACACTCACATACTTATAACACCCCACTTAAACTGATTTCTAAACTCTTTTAAACTTAAGAAAAATAATCTTACGAGTATGTTCACATTTTGTTGAAACAAATTTTCCACCCCCTTGCACCACTGTGCCTTGACGAGAGCCATACTGACTGCTCAGTATTTTCCTACTTACGAGCACATTTTCAATGTCAAATTTATGCCAGGGCACGCCAAGAGTCTTGGAAACGTCGCTAATGAGCCAAAACGCCCGAAGGTGCCTGGGAAATGCTCAGACAGTGCTCAGCCAGTCAGTCAGTCACAGACGAGTTTCTTGGTCTTGTTTTTTCGCACATTGTACGCATATTGTTAATTTGGCGCCGCCGGCCAATTCCCAGAGTCGCCTCCACCCACTTGAAAATTTTTCCATTGTCTGCATTGTGGCTTTTTCGTTTTTTTTTGCTTTTTGCCCTTCTTTTCCTTGGCAACTTTTGCGCTGTTAATTAAATTCGACATGTGAGTGTGTGCGCGAGGGGGGGAAACCACTTTTCTTTCGGCTACAGGGAATTGAGGTTTTTTTGGTTACTTATCAACTTGTGCAAAGGGTCCACTACGACGCTGCTCTCTCTTATCAATAATTTCATAAATGAAAAACACTGAAATCCTTTTAAAGTTTGCCTGGCAAAAAAGCAGTAGGTACGCAGTCATAAAAAGGGACCGATCAATGTCATATTTCTTGCTTTTATCAACTCTTTATAGTTTATATCTTTGTTTGCTATCTCGTTTTTTATGCATATGTGTGAGTGTGTGTGGAGGAATTCACCTTTTTTGGCTTAAGGATAAATTGCATGGGCAACGGCCAACAAAATGGAGTGGCTTTCAAGCAGGAACTTTTATCGTCAAGATACACACACGAAAAAATATGTAAATATACGAGTATTTATGGAGTGATGTAAGTTGAAGTCATTTTTTTGTCTGAAAGAAAACATTATGTTAATACACAAATATGCATCATAATGGAAGAACATTTGTCAAAAGATGAGATGTTAAATACATCTTATCGAAATATATGAATTATGTAATACTCTGTAAATGTGTGGACATAGGAAATAGTTAACGAAAATAATGAAATTTTTTAAGCTTTTGCCTCTCGACACTTAACTACACTCATGTGGCTCATTTGGCTCATCATTTGCCAGGAACGTGCGGTGGGTGGTGGTGGGCTGGTCGACAAAAACCTCGGAAATGTAAAAGAAGTCTTGAGTAAATAAACAGCAGCAGCAGCAGAGGCAAAAAGTGCTGCCGGCCTGCACCTAAGCAAACACAGCGAGGGAGGGAGGGGGACTGGGGCAGAGCTCATAATGCGCCACTAACGTGTAGAAGTTGCGGGCAACAGCAGCAGCAAACAGCAACTCCAACAGCAATAATAACAGGAAATGCATTTTGTTGTTGCTGTTAAGAAATCGTTGGATGCTGCTGACGATGCTGCTCTGTCTGTTATCTTAGTTTATGTGTGTTGTTTCTATAGTTGTGTTTGCTGCTGCTGTTTTTTCCCTCTCTCCCTTTATGTATGTTTGGCTAACATAAGCATAGAAAATGTCTGATGGCTGCTAATGCTGCTGTTGCATTTCTGCTAATTTGCTGCTACCAGCAGGTGCTAAAAGCTTCTGCGGGTGCAAGGAAGTTCTGCCAATAACAAAAATCACAACTTTCTCAAAACATTAAACGTTCCCGCAAACATCTGCTTAAAATGCATATGCAAATAACTTGGCTAGTTGCACTCGCTCTTCGGATGTGTCTGTGTGTGTGCTT
Source organism: Lordiphosa collinella (assembly GCA_018904265.1). Taxonomy (NCBI): domain Eukaryota; kingdom Metazoa; phylum Arthropoda; class Insecta; order Diptera; family Drosophilidae; genus Lordiphosa; species Lordiphosa collinella. The sequence goes on along the minus strand of JAEIFV010000005.1, from coordinate 751,808 downwards.
GTTATCGCACCCACAAGACAGCTTGTAATCAAACAACAACAAATAGCCTTAACTAAGTGGAAGTTGGAAATTGTCTAAATTGTGAGTCAAAAGCGAGAGAGGGCGAATTGCAGGCAGGTGGGAAATCGCTCTGTGTGTGTGTGTCTGCGTAAATATGTGATGATGTTAGGGCAAGACCACTGATTAAGTTGGTATGTGTTTCTGGCTAATATGAATCGACAGCAGAGGAATATGTCTACTTGGATTTCTCCAGCATGTTCAAAGCTTTAAATTTAATGCATTCAAAATTAAATTAATTTAATAGTTTATTCTCAATTTTATTTTTCAATTTCTAATAAATAAAATGATTATCGAATTGAATGCATGTAAATCCAATTTCATCGAGTGACTCTCAAACTGTACAAGCGAAAACTTCAAAACCGCTTTCAAACTGTGCCTCTGTCTATTTATTTTTATTGATGCAGTGGAATCATTATAAGATACCTCGTTTCGGATAACAGTACCTACATTTAACTGATTTGGTAGCCAATGGCTGTATAACTCTTTCATAATCAATGCTTCTAAAACCTTATCAAGTCCAGCATATCGTGTCATTGGCAAACTGTAGTAGTTAGAAGCAAAGGCCATTAATTGAATAGATAGAACCATAAACAATTTCTTCACTTAAATTTAGTTCGTATCTGCTTGTGTCGTTATTTAAATAAATGTGCAGAATCTGTTGCCAAATTGGGTAGGGTTTTCAATATCGCATCGATAAGCCGATATATGGATTTTTTAATTAGGTGATATGAATAGAAGGAGGGTTGGTTTATTACAGGGTTCTACTACAAATCGTGACTACGGTTCGGTAACGCGGTTCACTATCAATTTTTGAGCATTATATTTCTAATAAGAAACTTTGGAGCTATTGTCTCACTTTTTCGAAATGAAAGTCGCAAAAATAGTTTGAATAACTTTGATACAATGTCCATAAGTTTCAGAATTATCCTGAAGAGCTGGAATGCAACATATATCGTAAGCTACTTAAAAAAAGTGCATTTCTATTGCCTTATACTAGGACATTCAGAAAGTGATATTACGCATATTTGGTCAAAGTAGGTACCACCTTTAGTAAACCGAGAAGGGCACGTATCAATCAACCCCGTTCTCAATTCCGAGTCGGTTTTCGTGTAAACGTTAGTTTTTCTTCATTAAAGTAAGTACGTGCTTACTAGATCAGATCGTCTTCTTTTGAAGAATTGAATCCATTTGGCATTGAGATATTGGTTTCAACTGCTTAAACAATTAATATTTCCCTTAAATCTGATCTAGATGCTTGTCACGTTTCATATAACATGGTTAAATTTAAACTCTACATGCAAACGTTTACACTCGGAATTCGGAACAGGGTCGAATATTTTTACTATCACTGAATATGACAATCCCCTGCGTTAGACAGATTTTCCAGATTATTCAGGAAACACTCACAATTTGTTTCGAATCTTTCATGGAAAGAATGCAGAATGAATCTCACATTTAAAAAAAGTGACGACAAAATCTGGTAACATTTGGCCGTTTTTTAAGAGGTAGTTGAAAAACTCTACAACGCCAGAACGATGCCAGCCTTATCGTATAATTAAATTTCTGATACAGTTTCCAAAATTAAACTATCAGACATGCTCCCATTTTTACTTTATATTTTACGATTTGGACATGGAAACGCATGAACTTCGAAAAGTGCGTTTGGACTTTTCCTCTTGGGTAAAATGGTTTACTGTAAACACTTTACCTTTGTCAGCGTGCATTTCGTAGAATTCTACAACGCGATCACGAAGACGTTCTTGTTCGGACGGCATGATGGCGACTACTTGTCAAAATTTTTGTCAGGGGGAATGAAAACGTGTTGACAGGAGAACAAAGAGACAGAAATACCATTTCGAAAGCTTTTATGTAAAGCTCAGCTCAGCGCTTTAATAGAATGATGTACATGTATTCAAAATTGAATATCTTCGCTTAAAAAAATCGCAGAAATGTTTGGAACAGTTTATTTTAAAGCGAAGATGCAATTCTTTAGGATAATATTAAAGAGAGTTAAAACAATAATGTAGAATCCACACAAAATGTGCCTCAATAGAGTCAAAAAGGTCCGAAAAAAGATTCGTGTTTCGCATACAAAAATCATTTGTAGTCTCCCCTAATTCTTTCCATATACTGGAAAAAGTTTTATTTCGGTGCCTAGTGTTATGCTTAATAGATCGCCCAACCAACTTTCTCTGCTGGGTAAGATCATAACTTACCAATCGGTAACAGCGGGTGCGTTTTCAGTCTGTATCGAAACCTTTCACGTTACTTCTGGTTTCCCCGAAGGGCAGTCATCTTGGTCCCTTGTTATTTAACCTGTTCATCAACGATATTACTGAAGTGCTTTCTTTTTCAAATGCCATTCATGACATAAACTGGGAAACTAAAAGGCATTTACCTTCATACGAACAAAGACAAAGAACAAAGTCTAATTGACCTTCCTTCACTCTCAAACCTCGGAGAATTTGTCATGCGGTCATTTTCGTCTACAAGCGGGTGAAATGGACTCCATGGGTCTTATAAGCGTTTTCAATTTGACAGTACCACCCAGACCCAGACTCGAAACTATACTCCTTCCACCTCGCCTAACGAACTATGCTCATATCGAAACCCGCTCCGTTGCCTATGACTTGATTATAATGATTACAATCACCTGTTTGCTAAAGATTACTCTATCTTAAATGTAAAAAACGCCTTAATGTCATTCCTTAATTAAAAACTTATATCTCCAGCTAACGTACACTCTGACCACCTTTGCTGTGAGTTGCACCATAGCTGGCTTCGGCCATAAGTCCCACCTGGTCAGAGATCGTTTTACCAATGCAATTTTTCATATTTTGTTTAACTGAACATAAGTAAACTTACCTCAATAAATAAAAAAAAATGTTCGGTGACTTTTAGATTTAGACTGTTGTTTGGATTGAAGTCGGATTTTTTTGTACAGATTTTTATGTACATTTGGTTTTTATGTACATCTGGTTTGCTTTTACTTAACATATTGGAATATTAAAATGAGTTTGTAATGGTTTTTTTTAACTATACTTTCCTTAACATCTCAAATTTGTTCCAAACCTGGAAAAATAAAGCAAAACTTTTACTACTTCATTATTTAGTAATGTATTAACTTTAACTCGGAGATCAATTAACTGCTAAGCTGCAGGTTTGTCAAGGATTGATAAACCAAACGACAAAATTTACGGAAAAAGTTAGCTCTGTAACAAATTTTTGATGTAAAGTGCCTCTTTTTATTTCCGTGACATTTCCATGAACTCTGCTTCATGAATGTCGCTTCCTGCTCCGCCTTTTTTTTTGTGTTATTCGTCTAGTGACTTGCTCAGCTAAGTAGAACTGCGTTGGCTGTAAAAAGTTGTGGCTTTTGTTTTTGGCATTTTTACATATTAATATGTGAAACTTTAACTCTTACTCTTCTGCAGTTACTTTATTTTTTTTTTTGTACCTGATTTGTTTTTACTATCGAAGTTCAGGCTTCACTCTGTGCATTTTTTTCCAGCATACCATGTGGTTTTTATGTTTGTGTGCAACACATATTTTTGCTTAATTAAATATTTTGTTAGCAAAGGCAAAGGAATTTTCTTACTTGGGTTTTTGTGGCCAGGCAGAGGCACTCATGCACGTGTGTATGTGCAGTTTTAATAAACAGGATTTGCTGCTGCATAGTTAAGTATTACTTTGAAAATATTTCATCATTTAAATTAGCACGCACACTGGGCATAAGGAAACTGAATCCATGACAACCAGAGCTAACAATGGCTCTGAACCAAATCAGGGCCAAAATCAGACAATGGCTCAAAGCTCTCTATTCATGGGGCAGGCAACAACAAAAGGCGGGTGATGCTGCTGCTGCTGCTGCCTGGTTGGTGGCAATCACAAAGCAAAAACCAGAACAGCAAAGCACAACAACACAATTGACAAATGTCCAAGGTGCACTCACTCCTCCGCCTCCTCCTCCAACTTCTTGTTCTCACACTTTACTCACATTTGACAAATGTCAGTGTGTTGCTTGGGATGAAACAAAATCACTGAACGGTGATTTTTCATAGTGATAACAATGTCACGATGTCATTTGATTTGCATATTTTGGCAATGAAGTTGGGACAAAAAACTGGCGCTGGGAGTTTGAGTGTGAAGCTGGATTAGTGGGGTTTCTGTTTCTATTGTAGTGACAATGCAAACCAAAGATTTAAACAAAAATAGTCCCAATAATATCACAAATTTTGAGATAAATGCGAAAACATATACAGAAATTAGTTTTAAAAATGTTTGACAAAACTTTAAAACTTTAAAACTTAACTAAAAAGTTTAGTTTGCTTCAATTTATCTGTCTTTGATGAGTGCTGTCTTAATCGAAAATATTTTTTGAATGACTATTTGTTACAGACGCTTCACAGTGCCCGTAAATGTAGCTAAAAAGTGTATTTTGCTTCATTGTTTCTTGTCCTTGAAGTGTGCAGTCCTTAGTGAAAATATTTAATGACGCTTACTTACAAGGAAAAATTATGCTCAAAATGCCAAAAATACTGAAAAAATACAAAAAAAAAGCTTTACAAACTGCACATTTTTATAGAAACATCCTTAAATTCGAATACAGAAATCTAGCCTAAGTCGAACATAGATTTTGAGAAGCATTGAATAAATTACGTGTTCTTTGTTTTTTGTTCTTTAAACTGTTTGCAATCCTTATGCATTTACTACTGCATAGCACTTGTGATTTATATCCTTTTTGACCCCTTTAAATGGTGATTTTGCTCAACGCTATCTTTGATTTGTTTTGCAGTCAATCTCCCTGTCTCTCTCTGTGTCTCTCTGTGACTGTTCTCATTACTATCCGCTTTCAATAAATCTGCAAAACTTAATTTCCGGCTGAATGATGTTACTAACCAGAACCTATCCTCTCTCTCTCTCTGCATCTCCCTCTCACTCCCACTCAACCATTTCTTTCATTTCCATTTCCCTTTCCACACGCACACACAGACACACACACTTTTCACCTTTAAGCGCTTTTTGTAATTACATTTCAGCTGTTCTCAGTTACTGTCAAACTGTTGTTCTCGGCTACCTACAGGCAGCTGCTGCTGCTGCTGCTTTTAATAAAGTTTATCTAGCGTTTTTTTGTCCTTTGTTTCAATGCTTATCGACATGCTGAAATTTATGTTTAGAGCACCCTGGGCGGGCAAATATTTTGTTGAAGTTAATTGAATTTGAGGAATAGGAGCAGACATAAATTTGGGATGCCCTAATGGCGTCTTAATTGCTGGACCTTAAGTGACAAAACTTGTTGTTGGAACAAAAAACATGTGTTAGTTCTTGAGAAATTTAAGAAGACGCTCTCTTGGTGGCAGGGTCGTTAGATCCTTTCAAGTGGCTGCCTCGAATGACGCACAATGAATGAACGAACATAAATGTAACCTTAAATTTTCTTTCTCTCTCCTTTTCAGGTGAAAATCCGCGCATCATTGAGCATCCCATGGACACCACAGTGCCAAAAAATGATCCATTCACATTTAATTGCCAGGCCGAAGGCAACCCAACACCCAGCATACAATGGTTTAAGGATGGCCGCGAACTGAAAACGGATGCGGGCTCACATCGCATAATGCTGCCCGCGGGTGGTTTATTCTTTCTGAAGGTAAGTAAACCACTCACTCATCAGACGCACACAACTCTATCATTAATATGCGTTTACAGCTGTCGAAGCAGCAACAGTTTCGTGGAAAGACCATCTCACAACGTGTCTTGCGTTTCATGAGAAACACGCCACATTTGTGCATAAATTTCAGTTTTCATATTATTTTATGAGCTTCCGTTTGAATGCATTTTGATCGGAAAGGAAAACAGTGGCTGAAGGCCTATTCCAGTGGGGGCGGGGGTGTGGGATGTTGTTGCTGCCCCCCTGCGTGCGTGCACATTTCACAATTTTAGCTAACGAGACTCTCAGTCCCAAAGTCTGGGCGGCGACTCTTGTCTTTATTGCAATTTTCTCGCACCGAGTTTTTTATTTTATTAAATTCTTTTGCAACCCTCTCGGGATATTTTTATTATTAAATGCTACAATTTTCGCAAATTATTGCTAGATGGGTAAGCTTTTCATTTCTCATCTCATTCCCCTAAATTGACTTGACCTTAAGCTTTAACTCTGCAATGTGTGTACCCTGGCCATTTAATTTTATCCACCCCGCCTCCTCCGAGAAGTGACTTACAGTTTGTTGCCAATTAAAACTGAAGTGGCCAAATGGACCCTCATTGGGGTTGCTGTTGAATGCTTAAAGTCGCTTTCAAATGTATTTTTTAATTAAATTAAATTGCGTATACGCAGGCCGGACAACAGCAGGAAGAGCAGACACGTTTCGCTTTTATTTGATTTCGGTTGGGCAGACTTTTTGATCTTATGAGTTGACACGTGTCGCCTTAAAACTACTCTAAATCTGTATTAATCTCTCTCTCTCTCTCCACGTGACCATTATTCTTTGCAGGTCATACACTCACGACGGGAGAGCGATGCGGGTACATATTGGTGCCAGGCCAAGAATGAGTTTGGTGTGGCACGTTCCCGAAATGCAACATTACAAGTGGCATGTAAGTAACTCTATTGTATTATGGTATTTAAGTCTTCGAAACACTGATTTAAGCAATTCTTTTCAATACCCGAAAATATGTACTCTAATAGCTATTCTGGCATAGTTTGCCACGCCATCGCTTTGTGATTCAAACAAAAACAATTGGATCTGAATATGCCAATGCAAATACCTTCAGCTACCCTAAACAGCGGAGCTTAATGCTAGTTGAAATTTGCTGCTATTTGTGCACTTGGAATTCTCAACTCGTTATTCGCCGGCTGGGTAATATAAATAGGATTTGCAAGTGGCTTGTTGGTGTGAAAGCATGGCGGCAGCCGAAACGGCCGTCTACACAGCCACAGCTACTGTTCATGATCATATGTATTCTCTGTTGAATTTTCTGGCTGGTTTCTGGTTTTCTGAACATTCACTTTGACCAAAAACAATTGGTTTCATGATTTTAATGGTCAATTGATTCCATGAACCACACTAAATAGATCAAGAGGTTGAAACTAATTAGAAATATGTAAGGAAATATGAACAGACTGTCATATGTACTAGAGATCATTTATGAAACAAACATCAAAGTCATAAAATAAATTCTAATAGAATTAAAGCCACCCTCAAAATAACTTAGGGAGCGATCACAAGCTTCGGGAATGTTAAAAATATTCGGTACTATAAGCAATTCCGCTGCAAAGGATGGATCTTAAAATTGTTTCCCGATCAAGTGAGCAGTTTGTAGTATGTTATAAGGTGGGGAAAAGTAGACTCACTTAAATTGTTCGTCTGTTTGGTTACTCAAATGGTACTCAACTATCCTTTTCCCAAAACAGAACAACAGAGTAAACAGCCACAGTCACTCAATCATGAGCAACCCATTATTAGTATCACGATACCTTTTCCAAACGCCATATATTATCGAACCCCAGAGCTGAAAACACACGGAAAAAGGGCTACACAGTCGTTACTTACATTTTTTGTAATTTAGAGGGTTGCTGCCTTAAATCATAGAGCCAAGGCCTACTTAGAATATCAATTAAGTACTTCTTCTACTTCTAATCTAGTGTAGGACATGAGGCATCAATCACTCTTCTGTTCCATCGCTTTAAGTTCTCCCCAACTTTTTCTGATGCTTTCCGCTTTTCTACCGGCAGTCTTCCTCTAAGTTTCTTTGTGTCTGCCAAGTGTAAGCCCGACTCCGTGCAACGGATTCCATTCCATTGCCTTTCTTGCAATGATTAGTAACGAGTTGGCTGGCTCGAGGTCAAGAAGTTGCGTTTGTTCACAACTATAAACAACTTATGCATTGACACACCAAAAAGAGCGCGGACAAACCTTTACAGCTGTTTCATGGATATCCAATCCAATCATCAGAAGGCGTTTCGCTAAATGACTCCTGATCGTTGAGCCAATTCCATGCAATCAGAACTTTAAACAGTTGGGAACTGCAAAGCGCAATGAAAGCAAAAATTGGACTCACAAGAAAGCCAACCTTATTGGCTGTCGTTACAAAGCTTAGGGCGAGCTTAGAACAATGTTGATCTTATTTCCCAGTGTGTTTCCTATCCAACACCATTTATTTCATTATGCGTATTATAGTGTCTACACTCTTTATATTCGCTCGTCAGAGTAGCTCGGAATTCCGTATTATCTCAGGCCAGAATATGCGTCTAAGGCATCGGCTTACAAATTTTTAAAATTTTGGAATTTTTCAAGTGGAAGAACCGTATAGAAGCACTGGCATTACGTTAGACTTGAAGTGCCTTACTTTGAGCTAGTGTGGATATGAAGAGCATCGCCAAATAGCTGACAACATTCCAAAGGCACCATAAGCTTTTGGAAGGCGCAAATCCACATTAATTTCTGTCCCTCTATCCAAGGCGATTATGCTTTCCAGGTAGCTGAACTTACTCCATCGGCTGTTCTTCCAAAACCAGAGAAACTCGGATGACTGCAAATTATTAAGTTTTAGAAATTGATATGATTTTTGCTTTAATACGGCTCGGTTCGTTTTAAGGTTCGGGTGGTTCAGTACACAAGTTTACAAAAAAAAAAAGGCAAGAGAGACTTCTCAGGATTAACAGAAATTTGCATAAACGTGTATTCGACAATGTTTGTTAACATTCTTATCTCTTGCAGCCTGCAGCATCCTGACCCTCTGCGGGAAAACAGACAATTTATTTGAGTTCAGCATCCGAAAATACGTTAAAAACGTTTGCTTTCTTCTCTGGTTAAAAAGTTGCCTTGTTTTTTAAAACTTGTGTTTTTTGGCATTCTAAAAACCCAAACCTATCCAGTTGTTTAGGGTTCGGTTCGTGACCCGTTTGCAGCCTTGATATTTTTGCGACAGATCCCCTTTTTGACCCCCAAGGGATCTTTCTTACAAAACAGACCTACCGTGCGAAGATCTATTATAACAAGGCAAGGAGTTACTTTTCTAACTTTGCTAATGAAGTGATGGAACATTTTGTTAGAGCTTTATTTGATTCGCAAAGCCCTAAATCGAAATAATTAGGGAATATAAGGGTTAAGCCTAAAATTGTTTAATTGTTATTATTTAGATAAAGTTGTGTATAATTGTCCAAAATAGTTCTACTACTTTTGACCCTAAGTCGATTTAATTCTATTTCGGTTTGAGAAGAAATTTTCAATTTGAGAGTCTTTCCTAACCAAACCTCTTGAAACATTCATTATACCTTCTACGCACATTTAGTTAGCAGCATTGTTTATCGATCCACCAAAGGAATGCTGAAAATGGGATAAACGAGAATCGAACTATATGGAACCCTATCAATTATGATAGGCAGCACCGGACGCAATGGCAATGGGCAGCACTACACACACCTTAACACCTTTCAACAATTATTAATAAACTTTGGGAGGTTTTATTGGGTCACAAACCAACAAGCTCGAGAAAAAATGTATTTATTGTGAACTAGAAATAATAATTTCTAGAGCTAGAACTCTAGAATTTCCTTCTCTTTCTCTCAGAGTATTTGAAAGTCTTCAATGCTTTATTTTGAAAATAAAAACGACATTGATTGATGGCTTCATGTACAAATTTTAGCTAATGAACCAATTTGAGGGGTTGCATTTCACATGATACTCCCCCGCCCATCCAAAAGCTGGCAGCTGCATTTCCTGCCTGAATTTTGTTTTGTATTTTTTTCTCTCCTTTCCTTTCCCCATTTTATGTCCTGTCATGCACGTCATAGCAAAGCGCATTGCTTTCTAATTAATAAAATAAAGCAATTGTGAGATTGTTTTTCGGTAATTGATATCCAACTCACGGGTTGTGTATTAATTAATTGGATAAGGCTTGAAAGGACTGAAAAGTGGAAAACGCTATGTAAAAGAGTAGCCTTTGGCGTGCAGTGGAGCTTATTATGCGTTTATTCAAGTGCACTTTTTTTTGCATTTTGCTTCAATCAAAAAGAAAAGCAGGGAAAATACGCATTGCAAATGCCAAAGCTTATTAATATTTCAGCTGCTGCAGCAGCTTCTGCTGCGCTGCCCGGGGCAAACGAAGCGAGTTCAAAGCCTGCCCAAGCCTGGCCATCATTATCAAGCTTTTATTGGCAAATGGCTTGGCATAAAATATGAAGCAGGGATAAAGTGAACCTGGGCTACCTGCTCAACTGACAGTTATTAATATTGAATCAATCATTCTCACTCTTCTCCTTCTGCTCCACCCACCACCACCTTTTCAGTTCTGCGCGACGAATTCCGCCTGGAACCGCAAAACACGCGAGTGGCCCAGGGTGAAGTGGCCCTGATGGAATGCGGTGCACCGCGCGGTTCACCCGAGCCGCAAATCTCCTGGCGTAAGAATGGACAAACGTTGAACCTGAGTGCGGGTAACAAGCGCATACGCATTGTGGATGGTGGCAATTTGGCCATCCAGGATGCTCGGCAGTCGGACGATGGCCGCTATCAGTGTGTGGTTAAGAATGTGGTGGGCATACGCGAATCGGCCACAGCTTTCCTAAAGGTGCACGGTAAGTTGAAGTCTCTTTTTGGGCTAAGTACTTTTCCTACTTTATGATTATCCTTTTCAGTGCGTCCCTTTTTGATACGCGGCCCCCAGAATCAAACCGCTGTTGTGGGTAGCTCCGTGGTGTTCCAGTGTCGCATCGGCGGTGATCCTTTGCCAGATGTCTTGTGGCGGCGCGCTGCCTCCGGTGGAAATATGCCTTTGAGTAAGTTCTTCTCTCGGGGTTCAATTAACCGGAAACACATCGCCCCGTAGCCAAGTAAATGTTGTTGCTGTTATTGTTGTTGTTTTTATAGTGCGTTGGGTGCGTTTATTTCGAATGAAATTAAAGCTTTTTGTTTACCCTACCGCAGCAGAAGCGAAAAAAAAAGTTAGTTTATGCGGTTGCTTTGCCCTGTGGCTTTTCATGTTTCGCCTGGGTTGTGTGTGCACTGAGAAAAAGTGGCGATAGGAGGCCTGTGAAATTCGGTTAACTAAAAGGACACACAATTACATCAAAGACTTTTAGTACCAGAATTTAGTGGAAGATTTTGAGCTTCCTCCGAGTTCCGCAAGTTACAGGGTGTCTGCTTAATAAAGTTCGTTTTCAGAACTGAAATACCAGAGATCTGCAAGAATGCCTCTGCTAAAGCGTATGCGGTGTGACTGACACCCAAAATATGCAGTCAAATTAATCTCTTATTGGCTATTCACACTGAGCACATCTAACATCGAACAACATGAGTCATAAACATTTGCCTGGCCGAAAGTTGTCAGTTTTGTAGCATCTTTTTTATCAGACACTGATAATTTGACAACACAAAAGTTTAAAAATAAGCACTTAAATTCAAGATGTGGAATGTCAGATGTTAGACTTACAAACACTTCGACGTACTAGTATTTCTGTGACTGAGTGCGTCGCGTGTTCAGGTGACAAATTTGTAGTGTCTGCTTTGACTGCGGTGTCGGTGTTTGCTTTCGCCTTCGTGTGACAGTCGTACGCTCACAGCACACATTGCTTATACTTAAGTAGGTATAATTTTGTTAGCTCTCGCTTTTTTGGTTTATAAAAAAATAACGGTAAACACCTTACAATTGTTTGTGTAATGTCTAGAAAGAGACCTACAAGAGAGAGAGAGGGACTTTCGAGATGAGCGAGTCCAAAAAGTGAGAGTGTATTGGTGTGCAAAAATAAAGCGACGCAAGGTAGCGCTGACCTGCGCTCATCGACCTCTGGCCTGCGGCTGAAAACAAACAGCGCGCTGTTTGCTAGAGGCTCACTAGAGACCTACATGAGTAGGTAAAAATGTATCATGTTAGGCATCGCCGAGTATGAGTAAAAATTATCCTATTACCTACCCGTCAAATTGGCATCGTAGAAATCGTAATCGCTATAATCAAAAATAATCAACAAAAATGGATACTCTTATCCAAATTAGAACGGGCAAATATTCTCTTATCGGGACTTCTGGGACTCATCCAAAGGTACTCCAGTACGGCACGTCAAGTTATGGAATGCAAACAAGCCCACCTTAAAAGAGAATGTATGGATACCATTCTGTATACGCATTCTCAAAGCAAGCAGGAGAATTTAAATTAGTAGGCTGGTGATTATATTCGTACGATGCAATGATTGCTACTCGGTATCGTGTGAAAAATAACACAGATACAAAAAATAATCATTTTACCCATTACGGGACTATTTTTACTCGTAATCGTACGATTCCGGAATCACTCGTGCTGGTCACACTGGCAGGTTGCCAATTATCTGGCAGGTCTGTTCAGACAAGTAAAGTACTTCAACAGTTTGACAGATTTCTCTGGCCATACATGGCACCAGTCAACTGGCACTAGACAGGCAGGTGTTTTCACGTGTATGGCAGCAACTGGCTCATATAAATATGGCAACCTGCCAGTGTGTCTGAACATACGATCTGAGCCTTTGAATCTTCGTGCAAAGAGAACTAGTTCCGTCTTTTTCGGTCATACATCCATTAAAAGGCTTACACTACCAAATTCTTCTTTAGGACCCGGTGCTAAGACCGTAAATGAGCGAATCGGCTATGGTCTGATCAATGTTTGCTTTTGTATTACCATTAAGTATATTAAAAATTGAAATATTTGCGTTTTGAAAAAACAAAAAACAAATTGCATAGTATACAACTTTTATAGCGTTAAGCACATTAGAGCTTGAACGGACATTCCAATAACAGGAGAATTTCTATGATTTGAACGATTACTTATAATTTTTTTGAATGCCTGATTTTTGCGAACTTTTGTAAGTTCCCTTGTGGCCACAATTCTTCACAAAGCAATATCAAAAGACTGTTTTTTGGAGCTTTTAGGCTAACGCAGCATATAAGAGAGCTAAAAGCTTTCGCCATTACGTTTATTTTTCAATACAAGCCAGAAGAAGCATTTTCGTTGATCCGCTTTTTTGAGTAACACAAAAGCAAACCTGCTTATGTTATGCTTTCGCCAAACTTAAGAGGAAACTAATCAACAATAGTTTCATTTACAGCAATGAAAATCCCACATTTTGGTCGCTGTTTTAGCAGCGAGGAGTGCATCTCTCTCACAAATACGCTAAGGCCAATTGGGACCCACACACACAAGGGCTTCTGTCTGGTTTTGCGCTGTCTTTCTGATGTCAGCTTTTTGCTCTCATGCTGCTTCATGCAAGCAGTTAATGCTTTGCTGGCATGGAGAAACGACTGCAGGACTCACAATCGGCGAGCAAAGATCGCTGACGAAAGACCTGCGGTGGGTCTTGAACAGCTGTACGATCTCCCAGCCTCCTTTGTTGTCCTCTTAGCCGGCTAAAACTGCAGATTTATTTATCAAAAAGTGCGTAAAAAGCGGCAAAATTTGTAACACATAAGCTTTTTGGCTGACGCTGCATAAGTAAGAAAGCTTAAAGCTTTTGCCATAACGTGTTGGTTTTGTAGTACAAGCAATGAGAGGTGCATGCCATGGTATAATCATACCAGGTACGGCGGAGAGCTTTTTTTGAGTACTAAGCTTTTGCTTTTGCACCAGGACTACGCAAAGCACAAACGCATACTGGGAGCGCCGTACCTCGTTTGTTGTACCATGGGTACGGCGATGAGCTTTTTTTGAGTAGTGAGCTTTTGCACCAGGAGTCCGCAACGCATAACCGTCTTGCGGAGAGAGCTGAGAGCGCACAGTGATAGCGCCGCACCTTAGTTGTTGTACTATGGAGAGGCATTTTCGTTGATACACTTTTTGGAGTAGCACTTAAGCTTTTAGGCTGACGCAGCATAGTGCCAGCAATTTAGAATTCGGTGACTTTAAACACATTCGGTATTGTTGGAACTTCCAACTTATCCTATTTAAAAAATTTCACTTCCTCACTTTTTCTCACAGTGTTTTGCAACACCTACGATATAGTTAGCCTCCCCCACACAGTTCTAGTTGCTGTTGCTGTAGTTGTAGTTCCTGGGTTTGTGGTTGTGTGTGTGAGTGTGTTGTGCTTTCCATCCTGCGGGAGGTTTTTCCCTGGGTCACCCAACTGGGCAAACACAACTGTAACTTTTAATTCCGTTAATTGCCAATCTCTGTTGGCAGCAATCAACAATTTTGCTTGCACAACACTCGACTGTTGCAATGTTGTTCTTCGGGTGCACCACCAGGAGAGACTTCATCATCACCCTCACACTCCTCATCCTCACGGCTAGTTTACGCTTCCTTAAATTGCCAACGTAGTCAAAGCCGTAAAAAGAAAATAGTACTTGCCCTGCCCTCCAGTGTCTCCTCTGGTTGGTTGTCCTAAACTTTTGTTAAGCAAACAATTGGAGTGGAGCAGAGCAGCAGCAGCAGCAGCACATTTAAAACCTATTTCGCAGTCAAAGCCAAGAAAAACCACAAAAGGTGCTCCCACATCTTGGCTTCCATTTTTACGCTACTTGAGCTACTAACGAAGTAGAAGAAGACAACGTGAAAGTTTGTTTGCCCCAACTCATGTGATTCCTTCCCTCCTTCCGACAGGTCGTGTGCGCATACTTGAGGACCGCAGTCTGAAGCTGGACGACGTCACGCTGGAGGACATGGGCGAGTACAGTTGTGAGGCGGACAATGCGGTGGGCTCAATTACGGCCACGGGCATCCTCACAGTTCATGGTGAGTTAATTGTTTAAGTCCAAAGGGGATGTTATTTCTATTTCTATATCATTCGTTTTCGACTACAGCCCCACCCAAGTTCCTGATACGCCCCAAAAATCAACTGGTTGAGATCGGTGATGAAGTGCTGTTCGAGTGCCAGGCCAGCGGTCATCCGCGTCCCACGCTCTACTGGTCAGTGGAGGGTAACAGCTCGCTGCTGTTGCCCGGCTATCGCGATGGACGTTTGGAGGTAACGCTCACCCCCGAGGGACGCTCTGTATTGTCCATAGCACGCTTTGCACGCGAGGATTCGGGCAAAGTGGTGGTATGCAATGCACTCAATGCGGTGGGCAGTGTCAGCAGTCGTACGGTGGTCAGTGTGGACACACAATTTGAGCTACCGCCGCCTATTATAGAGCAGGGACCGGTGAATCAAACGTTGCCCGTAAAGTCCATAGTGGTGCTACCTTGTCGCACACTAGGAACTCCGGCTCCTGAGATAGCCTGGTATTTGGATGGCATACCCATTGATGTGCAGGAGCATGAGAGACGCAATCTAACGGAAGCAGGTGCACTGACCATCTCTGATTTGCAGCGTCATGAGGATGAGGGTCTATACACTTGTGTGGCCAGCAATCGCAATGGCAAATCCAGCTGGAGCGGTTATCTACGTTTGGATACGCCCACCAATCCGAATATTAAGTTCTATAGAGCTCCGGAGTTATCTACTTACCCGGGACCTCCGGGCAAACCACAGGTGGTGGAGAAGAGTGAAGATTCGGTGACTTTGAGTTGGACCAGAAGCAACAAAGTGGGTGGCTCCAGTCTGGTGGGTTATGTGGTGGAAATGTTTGGTAAAAATGAGACCGATGGTTGGGTGGCTGTCGGTACTCGAGTGCAGAATACCACCTATACCCAGCTGGGTTTGGTGCCGGGTGTCAATTACTTCTTTCTGATAAGAGCGGAGAACTCGCATGGACTGTCGCTGCCCAGTCCCATGTCGGAACCCATCGCAGTGGGCACGGTAAGTGCAGAGACAGAAAAGAGATTCTATAGATCTATTTGGACTGCATATTTATTGATATCCTTTGAATATTACAATATCCATTTAATGTGAAATTGATCTTAAATTGTCATCCAAAGGAGCTGAAAAATGTCAAAAGGATATTATAGTATCACAAGCGTATATTTGTTAATATCCAGTCCAGTAGGGAAATCCTCTTAATTTTCACCTTAATCCTCACTTTCTTTCTCTCTTACAGCGCTACTTCAACAGCGGCTTGGATCTAAGCGAAGCACGCGCCAGTCTATTATCCGGTGATGTGGTAGACCTTACCAATGCCAGCGTGGTGGATTCCACCAGCATGAAGCTCACTTGGCAGGTGAGTTATACCTCCCCCTCTCCACTCTTTTTCGCGCGAATTTCACTCATCCATCCCCCTCCCCTCGCTTATTCATGCAGATCATCAATGGCAAATACGTCGAAGGCTTCTACATCTATGCACGCCAGTTACCAAATCCAATTGTAAATACTCCACCCCCCGTTACGGCCAATCCCAATCCGCTATCGGCCTCCGCATCGGCATTGATTTCGACAAAACCAAATATTGCCGCTGCCGGCAAACGTGACGAGACCCCCGAGCCACAGCCAGCCTCAACGGTGGGAGCTGCTCTGAGTACCAAGTATCGCATGCTGACTATACTAAACGGAGGCGGTGCCTCATCCTGTACTCTAACCGGCCTGGTGCAGTACACGCTGTATGAATTCTTCATTGTGCCATTCTACAAATCCGTCGAGGGCAAACCTTCAAATTCACGTGTGGCGCGCACACTGGAAGATGGTGAGTAAATTCTAATGAAGCACACAGAAAAACCAAACTACCCCCGCGCTCGGAGGGTGCAACAGCAACAGTAACCCAATTCAATATGAAGGGAAACTGCACAACATAAATGCTTCAACATCAGCTGCTCCATACGGGTCGCATAATCCCATATAATTTCCGAGGGTTCGATACATAAAAAAAAAAAGGCTAAGCTTTCCTTTTCGGGATATGGCAAATAAAAAGTATGTCAATCATTGAACACAACAAAAAGCAAATCATGCGTAAGTAAAGGCAGAACAATGCTTCAGCAGCAGGAAGGATATCAGAGGCTAAAGCCATCCACTTTTGCCCCTGTGAGTGTGCGTGTGTGTGTGTGTGTGTGTGCGGAATACTTGATGTGGAGATTTACATGTGTTATAAGGTGGGTGGCCCAGGTATTGACTTGACTTAAGGTTACGCTTCGAGCTTTTGATTTCCCTGAGTCACAACTGAGGTCACTTAAGCGGCGCCGGTTTCCTTTTTTTTTGTCTTAGGACAGTTTTTTCTTTAGTTTTAAGATTAGTTTTCTTTTGTGCTTTCAACTTCATCAAAGATTTCAGGGCATTATTGAAAAAAAGACAAGGCACAATACCTTTACAGGCAAAGTTCAAGTTAATTAGACTATGCCTATAAAGAAAGTTCAAAGTGTTTTTTTTTTGCAAATCAAGAATATGAAATTTTGTAAAGTTTTTACGACCTTTATGCCAAGTAAACCTGCAGTTTAAGCAGCAGTTCGCATAACTTTAAACAGAGCCACACACCACCTCAAAGGAGGCTGGCACATCGTACAGCTGCTAAAAAAGGAACCACCCTTCATCATCAGCGATCTTTTTGCCTGTCTACTTTTAGACAAGAAACCGTCTCTCCATGCCTGCGATGGCATAACTGTTTGGGAATTCCAAAGCAGCATGCGCGTAAAAATTGCTTGTATCTCTGTTTAAACTTTAAAGTTATGCGAAAGCATAACAAGACCTCGAGACGGCTAAAACTTTACGGAGAGTAACGTTAAAGGCCAATACACAATATTTCACATGAATAGAACAACATTTAAACAGTTTTTAAAATCTGATATGCTTTAGAGCAGCAGTCTTATCTAAAGAAAGTATTGTTAAAAACTAAAGTTTTATCTCATCTGAGTATAGGCCTTAAAGTCGAAGTGAATAATAAGCTAACTTTTGATAGTCCTATTCAAACAGTTTTCATATCTATTGGTAGCATTAAGGGAAAGTTGCTAATGATTTTTCAAAACAGAACACATCTAATCAAGTAGTTTGACCAACCCCAGTTAATTTAAAAAATACAAAACTTAATGTCTGGCCACACCAGACCTACGTTCCAAGTTGATAAAATATGTGACGGCGTAAGCTAAATTACTTACGTCGAAAGTCCGTCTGGGCCAGAGGTGCCCAACTGCATGGGCGCGCACTTACTCACACAAACAAAAAACAAAAATCAGAAACAACAAAAACCACAAGAAACCGAAAGAGAAACCCGATGTGTGTTCTTGTGACTGCTTGACGCACACAACAAATCAAATAAGCGAGCGCATACGTATTGTTGTTGCCTTTAATTTCACAAAAGCATAGGAGTGAAAGGGAAGAGAGATGAACAAGAAATTGTTGTTGCAATTTCGCTTTGCGCTTGTCCTATGCGCATGACATAAGCCTTCGCGCAAACCAACAACACATGCGCATATAGCGCGGGCACCCCTGGTCTAGGCCTTAAACAAAGAATGCCATTCCACTAGAGCTTAACATATCTTTACGGGTTAATAGTATTCGAAGAAAGTTACTCTTGATTTAGAAATCGTGGAACACATGTGTTAATATATTTTTACCTCTTGAATAAAAAAGTTTATTTGAATCTGTCTTGTTAAAGCACTAATATGTAAAGTACACTCAAATAAAAATACTAGATTGTCGATGTGTACTCAGAAATATGCGAATAACTTCCTCAGACGGTAACCAAATTCATTGGGGCAACATTTGTTCCACTTAATATTAAATGGGACTTGTATAATAAAACTTATAAGACAGTCGCATATAATAAAATAGTTAAGCAAGTGGTGGCCAAAGTTGAAACACAAAAAAAATAGTTCAAAATGCCAGATCTGTTACCCGCATTTCTTAGCCTTCTTAACCATTCCTCTCGTCACTATTGGAATTGCCAAGGTGATAAACAGTCAGACGTTCCATGCGTGATTTCTTTCAATTTAAATGAGTAAACTAAACCAAATGTGGTTTTTAGGCCATAACCTCAGATTTTGGAAGTGTTAGGAAAAAAACCAAGTATGAGGATATGCTCTATTCGACCTGCCCAACACTATGCACTAGGTCCCGTGAAAAGTATGTGCAGATGTTTTTATTTTGTAACACATTCGGAGATCTGGAGCCCCAAATCTACCACAAAAGCTACATTTCTATCGCTTTAAAAAAAAAGCTAAAATTTTTCGGCTTTATATACTCGATCAAAACTTCAAACACATTAAGAAGCACATTCTAAGTGGCACAATGGTTCAGCCCTTTCTCTCATAAGCGGTTCGCATAGGGGATGTTACTCACTGGGTATAGTCAAATGGTCCCAAATAAAAGTACTTTAGGGCTCAGTTTCCCTTCCTTCTTCATACTTTACGAATAAATTTAGCATACCACATAATTACCCATAGTTTAACCATAATCCTTCCCCCCCGCTAGACGAAATGCCATTTCAAGCTTTGGCAGCCAACATATACTTCTGTGATAAGATTGTCCAAAACTTCTTTGCAAGAAAAATGCCAACTCAACAGCAGCAATGGCAGAAGAAAAAAAAACTTTCCAGACAGGTTTATCACTTTATTTTATCGTTGAGGGAAAACTTCTACCAGTGGATGCCCCGGCAGAATGCAACGAAAAGTGAACAATTCTCAATGAAGCAGCGCGACATTTTGGGTGCAAAAATAATTAATAAAAACAAAACCCGGCGAAAGAAGTCAAAAGTCTAAAAAGGAAGGCAGAGGTCCAGGAATGCCACAACGACTAAGTCAACAGACGACGCGTTGCAATATAAAATGCACAAACGTCGCTTCGCGGCCCGCCCCCGACGCTGCGACTGACTTCAAATCAAAACTCATTTCGTATGCATCACATTTCCACTTGCTGACAGCAAACTCAAAGAAATTGCCAACGCAATTGTGTAAAGATAAACAACAATTATTGCTGCTACTTGCATAGTATGAAGCACTCTACTCCTACTTACCAACCCCCTGCCCTCTGCTGCGCACAGTGGAGCCACAACAAAAAAAAAGTGCAATGCAAGCAATGCAAATTTGATGCGCGTTTGCTTAAGAGAGACGCAAACCCTCCACACAGGAAGCAGTTTCACTCAGTTCGCTTAGTAAAACGGAAGTTGGCAAATAAAGGTGTGTTGTTTGGGGAAATTTAGAGCACATGTGGCGGAAGAGGGTTGGTTAGGGAATTGAGAACTATGGAGCGCTGTGAGCTGACTATGGTATGCTCTAAGGGGAATTGTAATGGAAAGGAGTTTGAATTGGAGAAGAAAGGATAATTCTTAAGAACTTAAGGAAAAAGTTTTTTTTAGAAAAAAATCATATTTAATCTTTAGAAAAAGTTTGCAAAATATTTTCGAGAATTTTTTTTTAAATTTTTTTTAAGCTTTTAATTTTTTTTCAAGATTTTTACACAGATTTTATATAAGACAAATAAAAGCAGTGGTATTTTTCTTAGAAGGGTTTTTTAATCAATTATTACTTTACTTCAATTTCAAAATTTGCTTCATTTGTCTAATAGTTGATTTTTAGAATCTGATGAGCTCAGCTTTACTTTTCAAGCCAGCGTAAAACCATTTTTATTTATTTTTTAGTGTTTTTTAATTATTTTTTTACAGCACGTCGGGGTCACCACTTTTGAAAATTTGCCTCATTAGCCAAAGAAACACATTTCCTAGAAACTAAGGAATCTCGGCTTTAACCTTTATAGCCAATGAAAGTAATTTTAATTTACGTTAGATGTTATTATCAATCATTTATTATTTCACGTCGGGGTCACCAAATTCTAAATTTGCTCCATTTGCAAAACAGTCGCCCTTTTTGAAGCAGTTGAGCCGGCTAAAATTATTTTTTTTAGCGGTCTTTTTTATTTTTCTTAGTCGGGGTCACCAAATTTTGAAAAATTGCCTCATTTGCCCATTTCTATAAAGCTTGGGATCTCGACTTGACCCTTTATAGCCAGTTAAAGTCATTTTAATTTAGTTTAGAGGTATTTTTCACCAAGTAACATCTTACGTCGGGGTCACCAATTGTAAAATTTGCGTCAGTTGTCAAAGATTTAAATTTTTTAAAATTATATCAGCTCAAGTTGATCTGTTGAACTCAGCTAAATCCAATTAATTTGTATAATAATTCTCACGTCGGAGTCACCAATTTAACAAAATTTTGACTCATTTGCCGAAAAGCTACATTTCCTAAAAGCTTGTGAATTCGAATAGTGCCTATATAGTCGACTAAAGCCATTTAATCTAATATAAAGACTTAATTTTTTTATCTTTGTCTGTCGTTTTCAAAAGCATTTGAGTCCATCCTAAAACTTTTATTACTCACTACGTCGGGGTCACCAACATTTTGTTTCTCTTTACTAAAAAAAACTGTCACCCTGTTTACCCTAACATAAAGGTGTGACTTCCTATTCAAATGACGCAGACGTGCAAATAACCCCAATTGTGAGTCATTGAAAGTTGACTAACTATTTTAGTTTCAAATTACCCCAAGATAAGCTCTTTCTCTCTGGCTTTCGCTCTTAAAAATGATCGCTCCTATATTTAGAAAATTTCAATTGCCTGTCTCTTTCCACTGTCTCTTCCAAACAATTGCCTTAAGGTCATTTATGCCACACAATGGCAGCTACGTGTTAAGCGTGCATCAGCATCAAGCTGCAATCCAAAATGAAAGAAGAACAAAAGCACGACAAGCACTTTAGCATGTAGCTCACACACGCACACGCACACACACACACACACACACGGGAAGGTGGAACAACAAAGCCCAAAAAGAACTTCACACTCCCTACTGGAAAACCTCAGCTCAGACATAGCCTATTTAGGGACTTTGCTTTTTGTTGCACGTGTGTTTATTTAAAGAAAATTGCTGCAGACGCTTGTTAAAAGCGACAGCAGGAAATAAATAAACAAATGAAGATGAGCTTTTGAAGTGTGGCAACGTGAGTTGTGAGCTTTGAAAGGGTTCCTTTTTTTTTGCTTTGTCTAGTGAAGCATGAAGAGACACTTGAAGCTACCCGGAACTACCCACCAACTAAATGCTTATTAATTACACAAAATCTCATTACGACAAAACGTCAGCTGTGTGGTCTAATCAAAAACGCATCTTTCATTTTTGCTATTTTTTTTTTTTGGTTTTTCAGTACCCAATGAGGCGCCATTTGGCATGGAGGCCGTATTACTCAACTCCTCGGCTGTGTTCTTGAAATGGAAGGCACCCGAAATGAAGGCTCAGCATGGTAAGTTCTCAACTCCCTCCACTCATTAGTGGTCTTGAACTCTGGTTTGTTTTTTAGGTATACTGTTGAACTATCATGTCATTGTACGCGGCATCGATACGGCTCACAATTTCTCGAGAATTTTGACAAATGTCACCATTGATGCGGCCTCACCCACTTTGGTGTTGGCCAATCTGACGGAGGGAGTTATGTATACAGTGGGCGTGGCTGCGGGTAATAATGCAGGCATTGGTCCTTATTGTGTGCCAGCTACGCTACGCTTGGATCCCATTACCAAGCGTCTGGATCCTTTTATCAATCAACGGTGAGTAGATTGTTAATATTTTAAGTACTTATTTTGGAGTTCGGGGATTGATCCTGAAGTGGTATACAGTGTGGCAGGCGAAGTATCGGGTACACTAAAGATAAACTCTTGCAGCCGAATTGTAGATTTTTATAGGCCAACAGATTTTAAAATTATCAGAAATTGAAATTATCATGAAACAGCTGTATGATCTACCAGCCTCCTTTGTGGTGTTGTGTGTCTCTGTTTAAAGTTATGCGTAAGCATAACAGGACCTCGAGCCGGCTAAAAACTGCAGGTTTACTTAGCATAAAGGTCGTAAAAACAGTCAAAAAACAGAACCCAGGGCACTTTATAGAGCGAAGCTGCGTTAAAGAGTTCGACTTGTTCACTTTATCTTCTCATTAGAGTGAGCCAACTCTCTGCAATTGTTCAGTTGTTCAGTTGCTCGACAACTATTCTCAAGGCAAGGTGACCTTTAACGATAATTCGAATTTTATTCCTATAAGTTACTGAGCAAGAGTCACTAAAGTAAGAGCCACTGAAGATGAGTCACTTAGCAGAAGCAGAAGGCATGAGTCACTGAACATAAGTCACTGAACATAAGTCACTTATCAAGAGTCACTAATCCAGAGTCACTTATCAAGAGTCACTAAACAAGAGTCAGTATACATAAGTCACTGATAAAGAGTCAATGAACAAGAGTCACTGAACAAAAGTCACTAAACTAGTGTTGGCTTGTTCATAAGTTAGTGAACATAATTGAGTTGTTCACTAATCTGAGCAAGTGAACATGTTCTCAATGGTTCATTCATCATTAATAGTTCATTTTTGTTCAGACAGAATTGTTCGGTTGTTCTATCTTCATTAATGGTTCATTTTTGTTCAGACAGAGTTGTTCAGTTTCTCTTGTTCTGTGAGTTGTTCTTGTTCAGTCAGAGATGTTTGTTTGTTCTTGTTCACTCTCTTTATTGTTCTGTGAGTTGTTCAGTTAGAGTTGTTCACTTGCTCTTGTTCAGCCGCTCTTCTTCTGTGAGTTGTTCAGTCCGAGTTGTTCAACTATTCTTGTTCAGCCGCTCTTGTTCTGTGAGTTGTTAATTTTTTAGAGTTATTCAGTGACTTGTTCACTCAATTTGGTGACTTTTCAGCTGTTTTTTGTTCGCGTGTCTAATTGTTCAATGTATGCAACATGCTGGCGTGGCAACCATTTTAGGGATGGCTAACAAATAGGTAACATTCCGCAGTGTGACATCGAAGGATTAAAATTAGTTTGAATGATCGCTAATCGTCCCAATGGCCAAGTGATCACCGACGCAGACTGAGGAGATTCCACCCAGCTGATTTGTGGATATTTGGCAGTGCACCACAGGGTCGCCTAATTTAATAAGTATGTAAGAATCTTTATCACTGATAAAAAGTCACAAAAGCAAGAGTCAGTGAACTTAAGTCACTGATAAAGAGTCAATGAACAAGAGTCACTGAGTCACCCAAAACTATAAATGTTTGTATTTGCGAAGGAGTATCGATTTTTTAGAACGGTATATTGAGCACTGAGTATCGAATACTGAATATCGAATATTGAGTATCAAGTACTGAGTATCGAGAGCTGAGTATTGAGTACTGAGTTTCGAGTATCGAGAAATGAGCTCTAAGTTAACTCTGGAATCAAGTATTGAATACTGAGTATCGAGGGCGAAGTATCGAGTAATGAGTGTCGAGTACAGAGTATCGATTACTAAGTATTGAGTACCGAGTATTGAGTAAGCCACTCACAAGTGTGCTGAGTATTGGTTACTGAGTGCTGAGTATCCAGTACTGAATATTTAGTATCGAGGACTGAGTATCAAGTACTGACTATCGAGTTCAAAGTATCGAGAACTGAGTATCCAGTACCAAGTATCGAATACTGAGTATCAAGTACTGAGTATTGAGTACCGAGTATTGAGTAAGACACACGCAAGTATGCTGAGTATCGATTACTGAATACTAAGTATCAAGCACTGAATACTTAGTATCGAGGACTGAGTATCGAGTGCTGATTATAGCGTTTAAAGTATCGAGTACTGAGTATCCAGTTCTGAGTCTCGAGTACTAAGTCTTAAGCACCGAGTATCGAGTAAGACACACACAAGTATTCTAATATCGATTATTGAATACTGAATATCAAGTGATGAATATTTAGAATCGAGGACTCAGTATCATGTGCTAAGAACTGAGTATCGAGTACAAAGTATCGAGAACAGAGTATACAATACCGAGTATTGAGTACCGAGAATTGGGTAAGACACACACAAGTATGCTGAGAATCGATTACTGAATACTAAGTATCAAGCACTGAATACTTAGTATCGAGGACTGAGTATCGAGTACTGAATACAGTATCAGCGAATACTAGTTCGAGGACTGGTTCGGTCTAATACTAAGTCAAATGAATATACGGGACTGAGTATCGAGTACTGTGTATAGCGTTTAAAGTATCGAGTACTGAGTATCCAGTTCTGAGTATCGAGTACTAAGTGTTAAGTTCCGAGTATCGAGTAAGACACACACAAGTATGCTAAGTATCGATTATTGAATAATGAGCATCAAGTACTGAATACTTATAATCAAGGACTCAGTATCATGTGCTAAGTACTGAGTATCGAGTACAAAGAACAGGGTATACAATACCGAGTATCGAGTATTGAGTACCGAGTATTGATCGAGTATTGAGTATCGAGTATAGAGGGCTGAGCATCTAGTACTGAGATTAGAGTACTGTGTTTCGAGTATAGAGTATCATGTGTTGAGGATCAATTACTGAGTATTGAATACCGACTATCGAGTAAGCCACTCGCAAGTTTTGTTGGTTTCGAGGTTTCGAGTACTGAATACTGAGTATTGAGTTCTGAATAGTTATATCAAGTATCGAAAGCATGGAACTGAGTGGGCACCGAGTATCGAGTAAGTTACACACAAGTAAGTGAAAGCCGGAACAAAGCTTATTTAGCATGCGAATAAAGTGATTGGCAAAGTTGATCGAAATATTAAAGACTGTTAAAATCTTCCCTAGAAGCTTAGTTTACTTTTCAGTTTTGCTCAGATCTCTACGTATTTGAGTTCAATTTAAGCGTTGTTGTTAAACTTCACTAAAGTTTTCAATTGAAATCTACAGCTTAAAAGTCTCCATGTCACATATATCTCTTATTTTATAAATGTTTTGAGCGCTATTACCACTAAATAGGTCTAACTTTTTCTGCCCGATTATGGATTTTATTTAATTTCACAAATTTTATTCATCATATTTGCAGCTATCCCATCAATCAGGATCATGTCAACGATGTGTTGACACAGCCCTGGTTCATAATACTCCTGGGTGCCATATTGGCCGTGCTGATGCTGTCCTTTGGCGCCATGGTCTTTGTGAAGCGCAAGCATATGATGATGAAGCAGTCGGCTTTGAATACCATGCGTGGTGAGTACAGAGAAACATTCGTAGTAGACCCAACCAATTTGCATAGATAAATAACGCTAATTTTGCATTGTTGCCTGCTGGCTCGCTAGGTGCGAATAAATATTTTAGCAGGCACGAATTTTAGAAATTAACATTTTGCACGTGATTGGGGCGGGCGGCACATTTGCAATTATGCATTTAGTTTTGTGTGCATTATTAACCATCTAGTTGGCCCAGGCAGGCAACGCACATGAGGTCCCTGGGAGATAGAGAGCTGGTGGTCTAATTGAAATTAGCTGCAAAGTAAATGGGAAATTAGGGGCATTTCCGAATTCAGATTTCATTTCGCTTTAATTGGTCTAAAATGCCCTAAAAACTTTATGGTTGTAAACAAGCCGCAGTCAGATATATTTTACCATAAACTAAGTAAGCAAAAAGCGTAAAAGCGCTTTTCATACTCCACCTGAATAGCCAGAGACAATAATAAAAATGGCAAAAACTACAAGCAGAGTTGTGGCGGCCCATAAAACACTCGCTTGATGTGTGCGCACAGTTATAACCCGGGGACAGTTTAATTGGTGCATTTTTTATGCAATTTTCATTCGTTTTTTGCGCTTGAAAGTATGCAACACATTTTTGTTCTGGCTGCGGCGTCAACTGGAAAATTGACAATAATTTATTTGATTTTGTCTCTCTCTTTTTCTCTCTGTGAGTGTGTGTGCTGTAATAAAAGGGGTAGAATTAAGCCAGCCAGAGCCAGCATAATATTATTTTAATGCGCTCAATTTATAGCACTGCAAAGTTGGTCTATGGGTTTTTAAAAGATTTCGGTTATGTTCCTGAAATTGATTTCACTAAAAAAGTATGATAAAAATGGTTCACTTTGACATTGAAGAACCACTAAATACAGTAGAAGATTAGGTTCTCTGTGAGCCCTGCAAATATTTCGGTTCCCTAATAACTTTCATTACCGAAGTTATACTGGGAGTCTTAAATTCGGTCCAAGCTAAAGCATTGCCGACTATGTACAATTCTAGAATAAGTGTTAAAATCAGCCTATGATTTTCAATCCTTGATATCGAAATTGTCTAGATTATTCGTAAAACAAGATGCAAAGCGAAACTTTGGTAATATATTTCAGAAAATTTTGTTTTCGCATCACTTTCAGAAGATGATGATCTAGAAAATTAGTCTAGATGTCTAGTTGGGCATGCCTTTGCTCCCATTGCTCCTTGCTTCTTGGCGCCAGCCGCACACTATCAATAATCAATAAGTTCCAGCAGCAGCGTATACCAAACGTCAGTGCAGATGTGCAGCTCTGGATCATGCTGGAGGTGCTGCAGGTCATACCGGAGGAGGCACAAGTCATACACACCTCGGTGAAGAGAGTCATCTTTAGGGCAGAGCTGGCCAAGCGGGTGCCGGTGGCGTGGCAGACATGCGAGACGTATTTAAAGCTGCAAATGGGACGCAGTGAATGGGACGCGGTGTGCGTGGGTGTGGGCACCTGGATTAAGAACATTGGATACTCCATTAAGGGCTTTTTGGTATATCGAATCGGTCACCTACTGATGAGAAGGACTCCTTAATTCTTTGTTTATAGCTGTCAGCTGTTTGCTATCGATAACTATCACAAATCAAATCAATCTAACAAAGAAATACTTTGACGGATTTACATCTAACACAATCACGAAAATTAGCAATCATGATTGCACATTACGCCCGTTCACCAGCACAATCTAACAAAATAAGTCGATTTTTGGTCATCGATTTATGCTGGTGAACGCAACCAATATTTGTTGGTGTTGCTACCTGACTACTTAGTAAAGCCGAGTAACCATGGGAACATGCACAAAAGGTTGCTGTTTTCTAAGCCTAATAGCAGTATTACTATCTATTTTCCTGACTATTAGATCTATCGGGTTCAATATGATAATACTTTGACATTGAAATTTACAGTGCAATGTATCTTTCTTTTTTGCACCAACGGTCATACTTGACTGGCAGGCTATCGGGTTATCGATTGCCGATTACAAATTCGATACTTGAACCAAAATAAGATCAATGAAGTGTAAAAAGGATATGTCATTACAAAGAATATTGAATTGATCTTAATTCTTCCTCCAATGGATCTGAATAACGTAAGAAGGATATTTAAAAGAATTGATATTAATATGGAAATTTTGATTGTGCTTTCTATCGGGATCTTTTTTTTCTGTGTACTGGCTGGCTCTTGGGTGAAAAAGATATCATTGCTCAGACACTAAGATGTTCTGCTGAATGTAGCTCTAAAAAATGTCGTTAACTTTAATATAGGAAAATATGACCCCAACGATAAACATTTTCCTGATAAAAAAATTCCGAAAATATTTTTCGGAAACTGCCATTTTTTTTGGCTGCGTTCAACTCTTTTGTATTTTTGTTAATTTCCGGCAACAATTTATTTGGTCTCACCATTTTGTTGCACAACATTTAATTGCTGTGTCTCACCATCAACTCTGCTCTCCTCCCCTTCTCACCTTTAGGCAATCACACAAGCGACGTGCTCAAAATGCCGAGTCTATCGACGCGCAATGGGAATGGCTACTGGTTGGATGCCTCAACTGGTGGCATGGTGTGGCGTCCCTCGCCCAGCGGCAACTCGCTCGAGATGCAAAAGGATCACATAGCCGACTATGCGCCAGTGTGTGGGGCGGGCGGGGGCGGCGGAAGTGGTGGCAGCGGAGTTAGCGGCAGCGGGAACAGTGGCAATGGCAGCAGCGGCGGCGGCTGCGTCGATGACATTCACGGACATGGCAGTGAACGCAATCAGCAGCGGTAAGTTTTAACCCAAAAATAAAAAAGAACGAAAAGAAAAGTTCGGACTCAAAGCGACGACAATAAAAATTCACCAAACTGTGAAATTGCATTTTTCTGGCGCGGCGGGAAAAATGTTGTTCCTTTCCGTTTTTTTTGCATTTTTTTTTGTTTTATTCCCGTCGGCGCCATGAAAATCAAGTTAGGAATAGAAATGTTGCCACGCTATTTATGTTGATTTTGGGGACTATGCCCAGTGGACAGTAGTTGCTAGAGTTGGGTAGAGCTTTAACTTTGTGGCATTTTTTTTTTGTTATAATTATACATTTAAAATTATGTAGCAATTGCAGGCCTCGAATCTCTAATTTATTTGTCTGGCCACTGGCAAACGCCAGTGAAAATTGAGGGGGGAAAACATGCATTAAATATGTTTCGCATTTGTAGATTTGGTGGAAAAATGTTGAGAGCAGAAATTGCAAAAACCGTAATTGTTATTTATTTGTGGCTAATTTTGTGCAAATAAATGGAAAAGTGGAAATGGGCGGTAAATGGAAATCATTTTTGAGTTTGAAACGAGGCGAAAGAAACTTTAATGAAATGACAAATTTCGATAATAAAATTTAATTCAATTTTAAGAAATGTTGCCTACTTTTAGGCTTATCATAAGTCCTAGGAAATAAGCTGTTTTAGCCGCCATATGGTGAGAGATGATTACTTTTAAGTTAACAATAACAAATACTCAACTTTTGACAACTGAAAATTATCATCAGCAGACTTCGCCATTTAATCTTCATTCATTTCCTTCTGGCTTCTATGAATGTTAACTCCAAGTTGAACCACTAAATGTATAAAAAATAGTAATTCTTTCACTTTCTCCTTTACAAAAACATTCCCTTAAAATTTCCCTTTTTAAAATTCTATTCATACAAAAAATCTACAAATTTCCATTCAGCTGCTGCCGCTGGCTTTGCTGTCCAACAATTTGCAATTAAATGCCAATCAAGCGTCAAAAGCTGAAGAGTCATTTCATTTCATTTCACAGTATCAAAAAAAAAACTGACAAAATAAACTCAATATATCTATAGATTTAAATAAATTGTCGCATTTATTTATTTTACTGTTCAACTACTGTAAATAATAATTCTCTCGCTCTCGTTTATCCAGATAATTATAATTATTTTGCACACTTAATTAGTCATTAAAAACGCAAATTGAAAATGCCCCTTCCTGTAGTTGAGGGAAAGAGTACTGCAATTTAACACAAATATTAATAATAATTGCCACAAAATAGTAATAACAATAACAATAAAAAGCAATCAGACAATAATGAGTG
This sequence comes from Lordiphosa collinella, assembly GCA_018904265.1. Taxonomy (NCBI): domain Eukaryota; kingdom Metazoa; phylum Arthropoda; class Insecta; order Diptera; family Drosophilidae; genus Lordiphosa; species Lordiphosa collinella. The sequence continues at coordinate 721,861 of JAEIFV010000005.1, read as the reverse complement.
TCATATGTGCGAAAAGAAGATTCAGAAATATATTAAAGCAACATTTAATTTTTTGTTGAGAGAACGAATTGAGGATGCACTAAGGGAAAAAGCAGATTAAGGACATAACGAAAAATGGTCAGAAACAATTCTTTTAAACTCCTTGGAAGGCTGTAAGCTGTCACAAGTAAGAGCATTGAAGTGTTCTACCCCAACCAATGTCTGGGCATTTCCCGGTCTGACGGGGAATATAAAAATGGTTAATCTTGAAATGACCAACTGTATTTTTCTAGAGTCCAAAGGACCTCATATGGTTCAGAATAAATTGGCTCTTTCATTAAGAGGGGTTGGCGGCGGCAGTTTTTTGTATACCCTTTTAGAGGGCATATTGAAAGTGTCCAGATGTTTTCAACGCATAGAAGCAAGCATCTCCAAATCCATAAACTGTATACCTATATATTCCTGTGGAAAGAATAATACTGGGATACCTGACCAGCTCTCCCGTTGGAGAGAATTCTTCAAAGACGACCGTATCGCAGCGGAGCCCCCAGTAGTCCATAACTCCACCCCGCAAAGAGGGAACCCGTACAGAAACATTCGCACAGATCAACCCACCGTAACTGAAATTAGCCTAGCCATAGGCAAGCTTAAGAACAACAAGGCTGCAGGACCGGACGAGCTTCCAGGTGAGCTACTGAAAGCTGACATCATCACCATGTCGAGGACTCTGCACCCCATTATTCAAAGCGCCTGGGTATCTGCAACCATCCCCCGGAGTGGAAGGAAGGAGTCATTGTCACCATTCCCAAAAAAGGTGATTTAAGAAACTGTAGAAACTGGAGGGCGTCACTCTACTCAATTCTATTCAAAGAATCCTGGCATCCATCATATTGGATAGAATCTCACCAGTGCTAAATGGTTTGCTCAGACGACAGCAAAATGAATTCAGGCCCAACCGATCCTGTGTCGACCACATTAATAACCTGCGCGTAATAGTGGAGCAGTCTACAGCAGCGATGTTCAAGAAGAGCGAGGCCAAAAAGTGAGAGTGTATTGGTGTGCGATATTAAAGCGACACAGCCCAGCTTTGAACTGCCCTCAACGACGGCTGGGCAGCGAATGAAGACAAAGAGAGCTCTGCTTACGCTCATATGCCCGACTTCGGCATTCGGTCGGCTAGTGTGTGTGTAAATAGCCGATTGCGCTCGGCCCCTGGGGGCTTTGGAGGAACATCGCTGGTCTACAGAATGGAGGTCTCCACTCTATCTACTATTTGTGGATTTTGAGCGGGCATTCGATACCATCAAGAGGGAGGCTATATGGAGCTTAAGCTGATAATGGCCCTGTATGAAGACGCGAGACTCACCGTCCGTAAATAACGGAGTACGGCAAGGATGCGCTCTCTCCCCCCTGCTGTTCATATTCGTCCTCGATGATGTCCTCAGACACACAAATAACTAGGCGAGGGATGGTATCCACTTTATCTAACTTTATGCGACTTGGACTACGCGGATGATATCTGCTTTATGACGCCACATAGAGGGGTCCAGCGAAACTAGGCTCTGGAGGAAACGCCGCGCGCTGACCTCAAAATACCTTAAAGAGTTAGCTGAAGAGCGCAAGCCCTAACATTCACAACGTGGCAGTTGACGGCAGGATCGTAAATGAGGAGGATGTCGAGAAGTTCTGCTATCTGGGAAGTGGCATTGCCAAAGATGGCGGTGCAATGTCAGATATGGAGGCACGCATCTCCAAAGCTAGAAACGCATTTCGCAGACTACACCGGGTGTGGCTCTCCCGTTCCCTATCGCTGAAAACAGCCCCAAAGGGCCAAAGCCGAGCCTCTCTCAATGTCATGGCTTGTGCGCTCTAATTTAATTTTCGAAAGAGAAAGGGACCTACAGTTTAACGTAGAATCCGAACGGCAGTTTGAGAAGCTTTTCATGGCTAATTACTACAAAGCTGGCGCCAACAGCAGAGAGGGGTGACCGGGTGTAAAGTTTATTCAAAGAAAAATCTTTTTCATTAGATGTTCCGAGGCGGGATCAAACCCACGACCTCTTGCACAGCGGTCGCGCACGCTGAGCCACCCGGAGAACCAAAATGCGCATCTTTAATACCAGCGTAAAGTCGGTCCTGCCATATAGCTCCGAATCCTGGCTAGTTTCTGATCTAGTAAGCAGGAAACTCCAAACTTTCGTGAACAAATGCCTAAGAATAATCTGCCGCATTTTCTGGAGACGCAAATGGAATTGGATTGGGTACATTTTACGAAGGGAAGATGATAACAACGCGAAGATGGTTCTGCAGTGGAACCCGGCAGACTTGGATGCGCACAAGTCATGCAAAAACCCGAACAAGTTGGAAGAATCGTTGGAGAAATTTTGTTTTTGCCCTATGCTGCTCCTAGGATCGATATTCTTATTGTGTATACAAATATGTACAATACAATTATCAAGGAAATTAAAAAAATATCCTGTTCAGCTGAGTTGATTTAGCCATGTCCGTCTGATCGCATATTATCTTTACAAGTTGAGTTTTAAGTCAATCGGTAGGAAAATAAGATTTATGCATGTAGAATTTTCCGGACATTCTCCCGTGTACATGTCCAATTATTTGGAACCCGAGTCATTTTTAATCACTTCGGAAAACAAATTATTCAAGGTTGCTGCGACCTCTTTAGCATTTAAAACTCAAAACGAAGAGGCGAAGCTTATTTTGCAATTGCCATCCACCAAATCTTCTTAAATAAACAAAACTCATTATAAAGATTGTTCTTTACCACCCGTCTTTCCCAGAAGTCCTTACAAAATTCTAAACTCATAAGGAAACAAGTATAAAAGTCGGTCAAGCCGGACTATAATATACTTTGTACCAAAGAACTGCAAAGGGCCGCCACGAGTACAATCGCTCAAGGCTTGTCAAACTCGAGTATTGCCCCTACTTATACTCAAGTTGACTCAGAGCTTTGGCCGCGAGTCGACGCAAGCTCCTTGTTGCTAAAATCAAAGTTCTGCTGCGAGCCGTCATGAGTAAAGTTTCTTCAGTTGCTTCGGCCGCGAGTCACCGCGAGTACTTGTTGCCAAAGTCAAAGATCTGCTGCGAGCTGTTACGATCAACGCTTGTACACAATCGTCACAAGCAAAGAAAATACAACGCTTTCTCTTTCCTTCTAGTGGCATGTTGTTGTTTGAAGTTTCCAAAAACACAACAACAATTTCCTAAGAGGCTTGTCGAAGCTCGCCGTCAACCCGCAGAGTGCGTGCGAGTAAATTCTTCTTCGAGTTCGAGTAAACACGAGTAGAGTGTCGAAAAGGCATGGCCATTGCTGACAAATGGCTGTTTCGGGTGTGTCCCAGAAATCTCTTGAGATTTTTGTATAAACAGTTTTATCTCGAAATAAAAGTGCTTGCCTTTATATGTGAAGTGTCCTCAAAATGACAAAAGTTGAGAGATTTGAAACCGATTGCTCGAGGCTAAGTAGATTTGATGCGTAAGGTTTTTCTTTGCCATAATCTAGTAGCCGCCACTATTCATTGTCTTTTTACATATAAACCTCTCGTAGTTAAGTTGAAAATCTCTTCGTTTATACGAAAATCTTTAGAGATTTCTGGGACACCCCCCTATGACTCGTGTTATGAAAAGATTGCTCATATTATTACTCGAGCGAAGCAAAGAGCTTGCTCGTTCTGACTCAATGTGCTTGCGATCATTTCGAGTGTGTCGAACCAAGCCAAGTAAACGCACGAGTGTGATCGAACATTTTCTGTGTACTATGATCCGGTTCTTAAATACGAATGAACCAGTTTAATTTGAAGAAAATACTTCAGTTTTTTTTAGCGCTCCTTTAAAGTACTTTGAATACGTCCCGTTTCGCTGCCCTCGTCCGCTTAGTTGCAATTTGCTTTGACATTAAATAAATTCATTTCCTGTCGGGCATAACTTTCTCCACTCATTTGATGGCCATTCATTCCAGTTTCCCCTATTAAAAGCGAACACTCATTAAGGGCATTAAGAGACTCCTTTTTTTCCCAACGGCTCCATGGCGACTCCATCAATACGCCGTATATTTTCACCGGCTTTTGGGTCATTTTTTGGTACGCTGTCCGCCAGGTTAATCCGCTTTCAGTATTTAAATACGAAAATAATGCTAAAATTGTGGGAGAGAGGGAAATGTTGACCAGTTTTTGGTTTAAGCTGGTAATTTATTTAATGGATGATTCTAGACTAGAAATAAATTTGAGTTTAGCACATGAGAGCAGCACCAAAAACGAAAAAAAAACAGAGAAAAGAAATGCAAGAAAATATGCAAATTTGCGCAGACATAAATTTCACACAACCGACAAATTTATAACCGAAAAATGGTGAAGGGGGTTAAAGGGGGAGGTGAAATAAACAAGTCTCTGGCCGGAGTAAAAGTAATAACTGTTTTTTTTTATCTGTTCATTTGCAGCTATGTGGGCGAGTACTCCAATATACCCACCGACTATGCCGAGGTGTCCAGTTTCGGTAAGGCGCCGAGCGAATACGGTCGTGGCTCACCAGCCCCCTATGCCACCTCAGCCATACTGAATCCTAACCAACAGCAGCAACAGCAGCAGCAGCAGCCACGTTATCAACAACGACCAGGTGCAGTGGCCATGCCAGGTTATGGCCTACAACGTCCCATGCATCCGCACTACCAACAGCAACAGCCGCCACAGCAGCAACAGCAACCTCATCCCTCCAACAACATTTACCAGCAAATGTCCACCACCAGCGAGATTTATCCCAGTAATAATGCTGCCGCCAGGTCGGTGTATTCCGAGCAGTATTACTACCCCAAGGACAAGCACATGCACATGCACATAACTGAGAACAAGTTGAGCAACTGTCACACGTATGAGGCTGCCCCGGGAGGACCCAGTCCCAAGCCTATCACTGCCAGCGTAAGACGTCATCAATTGCCACCCAATTGCAGCATAGGACGAGATAGCGCCAGGTTTAAGGTACTCAACACCGCTCAGGTGGTGGTGGATGCCAAGCAACAGCAAAATCTACTGGATCTAGACGGTTCCTCCTTCTGTTACAATGGCCTGGCCGATTCCGGTTGTGGTGGTTCCCCCTCACCCATGGCCATGTTAATGTCTCACGAAGATGAGCAGGCACTGTATCATACAGCCGATGGTGATCTTGATGACATGGAGCGACTCTATGTCAAGGTGGAGGAGCCACAGCAGCAGCAACAGCAGCAGCCACCCTCACAGCAGCAACAGCTGATACCTCTGGTACCTCAACATCCGGGCGAACTAATGCCCACCACTAACCTGGGCCATCTTCATCAGCAGCATCAATCTTGGCGTGGCCAGAGCTCACGTGGCAGTCGTAAGGCTAATTCGGGTCAAGAGCTGTCGAAGGAAACCAACGAATTGATCTATGCTCCGGGTAGTGTGGCCAGTGAGAGAAGTTTGTTGAGCAACTCGGGCAGCGGTAGCAGCAGTCAGCCAACTTGCCATAATGTCTGACCCCTGGAGACACAATCCCAAGAGCAGTTATACGCCCGGGAGGTGCGTGAACTGTTGGCCTGGTGTGAGCGTTTCAATAATGGTGGAGCGGAGAATTTTGAATGAATGTGTGATGTAAAGATGGGTGGCATTTTAGGGGAAGGCGGCGAAGTGGTAGGGAAAAGTAAGTAAAAAGTGCTATTTAAAAGGCAAAAACACTTTCAGTTCGGTTTCTGATTATCCAAATCCCTAAAGAGGAGATTGGGTCAATACATATTTTCAATAAGGACAGCTTACTTCAAAGACAGAACAAAATGAAGCAAACCTGGCTTTCACCTCGAAATCCCGTTAGGAAAGAAACCCAAAATTTCATGTTTTTAAGCTGATATCAGACCTCGTAAATATCTGTCTATAATTATTTACAAAGAGGTCCGCCCACGTTAAAGACAGAAAAAAAATGAAGCAAAGAAGGTTTTCGCTTCGAAATAGAGTATGCAAAAACCTAATTTACGTGGTTTGAAAGTGATATCAGAGTTCGTAAATAACCTACAAAACATGTGTTCAATAAGATCCGCCTACATCAAAAACAGAAAAATTAAGAAAGTCTGGTTTTCGCTCCAAAATCTCATGAAAAGTCTCTAAATTTCATGTTTTCAAAGCTGATATCGGAACTCGTAAATAACGGTCGATACATATTTTCAATAAGAACCGCCCACATCAAAGACAGAATAAAATAAAGCAAAATCCAATTTAGTTCATTGCAGTACAGAAAATTAAAGAACAATAAAGAGTTGGTTTCTGCACGATAGAACAGAGAAGCAGAATACGAACTGAATCTGATGTTTCATCTTCCGCTGAACTTTCTGGTTTTGCAGACCAAGATAGACCTCTGATAGAAAGTAAATATTCTCAACTTATTTGTTGGTGGTCTTTATTATAAACAGTTCCAAAAACAGGAAACGAATAAATTTCAAAAATGATCGAAAATCAAAGACAGAAAGAAATGAAGCAAAAGGGCTTTTCCTCAGATGCAGAGCGAAAACTCAAAGAATACAAAATTGTTCAACTCCGCTTAAGACAATACTGAATCGAAAGCAGAACACAAATTGTTTTTTCTTCTAAATTTCCGTCATCAAAGACAGCATTGCAGAACAGAAAATTTGAGAAATAAAAGTTTTAGGTTTTACTTTAAAAGACACAGGAACAAAATTCGAGCTGAAAGGGTGTTTTGTTGCAAATAGCCGCCATCAAAGACGGAAAAAAATGAAGCAAAATCAATTTTGTTCATTGCAAAACAGACAATTTGATAAACAAATGTTTTAGGCTTCACTTTTAAACTACAGAGGAACCAAAATCGAACTGAAAGGGCTTTTTGTTTCAAATAACCGCCATCAAAGACAGGAAAAAATGAAGCAAACCCAGTTTCGTTCATTGCAGAACAGAAAATTTGAGAAAAAAAAGTTGTTGGTTCCACTTTAAAACGACAGAGTTTCCTCTAGAGTTTCGTTTCTTACAGACAACCTAAAAATGTTGAGCAAATTCTGGTACTCTGGTAAAAAGTCAATGCTTAAAACCTTTTTCCAGGCCGACTTTGTTCTAAACAGTACAAAAATCATGAAACGATAAGAACACAGATATTAGTTTTGTCAAATAAAACTCAGAAGGGGTGATTTTTAAATATTTTTGAATCTTAGAATCTAGATTTTTGAGTATATCTTATCTAATCGATTAAGCGATAGCTTTTCTTCAACCCTCACCAAAATCCGCCACTGAAATTTACCACTTCCCACCCCAAAATGCATTTGTCACTCCCAAGTGACCAAGACTGAGACTGAATGGATATGCGAGCGTGAATTATGCTTCTTATTTAGTATTAAAAAAATGAATGGTTTCGTTTCCACACTCAATAACCTTGAGTTGATCCCTAAACTAGATCAGCTCTATGCTAGTGATAGACTTACTACTTTCTCTCTCACTCACTATATAAATATGTATATCTTTCTCTGTCCCTATCTCCCTCTCTTTCTTATAATGCTTTTATAGTTTTAGTTTAGCTTCTAGAGAGCATTGTACATGTTAAACACCAGAAAAAACGTATGATAAGTTCCTCCGAATGTGTATGCCGGCAAAAACATAATTGTTTTGCTTAGATAGCTGATAAAATTGCATAGAAAAGTCATGCATAAGTTGACATACATATACCAATTATACATATACATATATACATACATAATTATATATTTAAAATTCTAGCCATACAAAATGTAAATATTAATATCTAAAATTTAATTATGCAAATGTGAATGTGAACGTAAATTGTGCATATAATATTTAGTTGTTGTTTAATTAAAAAAAAAACAAGGCATATATGACAAAAACTCCTTCAATTTAGAGCCAAACATCCAATTTTCTGGATTATCAATTTCTGCCCCTGGCCCGCACTTATGAACTGTACTCTTAAGGCAGACAAGCTATATAATCGTATCTCTATACATAAATAATTCAACTCTCTATACATTAAACATTAAAATATTTAGCATGTTGTTTATCGCAAGTGAATTTAAGTGTATGTCTATGTGTAATTGTAATTATTGATATTGAATACGTATTTACAATGTAGCAATTAAAATGCAAATAATAAAAAAATGCCATAATTATGAAATTAAACAAAAAAAAAATGAGAACATTAAATGTGTTTATGTTGCCTATTGATTTTTGGTGAAGGTGGCTGGGTTGGTGCAAAAAGGAAATGGAAATTATGAGGGCAATTAACATAAGTTAACAGAGACATTTGTGGGAAATTGAATTCAATTCTTATACCCCAAAACATTTCTATACGCATGGAAAAAGATAAAGAGGCATGTTCTTAATTCCACTTCCACTGCAACTTTTCGAAAACGGAATTGATTCAGTTTCTCGCAACACAAAATCGAAAGCGTTTTACGTTTTAAAAAGTAAAGCTTGGCGGACGGTGAAATGAAAAGTAATTCGCAAATTACGCACTCGTACAGTTTCCTTAATTCTGTGATCAATTTAGAACTTATTTATGGAATTTGACTTGTATTTATGTCTTTAACTGAATTAAAAATAGATTTTTGTTAAATGTCTCAGGAAATTAGCAGCGCCTGCCAAACCTAAAAGTAAAACGTAAAAGTCAGCCTCTCCCGTTTCCGCATGTTCCATTTTCCATCGTTTCGCTTGATTCTCCCGTGCCGATTTCGTTTGGCCCGTGCTTTGCCAAAAGTAAAACGTAAGCAATATCATTCGAAATTGAATTGAAACGGAATTGCGTTCGGTTTTCTTTTCAAAACTTAGCGGAATTGTGAACATGCCTGAAATTGTTTTTTGCCTTGCCTTCGAAAGCGACTTGTGGATTTTGTCAGAAGCAGAGGCAAAATCAAAAGCAGTCGAAATAAAACTTATTGCAGTTTTTTAAACACTGGTCATCCCCGTAAACTTTTGACAACGATTTTATGCCCGGGGTACACGGCAGTTCCATCACATTCAATTGCCACAAGAGACGTGTAACCACCAGTAGCTGTAGTGGATGAGGTTGTGCTGCTAGCGCGGATGCGCTCAGACAGGTCCATTACAAATTCCATTGAATCCAAGAATGTTTAACCGAGTGGGATCCTATATAAACAGTAGCTCTTTCGGCAGTGGCGGGGTAAGTGACAATATCCTTGATCACATCACAATTATCACAATTTTAATTAAGGAAACTAAAAAAATTAACTGAGAGCAAAACTCACAAAATCTCAATATGACCAGACAAAACAGAAGGGTCACCAGAAGAGCTGTCACCCTAATGGTCCGATATTCACTAACACACAAACTAGCTGAAACTTCTCTTATAAAACCAGCATTGGCGGTGTCTAAGCTGGTATTTGACAACCTCGTCTTTACACTACCCTACCATGGCCTTCATTTCAAATTCTCCGAAGGACCCCTTTAGACCTGTCACAACTGCACCTTTAGGTCACCATGTCAACAGGAAAATTAAGATATTTAGCACTTCATTATAATTCTTAATTTATTCACAAACGATTTGTCGTTTTGTCGCTTGTCGTAACAACAGGGATCAACTCGGATTCGCCAGTGTGTTTAAACATTAACTTTATAAACAAATTGTATTTCGCCTGAGCACTGCCAGTCAGCCTGCTTAGTATTCGACTTAAACTGCATCGGCCCTGTGCGGCAAATAAACAACTGTTACACCCAGAGAAATGAAGAACGAATAGGCGAGAACGAATTCTTTTTGGACTCAGTATTTTTTCTTCTTCGTTTTTTAAGAAGAAATCTTCTCGAATCCGAGAGCACAATCGTTCTCGACTTCGAGCTTAATGGCGAGGGAAGTGCGGGGAGCCAAAAAACGGAGAGCGCGAGCAACAAATGAGAACAGTTCTCTCTCTCACCGCAATTTATAATACGACTTAGACGCGGCAGTAAACACCTGAGGCGTGTTGTCGTTGGCTGAGCGGTGGTGTCAGTGAGTTCAGGATTTCGAGATCCCGAGTTCGAGTCCCAGTAAGGGTAAGTAAAAAATAAAATAAAATAAAAAAAAACTTTTAAGTTAATCACAACAAAAGGAGTGTGGTGGCTGGTAATGTGCTAAGCAGATCTATTCTTGGAATCGAGAGCTTTATTTTGCTAGCAACCAAGAAGATTTATTCTTGATATCAAGAAGACAAATTCTTAGACCAAGAATACACTTCTCGAAATTATGTTCTTGATTTCAGTATTTTTATACCCGTTACTCGTAGAGTAAAAAGGGTATACTAAAGTCGTGCAAATGTATGCAACAGGCAGAAGGAAGCATCTCCGACACTATAAAGTATATATATTCCTGATTAGCATCAACAGCCGAGTCGATATAGCCATTTCCGTCTGTCTCTCCGTCTGTTTGTATGAACACCTAGATCTCGGAGACTAGAAGAGCTAGAGCCCCCAAATTTTGTATGTAGACTCCTATTGTCAGATCAAGTTTATTTCAAATTTTGGCCACGCCCCCTCCCGCCTCCACAATAAAAAAATATTGAATAAGTCCTACAATTTTGAAGATTTCAAACTCATATTTTGCAGTGTAGTGTAAGTACCCAATATCTACAATCGCTGAAAGTTTCATTAAGATCGGATAATAAATGGCAGCTATAAAGGTTATAAAAACGCATACTTTTTGGCGCTACATGCGTTTTTTCCTCACAGAATGTTAAAATGGTCACATTAATGTTAATGCTCTGTTAATTAACATAGGGAAAGGCTATTAAACACTAATTGCCCTGAGTAACGGGTATATCGAAGTCGGGCAGGGCCGACTTTAACTTACGCTCTTGTTCTTCTTGGATCCAAGACGATTCGTTCTTGACGTTCCTTCAACATTAAATATGCTTGATATTAAGAACGATCTTCTTGGTTTTTTCTTTGAGTGTACTTATGAGAAAAAACATATTTCGGTTTTAAACTATTTGTACAAATTTAATGAACAAAATCGACAGCTATTAAAAAAGCTTAATAGCCCAACAATCAGAATAGATGTCATTCTGGTGTGAACCTCTAAAAAAATTTTGTGATTTTTTTCGACAAAATGGCGGCTATAGAAAAATAAAAAATCGAAAAAAAAAATGCTAAACAATTTTTTAAAATTACCATTGAGGTTCAGACCAAAATGGTGAAAATTCTGCGTCGATTTCACTTAGTTTAATTAAAATCGGTTTAGTGTAACTGGAGATATCATGGCCGCCAGTTCGAAAAACGAAGCTTCGAGGTAAATGCGCTTAAAGTTTGCAGATGCTTAGAGCAATATTCTCAAATATTCAAGCTGTAAAAAAATTTAAAAAACACGAAAAAAAATCTTTGCACATGAAGAATTCCCCCTTAATTCACTTCGAAGCGAGGCAACTCTGTACTCGTCGTTTTGTAACGATGTGCGCGGCAGTGCCCAGAAACGAGGCAAGTTTTAATTCGACTGCGTGAATCCGCCTCATTGATCATCTCGCAAAATTAATTGTAAGGCACGCTTTGGAATAAGCTTAGCCTCTCCTAAGAAAATTTCAACTGGATAGCTCTAGTACGAGTATATTCAGTAAATGTAACCAACTCTACAATAAATTCCATTGCAAATTGGTTACAAAATTATACATCAAATTCCGTTCACCTATTCAATTATCTCCTCGCAATTATGTAAAAAAAAAGTCCATAAAAAGTTGTCATTAATATGTTAACAATTATGGGCAATTGTTTTGAAAGTGCCTTTAGGACATCAGACAACACATCGTTATGATGTTGCCACCGCTCTCTTCCGTTCCCTCTTCCCACTCCTTCACTCACTGACAGCATAAAAATAACACATAATCATTTTATTAGCTCAAGGAACGCTGCCTGGGTGCACTGAAGCGGAGCAACGTTCCGCCGGATTGTTCATCCTGTTGGCAATGACTCTGAGCCAGTTGAGTACGTGTTGGCGTTAATATCGTAGCATGTTGCTGTTGTTGTTGCTGCTACTTGAGTTAACATGTTGCATTAGGGGGCTCCAATCATGTGTCATGTGTGCGAGTGTGCGTCTGGGTGTGTGTGTGTGTCTGTTGGACCAGCTAGTTGAAGTTTTCTCGTTAGTGAAACTAATTATCCGTTGTCGCTGTCAGCAAATTTATCGTTAAATGTTAGGTGACAAGCTGAAGCCAACGCAAACTGTTCCATCCATGACTGGAAGCTATAGTTAGTCTGGACACTTGTTATCCTTGTCTATCAACCATAATCATGTGTGTGGAGTAGCTTGTATAAACAAACTCAATGCCTTTGTTTCTAACATAATTATATGATTAAGTGAAGCGGTTTAGATGGAAAATCTAACTAACTATAAAATGTGATTTTTAAAGGAGAAAACATTTTTCCATTTTTAAAGTATTCCCTTCTTATTTTTCATCTTTTGCCTGGCGCTGATTAAATTTACATTAAGCATTATGATAAATTCTTTTTTCACATTCAAAAACCGCACTTCACAAATGCTGTTCCTGCCTCTGCCACCCCCTCCCCTGACATTTTTGCACCGGAAATGGTTGTCGATTTGCAACAAATGGCCGCCGGATGTTGCCACATGGCGTACGTGAGAGCGCAAACTGTGTAACATTTTTTGTAACTCTAACCCCTTGGCCATTAATTGCCTAGCACGTAATTATTTTGTAGTTAAAATGGGCGCGGTCGACGCACACACACACACACTCAAACGCACTCAACGACTCTTCCATCTGCATAAAAAGCCATGCATAATTTGGGTTTTGGAGTTTTGCAGCTAATTAAAAGCGCGTCGTCGTTTTTGCTGAAATTAGTCACACAAAAAAACATCCGCGAATGCCAGGATGTTTGGTGGGCGGAATATAAGGAATATCATCGCAGTGGCTGTGAGGTGCAAACAGTCACAGGTGGAAATGCTGTGACTTTTAAATTAAAGTGTACGAAAATTCTGTAGCATACTTTTTAGGATGGCTGAGTTTAGAATCAGGGACAAAATAGTTTTTGTATTAAGCGTTTCTATCTGCAAATGTTGGTATGCCTTACAGAATTTACACTATCATCCTTGTTCTTAATTTTTTGGAATTTTTAGGAGTACATTTTGTCTCTAAATCACAAAACTTTTTCGGAAGTGGAATTGAGAACAAGGCAGCATTTCATAAAGCAAAGAAAGCGGTGAACGGAACTTGTTTTCTGGTTTCCCTTCAAAATATGTCTAAAAAGGATTAATAAAGGCATTTAAAGCTCATACTTGATAGACAATTTCCCCAAAACAGATTTGTGTTCAGCACATCTATATTCATCATTGCACACTGGGACAGAATAAAAAACTGCCCGGCAAAAATTAATTACGTCGTTACCTATGGTTTTAGACGTTTCAAAGTCAGAACTCGGGGGTTTTTGGGTGTTCTTATTTCATTTCGGGCAATACTTTTCCCATCGATTGTGAGGGGGTGAAACTGAAAAAATAGCGTTGGCGTCGTGGAACACCCGGTACGAGCGAAGCTCTTTACGAAGGATGACTTGAAATTACAATTCTTGCAAAAGAATGTAAAGTAATTTTGTTTTGTTTTCCCCATTCCCCCGCAAATTGGAAAAAACGTCATATCTCCCACAGTTTTATAGATAGAAGGTTCGTTCCTTCTGGACATATTTAGTAATCAGGATTATTTATCGATCCGCCAAGGGAATGGTAAAGATCGGATGAATGGTTGTCAAGTTATAAGGAAAACAAACAATTAAGGGCAGCATTGGTCGAAACGGTGATAGGCAGCACTTCACAGATACAGAGTATGTAATAGTCGGGCTTGACCGACTTTCTTTCTTGTTTTATGCGTTTGACAAGCTTAGTGTCCCCATAGCTATATAAGATCGATGAAATCTTAGCTTTAAAATAAGGGTTCCCAAATAGCTCAACGATTTTTTTAAGCGCTGATATTACAAAATTAAGTAATGTATTCGTATTTGTAATGTATTCGTAAGTAATTGGTCGGGACTGCTCCCGATCCTACGATCTTTGAGGGACGCCTTCTTATATTCATTGTGTTCTGACCGATACAATTTGACCGGGATTCATCCCTTCGAAAACTCGGGCACAATAAAGTCGCTGTTTTGGTTACTGTTTTAGTCACTGTTTCGATCACTGTTTTGGTCACTGATTTGGTCACTGATTTGGTCACTGTACAATACATATATGTATATACTTTATGAGGTCGGAGACGATTCCTTCAATGCTTTCCAAACTTCTGGGCAAAATTATAATTCACTTTTCATTATCAGGCCTGTTCCGAATTCCGAACGTTTTTAAAAAGTAAAATCGAATTTGCTGTTCCCAATTCCGATCGATTTGGTTACGTTTTGACTTTTCGACCTCGGTTTGACCTGCGCACGTGTTTGTGTTGCAGCCAGAGTGGTCATCATCACTATAATTTAAGTTTACGAAGCTCTAATTTACTCTTTCAATCCATTTATTTTCATTTAAACCTGTATTTAAATATTACATTTAAATAAGTCATTTCAAATATGGTTAAACCAAAGGCCAATATAATCTCTAAGATGCCGAACGGCCATACATTGGTTTTGCAGTATGCTGCTATTTTTTTGGTGGCAACGTATATCGCGCTCTCGCCGCTCGCCCAAAGTTGAGAGCGTAAAAATCTTAAATGGAATGCGCTTGCATGTGTGAGTAAACACAACGAACAAGCCAATGCGTATGTGTGCGTACTTGTGCTGTAGAAATCGAATACATGCAGGCAGATTATCAATGCCTGCACTAGGTGTGCACTAGGGTGCGTTTTTTTGTATGGAAAAATTAAGGGCATACTGGCGCCCCCTTATTCGCTATTTTATGGTTTATATTTATCGAGAAAAGAGAAAAAAGTTCAAAAAGTTATGATTTAGTGGACGTGACGGGGCTCAAAAGTTTTTGATATTATTCATACGCAGTGTTGCCTTTCAACTTTATATATTATTGTGGTTGGCGTTGATTTTTAACAAAATGTGTTCGTACTTTCAAAATATTACTCTGACTTAAACTACAGTTTGCAAGGCATAAGGGACGATGCCAAATTAAATGATTTATACTAAAAATGTTGGAGGAATAAACTTACTCTTAAGACTTTGATTTGAGACATGTTTCATAACACTAAAAGGTACCTTCGAGAATCGAGCACACAATTCAAAATATGCATTCAAAGAAGACCAAAAACTAAGACAAAAATTATTTGGAGAACTTTGTGGAGGACTAACGTGTGTCGCTGGTCAAAGCAACTCATGTATTGTGTTGAAGAAACCTTTCGATATCCATTTCCCCAAACCCAAGTGTAATCCCGCTTTTTCTTAAATCATAAACAGTGGTTGTCAGGTTTGGGCATGTTTTAGTACCATTTTTTACTTGCTAAATAAAATTAAAAAAAAAAATATACATAAAATTTAAGTTTACGTTCCTTGCCTGGGAAGTGAACCCGGGACCTCTTACTCTCGTATTAAACACGAAAGTCGGCATCTTAACGCAGTCGTCTGTCGAGCTTATGACAAAATTAGGAAATTTTGCTTAACAAAATCGAATACCATGCCAGAATTTCAAAAGTGACTACTCGACCCATGTAGGACAGATCTTATTGTTGGAAATTCAATGTAGGATTCGGGGCGTATACTTAATTTTTAAAGCAAACCTTATGGCCTCGTCGCGCCCATTAAAACCGTTTTTTTTTTTTAAAATTTTATTATCTATTTATATTACAAAATGAACCTTTCTAGGTGGCGCCGTTACTAAATTTCAATTTTACCCTTAAAAAAGCACCCTAGTGTGCACACATACAGTTGTCGGCAGTCGCTGTATGCTTACAAGAGAGCGCTGTATGCTTATATCGACTCGGCTGTTGATGCTGATCAAGAATTTATATGCTGTATAGGGTCGGAGATGCTTCCTTTTGGTTGTTACATACTTTTGCACAAACTTAATATTCTATAAAAGTGCTGTGCGATTACATTAATTCATATGAAGCAACCCTAGCACCCTTCCATTGAAGGTCGAAATAGACTGCAAAATAAAGTGCAGTTCAGAACAGCTCGGTGTTGCTTTCATGTAATATTTTATGGATGTTTATAAAATACCATTTTAAAATATACTTAACAGTTCAGGTAATGATGTTATACTACTCGTATTTAAAAAATGTTCAACATTAGACGAATTTTTAGTTTATAAAATTTGGGATTTATTTTGATGCTTTAAAACGCCGTTATATTAAATTTCGCACACATTTGAAAACGACAATTCTTGTCGATTTGCGTAGTCGGGTACATCAATCAACTTGATTTGCAACAATCCCATTCGTTTTTGATATTCGGAACAGTCCCAAATTATATCTGGAAGTAATAGGCTATTTCTCAAAACGGATTCGTATTCAGTAAGCGAACATCGTTTAGAATCACCAGAGGCTAGTCTGCTTAAATCTATAACTGACTTCGAAACTCAACCAATAAGCCATGACGAATTTAGAAAACTTCGCATATTTGTTAAGCATTACAAGTAAAATTGTTTGCCGCAACTTCAGTTTCCTTTTTTAGAGTTTCTCAAAAGCTGTGGTAATAAACGTTGAGCTCTGAAAATTTGTCAGTCCGACTGTCAGTCGTTTTTGTGTGCATTGTGTGTGTGTGTGTGGGCGTGGCATGACTTGCGTTATTAATGCGCTTGCCTAATGAGCTATAAGTATCTGTTGCGGCATTTTGCATGATGATAATTTAGCTTTTTCTCTCTCAGCCACGAAGTATGCAACAAAACTTTTGACAAACGATGCGCCTCTCCAAAAAGACGAAGGCAATTAATTCCTTGCTCTGTGTTGGCTAACCTGATGAGACAGCAGATATCTAGGACTAGTCATGGTCGTCACATTACGTCTCATTACCGTTAAAGGAAATCATTCATTTCCAGCCCAGAAATGAAAGTGAATGAAATTTTTGAAGTGATTTTTCAAGCTGTCATCAAAAAAAAAAACTCACCCCTGGAAAACAGTGAAAAAAGAGAAAGAAGAAAATACTTTTCAATTGAATTGATTTTGAATGCAGGCTGGTTGTGTGTCTGGTCCATTGAAAAGTGCGTGCCAGCCACCTACTCTCTCAAACCTGCGCCTCCCCGGGGGAGTTCTCTATAAATTTTCGTCTGGTTGTGTGTCTGCCACGCCTCCTGTAGAGTCCACCCGCCGCCAACTGCACTGATTGACTTTTGCGTTGACATTTACGCTGGGTTATCTTTTCTGTCTTTTTTTCGTCGTTGCTGTGTGCGGGGAAAGTCCCCATTTTCGTTTTCACAATAAACGCATTATGGTGCCATTAGTTGAGTGCCAGAGACTTCCGCTTGTTTGCCAGTTTCCGTTCTTTTTTGTTTGTTTGTTTGTTTGGCTGTTGCTTTTTTTCACCTAACAATAAAAATGCCAACTCAATGGGGGAGACAACCAGAAACTTGGAAAACATTTCAGGCAATGAATTGTTAATTTAGTTAAACAGTTTTACACTGAAGCTAACGAGTGTTTAATGGTTGCAGGTCAGCAGGCTTTTGAAGGGGGAGAGGCCAACTCAACTTACTTAATAGCACTCCAATCGTGAAGTTCTATCTTCAGTATCTTTTTAATGCAGTCAAATCGATTCTTTATTTAAGGATTTCCCAATATTAATTATTACCAAAGTCAGTCACTTCCTTTAGTCTAATAATAATCCTCTCAATATGCCAATCAGCCAATCAGTCAACAATGCCAATGCCAACTTCCGTGCCTAATTAAATGGAAGTCAGAGATCTGATTGTTCTTCTCTGTATTGTTAGCAACTACAACCAAAACTTAAGCGGCTCAGTTAAAATAAGTGCAAAGCCTTTAAGCGGCTTCTCAATGCCAAGACAAATAGGCAGACAACAGACGAAACTGCCAGTTTTGATGGCCAACAACTACTACTACACATACAATTTATGTTTGCAAAGGTATGTGTGTTGCCATTTAAGGCAATTTCCTTAATGCGATTTTCTCTCACTGTTCCCTTCCAGCAGATGGCCATAATTAACACACGTTGTCAGTCAGGGAGCAGTTGCCAGACGGAGCAAAAGTTTCTTTCTGAAACTTTTGGCTGAAAATACACACATGACAATAATAATTATTGTCTTGATTATGCTCCTGTGCATGTTTTACTTATCCAAAGTTTGCCATTTAGCCAAATTGCCAGACATTTGTCTTGTGTATTTATCTCTTTTTCCCTTTCCTGAGCCTTCATCATTGGACGAGCTCAAAAGCTTTTCATTTAGCTTAATTAACTTATAACCATTTTTGGTGGTTTATTCGGTTAATTAATTGCCTTTAAGTTACTTTAATATTTTCTCTCTTTATTTGCTAATCAAATCGAAATCTCATGACTCCATCAATTTCTGTAATACAACTAATTTATTTAAAATGCTCATTCATGTCATGTCGAATTCTTGGCCATTCATCAAAAGTCAAAAGGGAAGAAAAGGACATGGGTCACAGCCTTTTGTAGTCGACCAAACTGACCCCTAGGATTTGCTTTTGCCTTGCCCTCGCTTCGTCTGCGTCAATGCCAATGCGAAGCTATGCAATTAATATTGAAAAGCTCGTGGATAAGGGTAAACGACATGCAATCTGAATGAAATACGAAGATGAAGATGACAAAGCTGATGAAAGCGAGCGTGTGACAAATGTGCGTGCTGTTCAAAGATTTCCAAATTCTAAGGAGCCGGAGAAGAAGGAGCGTAATTAATTGAACTTTTGCTTAACTGCTCAGGCATGGTGGTGGGTAAAAGTTTGAAAAGAATTTTTTGGAAAGAAAGTGAAAATAGTGGGAGTTGATTTCAAGAGCAGATATGTGGGGCAAATAAGTTACTTTTGATCAGACAGAAGAACTTACAAAGGCAAATCGAAAAGCCAAAGCTAACTTCGTTATATGTAGCTGCGTGTAGTAAAAAGAACAAACGAAATACCTCCTCGCTAAGGAATGGCATACTTAATATTGTAACGACAAATGTACCTCCTCGCTGAGGATTTCAAACAAAGTGTATTAATAATGGTATAAATTTACAGAGTGCAAAAACCTGTTCAGAAAAGAAGTTGGCTTCAATTCAAAATAAGAACAAGAAGTTTTCTCAAATTTTTGAGAGCACAGAGAATAAATTAGCTACAAGGCAAAGGCAAATGGTACACCACTTGAGAAAATCAGCTTATTTTCAAAGACCTTCTGCATTTTTCATACAGCAATATAAATACCACACGCAGAGAGATGGAGCTAACTTTAGACCTCAATCTGGAAGTTCCACTGCCAGAGGACAGAGGACAATAAGGTGCATGCAGCTGCGCTTAATTCTCAAGCTGCAAACTCCTCGCAAGGACAAAATCAGCACCCTCGCCTTCCTCCTGCTCGTGACAATATGTTAGTACCCGTGACCCTATCGTTTATAGAGTCAAACCGAGCTAAAAAGCTGCTGACCAGACACAAACAGATGGAAACTGATCGATTCCTTGAGCGAGTCACTTCAGATGTGAGCACCAACTATGCCCTCTGGTCACTCACCAGAAGATACAAACGCCAGGTAACCCCAAAATACCCGATCCGAGAGATCGGGCTGGGGAGCTTGCGAAAAATCTTGAGCAGAGATTTACGCCGCTTTCAACTTTGCCTGCATCCAGGATTAGCAGAGTGGAACGTGTCCTTGGTACCCCTGGTCAGCTCGAACTGCCAGTGTCTCCGATAACTTTAACGGAGGTGAAAGAAAAAATCAAAGTGTTTAATTCCAAAAAGGCTCCTGGAGAAGATGGGATCGACAACAATACGCTGAAGGCACTTCCTGGCAAAGCCATACAGTTCCCAGTCTTGCTGTTCAACTCAGTGTTGCGACTGGGTTACATTCCAAAGGCTTGGAAAAAGGCCCAGATCGTAATGATCCACAAAGCCCGGATGAGTCCTTCAGAGGTCGAATCATACCGGCCAATTAGCTTGCTTTCGTCGGTGTCGAAAATCTTTGAAAGGTGCTTACTGTGTAGGACACTAGCGTTAGATGAGCTCAGCCATCGGATTCCGCCCATTCAATTTGGTTTTTAGATGGTCGCACGGAACTCCAGAGCAGTTAAACAGGGTAACTAACTTTATCCTGGAATGGTTCCATGCAAAGGACAGTATTCGTTGATGTTAAGCAAGCGTTCGATCGAGTTTGGCACTATAATTTGCTGTGCAATATAAAAAGGCTCCTCCCACCACAGTTCCTTGACCTGGTGCGCAGTTTCCTTACCGATAGGACATTTTTCGTCATTCTTTATGCAGTTGGTCAGAAATTCTTTGTCAAAAGAATGCTTTTTAATAATATTCAGCATATGAACCGCACAATTGATTCTAGTTTGATTTGACCAGGCTTTTTTAATATAAGCCCCTCGATCAGTTTTGAACTTTATATTCCTAGGAATTTCACCATCAAGACTCAACTCTTAAAATTTGTCGCCTAATGATCGAATAATTATCTTTGCTGTCTTTTTTACAGCACTTTCATTTTCATCAATGGGTTCTAGTTCCGTTGTAAAAAGAGTTCGACTGTAAAATAGAATTTCATTATTTAAATATCCAACAAAAATGAAAGAGCTTTCAATTTACGTGTGAAAGTTCCAAGTTGCATCAATGTAATGCACCGTTAGAGTTAGAAGCTGCGTTGTTTTTTGCTGTCTGTCCACAAATCAGTTGTACCTCCGCATTTAGCTTAAGACATATTTATTTTTATATACTATTTTTTTGGAATAAAAGATAAAATCTCACCTGTTTCCATAAACTGTCCAAGAATTTGGAGAAATTTATGGTAGACGCGATATGTTCCTCCATAGCCCACAGGGGCCGAGCGCAATCGGCTATTTACACTCACACGAGCCGGACGCATGCCGAAGTCGGGCATATGAGCGTAAGCAGCGCTCTTTTTGCTTGCATTCGATGCCCAGACGTTGAGCAGGGCAGTTCAAAGCTGGGCTGTGTCGCTTTGATATCGCACACCAATACACTCTCACTTTTTGGCCTCGCTCTTCTTGAACATCGCTGGCGTAGAGTAACATAGTCTCTTAGCAACCTACGACTAACAATGGCGGAGTGGCAAAATATCTTCGATTGAATATTGCTTGGTCCCTAATTTGACTCCCACATCAACCAAACATCGTGCAAGATTCTTAAATCCCGACCCATTTACGGTCTCAAAGCTTTTTGCCACTATCCAACCAGTTCCAAATTATTGGCCTCCGCAATTTTGTCAAAGAACTTCCACACGTCGCTGGAACCACTTGATTCAAGTCGTTTATATTCTCCAGACTCTATCTTTCTGCAAATGTCAATTTTATTTTTATTTTTTAGTAAACGAAATACAATTTTTAAAACATAAAATGAGTCAAGCAAGTAAAACGGTGCGGTTCCTACAATGCTAATCGTACTCATTTGTAATCATACTCGGCGAGTACTACTCGATTACTATTTTACTTACTCCTGCTGGTCTCTAATAAGTAGTAATGAGAACTATTTATCGATCCGTCAAAGGAATGGTGAAGATCGGATAAACCATATTCAAGTAATAAGGAACAAAACCATAATGGGCAGCACCGGTCGCAACGGTGATGGGCAGCACTCCACACACCTTAACACAATATTATAGTCGGGCTTGTCCGACTTTCTTAATTGATATCTGAGTGTAGCTAAATCTTCCGTACCGAAATTAAATATATTTCACAACAAAAAAAAAGTTTCTTAAGATAATCCTTAAATCGATTAAAAATAAGAACTAACAAAATCTCTTTGAAAAATCTTGGTAAACTCTTGAGTAAAGTTTTTTGTATGCCAAAGCTTTTACACTTACACAGCTCACACAAACAAAAGCTTTCGAATCAAAACCCTTCTTGTTCTGCCTCACTTGAAAGCTCACCAATACAATCATATTTTAAAATTCTACTTCCAATTGCAAATCAAGCATGCAGTTCACATAAATGATTTAAGCCCCCCAAAAGCCAGTCTAACAATTATAATTAAATTGATGTATGGGCACGCTTTGGCATAATTGACTTGACTTGACCCGAAAACACTGACCGAATCAGACAAAAGCATACAAAACCGAGCAAACAGAGTTGATGGATTTCGATGTATATAAATTCACTTAGCCTCAACCTCACCACCAACCCACACTAATTGCCATTTGGCAGTTATGGTTAGGTCCTGGACAAGAACTTGGAACTAGGATGATTAAAAATTTAATGACACAACAGACACAACTTTGAAGTGTGCACTTTCTGGAAAAATCAACGTCTGGCACTTTTGATTTGGAAATGCCAAAAATTGCCAAAGGGCACACAAATTTCAGTTTGTGGTTTTTGTTGATTTTTGCCAGCCCCCGACTCCAGCAATTTTGCTGTTGAACTTGTTTGTTAATTTAATTTGATTACAAAGTTACAAAGCATTTTGCCCTAAGATGGCTTCGGGGCCTATTTGGGAATGGGTTGACGATGTGTCAAAATTTACCAAATATTTTTCGAGGTGTTTGAGTGGTTAGTGTAGCCGCTGGGGTATAAATTTTTCAGATTGATGAGTTGCCAGCTGGTCGAGTGCTCTTGAGACTCTGCAATTTCTGTGCTTAATGCTGCCTGAAATAAGATGTTGCCCCTGCCCCGCTCCCAACATTTTTCCAGTATGTCTTGGCTATTATTTTGTTTGTAATTTGAGCTTACTGTAATGGAATTTTTAAGTGAATGTCACCGAAATGCACAAAATATAGCAAAACAACACAGCAAGACGACTGCTCAAATATGCAAAGACTTTCACACACACACACACTCGCACACTCGCACGCTTGTTCATGTGTATTTATGAGCCAGCCGCCCCAAAGTATGCAACGCTGCGTATGGAGTTTTCGGGTGTTTATTTGCGCTTATGCACACATCATCTATCATCTGGAGTAAATCTGTTCCACGGGGCGTGACTCCCGCTCTTTTCAGCTGCTTCAATTTTCATAGTTCCATTATTACGTTGGTTATTAACTTAAATAGAAAATACTCGACTGTTTTCATAAATCTTTTCCTGCTGGTTTCAGTTTGGGGGGAACTTGCCAGAAGTTGGGGACTTGCTGTGTGAAGTAGATTTATTGTGTTCTTGTTGTACTTTCATTTTTTTTTTTTTTTGGTGATGAGTTCTCTCTCTTTTGATTTATAAACTGAGGGGAGTGTTATGAAAGTTGGAGATTTGCATTTGATAGGGGGGAAAACGTGGGAAATTCTCGGAATTATGGGGACTTAAAGTGAAAGGAATATTTGGCTCTTTTAGAAATCTATACGATTCTTCCAGTAGCTAGCTGTAACGCATTTCTATCGAATTCTCATCTCCCGTCGCATAGTGAGTAAATTTCCAAAAGCTTTTTGTTCATTTAAAGGGTGATTTTTTAAGAGCTATAGGAAAGTTTTTCAAAAAACTGAAAATGCTGAAATCTTTATTTGAATCGATAGTACGGTCTTAATAAGTTTGAGATTATTTCACAAATGTTGACCGTGACTGCGCTCAAATGGTCCATCGCTAGTCAATTTCCAACATTTCGGCCGGTTCTCAATTAATTTCAAGTTGTCTTCAATGCGTCATTGAAGCGGGCTTGTCGTACATGAGCTTTAACAAGCCACAAAAATAGTCTAAAGGCGTTAAATCGCGATCTAGCGGCCAATTGCCGGTCCGAACGTGAAATAAATGTTCACCGAACTCGCCTCTCAATAAGTCCATTGTTCGCGTGCTGTGTGGCATGTGGCACCGTCTTGTTGAAACCACATGTCATGCAAGTCAAGCTCTTGCATTTTGGGTAAAAAAAGTTGGATATCATCTCACGGTAGCGCTCACCATTCACAGTTACGTTACGATTCGCATCATCTTTGAAGAATGTACGGTCCAATGATGCCACCAGCCCATAAACCGCACCAAACTGTGACTTTTTCTGGATGCATTGGTAGCTCTTGCAATGCTTCTGGCTGATATTCACTCCAAAATCGACAATTCTGCTTATTTACGTACCCATTCAGCCAAAAATGAGCTTCGTCGCTGAACACAATTTTTCGGTAAAAAAGTGGATCTTCGGCCAACTTTCCAAGAGCCCATTCCCCAAAAATTCTACGTTGCGGTATGTCGTTCGGCTTCAATTCTTGCACCAGCTGTATTTTGAAAGGCTTCACACCTAAATCCTTCCGCATAATTTTCCACGTTGTTGAGTAACAGAGGCCCAATTGCTGCGAACGGCGACGAATCGATAATTGATGGTCATCATTAACACTGGCCGATACAGCTGCGATATTTTCTTCAGTTCGCACTCTACGTAAGCGTGTTGGTGGTTTAATGTCCAACAATGTAAATTTGGTGCGAAATTTAGTCACATTAGCCCGAATAGCCGCTTCAGTGGGTCGATTAAACTGACCATAAAATGGAAGAAGCGCGCGATGAACTTTCTTAACAGAGCACGCATTTTGATAATAAAATTCAATAATTTGCAAGCGTTGTTAGTTTGTAAGACGATTCATGGTTAAATTATAGACCAAACTGAAGATGTTTGACAGTGAAACAAAACACGAAACGTGCGTGAGCTGTTTAAACCAGTGTTGCCAAAAAGATAATAACTAAAAAGAATCCTTTACAATCAGTGCTACCTGTGCCGAAACCAAACAACATCTTTAGAACCTTCATCAACTCGTCTTCTAGACGAGAAATATTCTATACCCTTGAATAGTTGGGCTGGTCAAATTTGTAATCGACCAAGCGTACAGCTGAAACATAATCTAGATCGAATCTAGAGAAATACATTAAACAGTTCGACAATATAGGGTCATGGCTGACACTCAAATTACACAAAGGTAAAGTTGCCTTGCATGTTCGTGTTCTTCTTGATCCATACAAAAACGATAACTTAATATCCATTTAAGTAAGTACCGTTTCTAGCACCTCAAGGCCAGGATCTATATTATGACATGTGGAATAAGTCAGAACTGGTTGTCTGTGAAGCTATTTCAAGGGTCTTCCAAACTTCGCATAAATTCTCGCTTCTTCTGGCAGGCTCTCATATCTTCAGTGTATAGCAATGGGTTCTATCAGAATAGTTTAAGAATTAATGAATCTTTAGAAAGTAAATTTAAGTTTTAATGAATTTATTTCAATTAGTTTTAAAAGTTGAAAATTGTGCACCACAACTGGCTGGCCCGGTTATGAACTACTTTTCCTGTGGCTTATTGAACACAAAAGTCAAGTTGCATTTGCCACAATAATGACGATCCTCGTGGGCAGCCATGAACACACCAGCACCGCAGTTCTCGGCGGGGCACTCGCGACGCAGACGATGGATCTTGCCATTCTCGTCAACCTAAAACATGGGATAAGAAAAGTGTGTGATTAGACAGTTGGAAGGAGTAGGGTATTGGTGGGAAACAGGTCAATTGGCACTTGCGAAGAAGATGTAACCCATCAATTATGCTCATGATCAAGACTCAAGAATTCAAAGAACAGAGGCTATTGTTGGTTGATTTACCTTGTAGTACTTCAGCACAGCTAGCTTGACCTTCTTCCTCTTGTGCTTAATCTTTTTTGGAGTCGAGTAATTCTTCTTCTTACGCTTCTTGGCACCACCAAGCAGGCGGAGCACCAAGTGCAAAGTAGACTCTTTCTGAATATTGTAATCAGAGAGGGTCTGACCATCTTCCAACTGTTTGCCGGCAAAGATCAGACGCTGTTGATCTGGAGGAATTCCTTCTTTGTCCCGAATCTTTGCTTTGACATTTTCAATAGTATCCGAGGGTTCGACCTCAAGAGTTATGGTCCTGCCAGTGAGGGTATTGACGAAGATCTGCATGGTGTAGTCCTCTTGTCGAGCAACTGCAATGAAAGGAAATTGAAATAAATTGTTAAGTACAAGTTAATCAGTTGCAAATGGAAAATTAGGGAAAGTCACTGGATTTATGAAAATAAGTGTTATTTTCAGTCTCTGGATAAGACTAAAATTTAGACAAGTAAAACTACATTGATTACTCTGTCGTTTTCAGGATTATTTGTCACCTGGGCGTATTTGCCCCACACCATCTTGACAGTTTGTTTGACCAGACCCAGCGGGGAGATGTTGACCTCAATCTCAGTTCCCTAGGTGATCTGGAATTCTTCACCAATGATGGGCAGATCGAAGGTTGTCTTTAACTAGGAATGCGTCACGTGGGCCTTCTTCATAAGCTAAGCCATGGGTCGTATGAAACGCTCAAATTTCGGAGCTTTGCGCCGAATGCGTACAAATGTGACCTTGGTCACCATTCGCTTCCAGGTCTTTCGCTTGGTTTTCCCAGACTTTTGCACCTTGAATACCTCCACATCTGATTGCGGCACGCAATTTGGGAATGGGCACATCCTACTAGACACCTTTTTCCTTGCGCTTCTGCTTTATTTTGTTGGATGGGACCTTGGCACTCGACTGAATGCCTATGTCCTGCAGGTAATGCGGCAGGGCTCCATGCTCAACCTTCTCCTCCTGCTTCTTAACCTTGACCTTCTTGCGGCGAACAAATGTCTCAATCACATGGATCACATGTGCAGAAAATTTGCAGAAAATTAAAGTTAAAGCCATCCGAGCTTTAAATTTAATTCAAGTTCACTTTTTAAAATTCACCTACCTTCGTTCAGCAACAGTATGGAGGGAAAGAGGAAACCAAAAATGCGGTGTGGCCGGAAGTGCTGTTATTATCGATTCAGAGTTGCATTTGACAAAATTGTAAGTCAATTCGGTTATCAAGATTTGTATCATTTTTGGAACGGAGGAATAGGAACAAAAACGATTTACATATGTAACGAAACGAAACGATTTCATTTATGTTTTTTGGTCAAAAAAAATGATTTGTTAAATAACTTTAAGTTGTTTATGTATATTGTTAACCTTTTTGGTGCATATGGACTAGGTTTGTCGGATATTTCAAATATATCTATATAGTTACTTTGGACTATATTAAAAAGGATCATTTCGATATAAATAATTAGGGTAAAAATACGTATAGTATTTTCGTATTTAATAAAAAAAGCGTTTTTTAGTTGGGTATTAAAGTAATTTAGATGTCATTTGACACGTTTTAAAAACTACGTTATAACTGAGTTCAAAATCTAGGTTCCAAAGCTCCAAGAGACTACAAAATAACAAGGTTCTAAGAACCAAACCTTTTTCCGAGCAGAGGGGGTCCGTTTTGGTTTTCTAACAATTTAGAAAGTCCGGTTCAAGGTTCGGTTTGATTGACATAAAAGCCGAAATTGCACGCCCGTATTGCAGCCTTGCAAAATTTTGAATTAAATGCTATGTGTTGCTGTACTAAATCGTAGGTACCAACATCTTTATGCCCTTGCAGAGGATATTATAAAAATGTCCGGATGTTTATTTTAAAGATATTCAAATAGTCAAAGTAATTGTTAGCCTTAAGGTCGAGGATTAATTTTAATTCTATAATCAATCTGAAATCAACCACAATGATATGAACATATGGACACAAAGCATATTATCGATAATCAGACAGACTCGGTTTCGTCCGGAACCACCCTGGACTCGTTAGTGAGATTTTAATAGCTTTTCACACCAGCAGCCATTAGCAATTACCTATTTAAAGCACCTTTGAGCCAAATAAAGACTTGGGAATCATAAGTATTTTTCATGTTTACGTTCACATGCGTATATTAATAGCTACAGCTTCAGCCGAAGTTATTGCAATGGTGTTGGGGGCTGTGTCCAAATGTCATATGTGTATTTGTTGTTTTTAATCGCAATTGTTAATTTTCTGTGGACAACGCAACAGGGTTTTCTTTGCTCTTTATAAATACCAAGGTTTTTTGTTTGTTTTTATAGAGAAACCGTTCAGGTTTTTTAAACAATCATTTCACCGTGATTTTAGTCAGAGTGATTATTAGCCTTCTGAAGGTCGAGGATTAGTTCTAATTCAATAATCAATCAGAATTCAAATGGTTTATAGGAATTCAAAGTCACCTTAAGTCATAATATAATAATATTTCATAATGTGTCTCTATTAACCATGTAATGAACCGAACCGGCGGTTCAGAAACTGCGTGAACCACTGAACCGAACCAGTACTTATTTTCGAGTGGTTTGCATCCCTGATGAAAACGCCTCCAAGGTACGTATTTCTTAGTTTACTATCCTTTCCCATGATTTCACTAAGTTTGGTCGAAATCGGATGACTATAGCATATAGCTGCCATAGGAACGATTGGTCGAAAAACTAGTTCGAGTGTGGAAAATTTTTTTTGTTTTTAATGAAAACGTAATTTTTATTGGCATGTTCTTATTTTATATACTTTAACACATTTCTACAAAGTTTCATCAAAATCGGATGACCATAGCATATAGCTGCAGTATGAATGATCGGTCGAAAAATAAGTTCTAGTGAGAAAAACTTTTTTGTTTTGAATGGGATCGCCTCCAAATTTCGTAATTAACAGTGTATTATGCTTTTCCATGATTTCACTACGTTTGGTCGAAATCAGACATCTATATAGTATAGATCCCATTGAAAAGTAAGGTCCAAAAAGTAGTCTTAGTTAAAAAAACCTTTTTTTTCCAATATTTTTCTGAGTGTCAAATTAAGCGATGCACAGTACACAGCATCGAGTACTGAATATCAAGTATCGAGGACTGAATATCAAGTATCGAGGTCTGGAGGATCTGAATATGGAGAAACTGGGTATCGAGTACTTAGGATCAAATACAGAGGATCGAGTACTAAGTATTGAATACTGGCTTTCGAGCACTGAGTTCGGAGTATTGAGTATCGAGAACTGAAAATTGTGTATCGAGTGTCGAATACTGATTTTCGAGTACTGAGTATTAAGTACTAAGAACTTTGTTGAGTACTGAGTATCGAGTACGAAGTATCGAGTTATGAGTAGCAAGTACTGAGTGTACAGTACTGAGAACTGAGTGCTGAGTATCGGATACTGATTATCGAGTACTGAGTATTGAGGACTAAGAACTATGCTGAGTTCTGATTACTAAGTATAGAGTACTCAGCATCGAGTTATAACTTACTAAGTATAGAATTCTAAATTTCACTGCCTTCCATCTTCACATTTGTATTTAAAGAGAAACTATAACCATAATCCAAGGCTTCACAAGGAAACCAAAAAAAATATTCTATTAAATGAACAATAGAAACGTTCCCCTAAACAGCTGCATCAGTGACATCATCCCGCAAAAATCCCACACAAAAATCATAAAAATATCCGTCATCATCTAATTGAAATCAAGTTGGGAGATCAGGCAGCAACTACCCTGCACTAACCCACTCCCACCCAACGAAACACCAGCCGTACTCAATTGAGTCCGCCATTTAAATCCACCCTCGTGATCCAATAATTGCAAATACGTAAGCGAAATGCGTTGGCCTGGTGCGTGGGGCTCGGGCTTTAAAGCATAATAAATTTTGAATGCGCCATTAGCATGATTTATGCCTATTTAATTTTTCATAACAATGAAAACGGGAACAACTACAACACACACACACACAACAATGTGACAAACGGGGCCTGCCCCCAGGCAGGACAAAAGGAGCAGCCGCAGGAACAGGACGTCGACTCTTGTCCACCATAAACAAGGCGGAGAGAGTGCATAAAAAATTGCGATGAGGCGACAAGCGGCAACATAATTGAATAGTAAAAGCGTTGCACTGCAAATTAACCACCACAAAATGACGCAAATAATGTTAAGAGCTGGATGAGAGCTGCAGGCAGGGGGGGCAGGAGGATGAATAACCGCCTGTACGGACGATTAAATTTCATTGAAATTGAATTACATTAAAAAGTGCAAAAGGCGAACGTTTATACAAAAGCTATTACCAGGGACGGCAGTCAACACAACAATAGTGCACAAATTAACTAACAAAAGCTAAATAAAAATTGCCAACGCAGCAGTCCTGTATCCTGTGTGTCCTGTATGTGTGTGTGTGTGTAATGTCCTGCCTGGTCTGTGCCATTTCCTTTGCCATCTGCCACAAATTCCAACTTAATGCTAAACAGGCCAGTTTATGTCTTGCCTTTGTTTATGTTCCCACATTTCTTATCGCGCTCATTGTCATTGTCATCCACCTCCCCTCCCCTCCAACCCTTCAGCTAAGCAACAAAAAACGCGCATAAAACGAGTTGCTTATAAAGTAATTTGCGGATTTATTAAAACTTTTCTGCGGCTTTTGTTGACGTCTTTTGTTGTTAACGGGGCCAATTAGTTGCCTAATTTCCTAGGTGAAATTGCAAAATGGCCCTTATACATTTTCAGCGTAAATTTCATTTTGGGGCTTTGCGGCTAACTTATTGGGTTTAGTTCTAAGGTAGAAGAGCAGAGGAGAGGAAGTTGTTTAATGAAATAGTTTCTAAACTTTTTATAGCTAGCTTTGATGTTATGATGTTGATTTGATGAATTCAACTTAAGTTTCAGAATAGAACTAAAATTTCTATTAATAACAAAAATGTGTTCAAAGACCGTCTCAAAAATGGTTCAGAGCTATATTTCAGAAAATATTTGAGCTTGTGTAATATGGAAATGTGGTGTTTGTAGGTTCTAAAAATTTTAAATACTTTTTTATTTCTGAATATTTCTGCCGAACCAAAAGCAAGGGTGCGTTCGATATGTCCTTTCAAAACCATAGCCTTGGTTTGCCTTTGTTAACAAGTAAAAAAGTCGGTGAAGCCCGACTATCGTATACTCTGTACCTTACAAAGTTTGTGTTAAGAAGTGTTAAGCAGGATTGCAAGCCAAAATTTTTTCTCGGAGATCCTGTTCGCGGGTTCGAACCAAAATTTTCCAATGGTTTGTAAAGAGGGGAATCCCACTCCGATGAAATCAATTCACAACATGTTAACAAAATTCCGGAGGTTAATATAATATGTGTTTTTTTTAATCTAAGTTATTTTCATATGCATTCTCCGTCTTAAGCTGACTTCTCTCTCGGCGTCCTATGTTACAATTGCCCGCTTGCCAATCGCCGCTCAAGGCTTATCGATATCAGGGTTGCTTATGTATAACACATCGATAGTTTGCATTCGAGGTATTCGAGAACGTTTGATTGACTTATAGGCTATTTACACTAGGAGTTTGTTATGCGTTAATAGCTAACAGTTAGCTTTTTTCTATATAAAACAAGAAAGATAGTCGGTCAAGCCCGACTATAACATACTCTGTACCTGTGAAGTGCTGCCCATCACCGTTGCGACCCGTGCTCCCCATAATGGTTTGTTTTCCTTATAACTCGAACTCCTAAAGCTTTTTCCACCAGTCTAAGGCCGCATAAAAATATAATGCTTTCTGATTGGTACACAGAAATAAATGATATCTGGTAGAAAGGATATTCAAAATATCCATTTTAAAATCCAATTTTTCAATATCCTTTTAACTTTATTCAGCTCCATTGGATTAAGAAATAAGATCAATTCAATATCCATTTTTTGGCATATCCTTTTTACATTTGTAGCAACCTCAAAATACACTTCTGGCAGCGCTAGGGTGGCCGAAACTTTTTGTAACTTTTTCAGCCTATCCGTGAACGGTAACACTAAGCATAGGTAGTAGCTACAACCACCACGCGAACGTCGCGTATAAGTAGGCATTCAGACGTGCGCCTCCATCACTGGGCAATAGCCTAACCGTAGTTTAACTAAGGCATGTGGGATGTTGGACCTGGACGGTAGCCCTGAGGGCCTGGATTGTGGGGCTGGACGTTATAGCAATGGTGGCAAGTATTCGTGTCAATGCGATTTGGTTGGACCACTGATGAGAATTTTTAAAACTAAATGAATTTTATTTGGAAATGATTTTCATAACAGTTCCTCGGGATATGTTGTGATGCAGATCAAATGAATATTAAAATATGACAGTAAGATCAAATGGATATTAAAATCATATTAATAAAGAATCAAATTTATATTTCATAAAGATCCAATGGATACGAAAAGGAGGATATTCTTCAACAGTTCAAAAGGGATAGTTTTTAACTATTCCATGGATATTTTAATATAATTTTTTTGAAAATTAATCGACTTGGAATAGATCCAATGGATCTTAAAAAGGATATTGCCAGTCCAAATGAAAACCGCATCTTCATCCGTGCGATCATCAAAAACTATGATTTTTTTCTGGGCAGCAATTTTTAGTTCACAGCGCATTTTTCTACACAAAACCACAAAAATGCTATCTTTAAAAGGCAGTCTTCTCATGAGTGCAAACCAATTTCATGTACTTAACCCCACATAACTAATATCTATCCCCCTTCACTTCCCACCACATCCAATTCCCAGCCCCACTGTCGCTGCCGCTTTATAATACATAATCCAAAATTGGGGGCGCCAAGGCGACCCACATAATGCAAATTGCTCTTATAATTTGCACAGCAGCGACGTCATTCATCAGCCTTACAATGCGCCACGCCAAAAGAGGGCGAACATTGCGTGGGGGTTTAGACAAATTTCCAGGGATTAACAGGCAACAGCAGCCGGAGCAACCGGAGCATCGCAGGCGTTGCACTGTTGCAACATGCAACGTTTTGGCGCTTTATACCATTTATTATAACTACTTTTTATCTTTCCGTTCCTTTTTTTTTTGTCTTCTGGTTGTTTTTGTTGTGTCGGGTCATTTTCATTGCCAAAAATATATTTCAAGTGGGTTCAACTCTGCAGAGCGCATTTTATTTGGTTTTAGGATTTTCGCCCTGCCAGTGTAGAAGTTTGTTGCAAATTTTTCATACGCACACAGTATGAGAGGGAGAGGGGAGGGCATTGTTGCAGATGCAGAGATACTCGCACAAGCGTTGGCATTGAATGCAAAGCCCCCGTTGAGAGAACGGAAAGTTAACTTGGAAAACCAAATAGGGTATATGGGCTGGGAGTTAAGGGCTGTTCATAAATGATCGAAAGCTGACTGCTCATATAGTCGAACTAATTCGAGAGCAAAAACAAAATTGAATTCAAAACTAAATACCTCTATCCAGATGTGATCTAATTCGATGTAAAGTCAAATTTTCATACAAAAATGTCAGAAGAAAAGTAGATATAAGATTTAGCTTCAAAATTTTGTATTAAAATTTTACTTTACATCAAACTAATTCACTTCTGGATACAGGCCTATATGCTTGAAATTTTTATTAAGCCAGTATATAAACAAAAGTCCTAATATGTACCTTTCAGAGAACTGCAATGTGTAGTCATTAATACAAAATTCTTGGACTAAGTACGGGGTTTTCAATCCCAAAATACTTGGTTTAAGACTGTTTCGGGATATATTAAATACATTTCCAAATATTTTTGATCATACTTTAAGGTTGTAGAAGACTTAATTGAAGCCCGATAAACTCTTAAAAATATATAGAAAAAAATAGAATTTTTCAAACAAGTACAAAATGTTTTAGGTTTGAGCCCATTCCCAAGTTCTCCTAAATCGAGTTCTCAGTATTGAACCAAAGAAGGCTGAAAATATCCAAGGGCCATAAATAAACCCCTTTGGTTGAACTACTGTAAGTCAGAAATGAACCATCATTCCATAACAAAAGAGCTAGAATAAGTTGGGAGTTTTAAGAATAGACTCGCTTCAAAATAATTTTCATCTTACGTTGCCCACTTTTTGGAGCTAGCATTATAAGTCAATTTTGTACTCAATCTAACATATTTTTACTTGAACTCTACAGTAAGTACTAAATTTTCTTGATTCAAGAACATTTGTTCTCATTTCAATAATAATAGCACTCGTTTTGCGTTTCATTTAGAACGCTGGCAGCCTTTTTTTCTGAGTGTATGTATTTGTTTGGAAAGACAATTCACATAGTTCAGTAGTTAATCAAAGTTTTTCTGGCTTACGATAACGATTTTTTAAATATTCCTCTTCATAATCATAGCACACTTTGAAGAGCATTTAGCATATTTTATTTTATGTGAAAATTATATTTAAGTTTGTCTTAGGTTATAATGATGAGGTGACCCAGAATTACCAGAAATTTGTTTAATTCGAACTTATCAAAAACTTAAATTATGGATAACGAGACCAATTTCACAGTAGAGGCCTTTGAGTGTACACCCAAGCACTACACACTTGAAGCTTACTAATACAAAACCAACTGTAAAAGTCGCTCAAGTTGCAAAAACCATGTATCCTAATAAGGTAAGTAAGTGAACGTTAAATCAGCAGGCAGGATTAGCTGTTATTGCAAAGATTAACAATAATCCTTGCCTTCCTGTACTTAAGCCATTTATTGATAAGCATTATGCAAATGACAAAACGGCTTTTTGGCCCGATATAGTACCCGTTTACTATACCAAAACAACACTAGAGGCATTGATTAATTTAATATAAAATATTTAGCCAAGTTGAAAACCCTCCCAATATGTCCTAATTAAGGCTAATCAAAAAATTTTGGGCTAATTTAAAAAGAAAGGTCTACGGTAAAGCATATAAGCCCAAAAACATAAACTGCTTGATCTTCCAAATTAAAAGGAAGCTTGCGAAAATCGATTCAATCTGAATTCAGAAGGCGATGTGCAAGGCTTCACAAAATTTAAGATAGGCTGATTGCTCTGGTCATGAAATTTTTTGTAAAAATACCTTAAGTGTAAATATGAATTAACATATCCAGTCCCTGTAGTTTAGCTGCACCGGTGCGGCATTAACGAATTCTCTAATTCTTCGTAGTGAGCACTCGCCACCAGACCAACCCCAGCCAAGTATTTGCCTAACGAATTTTGTATGGGAATGTCCGCAAAACGTACCGATCGGTACGAACCCTCATTACCAGTCATTAGTGTGGTGATGGGTGCACACTATAGTTCAAGTACTAGACGAGCTGAGCAAGAGCAGAGCTATAAGTGCGCACTCCAAGTCTTCCATAGCCAGGTCGAATGCAGCAGGTCGTTCGACTAACGAAACAAATACCACCCACACGCTACACAATTGGCGCCCAACGTGGGGCAAGACCACAGGAAATAGATAAGCATACAGACACACAATATCTGTATCAAAGCTGTTAATCAAACTACCTTAAACCTATAGCTTAACACTAAATTCCCCTCGCTGCTAGCTACAACGGCCAGCGGCTGCAGTCGTTGATTTCTTGATTACTGACATTGCTTCTTTTGTTGGCCAGATTCCAAGCTCTACAGTAGATTGTTTTTGTCGGTGGTGACGAACTTATTTGCCGTGGACAACTTTGTCAGGCCTTTGGCCAAATAAAAATGCGCAGCTTAAAATTTGAATACGGATTAACATCCCATGTTAATTACTTTTTACAAGATCTAGAAAATGTTGATAGTTTTTTGTAGGCATTTATTGAATATTCAAATTCTTGAGCTGTCGATTGCACGACTGCTCCGGCGTTTCTGCAGATCATAACCTATTGGCATAGTTGCACAGCCTTAGCAGCTCTCTGGAGTACGATATGCATAGCAAATTGGTGCCGTCGATTGCTCGCTTGTACTGACATTTCGGCAGCTCTCTGAAACGATTGACGGTACCGCTTGGAAAGAAGAAGTTTCTTGACTTCTCATTCCACTCACCCGTATTGCTCTTATTGTCAACTCTTGTCAACTCTTTGCCTGCGCAATTTCATCCAAGTCCAACAAACACACAATGATGAAAACTTTTACCTTTATTATATTCCTAAGATCAGATTTGGATCATTATTGATATTTTATTGCTAATTTTTGTGGATTTTTATTTTCTTTGGGATGATTTTGTGGTATTTTTGGTACACTTTATATGGTTTTGTAGAGTCTGGCCTTAAGTATTTGTGGTAAAGAGTTTTGGTTTTGCATTTGTGGTATGGAAAATAGTAACCAAAATTCCACTAATCGGTGCACGGAATTGCGCTGCTCTCCTGGTTTTGCACTTGACCAGTTTGGTTAACCACATCATCCATTAGTCGACTATCGTTCAGCGTGCTTTTTTCTTACATTTTGTTTTTCCTACATTTTTTTTAGTTGAGTCTCTCTCCCTGGCGCTGCCCTTTTGTTTCTATAGCTCACCTAGCATTGTGTTGTTTACATGTTCATTCGCGGGATTTTTCACTTGAAATTGGAAAGTCGATGTCGACATTTGTGTTTGTTATTCAGTGCGTGTGTGTGTGTGTGTCTGCTACATAAGTCCCCCCCGCCACACATAAAGCATGGCCAAAGGAACGAATGTGAATCTCTATGGATCCCCTGCCCTCCCCACTGTGGCATTAAATGAAGTTTTTGCCCCATTTTGCGGTTGTCTTGTATTAAGCTTGTTAGGGCTTTAATTTAGAGGCATCCTTTGCGAAATCGCATCAACGCAGCTGGAGATCGTTAAATAATTCATGTCAGACTAAAGAAAATCGAGAGAAAAAACACGCAATGAAAGCCAAATTAAGCAGTAGCAAACGTTTAGCCCGGCAGAGACACAGCTGGGCGCCCAGGATGCCCAGGATACGCCTGATTTACGTTGCAATAATTTTCATCTCATTTTCATTACTTTTCGGGTTTTAGCTTTGCATGTGCAGAAAAAAAAGAGGAAGAAAGAAAGGTGAGAGACTTTTGGCCCTGCAAAAACCCTGCAACTCCGGTTGGCCTCTTGAGCTGGGGCTATTTATCATTCCCCGAAATTCCTTTTGCTTATAGGCCTGTCTGTCGTCCCTGGCTACTATCCCCCCTCTTTTCACACAATCCAACACACAGCTGTGAAGTTTCCATGGCAGTTGCTGTTTTTTTTTCCGTTCCACAAGTACCCTCAAAAGTTGTGAACAAAAAGGATCAACAAGGCACTCAACAGGCAACAAACAACAGGAATGAAAATGTCTGTGACACTTCACAGTGGCAACAGATTTACATCAATTATTGAACTGGTAAGGGTAACAGGTGGATAAGAACACAGCAAGAGGAGGGAGGAGGTGGATACAACTATTCTAGAAATGCCAACCGGGAAGTATTTGGCATTTGGTGTTTATTTGCACAGCTCACCCTTTTTTATAGTTCTTTAGTCACGCTAACTTCTTGATTTTAGTCAAATATTTTTCGCCCTTTTCCGGTAAATCCTTACATCCGCTTCATTAAAGACTAACCCACACAAAAGCCATTTATCCCATATAAAATGGTTTCCTTTTCATTTGAAAATACTTTGCATCTTTGTTCAATCCTTTGCCAGTGGCCCTAAAACAGAGCCAACTCTCAATTAGCTGCACGCATCCATTTGATATTCCAGGCACAGTACGAGAAGGAAACGATTGCAAAGCCATAAAATAGCCAAAGGCCGCCGCATACCAAAAAGAGGAGATTATATTTGAGGTCAAACCACAAACAAAATGGGACCAAAAGATGTCACGCAGTGCCGGTGCCCAGGGGATTTTTGTGCAAAATATTATATATGACATTTTGCTATGAATACTAATAATATGGGGGGAAAAGGGTGTGGGAGTCGAGAAGACGGGACTCAATTTGCATAGCCTAAAGTGGATAACGTTTGGCCAAAACTATGGGCAACTCGTAAGTGCACGATTGTTAGAAAACTACTTCAGAAATTACAAGGGAACACTTCTAACATATAAGTTTTAATACTCTTGCAAGGGATTCCGAATTTAAAGCGATTGAAAATAAAAAAAATAGGGGAAAGTTAACTTCGGCTCGGCCGTAGTTTTGTATACCCTTGAAGCTTTCATTGAAAACAAAAAAGTTTTTCTAAGACTACTTTAAAGATGTGTGATTTCGATTAAACTTGGTGAAATCATGGATTCATACTGCAGATATATGATATTGTCATCCGATTTTGATAAAACTTTGTAGAATTGTGTCCAAAGTATACAATAAGTGTATCCATGACGTTTTCTTAAAACAAACGTTCTCGCCGCTGGGGCTTGGCTTTGTCTCCGATTCGACCAAACTTTGTGAATTGTGTAAAAGTATATAAATAAGTGTATGCCAATGATAAGGACGTTTTCAATAAAAACAAAAAGTTTTCCTCATAAAACTAGTTTTCGACCGTCGTCCTAGGGAGCTATACTAGTGATTCGACCAAACTGTAGAATTGTGTAAAAGTATACAAAAAGGTGTAGCCAATTATACGGACGTTTTCATTAAAAACAAAAAAGTTTTTCTCTCTAGAACTAGTTTTTCGACCGATCGTTCTATGGGAGCTATATGCTATAGTCATCCGATTTCGACCAAACTTAGTGAAATCATGGGAAAGGATAGTAAACTGAAAAATACGTAGTTTGGAGGCGTTTCCTATAAAAACAAAAAAGTTTTTCTCACTAAGACAAGTTTTTCGACCGATCGTTCCTATGGCAGCTATATGTTATAGTCATCCGATCCGGCCGGTTCCGACAAATGTGCAGCGTATTTGTACCTTCGTGCAAAA
This sequence comes from Lordiphosa collinella, assembly GCA_018904265.1. Taxonomy (NCBI): domain Eukaryota; kingdom Metazoa; phylum Arthropoda; class Insecta; order Diptera; family Drosophilidae; genus Lordiphosa; species Lordiphosa collinella. The sequence continues at coordinate 683,495 of JAEIFV010000005.1, read as the reverse complement.
TTTGGTGAGGATAGCTTTAAAACTGACGGAGGAGATAGCATAGAAACAGACGGACAGACGGACAAGGCTAAATCAACTCAGCTCGTCATGCTGATCAAATCTTCCTTCTATGCGTTACAAACATCCGGACAGTTTTATAATACCCTCTGCAAGGGTATAATTAGTCTATTTATACCCTTGCAGAGGGTATTATAAAATGTCATGTTTGTAACGCATTGAAGGAAGACACATTGCTATAACATGTTTCAATGTGTGCGTTATGGGTTTTTGTGTAAAGAGGAAAGGAGAGAGGGTTGGGGCTGTGTCATCTTGACAAGCTAATTTTACTTACTAATATGTAGAAGGAACGAACTCTATCTATAAAAAAGGATTAGCGTGGTTTTCAATTCATAAATTGTCGATTTGGTAGTTGGTTTCAAAGTGTTATCGATGATAGGAGCGATGTATTCAAAAGTAAAGCGATTGTACAAAAGGCGTAAATAAGCAAGAAGACCATGAGTGTATTTACATATTTATTAATTTACATGAAGACAGTTTGTTGTCGTTCGCCACCGTCGCAAAATGAAAAAATAGAGGAGGTGTATTCGCATATAGAACAGCTTTGTGTAGACCGAGAAACAGAGGAGAGAGTGAGTAGAAAGTGGTCAGGTATCAAAAACTAGTGAACAAAGGGGAGGTAAGAAAAGAAAGAGAGGAAGGCAAAACAGCTCGTAGGAAAGATATTATTGGTCGGGATCTTCTTCGTTAATCAGGGTAAAACGGCCTACCTAGGTGAAACGTCCAAAGATGTCTGTTTTCCCATCGAATTCAAAGTCTTTAATTTTAAAAAATCATTAAAAAGAACCAGACGACCGCCAATTAAATTAGATAATACTTTAACGAACCAGGCATCTTATATTCGGGCTTGACCGACTTTCTTTCTTGTTTATATTTTCTTCTTTTGTTTTGGTAATTCTATTAATGATTGCAAATGGTTACAAAATTTAACAACTTCCGAGATAAGGCTCTGAGCCCCTTTTCAACCGGTTCAAAACCAATTTTGAACCAGTAAAATATCCAACTCCATATTACCAACCTTAATTCCATATGTTAAGTTCTTAGCTTAATTAACTTTTAAGATATAGCTCTGAGCTACTGCTGAGTAGTTAGAAAAACAAATTTTTTACTTCAATGGAAATGTTCTTAAAATTTGTACTTTTTATGCAATCACACAATTCACACAGTTTTTTTTATTATTAAATTTAATGCTGTATATTCAGAACATAGAAAACTTTAGTATAACTTATTTCTACTATATTATTGGATGAAAACACATCAAGATATTTCTTTTCTACAGCAAAAGTGTTCATCTTAATAGGCAGCTGTCGTTGGTTATTTCCATTGCTGATTTCCTGCTGTACTTTCTTGATGATTTTTTCAATCAGACTTGCACTTACGTTAAAAGAACCGTTCAGATCATATAATTTAGTGCATTTAAAAAGAAGATTGAGCACACTGTCATCGCTGACACATTGACCCTCTATGTTGATGCATTCCAGATTGAAAAGGTTGCAAAATTCTAATAGAATACTGTCATATATAGCATTGGCTTTATAATTTAAGACGAGAGTGCGCAATCCAGTTAGTTTGGCAATTTCCGAGAGCTGGGTAGTAGATAGAAATACTTCGTCCTCAACCACCAAATGTTCCAGCTGCAGAGACTTGTGCTTGGCCAAGTGGGTAAAAAACTCAGAACTTATTCCGTATCCATAGATCACTAGCTTTTTCAGACCTGAAAGCTGAGCCAATATTTCATACTCGCGAAAACAGACAACGTCTATCCCAAGCATCTCCAAAGAGGCGCATAATGGCCATTTGATCATTTCTTTAAAAGGGAAATCCTCCACGGAATATAGGTTATTCATATTGAGCTCTTTAAGTTGCTTTTGAACCTTTAATATTTTTATCAGTTGCCAACCCAGATTAAAGCATTTGAAAAAGGAAAACGACTCAATGGATGTAGGCAGACTTAGTTCACCCAAAATGCAATGGGAAAGGTTAAGTTTCTTTAGGCTTTTAAGATGTTCCAAGGATAGCCGTTGATTCATGGAATAACTGTTAAATAGCTTTAGTTCCTCCAACAAATTTAGTCCCTTTAATGTACTGTTTAGGTCGGTAGCTGCGCAGGCTCCATAGAATGCCAGATCCAATGATATTAAATTTGGAAAATAATTTCCAAGGGAGACGCAGATGCTTTGCGAATTATTTCCACCGATGGAACACTTTAAATGTTGAACATAACTCCCGGATAGCTGACAAAAATCGCGCGTATCCCACAAAGTCAGAGATAACTGTTTCTCAGTGAGATCCATTGTCTTGTATAGTCTGGCGGAGACTCTCTGATAAATACCACGAAGTCGTTTGGAAGTTCTTGCCAAATGTATTTGATCGGCAAGCGGAAGACACTCAATCACCTGTTCCATGCAATCTTCTTTCAGTTGCAGTATGTCAGCTGGCTGGGTCTCTAGCCCGACGAACAACTCATTTGGATCCGGCTGAAGCCAACTGAAACGAGCTTGGACGTGGAATTTATAGATGCTGAATATATTTTCCGAATCTAGCAAAACTCTGCAAAGGAATCAAAATTGAATACATAAGTAGGTCATTTTCATGTCGTATGGATGTAAGCACAATACTTACTTGGCTGCATCACGCGCATTGGCAAACAGAGCATAGCCAGTTTTCATTTGACGGTTGACCACAACCTCATGAATACATTCCATGTACTTCGGACTGTAGATATTCATGTCCACAACTTCGCCATAGTTTTTAGTAAAATAATCCAGTATGTCCTTTTTCTTCAACTGCAAAGACAAAAAAGTATGTAATAACGTCTCAAAATCAGAGTAAGTTGTGTGTCATGTTATACCTCATTTGGCATGTTGAACAGATGCAACTTCTGCACCGGAATGTGATCTTCGGTAAATGCCAATCCATCCTTAATGTAATAATTGAAGAGGTCTTCGCTTCCATGATGCATTTTTTTGGCTTGAAAAAAAAAATGAACAAGGAGACAGTTTGAGTTTCAAGGAATTCGCCGATTGTTCTAGTAACTACAGCTAAACCTTTTTATACCCTGTTCCTATTAAAAATGGGAAAAGGGGATCATGAAGTTGTGCAAATGAATGTAATAGGGAGAAACAAGCATTTCCGACCATATCTATATATGGGAAATCGAATAGTTCCAGGATGTTTCCCCCAGGGCCCGGACTTCTGAGAGGGGCCCAGATTTTTGGCGAAGCTTAATTAAACTATGTTTGCCATGTCGTATATTTGGATAGAGTACTGCAGCAAGTCGTTCTCATCCTTGTCATCCCGAGAGGTACTACAAAAACCAAACGTGGAATGTCAAGTGGCGAGCTCTTGAAACAAGACTTGAAAACGACTTATCATTTGAAGCATTGTTGTCCACTCAAGTAGCAAACAAAGCGAAGAAATGGAAAGAAATTAGAAAAGAGTTCTGGACACAATTTTGTTTTATGGCGAAAGGGCTTGGCTTTAAGAGGAGATACTGATCTTATCGGAAATCCAAAAAAAGGGAACTTTTTGGGAGTTTTGGAGATGATTAGTCACTACGATCCCGTGTTACGTGATCATTTTCAGAAGGTCAAGGATTCCCAACAAAGTCATCATCTATTGCAAGTCCACTATCTGTCCCATGAACTCCAAAATGAATTTATAGAACTGTGAACGAGAAGATGTCAAATATTATGCTTTGATTGATGACTCATCGCCTGATTCTTCGCATGTGAAACAATCACTGTTGTACTGTGCTTCTTTTGTTTTGATAAAAAGAAATGACGTTTACAATCAAAGAAAGAGTCCTGACCTATGCTGATTGTAATAAAAAAAACTTGTTGAGGTAGCGCAAAGCTGATCCTAGGAACGTTGGGCCAATATAATATTCCATTGATCGATTGCTGGGGACAAGAATATGACAACGCAAGAAACATGAGTGGTCAGTACCAAGGGGCGCAAAGCATCATTTGTAAAGAAAATCCATACGCTGTCCAAAATCTATAACATTTTTCGGAGTCATTTAGAAATGTTATAACATATTCAGTGGAAGCCCTCAACAATGGGAACTTCTTCAAAAGAAAATTCCCTTCTCTTATTTCTGAAGAAGAAAAATTCAAGACCAGCACTTTCCTCAGCATCATCGATTCGGTCATTGCAGGAATGACGATCAGATTCAAAGCACTAAACAATTTGAATGAAGTGTTTTCTTTTTTATGGAAATTCACCACTTTCGATGAAGACGACTGCCGGAGAGTTATCGAAGAAGTAAAAGGTGATTTTTTAGCTATTATTTTTTTGGCAACACTGGTTTAAACAGCGCACGCACGTTTCGTGTTTTGTTTTACTGTCAAACATCTTCAGTTTGGTCTATAATTTAACCATGAATCGTCTTACAAACGAACAACGCTTGCAAATTATTGAATTTGATTATCAAAATGCGTGCTCTGTTAAGAAAGTTCATCGCGCGCTTCTTCCATTTTATGGTCAGTTTAATCGACCCACTGAAGCGGCAATTCGGGCTATTGTGACTAAATTTCGCACCAAATTTACATTGTTGGACATTAAACCACCAACACGCTTACGTAGAGTGCGAACTGAAGAAAATATCGCAGCTGTATCGGCCAGTGTTAATGATGACCATCAATTATCGATTCGTCGCCGTTCGCAGCAATTGGGCCTCTGTTATTTTGCGGAAGGATTTAGGTGTGAAGCCTTTCAAAATACAGCTGGTGCAAGAATTGAAGCCGAACGACCCACCGCAACGTAGAATTTTTGGTGAATGGGCTCTTGGAAAGTTGGCCGAAGATCCACCTTTTACCGAAAAATTGTGTTCAGCGACGAAGCTCATTTTTGGCTCAATAGGTACGTAAATAAGCAGAATTGTCGATTGAATATCAGCCAGAAGCATGGCAAGAGCTACGAATGCATCCAGAAAAAGTCACAGTTTGGTGCGGTTTATGGGCTTGTGGCATCATTGGACCGTACTTCTTCAAAGATGATGCGAATCGTAACGTAACTGTGAATGGTGAGCGCTACCGTGAGATGATATCCAACTTTTTTTTGCCCAAAATGAAAGAGCTTGACTTGCATGACATGTGGTTTCAACAAGACGGTGCCACATGCCACACAGCACGCGCAACAATAGACTTATTGAGAGGCGAGAATGGTAGAGATCGGATGAACGGTTGTCGAGTTATAATGAAAACAAACAATTATGGGCAGCACTTCACAGGTACAGTGTATGTTATAGTCGGGCTTGACCGACTTTTTTTCTTGTTTTTATTTTGTGTATAATAGAATCGGCATAAGAGTTAATCTCAATTTGTGAACTCCCCCAAGTTGGAAAAGAAAAACTGAAACCGACGTCGGTAAAAATAGCTTAACTGACGGCGGCGTAGCGAAGCAAGCCAGCCGGGTTATTTGCTATATATTCTTGATCAGCATGAACAGCAGAGTCGATATACAGGGTGGGGCAACATAGCTCCCGAATGTCCCCTTTCCAACATGACGGGCGAAATGTTCGTCTTCAGGTCTTCAAGACTCCGGGGACGGTTGTTGAAGACCCGGAACTTCAGGTAACCTTTCATACAGAAGTCGCAAGAGGTTAAAGTGAGCTTAATCACTGAAAAACACAACTGCAACCTCAGGGACGTTTTCAAGAAACTGTTCACATCCAATTCTTCGAGAATTAAAGTCGCGTTTTGAAAGTTCCTGTGCCATGGCGAACTTGTACGGATGAATATGAATGTCATCGTGAAGAATTCGCCTTGGGGTACGCGCAGACAATCCAAGGGCCGTTGCATGCTTGCGAGCAGAACGCTGCGGGGATTTGAGAATTGATTGTCTCACAGCCTCGACGTTTTCTGGTGATCTGATGGGCCGGGCGCCAACAGGTTTTTTTTTCACCACACTACCGGTTTACAGTGGACCCAACCAACAATTGAATTCTCTGTCTGGAACAGGGGCCAAGGGCGGGAGATGAAAATGATTTCGGAACTGAGCGACCGTTGGATAGATAGGTCTCTACGGCAAATGCTCCTTGCACGTTGCTCCACCGCATGATCAGGCCCGACTGAGAGGTAACAAAACTTTAAGACCCCACCTTTAGAATGAGACCACGCCCAGCCCTCCAGGTTATCGTTGAGCGGAATGACGCTCATTTTAGATACGGGAGCTATGTGGCCCCACCCTGTAAAAATGTCCGTCCGTCCGTATGTCTGTCTGTATGAACGTGTCGATTTCAGAGATTTTAAGGAACAGAGCTTCACATTTTTGCCTAAAGGAAGGTGTATACCAGGGCTATATGCGCATGAGGCGCATGTGTTGTTGGCATGCGCGTAGGACTATCGCAAAACGAAATCGCAACAATATGTAACTGCGTATGTACTCCCTTCTCTTTCTCTCCTATGCTCTTGTGAAATTAAAGGCAAAAACAATACGTATGTATGCGCTCGAGTATTTTGTTTTTGTTGTGTGCGTCTAGCAGTCACAAGAACACACACACACATAGCAATAGGAAATAACCGGTTTTCTCTTTCGTTTTCTTGTGGTTGTTGTAGTTTCTGATTTTTGTTTGTGTGAGTAAATGCGCGGCCATATGACGCAGTTGGACACCTCTGGTGTATACCATACCCTTATTAAGTTTGTTTTAGATTTGGAAAATAAACCCACCCCGCCCCCTACCCCTTTAACCGTTAATTTAAACCGTTAAATATATTTGTATTAAGAAAGGCCCAATATCTATCTATTTATCTATTTTGAAAAGTTCAATAAGATCGGATGAAAAACACCAAAGTTATACACAAAACAATTTTGCGGGGGTACAGCATCGTCAGCTGCCAATACACATGAAAACAACCGAACAGGGTATTTTGGTGTCGACTACAACTCTCTTTCTTGCTTGTTTATTGCTTTTACTTACTTGACAGATCAAAAGGAACCTCAGGGAGTTCATTAGTTGAAGGATTCATTTTTTTTTTGACCACAAATAAATGGAATCTATTTAACTTTGTTTTTTTTTTGTGTTGAAAACTTCAACTTTCAGAATGCCGACTTAATTGACTGAACTAACGCGTCTTTGAAAATACCAAACGATAAAAAAATATCGATATAAAAGCAGCAACTCCTCAATAGGGATGATACTTTCCTAGAGATGAAACTTTCAAACTGAAATCACAAGAAATATATTAAAAGCAGGGCTGCAAACCAAACCAATTTTTTCGGATCTCCAGCTCGATTCTAACCAAAATTTAACAATGGTTAAGGTTCAAAATTCAGTTCAAGGTTTTTAGGCGAAGATTTTGTTTCAAACCATCGTTCAGTGCTATTTCCGATATTTATAAAAAAAAAATTTATAGTATCAATTCAATCTCTTGTGTTTTTCAAATCATGTTATATTGTATTTTCCTGCCGATTGTAAGAGTCAGTCGCATAAAACCGATCAAATAACAGAAGATGCTAGACCGTTGCACATTGGGAAAGATTCCCTTTTTTTATTGGCATAAAGTTATTTATCATTTTAAAAGTGCATACAATGGGTACATCGAATCAATAAATAAATACATTTTAGTGGCAATGCTGCATTTTTGCCGCGCTAACAAAGTCAGATGTTTGCCCAGCTGTTTGTTTTGTCAAAATGGGAGGAAAGCTTTTTCTCAAATTTGCGCTTTTAGTACAAAGTTAAACTGTTGACAAAAAAAAGGTACGAATAACTATTGATCGATTGTGTAATGTGTAGGTTGCCGTTGTCTTATTAGAAAGTAGGCGGTATTGGAGTTACTGAAAAGATATAAAAAAGAAACGTTAAATGCCCATACTGTAAAGTGTTTAACTGATAAATTTGGGAAGTCGCGGGTATACATCCAAATTAGTCAGTGCAAAAAAAAGGTAAAAAAGAGCAAATATAATGAGGTGCGAGCACTATATGTGTAAAAAAGTTCTGCTTAAAGCAATGGGAGGGGTTGGACTGTCGGGACGCGATGAAACTGGGTAAAGTATAAAAAAAGATGCTAAGAAAGACGTTCCATAAGAAACAAGTTATAGTAGTCGACCGACGAAAAGGCGGAATTTTGGCATAAAGAACGAGGAAGTGTCAACAGTGGGAAGTAACGAGCCAGTACACATAGCGGGAGTTTTTAAAGTATTGTCAGATTGAGGTAACGTGCAGTTATGAAAGCGTTTCGATTGGCGTGTGGGGCAATTGAGAAGACAAAAGAACATTAAAATTCATGCCGAAAGTAGGCGAAAGTTACTTTAAGTAGAATATATAAACTTGGGGGTTGTGTTACAACAGATAATAAGGAGGCAATTGTTCTGCTATTTTATAAACCGAGAAATAGGTTGGAAAGGTGTTGTAACTAGGCGGGGCTTTTATGGGGGGAACGTAGAACAAAAAACAACAAGCAAGCGTAGCAAACGAGATAGGCTTACAATGAAGGTGGCCGAAAAATAACAAACCAAAATTTCAAGGTAGGAGGTGAGAACCGACCGGGGCAGTAAAAATAACACAACAAAACGACTAAAACTTTTTGATATTGTTTCGTTATATTAAAAGCGAATTAAATGATTTGGACTCTCTGAATTTAACTTTTCCAATATTTCAAATATTTTTACTTGTACCGGTACACATAACCTAAATTTATCGGTATTAATCTTATAGCAAAGATATAAATATTCTGACAAATATTATTTAAGAACTGAAAAAAATGAGGTTGACTAAAAACAAAAATGAAATAACCCATATAATACCAAATAATATTCAGAACTTTTTTTTAAAGAGATTCAAGTAGTTGTACTACTTTTTTAATAAAAAGAAAAATTTTCACATGGAATTGACCAGAGGAAAGCCAAGTATCTAGGCAGTGAGTATAAATATATAACCGAAATTTAAGTTCACTTTTTTTATACACGAGTCACTCTTATTCCTTCATATAAGCACGTGAGAGTTTCGGTAGCCCTGAACAGTGTAATCGATAGTGTCATCACTAAGCATCTCTGAAAGTCAAAGAAGCAGAGACAGTCGCCACAAGTTCATGTACAGTTGTGTAAAATTTTTCTTAGAATTGATTTGAAAGCAGCACACGACAGACCACATCATTAGCCATGTTTCTGGACGCCTATGGAGCACCCATTGAGGTTACAGCAGAAAATTTGGATGCATATCCCTATAATCTGGTAAGTCTTCCACACAGGCCTGTCGAGAGGGGGGAGGGGGGCCCGGTGTGTTTCCCCCGGGCGCGGACTCCTGAGAGGGGCCTGGAGCCCGGATTTTTGGCGAAAACATAAGCCAGTGTTCCCCAGCCCAAGGTATACATGACAAGGTAGTCGCACACGCTCTCTCGCCATCTTTGCTCGCCGCTTAAGTGTCAGTCTGTGAACAACAGACGCGAAGCATATCTGCGGACGAAATTTTTTGTTCTGCCTCTTAATTTTTTTTTTGACAATAGCGCTCTCTCGCTCTCGCTCATTTTGACATTTATAAAAGAGGCGGTGAGAGAGCAAGTATGGCTACCTTGCTAAAGTTCAATTTACACGACCTGATCGCTCAGCTGAGTTTTTCTGACCTGAGTGTCAAAAAACTCAGCTGAGCAACTTAGTTCAGCATTTACACATGTCTGAGAAGCTAAGTTGACTCTGTTGCAAAGCCAATGGTTCATTGAGCGTTCTGTTGTGTGGTCGTTTTTTGAGCGGTTCTTTCCCCTGCGCTCGCTGGTAGGGAGACTCTGTTTACGGGCTACAATACTCGATCAAAACTCAGAGAGTCAGGTCGTGTAATGGCATAAGTATACCTTGCCCCAGCCATGCCCCAGGGGGCCGAAGTCACACTTGCATCAGTCAGTGTTAGAGAGAGACAGAAAGCCTCTTTTCTTGGGGAACGCTGACTTAAACTATGTACAACATGAGAAAAACTCCCGGGCCCGGAATCCCTTTTCGACAGGCCTGCTTCCACATTTACCATATTTAACCAAACCAAATCGAATTTCTACAGCATGAAACCATGCTGTTAACATCGGCTGAACATGAGGTTTATCTGCCACCCAACTGGCATGGTACCATCTACAGTACCGAGCAACTGCTGCACAACTATCGCCAGCGCTTCAAGGTGAGCTTTTGATTTATTTTCTTTCCTTTGTATGAAATGCTTAAATATCTTTTTTTTTTGGCAGCCCGATCCCACTTTGCTTACTTTCCATGCTCTTGAGCCCTATGAACCGGAGTTAATTTGCTGCGAGCGTTGTGTGGTGGAGATAACTGTACTGCCCGCTGGTAAATCGCTTCACAGTGACTTTGATATTGTGGTATTCTTGGTCAAGCTTACGGCGACTAATACCAACACCTTGATTACCAAACAGTTGGGAAAAGAACTGAGTTTCTTTCCACGCAATCATCCCTATCATGCTAACATTTTGGAGGAGGGCATTGACATTGTCTATATGGATGATGGGAACTATCAGGGTCCTAACTCGATGAATAATCAGCAACAACGTGTGTACAGCATGTTGAGCGCACTGAAGCCCTACACTGTGAAAAGTCTTTCCGGAAAAACACTGCCCGAGGTTTGAACAAGAAGCACAATTGATTACTGAATTTGTCATAACTCCCATCCACCACTCCTAACGCTGTCTGGGTTCAAATAAAGTTCGTGACTTTAGTTGTAGTACTTGTTGGTTGGAAGTAGTATCTGATGGAGACGCATTAGTTGCAGCTGAGTGAGCGACTGGGGGGTCTGCGTTTTGTCTGCAAAATTGATTAGGGCAAGGAAAATGTTTGCCATGTTGTGTTCCGGGGGCAGGCGAAAAAGTGTTCATTGTTGCTAACGGTTTTTTTTCGATTGGTAGGAGAAAAAATTGGGGGAAAAAATATGATTTTCATTTATTTCAACCTATCTTAACTCTTAAAGCCCTTTATTGAGTACTTCGTTGCGAATTACCTTTACCTTTGTTTATACCCTTGCAGAGGGAATTATAAAATTGTCCGGATGTTTGTAACGCGTAGAAGGAAGCATCTCCGACCACATAAAGTATATATGTTCTTGATCAGCATGACGAGCTGAGTTGATTCAGCCCTGTCCGTCTGTTTCTATCCTATCTCCTCCGTCAGTTTTAATGCTATCCTCACCAAACTTTGCACGAAGTCTTTTGGTATAAATACGCTGCACATTTGTCGGAACCGGCCGGATCGGATTACTATAGCATATAGCTCTCATAGGAACGATCGGTCGAAAAACTAGTTTTAGTGAGAATAACTTTTTTGTTTTCAATTGAAACGCCACCAAACTTCGTATTTTTTAGTTTGCTATGCTTAACCATGATTCCACCAAGTTTGGTCCATAAAGTATAGCTGTCATAGAAAAGTAGAGTCTGACAAGTAGTCTTAGTTATAAAAACTTTTTTGTTTTCAATGGAAATGTCCTCAAAATTGGCATGTATTTGTTTTAGAGCTCATAGGATTAAGGTGATTTTTAAGAGCTATATAAATTTAAAAAAAAACACTTAAAATTCAGAAAAATTCATGAAATCTTTTTATTTGAATCGATAGTACGGTCCATATAATTTAATGTTTGAAGATTATTTCATGCAAATGTTGACCGTGACTGCGCCTCAAATGGTCCATCCGCTTAGTCCAATTCTGGCATACTCTTTCCAACATTTCGGCCGGTATCTCACAAATAAATGCTTCAATGTTGTCTTCCAATGCGTCAATTGAAGCGGGCTTGTCTGTATAGACATGAGCTTTAACATAGCCCCACAAAAAATAGTCTAAAGGCGTTAAATCGCACGATCTAGGCGGCCAAGCCCGGTCCGGCCCGAACGTGAAATAAAATGTTCACCGAACTCGCCTCTCAATAAGTCCATTGTTGCGCGTGCTGTGTGGCATGTGGCACCGTCTCGTTGAAACCACATGTCATGCAAGTCAAGCTCTTGCATTTTGGGCAAAAAAAAAGTTGGATATCATCTCACGGTAGCGCTCACCATTCACAGTTACGTTACGATTCGCATCATCTTTGAAGAAGTACGGTCCAATGATGCCACCAGCCCATAAACCGCACCAAACTGTGACTTTTTCTGGATGCATTGGTAGCTCTTGCAATGCTTCTGGCTGATATTCACTCCAAAATCGACAATTCTGCTTATTTACGTACCCATTGAGCCAAAAATGAGCTTCGTCGCTGAACACAATTTTTCGGTTAAAAAGTGGATCTTCGGCCAACTTTCCAAGAGCCCATTCACCAAAAATTCTACGTTGCGGTAGGTCGTTCGGCTTCAATTCTTGCACCAGCTGTATTTTGAAAGGCTTCACACCTAATTCCTTCCGCAAAATTTTCCACGTTGTTGAGTAACAGAGGCCCAATTGCTGCGAACGGCGACGAATCGATAATTGATGGTCATCATTAACAATATGAACACGAATAGCCGCTTCAGTGGGTCGATTAAACTGACCATAAAATGGAAGAAGCGCGCGATGAACTTTCTTAACAGAGCACGCATTTTGAAAATAAAATTCAATAATTTGCAAGCGTTGTTCGTTTGTAAGACGATTCATGGTTTAATTATAGACCAAACTGAAGATGTTTGACAGTGAAACAAAACACGAAACGTGCGTGAGCTGTTTAAACCAGTGTTGCCAAAAAGATAATAGCTAAAAAATCACTCATTACAAAACTTGGTCAAAATCGGATGACTATAGCATATAGCTGCCATATGATTAATCGGTCGAAAAACTTGTTCGAGTGAGGAAAACTTTTTTGTTTTTAATGAAAACGTCCTTTTTATTGGCATATTCTTATTTTATATAATTTAACACATTTCTACAAAGTTTTATCAAAATCGGATGACTATAGCATATAGCTGCAGTATGAATGATCGGTCGAAAAAGTAGTTCTAGTTAAGAACCTTTTGGTTTTTAAATGGGATCGCCTCCAAATTTCGCAATTAACAGTGTATTATGCTTTTCCAAGTTTGGTCGAAATCAGACATCTATATAGTATAGATCCCATAGAAAAGTAAGGTCCAAAAAGTAGTCTTAGTTAGGAAAACTTTTTTGTTTTCAATGGAAGCTGCAAGGGTATACAAAACTTCGGCCGAGCCGAAGTTAACTTTCCCCTATTTTTACTCATGATTCCGGCATCGTGTAATCACTCGTGCAGGTCTCTAGTATAGAGTATATTATAGTCGGGCTTGACCGACTTTCTTGCTTGATTTAAAGCATAAAATAATGCAAACCGAACTTTCCGCAATATCTTGGAAACAAAAGCTGATAAGGACAAACCGACACCTAAACAGAGGTCATTTTGTTGGTCTCTGTAATTTTTATTTGTTCGTTGTTCCATTTATGTTTATTTACTGCTACCGAATAATTGTTGTAGTTGGTCTTTCTCTGGAAAAAGTTACTTATTTAAAACTCTTATCTGGTATTTAGGAAGCAAATATATATACATATATATGTTTTTTGATGACGCACTCCTTATATTTCTTTTTTGTACAAGAGGATGATGAATTTCAAAGCAAGTTTGGTGAAATTAGTTTGATATTATATTCGCGTGAGCAAACATCGTCTGAAGCAAAATAAAATATGCTTAAATTTTTAATAGTTTGTGTAATTTTCCTAATATCATGCCCAACTTTTTGGGCAGACACGGATCCGCCAGACCTAGATTCTATCGAATTTGAAAAGCAGATAAAGGAATTTGATGCTCAAATATTACGTGATGAACGAGAATTAAATAAATTGGAAATTCTAATGAATTCTGTTCAACTACCGGAGACTTACTTCAGTGGGAATAGTACTGAAAGTTGCGAGAAATACGACAACAAATGTGAAGATAATGAGAAAGAAGAAAATCGTTTAAAAATTTGTAATGACAATTATACATCTCTGGGGGGACGGTGTAACGACCAAAAAATCAGTTATTATCCAGCTAAAAAAAATCAAATTAGCATAGAAAATTCAACAGCCAAGTTAAACAAACAGAAACAAATTCTAAAACTGCATAATGTTACTCTTACTAAAAATATAACGAAATTACAAACGGAATTAAACTCAAAAGACGACGAACTTAAAGTTAAGGATAATCAATTAATCCAATTAAAGGAACAAGAAAGACTTCTACAAGACAGAATCTACCAGCTGAAATTATATATTCAACAGCTAGAATCGAAAACAGAATTTAATAAAGATCTACAAAAACTGATCAATTCATTGAGTCCCACACTTTGCTTACCCACTGAAAAAACAACAAAAATGTTCACCATGAGGCTAGCTAATTTTGAGCCCTTCGAAGTGCTCTGCGATGATAGCTTAGCTGGCCCCGGCTGGACTGTAGTGCAAAGAAGATTTAATGGTCATGAGAAATTTGATCGGGAATTGGCGCGATTATACGAATGGATTTGGTAACAATTCTGCAGAATTCTTTTTGGGCCTAGAGAAGCTGCATAGGATGACTTCAAGCCAACCCCACGAACTTTATATATATTTAGAGGATTCTCATTCTCGGATCACTTATGCGCGATATACTAACTTTCAAATTGGCAATCAAAATGAGAACTACAAGCTGATATCTCTTGGAAAATATGCTGGCAATGCAGGAGATGCAATGCGTAATAATGTGGGAATGGAGTTTTCCACATTTGATAAAGATAATGACAATAACAATGGGTGGTTTTCTACAAAACCGAATTGTGCTGTACAGGAGCAAGCTGGTTGGTGGTTCAATAACTGTGGATCAAGGTGGGTCAACAACTTTATAAAAAATAACAACAAAAATAACATGTTTTTTATTTCCCAGCAATCTGAATGGTCCCCGCGGCGGTCTTACTTGGAATAATTCTTACTTTTACTACAAAGAAATGCGGATGTTGATTCGCCCAATAAAAAATTAGTTTGTAAACTTTATTAATTGCTCTCTTAACGTTACAACAGTACAATTTTCTAAAAACAATGTTAGTTAAATAATAAGCTTTTCTAAAATTATGTCATACTTTCGAAACGATTCTTTTTAAACACATCTGGAAAGCATTTTTTTTGACAACTGTAAATTTTTAAAGCAAAAAACAATAAAGTTTTGATAGTAATGCCTGTACGAGAAAGTATTAAATCTAGTATTAAATCGAATCGAATTTGAAGCCACAGCAACAGCGATGCGAAATTCGACAAAACTGAGGAAGTGAAGCGCCATAAGAGAACCATTGCTCCGCCCACACCAAGTTTGAGTAAAAACCGATTTGCTCTGCTGGCAGACCCATATGACCAAGAGACACAGGATATTGATGAACAAACTGCAGACCCTGAAAACATCACTGAGATGATTAAAGAAGTAGCAAAAATTATTAGAGAAGAAAAGGAATTTCAGTATAAAGCAGGACGTGAAGGCCAAGTTCGTATAATGCTAAAAGACAGGGAGTCCTATGACAAATTTAAGGCTCATCTATTGTGGCACACGTTATTTATCTTTTCAACCCAAAGAGCAGCTCGCTTACCGCATAATAATCAAAGGACTACGCTTCCCCACTCCCAGTGATGAAATTGCTAAAGAGCTTCGCGAATATGCACACACAACCAGGGACATCAAAAATGCAATCAGGAAATCCGCTAAGGTACCAATGTCGATATTCTTCGTCAGCTTGGAACCGGGGAATAATAACGAAAAAGCTTTTGAGATCACCCGCCTTTGCCAATCCATCGTCAAGGTTGAGCCACTACAAAAACTTTACGACCTTATTCAATGTTACCGCTGCAAGGATTTTGGACACACCCAAAGGTACTGTCGTATGCCATACAGATGCGGAAAGTGCGGAAAAGGACACAGCACGCAGGAAGGATAGAAAGAAGCCAGCGACATGTGCTCACTGTGAGGACCATCAAGCTGCATTCTATAAAGGCTGCAAAGTATACCAAAAGGCCAAAGAGTGGTACGTTCCCAAAGTCCGCCAGAGTGTAGAAGCTTTAAGGAATACCTCATACGCAAAAGTCAATGGCGACATAAGCTATGCAAACACCCTTGGTGGGCAGAGAAATACCACCTTAAAAAAACGGCCAGAAGAGATCCAAGAAAGTCTACCAAAATCCATGTTTCAACGCATGGAAGCCATGATGGAGCAAATGTTAGCTCAATTCACAGTCATACAAACGTACTGAGCTCCCTTACATTCTTAATCAACAAAGTATGCAAGTAAGCCTGCGTATAGCTATGGAATGCTTATAGCCTGATTAAAAGCAGGTCAGAGTTCGAACAATACATAAAAACAAAACTCATTCATGGCCTAATGGTATCGGAAACGCAGTTTAATCAAAAATCCTACTTCAAAATAAATGGGTACGATCTCTTCTTCGCCAATCATCCGAGCGGAAGAGACCGAAGAGGAGCAGCAGTGCTTGCAATAAGTGGCCTGAACTTCATAGAGCTTCCTACACTTTAGGAGCAATGGGTGCAATGTCCAAGAATAAAAATATAAAGCCCAACTGGTGACATAGTGCTGGCAGCGGCTTACATCCCCCCCTGGAACAGAGTCACCTCCAACATGTTCCAACAAATGCTCGACAGCTTAGGTGCCAGACAACATTTGGTCATTTTTGTATGGAAAAAAAACTAACTGTTAGCTTTTCACTTGTGCAATTGGGCAGATTTTAGGTGGAAGAGGCAGGATGAAATTGTGAAAGAATTTGTTACGCAAAACCTTTTAAGAGAATTGTGCAGATATGGAATCGCGAACATATTTGAACAAGTCAAGCACAAGGTGTAAGAGCTGGAGCACTTATGACTCCTTCCACTTTAGACCACTAGTCTTTCTTCCCTTCAAAGAGACGTGTCAATAAAGATCGTCATATGTCAATTCGGCGCTGTTCTCAACAATTGGGCTTGAGTTATCCGACTATCTGTTCACCTATCGAAGACAGATGACGCAATTCTAAAAAAGATTAGCGGCCTTGTTCCTAATTCCACTTCCTCAAAAGTTTTGTGGTTTAGAAACCAAAGATAAACCATACGCCGGTTCAAAATCACTAAGTTTTTTGGAAGTGGAATTGAGAACAGGGCTGTAGAACAATGATTGTACATAACATTTTTAGTTATCTACTCTAGAGCGAAATTAAAGAGTACGAATGTTTTCTCCAACTCGTGAACATGCCACATATATAGCATGACATTTTACCTTGTGACTTGTTTATGGTCATCGCAGATGCAAGTTTCACTTGGAACTAAATACGTTTGAACTGGAACTGTAAATAGGGTTGAAGTCAAGGCAATTCGTAAAACAAGGCATTCTTCACCCTTTCAAATGCCTTGCCACTATCATATTGTTTATTAGCTTCATCACAATCAGTCAGGTTCCAGCAGTGCACAACTTCGGAGCATAATGATTTCGTAGCATAATAATGACAGATCCAACTTTGAAGCGCAAATGATGAGGCGGCATCACAGACAAATCAAAAGAATTTAGGAATTGCACTGGATAATTCAATTGAAGCTATTGACATCCATAGTTTTCGCTGCTAAAACTGCGCGTGCGCTTATCCCCAATCGTAGGTACGATTGTTCGAAATCACATCAGTGACGAGTCTATTTTTCATTGAAGTAAATGGGCTAAATGGCTGGTGGAATCAATATTAAGCCACTGCAAGTATCTACCGAAATTTGACCATTTTCGATACACAGCACTTATTTGAGGAAATCTTGTGCGGTTCTATCCTGATGCAGAAACGCGCGCATATTCCTACTCAAATATGATGACTTGAGACATGCGCTTAATTCATTCACCGCTGTTGATTTCGGAATCGCGAAAAGTGTTTGTCGGAAGTCGTCTGCCAACAGCAATTCTGTGCAGTGCATCTAATGATCGTTTGTGCACCATCGTGCACTCATCTCATATCCTAAATTTACAGTTTTCCATTCCATTAAGCAATTTAGCTGCTTTTGAAAAGAAAATCCATTTCAATTTCACTTGAAAACACGGAAACACCAAAAGAAAACGATTGGGAATTACGGTCGTTTTACTTTCTAAGTCCACCTGGAAACGGAAATAGACCTGGCTATTTCAAATTTTTCCAAAAAAAGTAAAATCTTTGAGCAAAAACCTGCAGCCTTTGGTAAATTTTAGTGTACGAACAGAAAGCCCCAATCATACTCAAACTCTGACTGTTAAAATCTTTTCAATTTGTCTTCGATTTCGAGTCTGACTACGTATTAAAAAATCATTTTACAAAAATATTGAAGCACGTCTTGTATTTGCTCAACATTTGTAAGACACACCAGGGCGAGGAGTGGGTCGGGGCGGCAGAAAGAAGACTGATGGCGTTTTTTGATGGCCGAAAATCAAGTTTGTTTTTACGTGCCTTGTACTTGGAACGTGGCTTCAGCGATGTCGGCTCCAGGATGTCAAAGGTCGCAGCTGTGGCAAATGGCTGGTGCTTTGGCGAAATGAGGAACTGGAACAGTGCGCGGAGCGCACCCACCCGACGCTATGAGAAATCGCTCGTCATTATCGAAGCCTGCGAAAACTCGCTAGTTCTCGCACACACACACACACACACATGTCTCCAACTCCGCAGGCGCCATAAATTATGCTCGTATATAGACATCGACATCTGTAGCTGTGTGAAAAATCGTGCCCCAAAAACTTTGACCCAAACCCACGTCAACTTATTGAAAATCACTTAGACACACATGTGACGCCTCTCGGTGGGAAGTGAAGTCGTTACGTGTGCTGGGGAATGCGGCAAAACATTTTGTATAATTTATATAATTTATGTTTGGACATTTCGAGAGGAACTGTGACTAATCTCATCATAAGTTTTGGGACTAGTCGAACGATAGTGAAATTTCACCTACCGATTAGCTCGATTGTTCTGGACTCTCATAAATTGCCTTCAGAGCCACAGACTCGCCTGACAACTTAAGTGCGGTCATGTTTTCGGGATGCCTTTCCATTAGGAAAACAATTACAGACGACACTGACAGCCACAACAGGCAGCAGCAGCAGTGGCAGTGGCAAGTACTGAGTCCGAGACACATGCATCCTTCGCTTCGCATCTCTTCCCTTTCCATTTCACCCCCTTTCCTTTTGAGTAGCAGATAACATTCAGCTTCTAGCGGGGATATGGTCATAAATTATGAGTATGTCGTCGCCTGGTCCTCGTTGCTTGTTCGCTGGACATGTCTATTAAGCGGCCTTAGTATGTCCAATTTTGACAATGCTTAGGCTTATTTTGTGGTCGACTTAAACCCCTTATGATGCCGGGTAGAGCTTTCGACAAAGAGATTGCCAAAGCTGGGAATGAAATTGGCTGCGGTTGATAGTTTTTGGTGTTCAAGTGTTATTTTGCAGCTTTGAAATTTCTTTCCCATTTTGGGTTTCTTCAGTTTTTTCTTTAGGCTTCGCTTGCAATTGTGTATGTCGATTTGAAGCTATTCTGGTGAAATTTGAAAGTAAACACCAATTTCTATCCAGATGGGTGGATAAAAGAAAATAATCTTTACAGCAAAATTTTGTTTTATTTTTCCGTCAATTTTCCGAGTTTTCAAAAATTTAAAAATCATCTTGATAATATTTTGTTATGTAGAGCTTTGAAAACACGATTGGAGCTGATCGATTTCTTAGTACTTCCTAGTTTGCTATGCTTTACCATGATTCCACCAAGTTTGGTCGAAATCGGACATGTATATAGTATAGCTGTCACAGAAAAGAAGAGTCTGAAAAGAAGTCTTAGTAAGAAAAACTTTTTTGTTTTCAATGGAAAGATGTCCGACTTCGATCAAATTTGGTGGAATCACGGAAAAGCATTGTAAACTAAGAAATACGAAGTTTGGAGGCGTTTCAAGTGAAAACTAAAAAGTTTATCTCACTAAAACAAGTTTTTCGACCGATCGTTTCTATGACAGCTATATGCTATAGGCCGGTTCCGTCAAATGTGCAGCGTATTTGTACTAAAACACTTCGTGCAAAGTTTGGTCAAGATAGCTGTGAAACTGACGGAGGAGATAGCATAGAAACTGACGAACTGACGGACGGATGGACAGTCGGACAGGGCTAAATGAACTTAGCTCGTCATGCTGATCTAGAATATATACACTTTATGTGGTCGGAGATGCTTCCTTCTATGCGTTCCAAACATGTAGACAATTTTATAACACCCTCTGCATGGGTATAAAAATTGTCCATTTGCTTAATCCAAAAATGTAACAAAATGAATCCAAGATGTTTCCAGAATAAGCCCAAGATGTTTCCAAAATGATCCCAAGAAGTTCCCACAATAAGCCCAAGATGTTCCAAAAATATAACCAAAATGTTTATAAAATGAGCCCAAGGTGTTATCAAAATCAGACCAATTTGTTTTCAAAACATAATCAAAATGACGTTTCATGAGGGACCAAACTCACTCATCAGCGGATCTTGAGCCTGAAAATGTCTGTGATTCCAAACAAACAGTTTTGCCGTCGCGCGGCATGGAGAGACTGCTGTTTGGACAGACATTTCAGAGGCTCAAGATCGCTGATGAGTGATTTGGTCCCCGAAACTCCAAACCCTGATGCCTCCTTTGTTGTGTTGTGTGCCTCTGTTTAAAGTTATGTCAATAACATAGCAAGACCTCGAGCCAGTAAAAACTGCAAGTTAACAGTATAAAGGTCGTTAAAACAGTCATAAAAAACATAATCAAAATGTTCACAAAAATGTGCGAAAATTGAACTCAATGTGTTACCAAAATGAAACCGCCATGTTGCCAAAATGAGACCGCGATGCTCCCAAAATAAGACCGAGATGTTCCAAAAGTGTTCCCAAAATGTTGCCAAAAAGAGCCCCATGTGATCTTAAAACGTTACCAAAATGCTTATATATTTAGGGGCGGAAAATTTGAGGGTCGGTAATGTGTATCGATTGTTTGCTTTAATAAATATTTTTGTATATTTTTCACATCAATGTTTAGGGACACACTGGAAGTTTTGTTCTCACAAAGACCAAACAAGCCAAGTATTACAAGTATTAAAGTATATAGACATCGAAAACCAAGAAGACCAAGTGGTCGAATCTTTTATAGATTTTATTGAAAGCTATGATAAATCCGCTGAAGGGATTCCAAAAATGATTTTGGACAGGCTTGAAGCTGATGGCTTGGACATATTTAACTGTAAAGGCCAGGCGTACGACAATGCTGCTGCTATGGCTGGAAAACATTCAGAATTTCAGCAAAGGACTAAAGAAATAAATCCTTAAGTCGATTTCGTGCCATTCACTAACCATTCTTTGAACCTGACCGGTTTGCACGCCACGTCTGTTAAGGCAGGTGCAGTAACTTTTTTCGGTACCTTGGAACGTTGCTACTCATTTTTTGCCATGTCCACGCATCGATGGAGTATTTTGGTATCAACTACAGGAAAAAGTTCAAAAAGGTACAAGATACGCGGTCATTCGAAATCACTATAAAAACATATTGGCCACTCTGAAAAAATTGACTGAGATGGATGAAAGTTTAAGCACCAGAACAGACGCTGGAACTTTAGTAGTTGCCATGCAGTAGTTTTCCTTTCTTTGTTTCTTTGGTCTTTGGCAACCTATGCTGGTAGAAGTAGAAGATGCCCAAAAGTCTCTGCAAGAAAGGACAGACAAACAGCGCTCTTCGCTATGCTAAAGATTTGTCTGAAGACATTGGCAATTTTATGGAACCACCCAGAAAAGAAATAATGGAAAGGTTTGGGCAATTGCAAGATTTGGCGAGCAAATTTGCTTACCTTTCCCTTAGTTTTGCTGGACGACACCATTTGGCTTAGTTTAGTACAGTCAGCAGGCTACATACTTGATGAAGTTAATGTGGAGAAGCTTCAGTCAGAGCGCTTAAGTCTTCAAGCCTTTGTAGCTACCGCAGGACCCGTTTGCCTTACTTAAGTTCATAATAAACTCGAAATTAGAAGATTCGTTATCTTATTTAATTGTGACCCTAAGAATTCTTCTCACGATTGCTATCAGGAATGCCAGCTGTGAGAGGAGCTATTCGAAATTAAAATTTATGATGATCGAGCAACGGATCTTAAAATTGCGTTCATGAAATTACACCGCCTTTCAAAGTTCACGAAAAAGCGGGATTACTCTACTTTTGTCAACGAATAGTCTTGATTTCGGTAGATTTTGAACGGACTTTTTTCTGAGTTCACACGTATCTCTTTGTAAACCAAAACTATTGTCAATAGCGA
This sequence comes from Lordiphosa collinella, assembly GCA_018904265.1. Classification (NCBI taxonomy): domain Eukaryota; kingdom Metazoa; phylum Arthropoda; class Insecta; order Diptera; family Drosophilidae; genus Lordiphosa; species Lordiphosa collinella. The sequence continues at coordinate 661,261 of JAEIFV010000005.1, read as the reverse complement.
AACAACTTAAGCACCTAAATGTTATGATCTTTCTATCCAAGATTCCCATCGTAGACAATGTTTTCATTTTGTGTACGTTTTCGCTCTACAAATAAATTATTTAGCACATTGTTTTTCTGCTTGCCTTATGGGCATCAGTTGTTCAGACAGCACAAGACCTTGTGGGCGGGGGCCACCCTGAAAAGTATTTTGATTTGTGAAATGCTCGTAAGTATTGTCGTTTTTGGCTGGCATTGCTAGCAATTTCTTACATTTTTTTATAGCGCATAACCTGTCTGGCACACATGCGCTAGAAGGAGGACACCACCCACTCCTTCCCCATAGTCATTGCCATTATGCTGGCCGTCGACTTAGCGCCGTTGTTTGTTGTAAGGCTCAAAGTTACAGGAGACGAAGACGGCGCGTCGTTTGGCAACGCTTATTGCATTATCCCAGCGAGTCAGCGCCCCGTGTGCGTGCCCAGATAGGACACACATACACAGAGAAGGGGCGAGGATATATCCTAGCCAAGTGCAGCTGATGCCACTTTTGGCTCGTGGCAGCCGCGAGCTGTTTGCCTGTTTGCTGTTTGTTGGTTATGGCGTGCAAAAAGGAAAAAAGAAAATGTATAAGGAAACTGCAAGGAAAAAATGAGAAAATAGCAAGAAGTTTTGCATTGATAGGAAGAAGTTTGGATACCCTGAAATTGATAAAAGAAGTTGGCTACCAGTAGCTGGCGAAGGTGATGACTGCGTCAATGCTAATTACTTGTTATATTAGATGTTTAGAAAGCGAGAATCGAGCTTAAGCCTTTTCTTACTGAGCAGTTTATATACCATTTCATATTTCGCTATTCCTACCCATAGATGGCACCACCTGGAAACTATAATAATACTTCCCAAAGCTAAGCAATTTTGTTTCTAAAAGGATTTTTCATTTAAAAACTTATAAGAAACTTAGTTTTCATATTTGTCTCAAGATTCCCTTTATCCTTTCATGAAATAGTGTATACAAATATGAGAATTGGCACCGCTTTTGCTATACCGCCGCAACACCCCTGAACCCACGCCTTAGCCGAGAAATGTTAATACCAAAAACGAACCATTTGCCGCAATGAAAATCGCGTAAATTTCATACTGATTGTAAGTGTCGCCGTTTTGCTTGACATCGCTGTGAAGGAAGCGGGGAACAAGCATGAGCTGGAGATGGAGACGGAACTGCCATTGCCGTCTGCTTGTCTAGCTGCTGCTTGTTTCTGCCCTTCCCTCTCTGCCATGTCTCTGGCCTCACTGTGCTGGCTGTCGCCTGCAGATTGTCAGCATTGTCACAATTGCAATTTTTTTTTTTTTGATTCTGATTTGCTTGCCATTTTGCGGGCATTTACCATAAGAAGAGAAATTAAGCGGGAGAATGAGAGAAAGTTGAAAGAACTAAGAACCGAAATGTCCTTCAATTGCGTTAATGGCCCAACAACCAATTGGCAGATGGCAAAAATTTTGAAATTAGTAAAGTTTCTAGTGAATTTTGTTGATACTGGCAAGAAGGGAATTGGAAATATTAAGTGAATATTTGAATATTAAATAGTTTAATTTTATTAATGGAAGTATTTAGCTTGAGGGACAAGTTTCTCTTATTCATTTGACTTCAGGAGTTTTATTTTAGCATACTAGAAAAGGAAAGTTTACACAGAGAAAACAAAATTATATGTAGTTTGCCCTGCTAAATTTTACATGCTAAATGTAGAAAACAGAAAGTTAAACGGTGCATGTAAAAAAACTAAACATAGTGTGGGGCGGAATGAAAGGAAGGGGAACAAATTTTTTAATTTGGAAGACGTACAAACTTAATTTTTTTCTTCACTTACCTTTACTGGGATTCGAACCCACAACTTACTTATCTTGTCTTGGGCATTTAGATACAATTGCCGGCATCTTAGCCCATACGACTATTAAACACTTGCTCGGCAAGTCACAGTTATAAAGGGAAGCGACAAGCGATGATGAGCTACACGTTTCGTGGAGATTTTCTAAAGGTAGCATTCAGCATTTGAAATCCTTTCTTGAATCGTTTCTTCAAAAACCTGTGGAAAGCAATTTTCTAAATGAAAAATAAACAGGCCTGTTCCGGTTTTCACATATTTCTTCGATTTCAAATGAAAACAAAATCGAACGATTTGGTTTTAGCTGTTCTGGTATTCGAACGATTTGCAATTCGAGTGTTTCATTTCCAAATTGTTCCCGTTGACTACACTTTCACCTTAATCAACTGGTGAATCAAAACAATCCAATAAATTATCACTCAAAATAGTTGATAGTAGTTGAATACAGGTGTTTAAAATGTCGTTTCTATTTTTAAGGGCATTTTATTAGCATTTTCCCAGCGTTTCATAAACAAGTGAAAACCAGAACAGCTTGAACAAAATATGTGAATTCGATTTGGATGGCACGTGGCAAAATTGAAGATATTCATAAAAATTATTAAATTTTTTATTAAAAATAATTTTTAAGGGAATGTAAAATTGCAAAAAGTATCTAAATACACTAAACAATGGTACAAAATTAACTTTAAGCCATTAATTTGACGCCTTTATGTACAAAATCGCATTTACTTTTGAATTCATCGGCTCCAAGCAATGTGAATTCAAATCGAGTAAATCTATCGAATTGTGGAGACCGGAACAGGTAGCCAAATCGAATTCGAGCAAATTTAGTGAAAGTGAAAACCGGAACAGGCCTGATAGCTTTCTGTACTGATTTTGAGCTACATTTGCGCTAAGAGCTTCTATACGCGTATGAGGGGTTTCAATATCTAATCGTTAATGTAGAAAGCGTAACTTTCCGTTTGGTATTCCGTTTTGTTGAATGAAAAATTTAGAAAATCGCTGATTTCTCTTGTCGTATACTATTTGCATTTGTCCACGCAGCATTTAACTTTTCTACATGGCTTCTTTACTTTTTCAATTCTACCTGTTCGTGTAGTTTTTCTACACGAAGAAGGGAGGCAGACTTTTACTTTTCGGTTTGGCTGGCGTTGCCAATTTCTTGAGACACTTAACAAAAAATGATTTTTAATTCAATTGAAGACTTAAATGCAATTCAAATTAGTCACAGGAAAAAGATAAAAAAATAGGGGAAAGTTAACTTCGGCTCGGCCGAAGTTTCGTATACCCTTGCAGCTTCCATTGAAAACACAAAAGTTTTTCTAACTAAGACTACTTTTTGGACCTTACTTTTCTATGGGATCTATACTATATAGATGTCTGATTTCGACCAAACTTGGTGAAATTATGGAAAAGCATAATACACTGTTTATTACGAAAATTACGAAAATTGGAACTAGAACTTCTTTTTCGACCGATCATTCATACTGCAGCTATATGCTATAGTCATCCGATTTTGATAAAACTTTGTAGAATTGTGTAAAAGTATATAAAATAAGTGTATGCCAATGATAAGGACGCTTTCATAAAAAACAAGAAAGTTTTTCTCACTAGAACTAGTTTTTCAACCGATCTTTCCTATGGGAGCTATATGATATAGTTATCCGATTTCGACCAAATTTTTTAGAATTTTGTAAAAGTATATAAAATAAGAGTACGCCAATGATAAGGACGTTTTCATTAAAAACAAAAAAGTTTTTTTCACTTGATCTAGTTTTTCGACCGATCGTTCCTATGGCAGCTATATGCTATAGTCATCCGATTTCAACCAAACTTAGTGAAATCATGGGAAAGGATAGTAAACTAAGTAATACGTAGTTTGGAGGCGTTTCCATTATAAACAAAAAAGTTTTTCTCACTAAGACTAGTTTTTCGACCGAACGTTCCTATGGCTGCTATATGCAATAGTCATCCGATCCGGCCGGTTCCGACAAATGTGCAGCGTATTTGTACCAAAAGACTTCGTGCAAAGTTTGGTGAGGATAGCTTTCAAACTGACGGAGGAGATAGCATAGAAACAGACAGACGGACAGACAGACGGACAGGGCTAAATCAACTCAGCTCGTCATGCTGATCAAGAATATATATACTTTATATGGTCGGAGATGCTTCCTTCAATGCGTTACAAACATCCGCACAATTTTATAATACCCTCTGCAAGGGTATAAAAAGTTCCTAGTAAAACTTTGATCCGTTGTTCCTTTAGGAACGCAATCGCTACAGAATGACCTGTAGAGCTTCTGAATTTTGATTCCTAGGCTGCATTTCTAACTGCAAGTCCACGTTTTAGCTACCTAAATAATCTCCTCACCCGGGTACTTAAGTGTCTTTCACTTGGGATCATCATTTTTTATTTTCCAGGGATTTCAATAATTCTACTAAATTGCAGCTGTGCACTTTCCTGGCATTTTGCTCTCATTTCTTGCATATATTTTTTTCCTGTGTGAAGAGTTTTTCTTGATAAATGCCCAAGTAGTTTCCCTCAGCTGGCTCCTAGGCAACGTGGCATGCAAAAAGCGCAGCAACAAGACAAGGCAAGGAATGGGCCATATCTCAGTATCTTTTTCTCTGTGAGCAGAAATTGCGTCATATTTTGCAATTCCCACGGTTTCTTTCTTGACCTTTGTGAAATGTGCCATCCAAATTCCCTCGAGCTGATTTATTAAAGGTAGCCACTTAATTAAAACACATATCCTGTGGCCAGGACACTGATTTTATTTTAAACAAATTTGTTTGTTTGAATAAATCAAATTACATTGAACAAAATGCCCATAAAGCGGCCAAACCGCAAAATATTCATGCACTTAAAACGGAGCAAAAATGATTGAATTGTGTGCAAATGCATGTGAATGCCCCATGTGGCAAGTGTGTGTGTGTGTATGCCTGTGTGTGTGAGTGGCCTGGAAAAAGGCCAGGCTTATGGTTTATACTCCTTTTGATCAAATTATCCCTCCCAGACGCAAATTGCACCTGTTTTTAAACTCAGATGTCCGGCAAATGTGTACATATTTTAAATTTAATTACTACACGCTGCCTGCAACAGCAACAACAGCAGCTAAAGCTACAGCAAATCCAAGCAGCCAGCCAGACCAGCCCATCCAACCGTCCATATCCATATTTGTCCATTCGTCCATCCAACAGCCAACGCAATCCTTTCATTTTGTCGCTGGGTCCTGAAAGTGGGCTCCGTCATAAATTCTCTTTCAAAAATAGTTGACCCGGCCATTCAGAATCTACTTTAACCGCATATGTATGAAAATAGGTAGGTTGAAGACGAGGGCAGCTGGAAGAGTTTACCAAATTTATAAAATTAAAATAACATTTGAACAAATATAACAATATTGGAATTAACTTTACGAATTTTATTTACTTTACAGAACGCCAACAAAGCTTAGACTCTTCCTAAGGAATATCCCGTATATTAAGTATATCCGGAGTCCCTTAAATACGAATAAAATCACAAAATAAAAAAAAAAACAAGTAAGATAGCTTTAGTCGAGTGCCCCGACTACAAAATACCCTGTTCCCTTGATTTCGTGTTTTCCTTTAAATACACATACACTCACACAAACACACAAACGAATGCGCGCATGCGGCCGCTCGCGATAACTGACAATGCAAGAGCCCCTCTCTCCTACAAGCAAAATTGATTCGTTTATAACTTCGGTGTTTTTTGTCCGATCTTATTGATCTTTTCTCGAGGGTCTAACTTAAAAATTGTGGCTCTGAATTGTGGCTTTGCGCTAAAAGAAGGGAGGGAAAGGAATTTTCCAACTCTGAAACAAACTCGATATGAATCTGGTATGCATCTTCTTCTTCTTCTTCTTTGGCCATCACAACCGTTTTACGGTCTCGGCCGCTGCCACTAATGCCCGCCACTCGCCTCTGTCCCGAGCGACATTCCACCAGAAGGACACTCCCAGGTTCGCAATGTCTCCCTGCACCTGGTGGCGCCATCTCCGCTTTGGTCGACCAGGCGGGGGAAAGCCTCCCAACTCTATCGCATGCCGATTGTACACACGCTTTGCTGGAGCGTTATCATCCATACGGGTAACATGTCCTATCCAGCGCATCTACCTACATGCAAAAATTTGTGGCTCTATCTCTTATAGTCTCTGTTATCGACGCGTTCATACGGACAGACAGACAGACGGTCGGACGGACGGACATGGCTAAATCGACTCTGCTGTTGATGCTGATCAAGAATATATATACTTTATAGGGTCGCAAATCGCGCTTTTACAAGCTATGGACCTACAACAATAAAAATATCTGTTGGTATTCGCCAAAGTTTGGTTCCCGATTAGATCTATGATATGAACTCTAATCTGAATAATTTTTTTCGCATTTTTTTTATTTCTATGAAATTCTTGTGCGGTCGCTTTATGTTGCTGCAGGAACCGCAAAATCGCGTATTTTGAGTTGGTGTTCGTCGAAAAGACGAAAGTTAGTTGTGGTCTGACAATTTTATACAAATTTTGTAAATGAATGGATAGATAATTCCCAGAGAGACCTAATTTATGAATTTTTATCTTCATTAAAAGTTGAAAAGTTGAGCTTTTTAATGGATCAGCTTTAAAAATCAACAAATTTATTCGGCTATTTACTTCACAATCTCTTATGTATTTTCATCAAAGTGAGGCTTAAGGTCGAGGTTTGATTAATATTCAATAATCAACCAGAAAATTCAACAGAGAATACATATGAACATGAACAGTTGCTGTGGCTGCGTAGACGGCCGTTTCGGCTGCCGCCATGGCAAAGCCTTCGTTAGTACACTTCTAATTGCTATCACACCAACAAGCCATTTGCAAAGCCTATTTAAGGGGGTATTGCTGCTTTGCATATTTTTATAGCTTGGATATTTGAGAATATCGTCCTAAAAGGATTTTTTGAAATTCAAAATACTTTCATTAGGATGGAGTATGCCCTATCATCCGACCACCTCCCTCATGTGTTTGAATTGGATGGAGCTCCACGAACAAGGGTGACAAATGGGCGGTTACTCTCACCTGGCACTGACCTGGCACTTTTCAGGAAGGACCTGGAAAGAACCTTGTACCTCAACCTCGAGATAACCCTTCCTGAGGATATAGAGGATGCACATGCAATTTTCGTGAATAAGGTGCATGCGGCAGCCCTCAAAGCGCGTTCAAAGGAAACCCCTCAGGATCGCAGGCCACACTCTTGCCTTCCGCCTGCCCTCGATGCTCTACTGCTCATCTAAAGGAGACTGAGGAGACAGTTTACTCGCACAAAAGACCCCAATGTGGATAGGGTATACAAAAGAGTTGCTAACAGAGTTAAAAAGCTGCTCGCGAGGTTCAGACAGGATGCCACAGACCGCTTCCTAGAAGGTATTACCTCTGATGCCAGTACAAATTATACACTCTGGTCTAAACTCTTAGTCCGCAAAGCGGACGGTACTTGGGCGAAATCTCCACAGGAAAGGGCGGAAGCATTTGCGGAAAATTTAGAGGACAGATTTAAGCCATTTGAAACAGCTTCAGTAAGCCGCAGGAGACATGAAGAGCATGTCCTTAACACCCCTGGGCAGCTAACGCCCCCAGTTCCACCAATTACTCTGGAGAAGGTTCAGGGCCAAATCAAGAACTTAAACAATAAAAAAGCCCCAGGAGAGGATGGCTTTGACAATAGGGTTATCAAAGCCCTCCCAGTAAAAGCGGTGCTCTTCCTGGTCTTAATTTTCTACGCGGCATTGCGACTGGGTCACTTTTCCAAGGTGTGGAAAAAGGCTCAAATGAATAGGGTCCCCTGATCAGCTGAATAGGGTAACTAACTTTATTCTCGACGGATTTCAGGTGAAGGAATACGTGGTTGGGGTTTACCTTGACATTAACAGGCTTTTGGGATGGTGTGGCATGCGGATTCCTCCCTTTCAGTTCGGGTTAAGCAAGCACATGGGACCCCTGGCAGCTGAATAGGGTACTATTTATTCTCACGGATTTCAGGTGAAGGAATCGTGGTTGGGGTTTACCTTGACATTAAACAGGCTTTTGATAGAGTGTGGCATGACGGATTGCTCTACAAGGTAAAAGACATCCTTCCGCCTCAGCTTTAATCTCTTGTGAAAAGCTTCCTCACGGACCGGACCGGAGCTGTTTCCAGTGTGAGGTTAATACGCGCTGGTGTGCCACACGGAAGTGTCCTCGGACCAACCCTATACTCTCTATCCACTTATGACATGCCTGCAGGAGGAACAATACCCATTGAAGACCCCCAAGACTTACTCATTGCAACATTTGCTGACGATACTGCTTTTATGGCGAGAGACCCATGCATCTATAATGCCACCGATGTCATTCAGCAATATTTGTATCACTTCAGCAGAGCTGAGCGATGGAACATTGGGCTAAATGTGCCAGTGTTACATCTGTACTAAATAACTATTTCCGTTTTCAAAAAGGATTTTTTTAAAAAAGGTCAAAAAACAGCCTTCCAAGCAGCAATACCCCCTTAAATAACCCAAGCGGCGAATAAAGAGTTGAGAATTCCAAGTACACAAATAGCACAAAATTTCAACAAGCTTTATGCTTCGTTGTTTAGGGTAGCTGAAGTATATGCATTGGCGTTGAAGGTTATCGAATGACAAATCCTTTCAATCAAGTTCTTTAATTGTTTCGACTATTTTGAATTGAATCGCCGAACATTGAATTTGATGTGTTAAATAAATAGATAAATATGATTTCCGGCAATCTACTTACTTCAAGAGAATCCAGTAAATTGATTCATACATTCTTTGCACCGCTATACATTTTGATTGACTTATTTTTTTTGAATTAAGCTAAGAAGATAAAATAAATAAAACAACTTTGACTTGATAGAAAATCCAACTCCACGAACAAACTCTTCAAACACCCCCCCTGCACATAAATCATCCGACCACCTGGTCAGCTCCATATGTAAAATTTTCGCCTCAGTATTTGCCTTGCGGCACATTTTTGCACATTTAACTCAATTTGTGGCTTACGTTTAATTAATTTTATTAAAATGAAAATGCAGAATATTTATTTTTTTTTAATTAACCACACAAATCTGGTTACAGTCAGAGTCAACAAATTGGTACGAAACGAGCAACAGATGGCGCCACCTCGCAATCAACTAAAAGCAGTCAATGGAGGGCGCCACAAATGGAATCCACTGGGGTGGAAAAAGCTTTTTGAGTCATGTGGATGGCAAGTAAACGATTTGTTAGGCAAAATTGAAACAAGTAAATTCAAAATTTAAATTAATTGAAAAAATTTTATAATAGAAGATTTCTTAAAAAAGAGAAAATTTTTATTTGGTACACAAAATTTTTGTACCCTTGAAAAATTCAATTTAAATGCATAATTTGTAATCAATAAGTACTTTAAAGTTCAGGGGCATTTGTTTATTGCAAACGATTTATCTGTTGGTTGATGAGTCCAAACTTGACTGTCAGCATTTTGCCTATCAAATTTACAAAAATTGTTTTTATGAATTTGAGCTGTTGCCGAACCGAGCGTAAGTTGTCTTTGTTTGTCAATGAAAAGACAAATTTTTTTTTACTACTTGTTTACTTATACTGAAAGGTGATGTTAATAGTCGCTGGTCTGTCGTACGATATTATGAACAATTTGGCGGCATTGAAGTAAGACAGCGCAATAGATGTAAGAAATTGCTAGAATTGAGATAAAAGTAGGTTCTTATTTTTAGAACTAACTTCATACTTTTGAATTGCTATTGAAAGATCATGGTGAACTATGCGAGTTCCGTAAAATATAACTAGGAGGTGAAAAAACCTTAAAGATTCTGAACGTTACCTTATGAAATGTTTCTTGATAACAAATTGAAGTTTTTTCTTTGAGTTACATAAAATTGGTTACCATTTTCAGTTCCTTTACAAAGGCATAAGAAAGGGTAAAGAAATCAAAAATTAGTTAAACCAAACTACAACAAATTCCAGTTAACTTAAGCCAGCATAACCAATGGTCATTATACTAAATGATCTCGCTTTTACAAACAGTAATCTCTAGTTCAGTGGGTCACCTGGGTCACCGCTCAGCGTACCTTGGCCAAGCCGAATATAATGCCAGTCATCATAATGGAAAACCTATACCTCTAACACAGCGGAAGACCTTATCGATAAAATCTTGTGACCATATTTTTCACCCATGTAAAGTGCAAAAAAAATTCATTAAAATTTCTTTGCACATATTTAAAAAGCGACGCGTTCAGCGAGTGTAACGAGAACACTGCCAATCAGCCGCTTCTCCCCCCCCAGCCCCCCCATACTCCAGCCCGCACACCCTTAATCAGATCGGTAACATTTCACTTTTCATTTTTCCATACAGCGTCGGCGCAATAGGGAAAAGCTCTGCTGAGCTTTCCTAGCAGATGCATCTATAAATGATGCACTGCAGCGGCCCATCAGTTTCAGTTCTCATCCACAACTAGAAACGAAAATACAAAGCAAACTTGTCGAACATAAAATCCAGTTTAGAATGAATCATTACTTAAGGTAAATATTTTTGAGCAATAACACATATGTAAATATTTGCAGATGTTTTGTGTTTGACTCATTTCGGTTTTGTTTTGCTTTGTAGTTTTCCACTATTGTCTCTTATCTTATTGAGTGGATATGGAGATTGGCGGGTCGAAGCTCAGGTACCCTTTCCTGGAAAATGTCCGGAAGTCAAAGTAATGGAAACATTTGATGTGGCAGAGGTGAGTAGAAAACTACTATTTAAATTAAAAGGGATTATAACGAGCTTAAGTTTTGTAGAAGTTTGAACTGGTTTTTTCAAAGCAATCATTCAGCTTAATTCTCGGCTAATACTTATACACGTTAATTTTATGAATGTAACGTTCCATACTTTCCAAGATTCTGAGTTTTAAATAGGAATTTTTATTTCGACACAGCTTAAAAACTACCCATCTAGAGCAGTGATGGACACCTCTTTAATAGAATGCATAAGGCTATGCAAGAAAGAGTAGTTATAAAAGTAAGCACTACAAAAAGTTAAGATAGCACACAAATAACAGAAGAACTTGAGAAAGTTACAGTAAAAAAGTGCATATGCGTGAATGTGAGGCTTCTATCGTAGTCCCGTTTTGTTGGTTTTCGATTTTAAGCCCTGGAAGTAACTTTCACCAAACTAGTGGGTCAGGTTAACTCACTCACTTATGGAACAAGAATTTTTTACTTTTAATTACCTTTACTGGGACTCGAACTCGAGATCTCGAAAGCCTGAACTCATTGACAACACCGCTCAGCCAACACCACCACACCTCGTGTGTTTACAGCGGCTTCTAAGTCGTATTATAAATTGACAGTGTCAGTGCCGGCCAACGTTGAGAGCGAGGGAGAGAGAATTGTTCTCATTTGTTGCTCGCGCTCTCCGATTTTTGGATCCCCGCACTTCCCACGCCATCAAGCTCGAAGTCAAGAACGATTGTTTCTTCGATCCGAGACGATTTCTTCTTAAAAAAACCAAGAAGAACAAGAAAGAAAGTCGGTCAAGACCGACTATAACTTACTCTATACCTGTGAAGTGCTGCCCATCACCGTTTTCCTTATAACTCGACAACCGTTCATCCGATCTTTACCATTCCTTCGGCGGATCGATAAGTAATCCTGATCACTAAATATGTCCAGAAGGAACGAACCTTTTATCTATAAAACTGTGGGAGATATGACGTTTTTTTCCAATTTGCGGGGGCAGGAGGGGGCGTAGCAAAAATTGAAAATAAACTTGATCTGCCTGCAAGTATAAGAAGCATAAGTCCCATCTCTTAACATCTCTGAGATCTGTGCGTTCATACGGACAGACAGACGGACAGATGGACATGGCTATATCGACTCGGCTGTTGATGCTGATCAAGAATATATATACTTTATGGGGTCGGAGATGCTTCCTTCTAGCTATTACATACTTTTGCACAAACTTATTATACTCTATGTACCTTTGGTACAGAGTATAAAAATACTAAGGCCAAGAAGAAATCGTTTTCGCCGATTGGTTCTTCATTTCTCTTGGAGTAGAAGGAAGCATCTCCGACCACATAAAGTATATATATTCTTGATCAGCATGACGAGCTAAGTTTATGTAGCCCTGTCCGTTTGTCCGTCTTCTGTCTGTCTGTCCGTCCGTCTCACAGTAGACGAAACGACCAACTTAGCGGAATTAAATTAATATCTTCCAAACTAAATGAGATATTCGCCATCTGATTTTATACTCTAAGCCAGAGGTACACAGAGAATATTAAGTTTGTCTGTCTGTCCGTATGAACGCACAAATCTCAGAGATGGTAAGAGACAGATATTCGAAGTGTATGGGAGAAAAACTTCTTATACTTGCAGGCAGATCAAGTTTATTTTCAATTTTTGCCACGCTCCCTCCCGCTAAAAAAAAACGTCATATCTCCGTCACTTTTATAGATAGAAGGTTCGAACCTTCTGGAAATAGTTTGAAATTAAGATTATTTATCGATCCTCTTAAGGAATGGTAAAGATCGGATAAATGGTTGTCGATTTATAAGTAAAATAAACAATAATGGGCAGCACCGGTTGGAACGGTGATGGGCAGCACTTCGCAGTTACAGAGTATACTATGGTCGACCTAGACCGACTTTCTTTCTTGTTTCTATTCACTTGAAAAGTGTATTATAGTGATGCCCAGAAGTTCGGAACGCATAGAAGAATCATCTCCGACCGCATAAAGCATATATATTCTTGATCAGCCAGACGAGCTGAGTCGATTGAGCTTTGTCCGCCCGTCCGTCTGTCCGTTTGTCTGTTTCTACGCAAACTAGTCCCTCAGTTTCAAAGCTATTGAGCTTAAATTTTGCACACAGTCAGCTTTTAGCTGCACACTGCACATATGTCGGAACCGCGAAAATCGGATGGTCACTTCTTATAGCTGAAAAAGATTAGAGTGGGATATTGAAAAGGACCTTGGAGTTCCCATGGTTGGTTGGAGATGTTATCAACAAGCAGGCCGCCATTTACCTTGACAAGCTATCTCACCTTCCCAACAAACTGGTTAAAAACTTGTTAAGAAGGCGGAGAATCCAAGGTATACGTCAAATGAGAAGGTTAAAGAAAGTCTTACCCAAAGACCTGATGTCACGGCGACTCTAGCAGGTCACCATTTACACCAAATTCTTACACTTTCTTACTAAATACCACTTTCTCGCTAATTCTACATTATACATTATCGGTAAGACCTGTCCGTCTGTCCATCCTTCTGTTTCTATGCAACCTTTTCCGACAGTTTTAAGGCTATCCCTTAAAAACTTTGCATGTAGTCTTTTGGTACAAATACGCTGCACATTTGTCGGAACCGGCCGGATCGGATGACTATAGCATATAGCTGTCATAGGAACGATCGGTCGAAAAACTAGTTTTAGTGGGAAAACTTTTTTGTTTTCAATGGAAGCACCTCCAAACTTCGTATTTCCTAGTTTACTATGCTTTTCCATGATTCCACAAAATTTGGTCGATATCGGACATCTATATAGTATAGCTGTCATAGAAAGTAGCGTCAGAAAAGTAGTCTTAGTTAAAAAAACTTGTTTTGTTTTCAATGAAAATGTCCTCAAAATTGGCTTGTATTTGTTTTATATACTCCCACACAATTCTACAAAGTTTGGCGAAAATCGGATGACTGTAGCATATAGCTGTCATAGGAACGATCGGTCGAAAAACTAGTCTTAGTGAGAAAAACTTTTTTATTTTTAATGGAAACGCCATCAAAGTACATACTTCTTAGTTTACTATCCTTTCCCATGATTTCATTAAGTTTGGTCGAAATCGGATGAATATGGCATATAGCTGCCATAGGAATGATCGGTCGAAAAACTAGTTCGAGTGAGGAAAAATTTTTTGTTTCTAATGAAAACGTGCTTTTTATTGGCATATTCTTATTTTATATACTTTAACACATTTCTACAAAGTTTTATCAATATCGGATGACTATTGCATATAGCTCCCATAGGAACGATCGGTCGAAAAAGAAGTTCTAGTGAGAAATGGGATCGCCTCCAAATTTCGTAATTAAATTCACCAAGTTTGGTCGAAATCAGATATCTTTATAGTATAGATCCTATAGAAAAGTAAGGTCCAAAAAGTAGTCTTAGTTAGAAAAACTTTTTTGTTTTCAATGGAAGCTGCAATGGTATACAAAACTTCGGCGTTAACTTTCCCCTATTTTTGAATTTGCTTTGTTGTATTGGGTTTGTTTACTTCGTCAGCTGTGTTTCAAAAAAGGTCACTAAACCCTTCAAGAATAAAATTAATATCTTTAACAAAACAAATCATCAATCAAGAGTAATTAAATAATTTTGAAAGCATTTGAAGTTTCACTATCATTTAGATAAGATAAACTATTTCAATTGAAAGAATGTTAAGTGGCCTGACAATCGCACTCGAACTATTATCTAAAAAACTTTTGAAAATCAAAAACCAAACAGTCATTAATGGTGAGTCATAATAATAATGTTCTTCTATTTACAGTACATGGGTATCTGGTATGAATACTCCAAATATCCGTTTGCATTTGAAATTGGCAAGAAATGCATTTATGCCAATTATGCAATTATAGACGACAGTACAATCTCTGTGGAAAATGCGGGCATCAATCGCTTGTAAGTAGCACAGGAAACCCTTGTAAAACTACCTTAACTACATCAAAATCCCCTCTAGCACTGGTAGTCCCTCCAGTATAACCGGCACAGGCAAAATCATAGCACCCGCTCAACTGGCTGTGACATTCTCACCACATCGTAAGTTAGAGACAATTTTTGAACAATTTTTTGAATTCCTCTTAATATGCTCTCTCATTTACAGAAAAAGCCTCTAGACCCAACTATTTGGTGCTGGGAACTGATTACAATTCATATGCCGTAGTCTATAGCTGCTCTAATTTGGCGCCCTTGGCAAATCTGAGTAAGTTACAAGGAAATGCAAAAACCCAATTGGTATTCAGTAGAGACAACTTGGTCTTTGGCTAATTTGTCATGCAAACGACAAATCAATTATTCCATTTGGCATAATTACGGCCAGACCATAATTAATGGCGATTTTAACTCGACAAGACTCTGGGGGCGTTGCTGTACACGTTAATTACATGAAATATCTCATTTGCAGGGTTTGTCTGGATATTGACGCGTGAACGCCAACCTACCAACGAAACGATTGCAACGGCCACGAAGATTTTGGATGATAATAATATATCGCAAAGTTTTATAATGCAAACAATTCAGGATGATGGTTGCCCGAAATTGGAGAATAATGGCACAGAATTGCATTACAAGTTGGATAATAATGCCGATGCGGTGGAAGAGTTTACCACCAAAGTGCTGCCAGAAGCGGTTAGGAAGGCCTGAGAATGGTTAAGACGCTTCAATCAGCGTCTTTTTGATATATTTATGAATTTTTTGAATGATTAAATGTGAATTGAGAAGTATTTATATTTTAGTGTGACCATATTAAGGTAGATTTTTACATTTTTCGATCCAAGGAAGGCTAGTTTATTAATATTTGTATCTGTTTTATATTTAGTTTTGAATGCAAGTTTATATAAGCTTGACTCTTAATGCAATAGTGTGACCAGACTATTTTATTTTAATTTTGAAGGCATATATAACATTTTTATTATGGCTTATGTCATAGTGTGACCAGATAAATTGATTTTAATTTGAAAATAATCTTAAAAAATTGACATTTATTGCAATAATGTGACCAGCTTATTTTACTTTTATTTTTAACAAAAATTTAAACATTTGAGCGCTAATGCAGAAGTGTGGCCAGACTATTTAATAATAATTTTGAAGGTAAATTTAAATAATTTGACAGTTAATACAATAGTGTGACCATATTTATTAATATCAATTTCTTAGGCACTTTATAAAAATAGTATAACCAGGTTATTGCAACCAATTAGAGTGTTTGAGTACATATTTCAAAACTGATTTGATTCTTTGTCTTAAATAATAATGCAATTTTTAAGCTTAATGTGACCATATGTGTCCGAACATGTAAATAAAATACCAAAATTTATTTTGGCACACAAAAAAGTATACCACAATTCAAGGAGTGTTTTGATTTTTGAAAAGTTATTTTATTGTTAGGCAGTTTGAATTTAATAGTGTGACCAAACTCTGCTTTGAATATTTTCAAATCTATGATAATCCTCTAAAATACTTAGTTGGGATAATAAAATGAGTTAGACCAGGTTTCGAGAAATAAAGTTAAGAAGTTTGAAATAGTAGAAATTTGTTATGGGGACGAAAACAGTGCGTGCGATCTCTTTTCAAGAGCTCCATCTACAGATTATTATCATTCGAAAAAAAATTTGTTTCTGGCTGAAAGACTCGCGATCGCACTTAGAACATGCAAGTGCCTAATTGTTCGCATTAAAAAGTTTATTAAATTATTCTTTCAACATTTATATTAAAGTAAGCAATTATGAACCTTAACCTTAGAGCTTTCAACCTTTAAGAGTCGCTTGTGAACTTAAAACATGAACACAAATTCATTCACTCATCCAAACGCTAGCTTAGTAGGAACTCATCCGTTGCTTCGTCACCATGACTTTAAATAAAATTTGTGGTTGCCAACCTTTGAAGCGGTTTCTACGTGAGCTTCAGAAGAAGTCGTCTGGAAAGAAAGGGGGAGAATCAACAGATCTGAGAGAACCCAGGCTCTTGGATCAATCTCATATAAGCATACATAGCTTTGAATCCGATCGTCATCTTCAAGCTTATCGAAGAGACACCAAGCCAAAACTAATGGATTGTCGTATGTCTAATTACAAATTGCTTGTCAAAGCAAATTGCGCAATTTTTAAAGCTGCTTTTGCGCACTTGAAATAATTAGCAGAGACATTTTGGAAGAGCGAGAGAGTATTATTTTCAACTAATATTCTTCAGTATTGTTATTGACTCATTCGCCCACCTGCAGACTTTCTACCCCTCTACTGATCATAACAAAGCCCCTCTATTGACCATTAGGGCAAACTAACTTCCAACTACCAGGCACAGATAGCACGCTCTTAGTTATTTCACTTGGCACCAGCCCCAGTTTTTCTTTCCCGAAATTGATTTAATTTTTTGCTGATCGACTAGATTGCCTAAAAATTTTTATGGGAAATATGCCTTTTTAAAATAAGGAAATGCGTATTTGTAAATAGACAGCGTACACTGAATGAATGAATCAGGCCATTCGGGATCAGCTCAAACCAAAGCGGTGACAATTATGGGTTGATCCCGGAGAAGCTAATGGTAAACCCGACAGGGTTCAAGATTCTTATTCAGGTTTTAGACCTGCCGAGCTAGTCCCCATAATGCAACTCAACTTAAGAAGACTGAAAAAAAATGTTACAAGCAAGGGGACTGGTAAGAAACGACCGACCGCACTCCCGTTTTTCTAAGCTGTGATTAATTTAGAGATACCATTAAAATTTTTTTGGTTACTTTAATGGGAATTGATCTCAGGACCTCGAAGACTGAACTCACAGACGTCTGCATTTTAGCGCACATGACTATCAAGCGCTTGCAAGAGTTATTGACCAAACCATGTTAAAGAATGTAGCTTAGCCGCTAAGTAAGCAGTTAGGCACTCATGTACTAGCAAATAGCATTGTTTATTATAAAATGTTTTATGAAATGCTTACTGCACTGCAGACCTACGGTTTTATGTGTGAACAAATATTGTAAATCAATTTATTGGCTATGATATTTAATGGATCAATCAAATTTTTCTTATTGCCACTCAATTATAACAATCACATGGGGCAAAGGGGAAAAGGTCAAAGAATTAGTCCATTTAATTACATAAGGCAACAAGGTCCAGTATATTGAAGGCTTGGTGGTGATTCCAGATGATTTTGGTGTGCTGAACACGAACTTGTTTTCGGAAATGGCCCATCACGTCGAGATTAACGAGAGATTAATGAAGTTTAAATACACTTGAAACTTTTGTGACCACAGACTTAATTTTGGGACCAATGACCTAATTTATAAGCTTTTAAAAAGAAAAAAATTTGTATGGCAGCTACAAGAACTGGCCATCCGATTTTCGCGGTTCTGACATGTGTGCAGCTAAAAGATAGCTGTTTGCAAAATTTCAGCTCAAAAGCTGATCAAGAATATTTATACTTTATGTGGTCGAAGATGATTGCTTCTATGCGTTCCAAACTTTTTGAACAGACCTCGCACTCACGGGTAACTGTTAAAAACGGGAACACTTAAAAATGGTTTTCAATGATTGAGGCTCGGGCCATAGCCACGTTAATTCTGCATCTATTAAACCCTAAATCATCAGAATCGGTCCAGTAAAACGGTATGAATTACCGAGTGTGTTCGGACCCCCGGTGCATGGCCGTGGAACACTGATCTAGAATCACCACCATCCCTTCAATATACTGAACAAAGTCTTATCTTGTGGTAGATTGGTGAATTAGACGAGTCTTTCTTTCTTTGAACTTTCGGATCGATATTTCTCCAAACTTTTAAAAGTTTGCAGCCTTGGAATACGCACCCTCTTAAGCTAAGTTTACACGGGCGAACTAATTAGTCAAAAATGACTCAAAATTTGTCAAAATTAGTTTGACGTGTGTTTGAACGCCAAATTAATTTGCTGCCAAATGCTTGTGTCAAACGGTTTGCCGAGTTTGCCAGTCAAGTTTTCGACAAAGTTGCATGCTGTCTATACACAATGTAAACATTCTCTTGCAAACTGTTATCGTATTTGCTGAATTTGTTTTTACAAATGTAAGAACAAACTATGGCAAGCTTGTGATGCTTGTCTGAGATATTTCAAGGACACGGCAATGCGCAGCTCCAACCCTGCAGCAAGTCGACTGAACCGTTTGGTCTTTTTAACAATGCAGCCCTGAATATTTTACAATAAAACAATATTAATGTACTCATTTTTACACAATTATGCAAATCACATCCAAGTTAAATATTTAAATTGATTTACAAACGTCATTGCACTTGAAATTACTCAGACAAGCATCTCAAGTTTGCCGTAATTTGTTCTTACATTTACCTTGTAAGAACAAACTCGGCCAATCCGATAACAGCTTGCGGGAGAGTGTTCACTTTACTTGTCAAACTCGCCAAACCGTTTGACACAAGTGTTTGGCTGCAAATTAATTTGGCGTTCACACACAAATAAAACTAATTTTGACAAATTTTCGTAATTTTGGACCAATTAGTTTGCCCGTGTGAACTTAGCTATAGAGATTTCGATTAGCCCGATATTTTATATCGTACTAAGTCGATTATTTGACAGCTGCTATAGACAAACCAATTGGTTTGTGGGGAAACACAAAATTTTCGCAAATTAAGTTTGCGAGTGTAAACACTAAGCCAAATTCCATGCAAACTTCCGAAAAATTTATTTGCAAGCTAATTTGGCGTGCGTGTGAACACCTACACAAATTCGGACACAAATCCGACAAACTCAGCCACGGCAGTTTGTGTAAATTAATTTGCCCTTGTGAACTTAGCTTTAGAGTGTTTCAAGTACAGTGGTCTGCTCAAATCGCAATTACATTTTGGCATTGCGTATGTGCGCATAGGTATCAACAGACACGAAGTTGAGCAGACAAGTGCAAGCTGAAAGAAATTGCGAGAGTTGAGATAAAAGTAGCTTCTTCTTCTTAGATCTCACTTCATTACATACTTTTGAATAGAATGTAAAAGATCTCGGTACGCTATGCTAGTTCCCAAACTATAACTTTGAGTTAAAAACATTCGAAGATTTTGAACATTATCTAATTAAACTTGGGTTGTCCCCAAGTTGAAAAGTTACAGGAGATCAAAACTATGTAAGTCAAATAAGAACCAATTCTAAATTATACAAAACAAATCTCGAGTTTAAAACTAGTTATCTCTAGTTCAGTGGGGTCTGGTTCCACCGCTCAGTGTACCTTGACCATGCCGAATATGAATTTGGAACACCTGCTAATTAGAAAACATATACCTCTAACATAGCTGAAGACCTTATCGATAGCGAACACATCTTGTGACCATATTTTTTTCCACAAATGTGAAGTACAAAAAAAAATTAATTAAAATATCTCTGCACATAATGATAGGGAAAAGCTTTGGTGAGCTTTCCTTGCACGTCCAACTATAAATGATGGACTGCCGCAACACGAATTTCAGTTCTTATCCACAACTAGAACCGAAAATACAAAACATATTTTAGAATGAATCATTACCTAAGGTAAATATTTTGAGCAATAACAAATAAATATTTCCAGATGTTTGTGTTTGACTTTATTTCGTTTTGTTTTTAGCCTAACACTATTGTCTCTTATCTTATTGAGTGGATATGGAGTCAATGCTCAGGTTCCCTTTCCCGGACATTGTCCGAATGTCACAGTAATGGACCCGTTTGAGGTGGCACCGGTGAGTTGAAAAATATTAATCATTGAAAGGAGAAAACGAGCTTAAGCCTATTGTGTATGTAATAGACAAGCGATCATTTAGATCAGCGATGTTCCTCCATAGCCTCCAGAGGCTGAGCGCAATCGGCTATTTACACGAACACGAGCCGAGCGCATGCCAAATAAGCAGCGCTCTCTTTGCTTGCATTTGATGCCCAGACGTCGAGCAGGGCTGTGTCGCTTTGATATCGCACACCAATACACTCTCACTTTTTCGCCTTGCTCTTCTTGAACATCGCTGATTTAGATACTTAAGCTTCATTGTTGGTCAACTTTTGATCTTGTTATAAAATGTTTGTATTTAATACAAGCAGTTACTAGGCGTCCATTGATGGGACCCTTTAAGAATTTTAAACTTAAAACAACAAGGCGAAGATTATTTTCCAATTGACATCTATCAAATCTTCTTGATAATATTAACTCATTTTTAAGTTCGATCATAACCACACAAGTGTCTTCATAATAATCTGGATTCATAGGAAAAAAGATCAAATTTTTTTAACCATTCAATCTACACCTTTACTCCGTCTTCTTCTTAAATCTTCTTTACAGTCAAAACTTATATGAGAACTGTGCATATTTCGCATTTTCCAGACCGTTTGACTTACACCATCCGTCAAATTTCACGTCTTCATGATAAACAAAACTCAATTCGCGATCTTTTGGAGAGTTCGGTCCTATTTTTCGCCGCTGTGGGATGAGATTTAAATTGCTGGCATCGATTGCTCACCTGCTCCTGCGTTTCTGCAGACCTTAACCTGGCCTGTCGCTCCACTTGGCTATCGCGCCGCGTTTGACCTTTCTGACGTTTCGCCAGTTCTTTGATCCGCTTGACGGCTTACCAGTTGCTTTCTCCTGAAATCCGCTTGCATTTGGTCACACTGTCCAGAAGCGCTTACTTATTAAGCTTACTGATCAAGAGGGGTCAGCTTAACGCACTTAGACACCACAATGAAGTAATTTAAAATGCAACACTTTAGTGTTTAGGGAGACCTAGAAGATATTTTCTTCAAGCGAAAAGTGAACAGTTTGAAATGATAAATGAAGTGCCATTATCAACAAGTGGATTTAAATCTTGAATCAAGAATCTACCGCAATAGATCCACAAGATCGTTGTCCGAGACCCACAGAAAACAGCTTAACTATGCTTCACACGTCGCGTTGATACCTAAAAAGAGCGTTTGAACAAAACTTATGATTAAATCTAAGATTACAGGGTACTGTAAAGTCGAGTCACTTGACCCATCTTCACGTGTTTTTGACCACAATAATAATATTATCTTAAACAAAACAAATTATCAATCACGAGTAATTGAATAATTTTGAAAGCATTTGAAGTTTCACTATCATTTAGATAAGATAAACTATTTCAATTGAAAGAATGTAAAGTGGCCTGACAATCGCTACTGGAAATCAGAAAGAAATCAGTCACCCATGATGACTCACCATAAAAATAATCTTATATTTTGCAGTACCTGGGCACCTGGTATGAATACGCCAAATATCCGTTTTCATTTGAAGTTGGCTTGAAATGTAATTATGCCAAATATGGCCTAATTGACGAAAGTACAGTCTCTGTGAATAATGGTGGCATCGTAATCTCGTAAGTATCACCGGTCTCCCTGAGTTTTTTTTGGTTAACTATATCACAATTTTCTTTAGCACTGGTGAGCCTTCCACTATAACCGGCACTGGCACAGTCGTAGGAACCGCTCAACTGGCTGTGACATTCCAACCAGATCGTAAGTTACGGACAAATTTTTAAAGAATTTTTGTGTATATATGATCTTATTTGCAGAAAATGCCACTAGGGCCAACTACATGGTATTGGGAACTGATTACAAAACATATTCCGTTGTTCATAGCTGCGCCCCTCTGACGTCCTTTGCAAATCTGCGTAAGTTACAAAGAATTTGTCATGATTACTGGATTACATCTCTCCTCATTTGCAGAATTTGTCTGGATATTGACCCGTGAGCGTCTGCCTTCCAACGAAACGATTGCAACGGCCATGAGCATTTTGGAAGATAATAATGTATCGACAACCTTTTTATCCAAAACAATTCAGGATGATGGTTGCCCAAATTTGGAGAAAAATAGCTGTTCAAAGATAATGGAACAGTGCAACAGCTGCATGCATGCATTGTCCCAATGTGTTTCTGATCAATGCTAAAACAAAACAAAAAGTATCAAAAAAAAAGAGAACAAGTTTCGAAATAAAGATTCATTCAGCTCCGAGCATTGGAGCGGGTCACTCACAAACCATGGTGTTTTATCCCTTGGTCCTTCGTCCCTGAAATTACCCTGCGTGAGAAGGTTTTACGTCGGTCTAAAAAGTTGACAAGCAAAAAAAAAAACTAAAAAAACTCGGCTCTAAGTCTAATGATTTGATCCACTATAGATTTTTCCATCAATGCCAGGTTTAATATTGAGGCGTTAGTCATGCCATAAGTAGTTAGTCTGCAACCTCAAGATTTTTTTCGAATACAATAAAAATGACTGGAAGAATGAGAAGCTAGCGGGTCCACTATTGAACCAACGAATGCCAACGAATAGACATCTTGATTGCATCTGACTTCCCACCCGACAATTTCTCGTATGTCGTATGTTAGTTTCTCTTAAGGCCCAGTACGGAGACGCTGAGAATTTTTGCGGGGCCTATCTAATAACAGAGCTCTGAGAATGAGCATGGGCTGCCAACTCGTTTTTTGGCCGAAAAGCTGATAAATTCTCGCGGTGGGCCATAGAAAATATGAAGAATGTTTGATAATTGTCGAAGGCACCTATGAGAATAAAAAAATGGAAACAAAAAAGACAAACAACAAAATAATCATGTGGAGGACGAAACAAGTGTTACTGATCATTTAATGCTGCTCATTAAAATGCATTTCGTGGCCTACCGGCGCAACGCCTCCATTTGTGTCGGAGAATCCTTTTCGGATTGCTACTCCGATGAATGTGAATGGTTGCCATTTCCCCCAAAATGCTGGAACACATGTACACACCACCTGAGCCGCAGCCTCCACAGCCCGTTATAAAGGCGCCTCCTTAAGCGGCCGTTCTGTTCACGCCAGCTGTGGTGGCTCCCTTTGGTCTCGACGCCTTGTTGTGGCTGCTAATTGTTTAGCACCAGCACCTATCTGCCACCTTTGAATCCCTTATGCATGTAGTTGTTCCTGCTCCAATACGCCCGGCAAGTACATATCTCAAGTCTATGGAGCAGGCTATCACTAAGACTATGGCGTCGCTTTAATGTGGTACCAGGCTAATTCTTATTCCATCAAAAATTCCATGGCATTGCCTATGACCTCTGATATCCACTTAGTGACTTCATTTTCAATTTTGTTAAAATTGTTTGCCCGCCTATTTTTTTAAACAAACCTCGTCTGCCCTTTTGCTGTTGCCTGGTCACACTACAGTCTCAGTGGCCGCTCTGAGAATTATAAAACAATTCTCGCTGCGAGAAAGAAAGGGCTTAAGATCGAAGTCTGCTTTTCTTTAGAGTTTTATCGATAGTTTCTTTTAAATTTGAAATCCGTTTTTCCTTAGAGATGCGGGTTTCAAACGGAAAAGTGTCAGTTTTCGATCCGTTTTCGCTATCAGACCGTTTTGCTGCCACAAACTGAACGATAGGTAATACTTTTTTGGACCAAAATAGGTCACGTTCTCGACAGTTTTGTAAAAAAAATTCTAGAAAATGTCGAAAACGGATCCGTTCTCGAGGTCGATTGTCGGGTGGGCTAATACGTAAAATAGTTAAACAAGGTATAAATTGGGAAGGAACAATGTTGCGTCAATCCATTAAACAGGGTACGATAAACTTGGAAAATGGAAAAAATACCAGCTGAAAAAGAACTCTGCGACTTATTTTGCAGAGAAAATAAAAAAATGTAGAAACTACATGTCGAACAACCGACATGTAACATTGCAAATCACTCCGCAATGGCCAACGTTTTTGTATCGTCTAAAACCATCATTTTGGACGAATGCACAATGGCGCACAAACGCGCATTGGAAGTACTTGACCGAACATTAAAAGCTCTGAGTAATGATTCGAGATGGTTTGGAGGCGCAATGATTTTACACTGCGAAGATTAAATGCTGCCAATTAAATAAACGCTTGCCTCAAATCATCCAATCTGTGGCGCTATATGAAGAAACTTTAGCTGGCAGCAAACATGAGAGGTGCATTACTGAACGATCCATAAGATTTTTCCAATTTGACTTTCGGAAATGGTCGTGTTCCTATCGACGAATTGAGCGGACTGATTTCATTTCCTCCGAATTTTTGTAATTTTGTCTCATCGAAAGATGAGCTTGGCAGCTAGGTATTCCCGAACATCATTGATAACCAATGGTTCAGTAAACGAGCAATTTTAGCGGCTAAGAATAAAGATGTGGATGACTTTTGATGCCATGAAATTCTATGAATTTGGTTGAGTTAGGTTAGGTTAGGTTAGGTTGCAATGGCTGAAAGCGATAAGTCGCTCTCCCACTAAGGCCTCTTTGGGCCCATTGCGATGCCATATTTGTTCCCTGTTAACCCTTTTTTGGTAATTGTGTTGTCAAAATTAACTTTAGTAGAGCTGGGATCTCTAGTTCAGTTGTCTCCGATAGGTTGAGTATAGAGGTAGACCTGCCTACGTCTACCAGGGTAGAAGTCAACATGTTCTCTTTCTCGTAATGAACTTTCAGAAATCAGGTGAGTGACGCCTAGGCGGCAGCGTGCCCGATAAGACTGTGTTAAGGCTCCCACCAAAAGTGATTAGTTCCCTTCGGGGGTACGCTAGGTTTAGTGTTGTTTAATAGTAGTTGGTAGTAGTGGGTATTAAATTTTTGAAATATTAAACATGAAGTGATAGACAATAATTAATTATTTGAACTGAGTGATCGGAATAAAATTAAAATTTAAAGTTATTGTTCATTCAATAATTTTTTTCTTTTAGTAGTTCTTTATTTAGAAAACCAACATGTCACGTATGAAGAACATTTTTCTATGTGAAAAAGATGACTATTCAACATGCGCATGTAGGTTTCAATATACAAACTTAAAGGAAGAAAGCCTTAAGCTTTCGTGTGGTACTCAGATTCCTGCATGAAAAATATACAAGTTATTTGGAAATAAGCTGATTTTCTCATGAAGTTTACCCTTTGCCTTTGTCCACGCAGCAATTAACTTTTCTAAATGCCTCGTTTACTTTTTTCATTTCTATATGTAGCATGTAGTTTTTCTACATGCCACGTCTAACTTTCTGTTTTCTACATTTAGCGTGTGAAATTTAGCTGGGCGAACTACGTTTCGTTTACGATTGCCGTTTCTACTCGCAGCGTGTAGCTAATTTTGTTTTCTCTGTGTTGAAGGGCAAAGGCAGGAATGATTAATTCAGAAAAATCAAAAGAAAACTGGTCAAGGGACCACCCACATGATTCATCAATATAGCAACCCTCGAAATACCTTTGCCTTCTGTGAAA
The DNA here is from genome assembly GCA_018904265.1 of Lordiphosa collinella. NCBI lineage: Eukaryota > Metazoa > Arthropoda > Insecta > Diptera > Drosophilidae > Lordiphosa > Lordiphosa collinella. Next base: position 635,425 of record JAEIFV010000005.1, on the reverse strand, counting down.
TTGAAAAAGAAACCTCAGAGACGAAACAATGTTCGGTTCTTTTCGGTCTTTTCGGACCCAACAATATCAGCTCGCGAATACCGGCAAACTTTAAAATATACACATCAGTTCCGGTCCCGGTTCTGGATCTGAGTCTTAATTCTGTTTCCCTTGGTAACTCATTTTAGATCCTGTTCCGGTTTGATTCCCTGATCAATAGCTAGTTCGATATACATTGACGGCATTTAAACAATGAAGTTAACTTTATGAAGATTTCCAAGAACTCTTTAAAAATAATTTTTTAATAAGTTTTACGTATTTATCCATTTCTCATCTTGAGTAGATATACTCTTAGACTACTCTCTTAAGAACTTCATAACAGAACCTAGTTAGGAACAAGTAGCACCCCCGTATACTGCTTCTTAAGACTTTAAGTGACTAATCTGTATTTCAGAAACTAATTAATGCTTGAAATTAACATTCAAGAGTGTGACTAAAAACCTTTTGACATGGTCTGCAGCTAAAACTGTCTTATTAGCTTATTCAATTTACTCATTTACAAACTTTGTGGAATGTTGAAACAAACTACATTAAGGTAAGTATCGAACCTACTAAAAAGTTCCATTTCTAGTTTTTTTTGATCCCAACAGTTGCGCAGTTTTACTGCTGCTGCTGTTCACTCAGAATTCCCTGTCAGTAATTCCCTCTGAAGGTCCTTGTCCACAAAATATGACCGCAGTTGGTAACTTCAATATGGATCGTTTTCTGGGTAAATGGTACACATATGCCATGTATCCGTCTCTCTCAAAAAAGAAGCACAAGTGTCAGTCTGCGACTTTTTTAAAAAGAAGCCCTGGACACTACAGCGTTACAAACCTTGAACTAAGCACCAAGTGAGTATTGCATAAAGTCATATGAATCACAATGAAAATATTTCCAATTTTAAACTAGAACTGAAACAGTGAAGCTACGAATGCAAAACATAGAGAATGTTGAGCCATCTATGGGAAAATACGATTTGATAAGCAACAGTAAGGGTAGGTCTAAAGTTTTTTAGTGAAAACTCTTGGTAGTAACTTTTCTTGGTTTGTTGTAGATTTTCCGGATGGGGTACAAATGTATATCTTGGACACGGACTATATTAGCTATGCCATACGATATATGTGCTTCGATTCGAGTAATATTTTCAACTTTCGTAAGTTATTTTGTTGAGAATGTGTTGGGGGAAATGTGATGAAAATGATTTATTTTTGCAGAATGGGCTGTAATACAGACACGAAGTCGCCTGCCCTCATCTGCAACTATATACAGTGCACAGGCCTTGGCTCAACGATCGGGTTTAGTTCTCAGTAAAATGGTTAAGGTACAACAGGATGCTTGTCCGTCGGATACGTAAGAAGAGTGGTTGTTGAATATCTTTGACAATATGTTCTGTTTCGTCACACTCTTATGTAAAAAGCAAACTAAATTATAGTGACGCCATCGCAGAAATTCTACATTGAACTAACTTAAATTTTATGAAGACGATAGAAAGTTGAGAAACATTAAAGTATATATATAAATCTCTTGGCCCGACTGACAGATGACTCAACGATTACCAATCCACACACAGCCCAGAACGCTTTTACTAGATATCTATTCACCTTCGTGGATGAAAAGTAAAAGACGAAGATAAAAACGCCCGGAAAAGTTTGTTATAGCCTATTTCCACTGAGCAACATCTAATATCTAACATCTTGAAGAAAAATGTTTCTATCCTCATAAAATAAAGTAATGTCAGAGAAACTTGTCATGCACTTCAAAGCTTTGTTTTATTTTTAATATAAAGTCGGCAAGAAAAGCACTTGAATTTGCCTTGCATGGAAGCTGGCATGCAAAATTTGTTGATGACATGCGAAAAAATCATCCCGACATAATCCTCGGTGTCCCAGAAATCTCTTCCAACCAAATTCCAACCCAAAACCAATTCTCGGTGTCCTAGAAATCTCTTTCGGTTGTTTTCAAACCTCTCGTATTTTGTTGGGAGATTTTGGCAAACCAACCAATACACAAGCCAGCCAATACGCAAACCAACCAATAGCGACTTCACGAACCCACGCAATATATCACTGTTTTTGTAGTAGGACCATAATCTTATACACACACACCTTTCGAACTCGACTTTCGAACTAGAACTTCCAAGAAAACGAAATCTCTCGAAGTTCTGGGACTCCGACGGATTTCTCTAGCGATTTGCAAACCAACCGAAGCCAAAATCTCTAAAGATTTCCAGGACACCCCCGAATGTAGATCTTCCCACCTTCTTCACAAATGACCCAATTGTCTTTGATTGCCAATGCCCACTTACCCAATTGCATACGATTTGGTAACCAAGAAGCGATGGTAAATTTATCAAGTTAGAAACAGGAAGAGTCGAGTTGGCGAAAGTTGTCCCCAAACACCCAAAGAGTCTTACTTTGGGCGGAAGACCAAGCATGACGGTCTTTCAATAATCCCCATATGTTTCTTAAGGCTGCTATTGTTGACCAAGCATTAAAGGAATTTTATGCCAATTTATTTTTTCTTTAAATATTATAAATTGTTAATTTATATCATCATCAAATTGCATGTACGCCCATCTCTAGCTCTGGCAAATGCAAAGGTTTTTTTTTTTGTCTGCGGCGCGCAAAACTGTATGTAATTGCGCACAATCCTACAAATGCAATGAAAGGATTCTACAACAAGACCAAATCGATAATAGATAGAGCGGATGTCAGCAACGTCATATACCAAATACCATGCGAGGTATACAAAGATGACCGTTGCAACAAAATTTACGTAGGAACGACCAAGTCCAAATTAAAGACTCGCATAGCCCAACACAAATCGGACTTTAAACTACGGCATCAAACACATATACAGAAAACTGCTCTTGTGTAGAAAGCGGCCGCTTGCCAGACTTTAAGGCTGCGACAATATTGCAACTAGTACAAAACTACAAGAAGCGCAACATTTTGGAGAGTGCTTCACATTACAAACACCCCACAAACAGGCGACTGAACTACAAAACGGACACTGAGAACTGCGGGCACCCTTACAGACATTTGCTCTCAAAAAATTAGTTAAAGACTCCACACCATAGAGTGCAGACGTGTAAAACTGTACGTATACGGTAAATATGCTAATAATGTGGTGTATATTTTTATAGTTTGCCCTGAAGACGGTTACGGAAGTGTAACCGAACTATATCGCAAAGAAAAAACAAAACACTTTTGTTGTTTTCATCTCAACCTGACCTCGAGCCGGGTAACATCATTTTACGATTAGAAAGGTCTCCTAAAAACGAAACAAATTTTTTGATGTAGTTTACTCGTAAATTGAACACCCTTTATGTAACAGTAAGGTTTATTTTTATGTAAAAGCATTTTAGGGGCTTATTTAAGCAATTCGCTGACTCAGTAGGGGGCGATTTTGGAATCACTCGCTAATAGTTTTTGAGACATGGCGAATTGAAATTCCAGCAAATTTCGAGCGAAAGCGATTTTTTTGGCACCCTGTAATACAAGTTAGTATATTTGGGATATTGTTATAAAATTCGCCTTTTTAGTTTTAATTTGATATGAATACAGATAACTCTGTACTTCAGTTTTTTCTAGTTACGATACTCTGAACATATTGTAGTATTTAAAAAAATTTGTTTTTGTCATTACAAATCCCATGTAATTTAAATATGTTTTTGTGGAGTTGGGTTTTTTAACTTAAAACTTAACATTTTTTATATTTTTAGGCAAATTTTGTATAAAACAACATACCATCGAAAACTTCCGATAGTTATCGATGGTTTAGAAAAAACTGTCTCTGACTACCGAAGGTGACGAATATCTATAGTTCTCCTCTAATTGGTCTGATTTGTATCCAGGTTCGGGAGGTTAACAATTTAGAAGGTTCGATAGCCGCTGAAACTCGTACCGAACCGGTGACTACGGAGTTTAGTTCAGTTCCAAATTGCAGCCTAGGTTAGAAATAAAAAAAAATTCCTAAATTCAGTGAATCACTGTTTCGAAACTGCTGTTCTATTAGCTCCAAAAACAAGGTATTATACCGAACCTGTGGCTTAAAAACTGTTTGAACTACTAAGCCAAACATTTGGCAACTTCAATTTAATTAAATATGTTATTTTATTCTCGTTTCACTTCTTCATTGCTCTAGTCCAAAAAGCAAACTAATTTGTGTCCAAGTGCTGAGTCAAACTTTGATTTCCCTACAGTTTTAATTAAACAATTTTTGAGTTTGTGACGTGCAATTTAAAATACTTAGGGGGAAACTTCTAAGATTTTCCAACATGTGTGTCTCTGTGTGTGTGCGCGTGGGTGACTCAAGTACCCAGCTGTTGCCAGTAGATGGGGCAGCTGTCATTTTTGGTGGCGCCTCTGGGATACTTAGGATTTTATACTTTTTGACTTAGTGTGTAAATGCATGCAATGCACGCTCAGGATTTTGGGCGCATGTTGTTACAAAGTTGCGTAATTGATTAAGCAGTTGCCAAAGCCAAAGCCACAAGACGCCAAAACTTTTGCCAAAGTGCAGGTCGAGTGGAATTTGTGTGCGAGTGGAAAGAACAAAAGTTGTGAGGGGGACATTGGCGATAGTTGATCCCGGGATAAAGTAGCTGAGAAGAGTTCAAATTGTAGCTGAAAATTTAAGCGGGAATAAAAATGCGAACCTGTAATAGTAATTTTCCCTGGTTTAAGTTTAATTAAGTTAAACATTTTCTTTCACCGAAAATTCTATTGAAATTATTTTTTGCTGACTTAAGCTTTTGCCATTGTGGGCAACAAATTAAATCCTCCCACTCCTCTGAGTCAATAAAATGCCTTTAATTAATCGGACTGCGTCAGCTGTTACCACACCAAAACATGCAACAAATTGGGTAGACTCCGCATTTGAATGCAGCGACGAATTGTGGGCATAAATTATGCAGCCAACCATTTTGGGCCCAACGTTTTGTTTTTTTTTTTTTTGTTGGCCACACGACTGCGCCTGGCCACCAACAATATGTTGTAAACGTTTAATTTGAACGCGTCTCTAATCGCTGTCCTGGCAACGTGTGCCTGCCCCACATCCCCACCTCCCCCGCTTGTAATTGCGTTCATTGAATTGTTAACTGGTCCCGTTGTCTACGGCAGCCCGCGCTCTCCACAGCTCTCCACAAAAACCGCAACTTGCAGCGGCCATGGCTAAAAGCCGTTGTTATCCTTGCGGTCGCTGTGGCTCTGCTGGTTCCCTTGAGTTGATTTCCACCGGCTACGGCCCATTGGGAACGCCCCTTAAAATCCCGGTCAATGCACATCAAACTTTTTGGCTCTTTCTCTCGGTCTTTCTGTGTCTCTGCGTTTGGCATTTATTGGTATTGTTCCAATTAAAGTTCGACTTGGTCATAAAATATGCAAGCCAAATGGTCGAATGCACGTAAAAAGTTTGAGAGTTCTGGGATGCGGATTTGGCTTTGGGCACACCGAGAACATTAATGCGTTACGGTCAATGGTTTTGACTGCAGCGATTGAGATGGCACAACTGAAGCAGATTGTGCCAATAAAGGGTCATAAAAAAGTGCAACGTTGTAAGATCGACGTATGGTGAATACCTTGATTATCGTATCAAGGTTTTTATTTCTTTGTTAATCAAGAAATTTTCCAATTAAAATAGAAAGTTATGTTAAAAAGAACCACAAATTGATAAATCATGGGACCAAGCTTCTCTTGATCTCTTAAAATTTACTACAATTGATATCGTAAATTGCGTAATGCCGAATATCGTAAATAGAATTACACAATGCAACATTTCAGAAATTTTTATATCTGGGACATTTAACAATTGATTTTAATGTAAAATTTCACGCTTATTTCAAATCTACTCTGAGATATGTGGATAGTAGGTCTACTGAAATGCTATTTTCTCTGGTTTTAGTTCACTGATAATGACAAAAATTAAAGATAATAAAAATATCTTTACAAAAAATGCCGTTTGCTTAAAATCCAATCATAAATGAAGAAGTAATGGCACTTCAAAGTTAGATTTTTGTAAAAATTTTGAAGATTTTTCCAGGTTTAGCAGCCCTTTATAAAGTTTTTTTCCGTCTTTCCATAAAAATCTGGGATGCAAACCGGTTCTGAACCGAACCGAACCAAACCAAACCGAACCGCTTTTTCAAGCTTGTGAACCGAACCACGAACCGAACCGGCTTCCTTTCAGAAATGCTGAACCGATCCGAAAACCACAAAGAAAAATGGTTCGCTTCGGTTTAGTCCTTTTGATGAGTTTTAAACGAAACGAAATGCATTTTAATGTCCAGATCCAATTTTGTGTTGTTGGTTTGTCTTTGTTGCTACCATTTTTAAAAATTCTCAGATAATTATCAAACTGCGAGAATTTATCAGCTGTTTGGCAAAAAACAATTTGGCAGGCCATGCTGATTCTTAGAGCGCATTTGTGGCATCTTCGTACTCGCTCTAAGAATGTTCTTCAGCGTACTCTTTGAGCTATGTAATTACAACTAGGCTTTACTAGGCTTTAACACCAATTTTAGGGGAGAAAACGATCTTTCTACACTGACTTGGGTGGAGGGAACAGAGGGTACTACTTTGACTGCTGGTGTATATATGGGTAGGCAAACCTTTTATCTTCCCAATATGCCATTATATTCTTATTCGAATCAACTACCTTTGGGCTGTAGTTGTCTATCTCTCGATAAGCCGCTCTTATTTTTACAACATGGTCATCTTTACCTGACGCAACCTCGATGGAATTAAGAAACTCATTTAGAAGGGAACTGGTACTATTAGAATCGTCAAAATGTAAAGCATTTCGTTTCTGTGATGAGTGGTTCTGTGGTGGTCGTTTCTGTGATGATGTGGACGCTTCCCAGATATCACTGCATTCAGTAGGTAAGTAAGGGGTTCATCTAAAACAGACTTATCGGGGTTCCCAGTAAAAGTCGTCTTTGATGGCAAGCTTTGTACCAAAGGTGCAACAGTAAAACTATTGATATTCGGCACATTCAATATACTGCAAAATATGAGCCTGATATCTTAAAAATTCTGAAATTGTTTGGTTTTATAACTTGAACTGACTGACTATGTTCTATTCTAATATCACGAAATGATTTATATGTTAAATTGAATATCGTAAATGGAAAATATCAAATTTATAAACGATTGGATTTTGAACTAAACTATGAGGACTTTATATGTAAACTGTAAGAAATAATGTCGCCTACTAGATTATAGGACAGGAAAACCGTACGCTTGAAATCTACTTGGTGCAGTTCGAAATAAAACCGTTTATACGAAAATCTCTAGAGATTTCTGGGACACACCCGATTAACTAGTAAGTGAATATCGTATTTTGCAATATCTTAAATTGCTGTTACCAAACACCGTAAGTTTCTTAAAGAAAATATCGTAATGGCTTTATTTTAAAGAATTTCGTAATGGATTATATCGTAAGTAGCTTTAAGAGAATATCGTAAATTTGTATGTTCCCATTCTAGAATTAACTGAAAGTCGTTAAATTTCAGGCCTGGTTTAGGTTTCGTTTTCACTAGAAGTGAGTATCGTAACTTTGATTATATTAATGAGATCAATCCATGACTTGGATTCAAAGTGCACTTTGACTCATCGTACGACATAAAGGTACAAGGTTATCGTATTCCGTTTTTAGAAAACGAGCAGGGAGCTCTGAAAATCGTACCTTTAATACTTTGATTTTATTTCCATGGCGTTGCCGAAACCAAAAAGCTTTCTCCCAATTTACCTACCGATTTTGAATCACTTGCTGCTGAGCTGCTGCTGCCTTGTTTAGGCTTTGCAGAGAATCGCTTTAGCCAAATAGCTAAATAAATTTCTAGAAATTTAAAGATTTGGGATGTCGAAAAATCAAGAAATCCAGAAAAGTTCTGAGACTGCTAAAAATACTAAAAATTTATACTTGACTTTAGAACCTTAACACTCTCTTTCAAAATGGCGGCAATCCAAAGTATTCCGGCTTAAAGGCTTCCAGTGAACGCAAACGTAGCGTAGCCGGTGCACTTAGCTGCGGTGATAGCAAAGGATCAGGAACTAGCACCACTTGCATACCCGCAGCAAGTGCAGCTTTCATGCCCAACAGTGAATGCTCAAATACCAGACATCTTTCCGGCTGGGGTGGCTCATCAAATCGCGAGGCAGCTAATAGAAAAATATCTGGAGCTGGTTTGCTTTGCTTCACCTGCAAATCCGAACTGCCAAAGACCACATGATGGAAGCACTTGAATAATTTCGAGTATGAACGCGCTTTCAGTTCATAGAGCTCTTTCGAAGAGCTACTGCCTATGGCCATGGGCACTTGAGAGGCAGCCAGATGACACAGCAGACGTTCCACTCCAGGCATGAGACGTACATTACGCCAAAGATCCCGGCCCTGCTGTTGCTGCAAACGCTGAAAGTGGGCTCGATTGATGGGCAGATTACAGCTGGCTATAATTATGTCAGCTATTTCCGAGTCATGTTTGCCCACACAGCGCAGCTTAAGGTCAAAGCTGTAGATCTGACCAAAGGGATCGAGTATGGTTTGCACCGATTGCGTATGAAAACGTCCACTGTCCAAAAGCAAGTCGTCCAATTCGAAAATGCAGTGTGTGATGGGCTGAAAGCAACAAAGCCGCGATGATCTGGCATCAATATCTATCTCTGACATTTCCCGATTAAAATTTTTCAATATTTACTTAAACTGAGAATTTTTTTTGAAATATTTGAGCAGGATAACTAGCCAAACACAAATTTGGAACAGTTATCGTAGGCGGGCAGCCCAAAGTCCTGTGGTTCAAATTCCGCCATGGAACGTAGCAATTGTGTGGCTCCTTTTTTCAAATCAAGCGGAACCCTTTCATCGGGTATCATGACCACCTGCATGCCCGCTGCTAAGCCCGCCTGTAGACCATTTGGTGAGTCCTCCATTACCAAACATTTTTCGGGACTTGGTACAGGATTAAAGCGAGAGGCTGCTAACTGGAATATATCCGGCTTGGGTTTACCACGTCCTTGCTTCAACTCGGGATCATCACCGCAAACTATGTGATGAAACACGGGCAAGAGTTCATAATGTGGATTCGCCTTGACTCTGAATACATCCCTGGCTGAACTAGTGGCTATGGCCATGGGAATACGATATTCGTGCAGGTGCAGCAAGAGGTCCTTTACCCCCGGCATTAGTTGGACATTCTGTATCTTTTTATCAACTAAAACATGAAAGATTTTTAAGAAAGCCTCCGGCTCCAAAGGTAATTGTTGTTCTTCCACCAGCAATCTGGCGGCCTGATTGGCTGGCATGCCCATTAAGTGTAGCTTCATTTCGTAGTCGTAGGTCTTGCCAAAGGATTTTAATAACTCCTCGATGATTTCGGTATAGATGTTTTCGGTATCTGGCAATTAAATAGTTCTTAAGTTTAGATGGAGTTGTGTGTAGGCTTAGGTGAGGCTTACCCAACAAAGTGCCATCGCAGTCAAAAATTATGTGAGTTACCGGCTTAAAAATGGGCATGTTGGCTGAAGAGTTTCGGTTCCTTGGACTGCCCTTTTAGTGCTCAAAACATGTTGCTAATTTTGGATATGTTTTTAAAAATTTATTTGGAAATTTGAATTGTCTACCGAAGGGGTCTTTGATGATCTAAGAAAGCTTAAGTGTAAGTGTTTGTGTGGATGAAATTTAATTGAAATTTGATTTTGTTTTTAACTGATCTATTTATAGCTAACTTAGCAATAAAGTTCGGTAAGATTAGCGTAAGATTTGATCATATTATTTGCATACTTAGCTTCTTTATTTGTTGAATCTGCTGAAAAATTGATATTCTCGTACAAAATTTTCAGGAATTTTCCCATCCTGGGGGCGGATTTTTTAACATCGCTAAAACATTTCTCATGCTTTCTTTACAAACGAAGTTTCAAGTTAATTGGATGAAAAATGGTTTTTAGCATACAGAATTTTCCGGAATTTTCCGCCATGGTGCCGCATTTTTCAACATCGGGAAATCACATAAAAAATTACTTCACTTGACTTAAATAAAGGTTCAAGAAAATCAAGCCTGAAATTGGTTGGATACCTAAATTGGACGTAGTAATTAAGGTTTTTGTTGAAAATGTACTTAGAATTTTTAAGAAATAAATCGTGCTTGAATCGTGCGTGATTCGCAGCGCTGCAAAGATGATGTATCTTTCGTGCACAGCGTTCGTAGTATCTCGGTTGGTTATCAAATATCGATATTTTTTTATTGAAAACGTCCTTATTATTGTCATACACTTATTTTATATACTTTTACACAATTCTACAAAGTTTGGTCGAAATCGGATGATTATTGCATATAGCTCCCATAGGAATAATCGGTCGAAAAACTAGTTCGAGTGAGAAAAACTTTTTTGTTTTTAATGAAAACGTCTTTTTATTGCCATATTCTTATTTTATATAATTTAACACATTTCTACAAAGTTTTATCAAAATCGGATGACTATAGCATATAGCTGCAGTATGAATGATCGGTCGAAAAAGAAGTTCTAGTGAGAAAAACTTTTTTGTTTTAAATGGGATCGCCTCCAAATGTTGTTATTAACAGTGTATTATGCTTTTCCATGATGTCACCAAGTTTGGTCGAAATCAGACATCTATATAGTATAGATCCCATAGAAAAGTAAGGTCCTAAAAGTAGTCTTAGTTAGAAAAACTTTTTTGGTTTCAATGGAAGGTGCAAGGGTATACAAAACTTTGGCCGAGCCGAAGTTAACTTTCCCCTATTTTTGATTTTAGAAAAGTCGTTGGTGCGAGAGAATATTGTTTGTTATTTAATGAATTTCTGTATGTCAGAAATGTTGTGATTAGTTGTAAAAGTTAATGGGAGTTGCACTGCTGTTTTGGCTGCATCATCGGCTATTTCATTACCGGTAATATTGCAATGACCTGGTACCCAAATGATTATTATTTTTGGCGAAGAGTTTAAAAGAGATTGCCGGATTCTTTGAGGGCAGAATGATTGGTTGTCGGGATTGGCTATTGAGTGTATGGAGGATAATGATTCCGTGCAGAAGGCTGTTTTGTGAGGAAGTTTTTTGGCTATATCAATTGCATGGAATATGGCTATTATTTCAGCAGAGAAAATTCTGCTATGGTATGGGAGGATTGACTGATAGGGGTTGGTGTCAGGTAGCATAGTTGGTTTTAGATCCATCGGTATAAATGAAGTTGAATGAATTGAGGGATTCTTTTAACTTTAAAAATCGTTGTTGATATATTAATGGGGAAGTTGATATTTTGGGGATGTCACTTTGGTTCATTAAACGGGCTATATCGTCTTAAGTATTTCGAATTTCAAAAAATCCTTTTAGGACGATATTCTCAAATATCCAAGCTATGAAAATATGCAAAAAAAAAATCGAAAAATTGTTTGCCAAGCAGCAATACCCCCACTTAATGTGCCAGAAATACTTCATCGATTTTTGCTATTTCTGCCGGTCACTTTTTCATTCTGCTCCAGTGTGCATTGGTATATTAATTTATTTCTTGTGATTTTATTTTGAAAGTTCCATCTCTAGGACCCAACGGAGGAGTCTTATCGAGTTTTTTTTTTTATCGATATTTGCTTCATTGTTTGGTATTTTTAGAGACGCGTTAGGCATTTTTATTAAGTCGGCGTCCTGAAAAGTGAAGTTTACATCTACAAAAAAAAAATAATAAAAAGTTAAAAGTTGAACTCGAACTAAAATGTATCGTTTACCTAAGAAACCCGTCGTGTTTCCTTTAAATCGGACAAGTAAGTAATAGAAATAAGCAAATAAATAAGGGCGCTGTAGTCGAGTGCACAGTTGTGGGGAGCAGGATGGCAGGGGGGATATGTATGTGTGTATTTGCTAGACAAATGACTACATGCACACACTACATGCGATGGCACTGCTGCTACAACAACAACAACCTTTTTTTCCTCGTTTTTCTCGTGATTTTTCCGAACCGAGACGAGCAACGGTAAACGAATTGCGTTGTGTGAAATAACGGTGCGGGCTGCAAGGGAGAGGCGGGCTGAGCGATGCCCATCCTGGGCCTAGATCATGGTTCCCCTAGAACAGCGATGGGCATCGCTTGGCCCGCCTGTCCCTTGCAGCCCGCACCGTTATTTCACTCAACACACAACGACATCCGTTTACCGTTACTCGTCTCGGTTCGACAGCAGTTAACAACAACAACAGCTCGCTGATAGTCAAAGCAAACGACAGAAAAAAATGTTGTAGCAGCAGATCCCTCGCGTCAAATTCTGTTGCCCCTGCTGTCTCTCTCTAACACTCTCTAATGCATTACTTCAGCAAGCATTCTGCGTCATGGTGGAGTTAACAAGGTGAAGTCGTCAGCATATGCTATGTGATAGAAAGAGACAGCATGATATTTGTTAATACTAATGCCTATAGACTCTTCCCATATTGTTTTTTTTTTTCAAATCCTTGGGAGGTCGTATGAGTTTAACGTTGCTTCGCGCAAACGATTTACGGCAAATAACACAATATCTCGACATCTTTTCACACACTTAAATCAGAAATGACATCTCGAATAAGACTATTACGCATACATACAAAATTACAGAAAAATTTATCCGTAGCCTACCTTTCGCTTCAAGCACTCACAGCATACTGGCCCTTTGGCCCTCGGCTTCACCTATTTAGTTCCTCCATGTTCTGCGTGAATTGACCCCCGGGGCATTACTGGGGAACACTAGATCAACAATGGGCAGCATTGCTGTGAACCTCTTTAAAATTAAAAGTTGAGCCTCAACCTGTTCCGAAACTAAAAGTTCGGTTCGGTTCAACAAACATTATACAAATGAAAAAAATTGACCTATGGTATGGCGACTTCTTCTGTTATGTGTTCTGTTTTGGGCGACTGACTCTTAAAATCGACAGGAAAGCTCAATAAAACATCTAGAAAAACGTTCAGAGCAACTCTGTTTTTATCAGGGATTAATACCGAAACGATTATCGGTTCCGGTGCAGGTACCGGTACGACCCGAAATGAATGTTTCGGTAAAAGGTTCTATTTCGGTTTTTAATTTATTTCAATTTTCGGTTTCGATACGGTACATACCGGTATAAAATGTAAAATCTGAGATAAGTTTAAATCATTTTATTCTCTTGTAATATAACGAAACAATATTCCACATAAAACCTTTAGTCGTTTTACATTTAAAGTAAAATTATAATCGATTTTTAAATTTCGTATTATTTTACAGTAATAAAACTTTTTGAAATCTCTTACAATTCTGGGAAATTAATGGAGGACTCTCTCCACTACTTAAGAATGTTTTCATGGTTTCGAATCTGTTTATGTGCAAGAAAAATGTTAATTTAACTCAGCAGCTTATTGGTTCAAAAAAATTATGTTTTTATCGCGCTTCGTAGGCGCTTTCAGATAATCTAGTATTAAAACATTCACCATTAAGCAGATTGGTTAGCAACCGACCAAATTTGAACATATATGTTTGTCAAAAGATTAATACAAGATTTTTTTTGCTTAGGACTTAGCATTACGTTATACATTGGGTCCAAAAATATGCCACAAAGAAAACAATTGTTCCCAAAGAGGGATTACTCGCGCTTCTCTATTTCCTGAACGAGCGATTTCGCTAAAGAGGACGTATTTTTGGATATTTACAATTTGCAGTGTATCTAAACCACCCAAAACTAGGCTTTCGGCTTTAAATTTAGCTGTAATCACCTCAGCTGGTTCTAGTATGAGCACTATTTCGCGAACTCGAGTCCCACACTTTCCGATGTAGAAGAATGTCGTTATCTGCGTTATCTGCAAATTTTAACAAATGTTGAAGATGTCTTCTGCCAGACGTTTTACGCCTTCTTAGAAAAGTGACAAGAAAATTTGACACCGTGTAAAGGATTCTTCGTCGCGCTACTTACATTTGAGCAAAATTACGATGGACTCTGCAAAGGAAAAAAACCGAAACAGTACCGGTACCATCGTTTCGGTTTTGTTCCGGTTCTATCGGTTCCAATAATAACGGTATTCGGTTCTAAAAAAAAACTATGTATCGGTTCCGGTACGCGATTTGAAACGGTCGCGTTAGGCTTTTTGAAAGGTAGTCGTTCTGACAATTGAAGTTTTCATCAAGAAAGCAAGGAAATAAAAAGTTCCCATTTGTTTTCACACAAAATAAAATGAATCGTTTACCGAAGAAACGCCCCCGAGATTCCTTAAAATCGGGGAAGTAAGTAAAAGAAGTGGTGGTTGGAGTGGCCGGGTGGCTCAGCGGCTAGTGTGCGCGACCGCTGTGCAAGAGGTCGTGGGTTCGATCCCGCCCGGTCCCCCTCTCTGCTGTTGGCGACAGCTTTGGAGTAATTAGCCATGCAAAAGCTTTTTAAACTGCCGTTCAGATTCGACGTTAAACTGTAGGTCCCTTTCTCTTGTGCGAAAATTAAAAGCGCACAAGCCAAGAGATTGAGAGAAGCTCGGCTTTGGGAATGTGTCAATCCATTTTACATACAAGTAAAAGAAGTAAACAATAAAGGCTTAGCCTCAGCTTGTGGAATAATCGGGGAGACTCAATTTTTTATTCTCTTTGCAGCCATAAGTAAATATCGTGAAATCGGGGACCACATCAATTATTACATTGAGGATGGAGTTGCATTCACTGAAGATCACATTCCGGTGCGGAAGTTGCATCTGTTTGATATTCCACATAAGGTACGAAATGGTCAGGACGCAAGCAATTTACTCTGATACTTAACTTCATTTGTATGTTTCTTTGTCTTTGTAGTTAAAGAAAACCGATATACTGGATTACTTGTCCAAGAACTATGGGCAAGTTGTGAGCTTGAAGATCTACATTTCGTTGAAGAATGTTAAGCGTGTAAACACCAGGGCAAAACGACACGGGCAAGTGAAAGTGGGCTATGCTCTGATGGCCAATGTGCGTGATGCTGCCAAGTAAGAATTGTGCATACAATCATACGATTTGCAAACAAATCATCTATTCTATTTTATGCCTTCGCAGAGTTTTGCTCGATTGGAAAAATATTTTCAACATCTACAAATTCCACGTGCAAGCTCGTTTCAGTTGGCTTCAGCCGGATCCAAATGAATTGCACCTTGAGCAAGAGACCCGGCCAGCAGCCTTACTGCAGCTGAACAATGATTTCCTGGGACTGGTAATGGAGAATCTTCCGATAGCAGATCAAATCCATTTGGCCAGGACTTGTACTCAACTTCGTGGAACCTATCAAACAGTCTCTGCCAGACTATACAAAACAATGAATATAGAAACTGGTTTATCTCTGACTGCGTGGGATACGCGCGACTTTTGTCAGCTATCCGGGAGTTATGTTGAACATTTAGAGTGTGCCATCGGTAAAAATGATTCGCAAACCATCTGCGTCTCCGTTGGAAAACATTTTCCAAATTTGAAATCATTGGAACTGGCATTAGGTAGCGACTGCGATGCTGCCGGACAACATAATACTTTTATGGGTCTGAATTTGTTGGAGCGACTAACGATTTATAACCTTCATTTAGCCAACAATCGACGTCTTTCCTTGGAACCTCTTACAAGCCTTAAGAAACTAGATCTATACCAGTTTTCTCTGGGAGCATTAGGTCTGCCTACATCCATTGAGATATTTAGCTTTCACTTGTGCTCTTATCTGGATTGGGGTCTGCCAAAAATGTTAAAGATTCAAAAACAAGTTAAAGAAATTGTCATAACATCTCGTTGTTCTGAAAGGCTGATGGAACAAATGATCAAGGTGCCATCTTGTGCCTCTTTGGAGGTGCTTATTATATACGACTTTTACGTTATTCGCGACTGCAAGATATTTAATAAGCTTCCAAATCTAAGAAAGTTACAGATCTATAAAGGTAAAATAGGTTTTGAGCTTTTCAA
Source organism: Lordiphosa collinella (assembly GCA_018904265.1). Lineage (NCBI taxonomy): Eukaryota > Metazoa > Arthropoda > Insecta > Diptera > Drosophilidae > Lordiphosa > Lordiphosa collinella. Next base: position 619,512 of record JAEIFV010000005.1, on the reverse strand, counting down.
GCAGTTAGGCAAGCAGAAGCCACAGCTGCTGGAATATTTGGTGGTTTGCTGCAACATTAGCCCTTTTCCTGGGTTAACCGTTAATATTGCCAAACTGACTGGTTTGCGCACTCTCGTCTTAAATCCTGCCATTGGTATAGGTGACCGTGCTCTATTGGAATTATGCAAGCTAACCAATCTGGAAAGCATCGACATTAACGCCAAAGATGTCAGCGATGACACTGTGCTTCAACTAATTTCAAAATGCACTAAATTATTTGATCTGAATCAATCTTTTGACCCAACTGAAAGTCTGATTGAAATAATCATCAAGCAGGTTCGCCAGGAAATCAACAATGGAAATAACCACCGACAGCTGCCTATTAAGCTGTGTACGATGAAAGAATCCATTTATTCTGCTGAGTTCTCTCGTGCGTTGTTGTTATCCAACAAAATCGTAGAAATAATTAAGAAACCATGGCTATACCAGGTTCAGTACATAATGCATTTACCCTCACTTGTGTAGTGAGCCCAGCAGTGAACACAGCAAGGGTCAGGATCATATCATTACACTATCTTAAAATTAAGCCTATTGAATGAATAAATCTCAGCATGTTAACTGCACTATTAATGTAACATCAACTTATCCTTATTTTTTGATTCAAAAATAAAAGTTAAAGAATGAACTAATCATTATATTGTTTGTATTTTTCAGCTTTTTAAAGCTTTATTTTGGAAAATTGGTGCAATGTATACGATGTTCCTCATCTTTCAGGCAAAATTACGAAGCAAGAGTTCCACAGGCTTTATGAAACCGCACACGGATATCGTGGCAGAGAAGTAACCTACTCTGCATCAGAAAAAGAGTAAGACATTTTTCTATTCTCGAAGTCCTTTCTAAATATTCAAAGCTTTCAAGGCGTTATTCTATATCTATGTTTTGCAACAGGAGTGATCTTTAACGTCTGTATCCAGATGTGAATTAATTCGATGTAAAGTAAAATTTTCATACAAAAAAGACATAAGAAAAGTAAAAATAAAATTTTGCTTCAAAATTTGTAAGAAAATTTAACTTTACATCGAATAAATTCACATCTGAATACAGGCCTTTAAAGTATTATTTATTACTATCTCATTTCTTTATTTCTTTTCCAATATGAAGTCAAGTTTTCTAGATTTTCAGTCCATATACGACTTTGTCCCCTGTAATTCCGATATCATGATCAATAGCCAAAGCAGCAAAGCCATTAAAACGGTTTTACAATAAATAATAAATCATATGTTCAATTTATAAGAGCAAATTCAGAAGGATGTAAAGAACTCACTTTATTTCTGCAGTTGCGGTTGTTATTGGTGTGGCCAATATACTGAGCAATTTAAATATATTTGGAAAATTTTCTTTTGGGCAGTTATCCAACGCTTCCATCGAACTTTTTGGTTAAAGAAGCCTTCACACTAAATATTTTTTTCCACATTTTTAGCTCGATGAGAAAAGCAGGTGGCCCATTATCTAGAAATTCTTGGTAGAATTCAACAGTTTTCACAAATTTATTGAGCTCCGAAATTCCTTCATGATTTGTAAACCGCTCAGCAAGATCCATAATGAAGACGTCCAGAAATGGTTTAAAAACTGTCACCCGAAAGTAAGCTTTCTGAGCTTTCAACTTCTGGATTTGCACGATTTTTCTTCCTTCCCACAATCCGTTTATGTTTTGTCTCAATTTCAAAAAGGTCCAGCCATTTTTTTTTTTGAAGTTTCGTATATTTTGGAAAACGTATCTTCATTTGACCGGATCTCCGATGGTCTTCTCTGCAAATCTTTAGCAAGATCCATGGCTTGAAGCAAATCTAACTTAACTTTTTTAAATTCTCGAGTCAACGGCAACGATGGGCTATAAACAAGATTAACTACTTGTAAGGTTATTAGAAATTCGAAGTCCATGGCGTTTTCTGTGGCTCTCATGTCTATCAAGACTTCGTAGACAAGCGGAAATCTATAAATATAAAACTGTTCAACCTGACTGACTGATGACCGTCGCACAGCCTAAGCAGTAAGAGCTAGAAGGCTGAAATTTGGACAGGAGCTTCCTTAGGTGGGGAAAGTGCGTCCTAAGACGGGGTTTCGGAAAATTCCACCCGGAAAAGCGTCGGAAAAGATTGTATGGGGAAAATTTTATTTTCCATCCGATTGACTTGAAATTCGGTTTGTAGGCATAGTATGCGAAATAATTGGACAGGTAATTTTTCCGATTTCGGAAAATCCGCCCACAAGGAATCTCGGGAAATTCGATAAGCAAAAGTCTATTTTTCATCCGATTGACTTGAAATTCGGTTTGTGAGGACAGTAAGTGAAATAAATTGAAATGCGTTTCTCCGATGTTAGGGAACTCGACCGTAGGGTCGGAAAAGCGTCGGAAAATTTTGTATGGGTAATTTTTTTTTCATCCGATTGGCTTGAAACTGGGCTTGTAAGCGAAGTATACGGAATAATTGGACACGTATTTTCCCGATATCGGAAAATCTGCCCGCAAGGAAAATTCATCCGATTGACTTGAAATTCGGGTTTTTAAGGATAGTATAAAAAAATAACGATGACGGTAACGATAACGACAACGATAACTGTAACGATAACGATACTAATAAAGATATCGATACTGATAACGATAGAGATAGTGATAGAGATAAACACGCTTACGTAGAGTGCGAACTGAAGAAAATATCGCAGCTGTATCGGCCATCAATTATCGATTTGTCGCCGTTCGCAGCAATTGGGCCTCTGTTACTCAACAACGTGGAAAATTTTACGGAAGAATTTAGGTGTGAAGCCTTTCAAAATACAGCTGGTGCAAGAATTGAAGCCGAACGACCTTCCGCAACGTAGAATTTTTGGTGAATGGGCTCTTGGAAAGTTGGCCGAAGATCCACTTTTTTACCGACAAATTGTGTTCAGCGACGAAGCTCATTTTTGGCTCAATGGGTACGTATATAAGCAGAATTGTCGATTTTGGAGTGAATATCAGCCAGAAGCATTGCAAGAGCCACCAATGCATCCAGAAAAAGTCACAGTTTTGGTGCGGTTTATGGGCTGGTGGCATCATTGGACCGTACTTCTTCAAAGATGATGCGAATCGTAACGTAACTGTGAATGGTGAGCGCTACCGTGAGATGATATCCAACTTTTTTTTTGTCCAAAATGCAAGAGCTTGACTTGCATGACATGTGGTTTCAACAAGACGGTGCCGCATGCCACACAGCACGCGCAACAATGGACTTATTGAGAGGCGAGTTCGGTGAACATTTTATTTCACGTTCGGGACCGGTCAATTGGCCGCCTAGATCGTGCGATTTAACGCCTTTAGACTATTTTTTGTGGGGCTATGTTAAAGCTCATGTCTATACAGACAAGCCCGCTTCAATTGACGCATTGGAAGACAACATTGAAGCATTTAATCGTGAGATACTGACCGAAATGTTGGAAAGAGTATGCTAAAATTGGACTAAGCGGAGGGACCATTTGAGGCGCATTCACGGTCAACATTTGCATGAAATAATCTTCAAACATTAAATTATAAGGACCGTACTATCAATTCAAATAAAGATTTCATGCATGTTTCTGAATTTTATGTGTTTTTTTTTTTTAAACTTTCCTATAGCTCTTAAAAAATCACCCTTTAAAAGAACACTTAATTTCAACACAGGTAAGTTGCAGAGGCGCAGGCACTCCTTTTTATTGAATAAGCATAACAAAATCTACATGCACTTCCCTGCTTCCCCTCCCCATTTCGTTCATTTTGTATTCCTTCTACAAAATTAAATAAATAAATACAAAAAACCACAAAATTTTTCACATTGCTTGCGGCTAGTCACACATTACCAGTCATCTCGGGCACACTCAATAAATATTGTCTATGCCAGGGCTCAAATGTCAGTCACATCTTTCTTCAATCTAAGCCACGACTCTTTCTCTTGGACGATTTCCCAAGTGGTCCCAAAAAAAACAAAGAAGAGCACAAAAATCGCACGACTCAACAACAAAGTATAAAAAGCATTGGTGCAAAGTCCAATTTGTTTGTAATAGCATTACTTTGTTTACAAAATAAATTTTGTATGCATAGCGAGTGGAACCCAACTGCTCGGACTCGAACTTGAACTGCCGCGGGGGTGCAGGTCTGCCAAAATACAGAAAAAAAGTACGGCAAATAAAATATATATATTTCTAAAATCGTTGTTGCATAAAATTTCCCCATTGGACGTTGGGGGTTTTGTTGCCGGTTAGGACAATTCTCCTGCCTTTTCGCTGTTTAATTTCACAATTGTCCTTTTTTTGCGGAGAGTGGAACGAGTTTGGGGAGTTATCTATGCGCATCCGTTCCAACTGCGGTTGGTGATTTATGTTTTGTTTTTCTCTCTGTTGGCTCCGGCAGGGGTTTTGTTCACTGCACACAGGCAACCAACATACTTACACAACAAACAAGCATATAATCAGCCTCCAGGCTTAGTTCTTGTCCTTCGTTTGTCAGATCTTCGCTTCGGCTAGTTCGTTAGGACAGTTTTCATGTTTTACTTGCATCATTTTGGTTAAATGACAAATTGGAAATTCTTATATTATCTTCAGCACGCACTAAGAATTTCTAAACCGGATGGGTATTTACCCCTTGCATAAGTATACACTTAGGTGAGTTTAGCTTGGATAGCATAGAAACAGACGGACAGAAGGACAGACGGACAAGGCTAAATCAACTCAGCTCGTCATGCTGATCAAGAATATATATACTTTATGTGGACGGGGAGATGCTTCCTTCTGTGCGTTACAAACATCCGGACAATTTTTAAATACCCTCTGCAAGGGTATAAAAATACTGAATCCAAGAAGAATTCGTTATCGTCGATTCGTTCTTCATTTCTCTGGGTGTACGTAACGCAGGAAATGCACATATGTAAAAATAATTGTTATAAGGCGTTTTTTTTTCTTTTTTTCTAGAACTTCTTTTTCGACCGATCATTTGTAATGCAGCTATATGCTATGGTCATCCGATTTTGATAAAACTCTGTAGAAATGTGTAAAAGTATATAAATAAAGAATATGCCAATAAAAAGGACGTTTTCATTAAACACACAAAGTTTTCCTCACTCGAACTAGTTTTTCGACCGATCGTTCCTATGACAGCTGTATGCTATAGTCATCCGATCCGGCCGGTTCCGACAAATGTGCAGCGTATTTGTACCAAAAGATTTCGTGCAAAGTTTGGTGAGGATAGCTTTAAAACTGACGGAGGAGATAGGTTAGAAACAGACAGACGGACGGACGGACAGACGTACAATGCTAAATGAACTCAGCTCGTCATGCTGATTAAAAATATATATACTTTATGTGGTCGGGGATGCTTCCTTCAATGCGTTACAAACATCCGCACAATTTTATTATACCCTCTGCAAGGGTTTAAACTTTAAAGAGTCGTAGAGCTTTTAAATGTATGGACGAAAATTGCGTATCGTAAAAGTAAGTAGGGTGGCGGGAACATTTGACCCCCCTTGGATGAGTATTTTTCAAGTTAGTCCTCGAAAGCCCAGATTTTAGACTGACTTGATTCCTGCTGAACATTTTTTGGGGCAAAAGACTTAAGGTTCATGTAATTGGTATTCTTTTTGTATCCCCTTCCTTACCCTATCATCGAAAGTAAGGAAAAAAATAAATTTTCGAACAGATTTAAGCAAAATTCTGGAATAAGGATATCCTTAAGTATAGGCTTTATGCGTTATATTAGAATTAAGTTTCATGAAATTTTTGTAATCAATTGTCCAAATCCATGAAAAAGCAGCGATAAGCAAGTTCTTGCTCCCACTGCTCCGAAAGATATTTTTAAATAAAATCAATGCAAATTTTCTACAAGTTTGATATTCATCTTATTTCTTATCCGATTCCAACTATGAAAATGGCACTTGACATAAGATAAAACTGTTGTAAGCTATTTTCCACACCACCAATCTGACATATGTATAGTTCAAGGCGCAATTTTTTCAATATGGTGTAACCAGAAGGCCTGGTCCAATGCTCAACAATGTGAGATGGTTGCTACAAAGTGAATATTAGTGCCATTGACGAACAAATATAATTTTAACATACACACTACAGAGGCTAAACCTTCCCCTTCTTCCTTATGCAATCCATTCACCGCTTCCTCTTCCAATCCTTCCTCCCCTTCCCCCTATTCCGATTCTTCCACAGCTTCTTTCTTTCCCTCTTCCTGTTTTGGTAAATATAGCAGTGGTAATGTAATAGATGCACCACAGATGAAGACTAAAAGAAACCTCTCAATCCTGCGCCGCAGACAAAATATTAAAAATTAAGAAAAAATCGCACTATTTCTTTTAGTCTTCATCTGTGGTGCATCTATTGCATTACCACTGCGCCTGCGCCGGACAAGGACAAGAATATCTCGTGGATTCCATAAGAGCACCACAAAAAAGTGTTATGAAAAATAAATTTGATCAGGTAACCAAGATATGGGTCTTTGCTTATATTTTAGGTGTGGGAGCGTGCAATATTTTTTTATTTTTCATAAAATACAATATTGATTTATAGGTGCAGGATGTTCATGAGGAAGACGAATGCGGAGTAGTCCCGTCTCTTGGGGCACCACTTGGAAAACAAGTTCTTCTAGGGCTTACGTTAAGTAGGCCTCCTGGGGCAACCACGTTAAAATGCGCGCCTTGAACTTTACCTTAAAAAGGGGGCCTGGCAAAGAGTTCATAACAGATCCAAAAGGTTGGATGTTTTCCTCAATTTCGCTCTCAAATTCAAGCAAACTTTCGTCTTACTCATATGCTAAGAATCTTTTCTAAATATTTATTTGCAAAAATAAGCAGAATTCGAAAAGCATTTGTGATCGAGAATATTTTATATGGGCAAAAACGAACATTTCTAATTTCATTTACATGATGACCATGGTTGAACAATGGTAAATTCTTCATAGTTCGCGGTCCATCGAGGACATTTTTTTCAAAGTTTTTGGAGTATATGGATGGATAGTATACATTTACCAATTTATGTGGTCGGAGATGCTTCCTTCTATGCGTTACCTCTGCAATGGTATAAAAAAAGAAAAGTTCTTTACATTATATTAATTTGTTTATTTTTCAATTTTTATTTTTGAGTCAGAAAACAAGGATTAGTTGATGTTACATTAATAGTACAAAAGACAAGCTCAGATTTATTCATTCAATTGGCTTAATTTTGGTAAAAAACAAAAGACAATAAGGCGAATCAAGTCAGCTTACTTCACAGCTGACGCCAAAATAAGTTTGTGATTTCTGCGAAAATTCCTCAAAGCCCAAATCTTTCTTCTATAAATATTTTTAAGATTTTGTTGGATAACGACAACTCACGAGAAAACTCTGCAGAAAAAGGGGCGGTATTCGTCTTGTACAGCTTAATAGGCAGCTTTCGGTGGTTATTTCCATTGTTGATTTTCTGTTGCACCAGCTTGATGATATTTTTAATCAGACTTTCGCTTGGGTCAAAAAAGAGTTTTAAAACAATCAACTTTGTGCACTGAGAAATAAGTTGAAGCACAGTGCAATCGCAGACATCTTTGGTGATTATGTCGATGCTTTCCAGATTGGTAAGCTGGCAAAATCGTAATAGTGTACGGTCATTTATAATAATCGGTTTTCTTAAGAAAAGAGTGCGTAAACCAGTCAGTTTGGCAATATCAAAGAATGTCCCAGTAGATAGTTCCTCGCCGGTAAAAACAGTCAAATGTTCCAGCTGCTGAGACTTGTGCTCGGCCAACTGGGTGAAAAGCTCAGATCTGATTCTATTTGCACCGATCTCTAATTTTTTTAGACTTGGAAGCTGAGCAATTATCGCGCACTCGCTAGAATCGTCAACGTGTATTTTAAGCACTTCCAAAGAGGCACAAGATGGCAACTGGACCATTTGTTTCCACATGAATGCAGAACGATCGAAGACACAAAGTTCTTTAACTTGTTTTTGAATCTCTAATATTGTCAGACAACTATTCAGATTATAGCAGTTATAGAAGCCAAATGACTCAATGGATGTAGGCACACCAAGTCCATCAAGAGACCAGTCGTTGAGATCTAGTTTCTTTAGGCTTTCAAGATGTTCCAAGGATAGCCTTTCATTTTTGGTTGAATTACAGTTTTGTAGCGTTAGTTCCTCCAACAAATTTAGTCCCATAAATGTATTATGTAGTTCGGTAGCTGTGCAGTCGCAAAAGAATCGCAGATCTAATGATATCAAATTTGGAAAATAATTTCTAAGGGAGAAGCACATGGTTTGCGAACGAGTACCACCGATCGAACAGATTAAACGTTGCACACAACTTCCGGAAAGCTGACAAAAGTCGCGCATATCCCACAAAGTCAGAGATAAATCATCTTCATCGAAATCCATTGTTTTGTATAGTCTGCGGGAGACTCTCTGATAAATACCACGAAGTCGTGTGCAAGTCCTTGCCGAATGGATTTGATCGGCAAGCGGAAGATACTCGATCAACTCTTCCAGGCAATCATCATTTAGCTTCAGTGTGGCTGCTGGCTGGGACTCATGCTCTAGGGGCAACTCATTTGAATCCGGCTGAAGCCAACTGAAACGAGCTTGGACGAGGAAATTATGGACGTTGAAAATATTTTCCCAATCGATCAAAACTCTGCGAATGTATAAGATGGAATGTATTAACTATCTGCATATCGTATGGATGTATGCACAATTCTTACTTGGCTGCATCACGCACATTGGCAAACAGGGCAAAGCCAACGTTCATTTCAGGGCTGGCCTGATGTCTTTCCAGGAAGTTCGGTCGGTAGATCTCCATCCGCACAATTTGGCCATAGTTTTTAGTAAAGTAGTCCAGTATATCGCGTCCCTTCAACTACAAAGACAGACAACAACCCATTAAATTGAAGTTTGGAATCAGAATAAATTGCTTGCCTCCTGGCCACTACTTACCTGATTTGGTACATTGAAGAGATGCACGTTCTGTACGGGAATGTGATCTTCAGTGAATGCAATTCCATCCTCAATGTAATAGTTTATGTGGTCATGTCTAAAACGGTATTTTCGTATGGCTGCAAAGAGAATAAATGAAGTTTTGTTAGCCAGTCTCCTTCCCATTGCATATAAGGTTCCATCATGCATCCTATGTGAACGTCTAAAGCCGAGAATGAGTGAACTGATTGAACCTTATCAGTGTGGCTTTTGTCCTGGCAAATCCACCAAGGACCAGATATTCACATTGCGACAAATCCTGGAGAAGACCCAAGAGAGAAATATCGACACCCACCACCTTTTTGTTGACTTCAAAGCCGCCTTTGACACACCGATAAAGTCAAAGTTCTTTGAAGCCCTGTCTACTTTGGGTTTACCAGCAAAGTACGTTCTACTTTTTCATGATGACGTTGAGAAGCACACAAAGCTCCGTCAAAATAGGTAAAAACCTCTCCGAGCCTTTCGATACCAAAAGAGGTTTTAGGCAGGGTGACACCTTATCGTGTGACTTCTTTAATCTGCTGATGGAGTACGTACTGCGCCAGTGCCCAAATGCTAACAGAACGGGCACCGTCTTTACCAGAGATAACATGCTACTTGCGTATGCCGATGATATTGATATCATCGGCAAAAACGACTCTGCGGTAAAACGGGCGTTCTCAGAGATAGAGAAGCAGTCAAAACTTATGGGCTAAGCGGTAAATGAGGATAAGACGAACTATTTACTATTAACGCGCAGTGAGTCTACGCTTGGACAATCTGTTGCAACGGGAGACTACAACTTCAAGGTGGTTAAGGAATTTATCTACCTCGGAACGACGATAACAAGCGACAACACCAGTCTGGAAATCCGAAGAAGAATTACTCTTGCAAACCGATGTTACTACGGGCTCAATAAGGAGTTCAAGAGCAGAGCCCTCTGTAGGAAAACAAAAATTGCGCTATACAAGTCGCTTAGCATCCCAGTCCTGCTATACGGCGCAGAAGCATGGACAATGCCATCAAAGGATGAGGCGACAATTGGCGTGTTCGAGAGAAGAGTTCTTCGGGGGATTTATGGACCTCTAAACGTTGGCGGCGAATTTCGCATCCGAATGAATCAGCGCATAAAACAGCAGCGGCTGCGCTGGATAGGTCATGTTACCCGTATGGATGATAACGCTCCAGCAAAACGGGTGTACAGTCGGAATGCGAACGAGTTTGGAGGCAATCCCGGGCGGGGTCGACCGAAGCGGAGATGGCGCGACCAGGTGCAGGGAGATATTGCGGAGCTGGGTGTGGCCTCCTGGTGGAATGTCGCTCGGGACAGAGGGACCGTAAAACGGCTGTGATGATTGTATTAAGCCCCCCATAAACCGCACAAAATTTCGTGTGACACACGCACGCATATTTCACTAACACACATAAGCGTTTTGCTCAAAATTTTGTGCGGTATATGGGGGGCTTTACCATCAAATGGCCAAGAAGAAGCAAGAGAATAAATATGACAAGATTATGGGTTTCTGGGACTTCTGAGGCTTAGTCCCCTTTGTTTATTTCTTTAACTTACTTGCACGATTCAATGGTTCTTCAGGTAAACGATGCATTTTGTTTTGAGTGCATATAAATGTGAACTTTATATTTCTTGACTTTGTTGATGAAAAGTTTAATTGTCAGTACGGCCAATATATGTAACCCTAGCGCGTTTTTAGAAATACCAAACGATAAAGAAAATATCGATAAAGAAGCAGCAACTCCTCGAAGATGTTGTCTTAGAGATGGGACTTTCAAAATTTAACCACAAGACATAAATTAATTCGTATAAACCAAGGACCGTAATAATTATAAGTTATATTATAAAAATCCCAAATAATTAATGTCTAGTAATTTTACTCCCACAATAATGATTTTTTTTTAGTTTTAGAACGGCCAATATATGAAACCCTAACGCGTCTTTAGAAATACCAAACGATAAAGAAAATATCGATAAAGAAGCAGCAACTCCTACAAAAAGTTGTCTTAGAGATGGGACTTTCAAAATGAAATCACAAGACATAAATTAATTCGTATAAACCAGGGACCGTAATATTTATAAGTTATATTATAAAAATCACTTATAATTGATTATAAATAATGTTTTGTAATTTTACTCCCACAATAAAGATTTTATTTTGAGCTTTTACTTAACAACTCGTACCTTAATGATTATTGTTTGAGTAAAAAAATCAAAACTCAAAACACAATGATTATATTTGATCAATATTTTTTTGATCAAAACTATGGCTCAAAGTCCAATTGAGACCATTTTAAAAGGAGTTGTGGCAAAAATGACATAAATTCTTAGAAAGGAAACCAAGACGAACTTATAAAACCCAATTTCGAGTTGAAAAAAAATTAGTTTTAAAGAAGCGAAATTTATTGGCTATGTGGAAGTAAGTTGTGCCCATTGATTGAATTGGCACAGGCTTTTGATAGATGTTAATGAGATAAGACGAAAATAATTTGTGCAAATTTGCAAATTTTCGCTTGGTTGTCCAGATATACGACCATATAAATCAAAAATTTCCCATTTAATTTTTGGAAAGAAAAATTTATTTTCTGGCCAACCAAATAAAATCACAAAAGACGACATCAGTTTGCGAACGGCACTGAAAACTAGGGATGCAAGCCGGTTTTGAACAGATTCGAAACCGAACCGCTAGTTCCAGCTAACAAACCGAACCCGCGTTCTTTCCTCAAAGCGATACGGTACGGTTTGGCGCACCAACAAGTTTTAAGCCTAAAGCACTGAAGGTAGGCTATAAAACTTAAAAAATTGGCTACGATATTTTTCATTCGATTTTCACTTAAGTTTAGAGAGACCCCTCATAGAGTGAATTGCTACTTAGTGATGCCGCATCAATAAAGCTATTAGGAATATCTTGTCAACCATTAAAAAAACCTGTGATCTCGAACATCTCTGGCAATTTCCCATCGATCTCTTAATAAACCTATCATCAGACTACAGTTTTTCCTTGGAAGTTGCTTATTGATTTGAAAGATTCAAATACGGTACAATATTCTCAATATTCTGCAGTGCTTTTTCAACTTATACAGTACGAGTAGATTGCTTTCTAACCGAATAATGTACTGTTTTCGCACCAAAATCCTTATGGACGAAGTTCAAGTATTCGACTTCATATGTATTCGACAATTTAAAATGTTTTTAAAACTTTTCCAATTTGGAAAGAGTGAGAAAAATGATATATTCACTTTAGAAATCATAGTTCTCGGAAGTTTGGAAACAGAAACACCGGAGCCGAACCGAAACCGCGATGCAGCTAGCTCCAAAAACCATGAAAACCAGTTCAATAAGTGCGTGAACCACTGAACAGAACTAGTCCTTCTCTACGGGTAGCTTGTATCCCTGCTGAAATCTTTCTAATATCAATGATCAAAGCTGTCAGTTCTGTCAGTTAAATTTCAAAGGGTAAATGGTTGCAGCGATTTCTCACAGTAAGTGAACAGTTTTTGGCCACTCATTTAGAGATTTTGTAGAAGTCACTTAAGTACGAAATTTCAACCGTATTGATGGACTCCGGCTATAGAATCATTAGAATGCAGCTCTCATTTGATTTTTCTGAGTTCACTTGCCCTTGCCTAATCTGTCTGTTTTTGGTTTATCAAATTTAAAGTTGTTAATTAAATTTTAAAATCACATTTTTCCAAAGTCTTTAGCAGCTAAATGTGTAGTAAAATATGCAGACCATGTCGTCCACCTACGGGATGTTTGCGTTGTCCGCCACTTTGCTGCGAGCCAGGAGTTTCTTACTGCATTTTTGATCTGGAGAGTGCTGTGTTTGGTAAAATCTCGTGTTAATATTGATTTAACTTATCTTTTAATCTCTCTCTACTCATCTTAGACACCCGTCACATATATCAACGTGCCTGTGTGGACCTTGTGGAAAGCTATAAACGCACTATACCCGAATCTCTGTTGCTGCAGATTGGACCCATGGAAACACAGGAAATGGCCGAGTTAATCTGTCGCAAGTGTAAAATACCCGTTCCCTGGGAACAATTCCTTAAGCAACTCAATGAGCTAACCGCCGTGCTGATTGCCAATCCTCCGATTATGGCTGGAGTGGAGCGACTGGTAATTCATTTGCATACTTGCTGCATTGGTCTGGCTTTAGTAACCTCCAGTCCGGCCAAGCTGTTTGCTAAGAAAATTCTGGGACGTGAGAAATTCTTTGAGCTTTTCTGTACCGTTTTGTGTGCCGATGATCCAGAGTTGAAACATCCCAAGCCCGAGCCGGATATATATTTGATAGCAATGTGTCGCCTGGGTGAGGCTTCTGCAGAGTGTACGCTGGTGTTTGATGGCACTCCCAAAGGTGTACAGGCGGCCCATGATGCTCGTTTGAGGGTGGTTATGTTGCCGGAAAAGGATTTGCCCTGTTGTTGGTCCGAACTGGCCACTGTGCGCTTGGAGACACTGGATGATTTCCATCCAGAGGAGTTTGGCATACCACCTTTTGATTGCGAGAAGCCGCCAAGTACGAATCGTAAGCCTAAACGGAAGAGTGGCAGGAATTCGCGACAAAAGAGTGCCAGTGGAAGTACAAGGAACAGTCAAAAAATGGATAGTCCCAGCATAACGACAGCTAAGGTGGATGAGGAAGATGTAGCAGAGGAAGACGAAGGCGAATAAATTTTAGAATAAATCTTAAGTTTTTTCTAGATAACTTAAAACCGCCACCTTTGACCTTTGGCTGACCCATCCGACCTTTTTTGCCTTTAACCAAATGTATGTAACTACCATGATCTTTTGTTGTTGGTTGCAGTCAACTTGTTGACATTTTGCTGCTTGTCAGAGCACAGCACAAACTGACAACTGAGAGCGACCCAAGTGTTACCTCATCGGACTGTTGCCTGAACCTGAGCCAAGCACAACATGTATGTCCTGTCAGCCTGGGCCGTGTCCATGTCCGTGTCAGGCGTCACTTTATGCGCCTGACAGCGGCAACAATTTTATTTACTTAATTTGGCTTTAGTTTGTCATTTATTTACTTGTTTGCCACAACAGCAGCCAAGGCTCACCCCAAGTCTTATCTCTATCTCCCAGTGTGTTCGTTCGTGTGCGTCTCTAATGTCTGTTGTTGTCACTTTGAAGCTGACGTGCAGTGTGCCTTTGTTATATACCCAAAGGGGAGAGAGGGTATATGCGTTTTTAGTATCAAATTGATGACAAGTTGGAAAAGTAGGAATTATAGTCGTAGAGTGAAAACCGAACCTATTCTGATGTAGGTCGAAAGTGGGAACTACTTAAGCTCAAAGTTAAGCCAAATTACCAGCAAAATTATACCACAAAGTTTAAGGATAAGGCCCAGCAGTTTTATCATTTGACACATATTACAATTTAGGGTCTCTCTGGGTTAAATATGTACAGATCAAAGACCTCTGAAATTCCAGAGAAGGTTCGTTCTGGGGGTTCGAACCCATTGGAAAAACTAATGTACGATTTTTAAACCGGTTCCCTTACATATCAAACCTAAGGTTTTGGTTCGAAGCTTGGTATATGGAATCTTAGATCGTTGATAACATTAATCAGTTCCCGAATGAGTCTCATTCATTATAATAGATATCATTCATAAGACCTTTACCACGGCATGTACAAATATATATTTGTACGGCCAATAAATTGTGAAAGTTTTATGAGTTTTAAAAAAACCTGACTGTAGTAGTAGTAGTAGTATTTTATTTAGGTAGACAAAAGTCTTGGCTTATAACCATCAGTCATAACTTTACAAAATTAACACATTTATACTACAAATTCTTTATATAAAAATTAATAATTGTCTGTCTCTTATGCCTGCCTAAACCGTTCATCCGATTGCTATCAAACTTTGGGAAATAATAGACCGCTTGCCCGAGAAGATTTGTAAGTTGGAAAAATGGCCGAGTAATGGTCCAAAAACCGCGAAATTGGCAGAATTACAAAATAACTTGAAGAAATAAGTGAAAAATGGTCCAAATACCGCGAAGTTTGTCAAATTTTCGATTGCGATGAAACTTTTGGACATCCTTGAAACGCTTGCCGGGGAAAGTTCTGAGTTGAACAAATAAGCAGAAAATGGTCCAAAAACCGCGAAATTTAAAAAATAATACCATACATCCGATTGCAAGGTTGCAAAGGTTTCTAAGTTGAATTAATGAGCGGAAAATGATCCAAGAAATTGCGAAATTTGCTAAACTATCATATTTATAAAAGCGCTTAATTTTGAGATTACAATGCAATCATGCAGCAAAGGGTCAAAAAAGATGCAAAATATGCAAACCATTATGCTTAACATTTTCCATTTGAGCCTAGATTATGAAGAAGACTTGATAGACGGCAATTGTAGACGGGTAAGTAGGATAAAACGATCTAATTGTCGGGAAATTCGCCAAATTTTCATTTGAGTTTAGATTATCATGAAGACGGGTAAATTCATTGGACTCCCAACCTCTTAAGTCTGTCTCTTAGAGTGAGAGTGTGACTTTTTTGTCGAAAAAATTGGAAATTTTAATTTCTGATCAACGCTCAACATTTATAAATTCAATCATATAAATCCATTTTTGTGCAGTTATGGCCCCAAAAAAACGTTTGATTGGTTGTTCTACGTCTCAAGCACAAAAAAAAAGGTAAAACGAGCTTCTGAAACAAACGAGCAACGAGATGCAAGATTGAAAACTGACCGAGAAATGCATGCGAGAGCCCGTTTATCGGAAGCGAACGAGCTACAAGAAGCAAGAATGGAAACCGACCGAAAACTTCATATGAGAGCCCGTGTATCGGAAAGCAACGAGCAACGAGAAGCGAGAATGGAAGCCGACCGAGAACTTCATATGAGAGCCCGTGCATCGGAATCGAACGAGCAAGGAGAAGCAAGAATGGAAACCAACCAAGAACTGCATGCGAGAGCCCGTGCATCGGAATTGAAAGAGTCAATTAAAGAAAAAAATAACATACTAAAAAAATTGGGGAAGGTTAACTTCGGCTCGGCCAAAGTTTTGTATACCCTTGCAGCTTCCATTGAAAACAAAAAAGTTTTTCTAACTAAGACTACTTTTTGGACCTTACTTTTCTATGGGATCTATAATATATAGATGTCTGATTTCGACCAAACTTGGCGAAATCATGGATAGCGTAATACACTGTTCATCAGTTTTTCTCTTTAGAACTTCTTTTTCGTCCTATCATTCATACTGCAGCTATATACTATAGTCATCCGATTTTGATAAAACTTTGTAGAAATGTGTTAAAGTATATAAAATAAGAATATGCCAATAAAAAGGACGTTTTTATTACAAACAAAAAAGTTTTCCTCACTCGAACTAGTTTTTCGACCGATCGTTCCTGTGGGAGCTATATGCTATAGCCATCCGATTTCTACGAAACTTTGTAGAATTGTGTAAAAGTATATAAAATAAGTGTATGCCAATGATAAGGACGTTTTCATTACAAACCAAAAAGTTTTTCTCACTAGAACTAGTTTTTCGACCGATCGTTCCTATAGCTCTATATGCTATAGTCATCCGATCCGGCCGGTTCCGACAAATGTGCGGCGTATATGTACCAGAAGACTTCGTGCGAAGTTTTGTGAGGATGGCTTTAAAACTGACGGAGGAGATAGCATAAGACAGACGGACACACGGACGGACGGACAGACAGACAAGGCTAAATAAACTCAGCCCGTCATGCTGATGAAGAATATTTATACTTTATGTGGTCATGTGGTCGGAGATGCTTCCTTCTATGCGTTACAAACATCCGGACAATTTTATAATACCCTCTGCAAGGGTATAAAAAAGAAACATGAGAGGAAGTATTTTGCTTATTTGCTAGTTAAATAAATTCATAGCAAGGCGGAATTTTTAGCGCACTTTATAAAAATAAAGACAGTAACTCCCAGTTTTCGCCATTTAGCCAACGTATAACAACGATTTCCGATAGGGAGGGCTTATTGAGGTTCAGCAAACCCCAATCAGATGAGCAACATTCTCAGTTACCCGTAGGTTGCAAAGTGAGCAGTCCTTTTTGCTGTAGTTTACATGCAACCTGTCGTTTAAGTAGAGCATTTCACATCTACCGCGGCATATCGTCTTAATTCCGAATCGCTCATAAAAGTAGTTCAGATTTCAAAGGTTTTTTTTAAAGCATCCTGGACTCACTTAAGGACGCCAGGTTTAAAAAGTTTTCTCTTTCCCGGAACACGATGTTTTTCAAAATCAAATTATGCGAGGCATCCCAAGACTCAGGACAAACAAAATTAATATTAAGGGGTCTTCTCATTCAAAACCCGTTTTTTGGACCCTTTTTAAAAAAATTCTTATTTGAAAACGCAAAGAATAATTGAAAACTTTTTTTTATTTATTGTATTACAAAAGGTTCAAAGTAAATAAAACATTTTTTTTTGCCTCGATACGAGGGCTGTTCAAAAAGTAATGAGACTTCAAAGTTGGTGGTGAAAAAAAGGTGTCGTCACGGCGGCCACGATTCCGGGTCTCCGGAGCGTCCGAAATGAAAAAAAAACGGGGTTATAATCAGTATAGATGTAATTCTCGGGTGAACCTCAAACTTAATTTTGTGATTTTTTTTGACAAAATGGCGGCCATTCAAAAAAAAATTTCAATTTCGGGCTTTTTTTTTGTAGTTTAGTGTAAAAAAAAAATAGTAAAAAATTTTTTAAAATTATGGTCGAGGTTCACCCGAGAATGGTGACAATTCTGCGTCGATTCCACTTTGTTTCATGAAAATCAGTTCAGTTGAACTGGAGATATCATGGCCGCCAGTTCGAAAAACGTGGTTTCGAGATAAACGCGCTTTAAGTTTGCAGTTGCTTGGGAATTTAGGTCACATTGGGTCACTAAAAGGACTATATCTCCTAAACTAATTCGAGTTTTCGAAAATCCTTTTGGGGGGATATTTTTGAATATCCAAGCTATAAATAAATGCAAAAAAAAGTCGAAAAATAAAGTTGCTCAATAAGAAGACCCCCTTAATGTTTCAAGCAGAAGCTGTGGCTTGCCATTTATCGAACATCTGAGATTTGCTTTCTAACATCATGTCGGCTACAATTTTTGGCAGTCTTTCGCTGGGCATCTCAAAGATTTTGCGGATGTATTTGAAATTAGTTTGGAGGCAGTATACGTGAAGCGATGGCAGGCCGGTTTCAAGGTGGATGTCGTAATTAGGAGTGGTGTTTGGTAGTTTGAAAACACGTTTTATTAACATCCTCTGAAGTCGCTCAAGTTCTTATATTCAAGTTCATATTTGCGACGCGTAACACATCCCAGATCTGACTGCAGCTTCAAAAAGGCCAAATTATGTGCTTGGCAAGATGAGCGGTTTTCCAAAAAAGTTTGTCCAAGTGGAGTTAATCGCTTTCTTCGAGTCCAACAGTTTCTCTTGGAGGTGAGGCCTAAAATTCAAATTTCCCGATTGCGTGACGCGTGACGATTTAAACCTGGTGGTTACTGTCTCCAATTTGGCTTCATTTAAATACTACTTATCAGCTCTAGGCGTTCGACCACGACCGTCTTTAACCACCAGTACCGTAGTCTTCTGCGCATTTATTTGTAGACTCCACAGTCTATGTTCGTTCCTTCTGGACATATTTAGTAATCAGGATTATTTATCGATCCGCCAAAGGAATGGTAAGGATTGGATGAACGATTGTCGAGTTATAAGGAAAAACAAACAATTATGGGCAGCACTGGTCGCAACGGTGATGGGCAGCACTTTACAGGTTGACCGACTTTCTTACTTGTTTTAATTACTTTACTGGGACTTAAAATCATAGTATAAATTGTAGCCATAACTACTTGGCATTTAGGCACCAGTTTAGTTGTCCGAGTGGTTACCTTGCCTTCCCATTTCATTAAGGGTATTCCATTGGTGGTTGTGTCAAATGTGGCCTCATTTCCGCTCATCTTGTTTTATTTGTAACAGTTTGTGACACATTTTGCTGCCCGCACTTTATTGCATATCGTTGTCGCTGAATGTTGTCGGAACGTGCCATTGAATTTTTTATGAAAATTTAGAGCAATGTGCTTTTTTGTTCGGCTTCTCAATGTTGTTTCGGTTTTTGGCACTTTAATTAAATATTTATTTCAATCATTTCGGGCAAATGGACACACACACACACACACAGACACGCACGTAGAAAAGGTACACAAATCCTATCCAGAGAGAGAGAGCAGGAGTAAGATGTCTGTGTGGGCTCTGATGGGGCCACTAACATTTGTCATTACACATTAATAGCGCACCATTAATCTTTTTCCGTGAGCCGGGGACAAAATGAACGAACGAATGAATGCCCGAGTCCTGTCGCACAAAACCGTTAATTAATGTATGCCATTTAGCTGGAAAATTGCAAGGGCCACACACTCTACATACATATGTACAAGTACACACGTACTTACATATGCCAGCCCATCATAATGAGCGCCAATTTAGTGCCCCTTTGTATGCGTCGGTGTGTGTGTGTCGCCACCGCAAACAAGCAAAGGCCAAAGCCACAGCAGCCTTCAGGCTTTTGCCCAGCAGGTATGCTTGATTAATGCTTTATAACAAGGCACACATACACCCCGCTTCGCCCCGTACTATACCCAGTTCCAGCTGTCACCATCCTGCTTGCATTTTAACATTAATTTAGTGGAATGCTGCAAAGGACTTGGAAAAGCTTTTCAACAGCGCCGACACATGTTAATCCACACCCAGCCCCCCGGTTAGGTAATGCCACCTGAAGAGAGGCTTTGTAATTTTGGTTACTGAAACAATTGAAACAAAATGCCTTTTAATCGAAATGGAGATCCCAAACCCATATTTTGCTATGACAACATTTAGAGAACAAAATGCAAAGCATTCACAAAACGAGGGATGGTTGAATTTAAGCTAAAACAAGGTTACATTTCTACGAGATCTTGTTGTTTGGCTTTTTGGTACACTTCAAGCTTAACTTACTTACAGCTGGTAACTATGTAAGGAAAGGAAAAAGGAGTACTGTCGGTTTAGCTAGAAATGGTAGAGCGGTTCACTGAGAGCGGAACCGATTTTGAAAAAAATTATTGTATCTGCAGCACAGGATTTTGGTTCGGTTCAATATAAAGTATACAAATTTGAACAGGTAAGTAGTGGATGAAAAACACAAAACAAACGACAGGTAATGTTTATCTATAAAAGTGAATGTTTGTCCCGCGTCTGAGCCGCGAAACCGATCATCTGAGTATGTTCATGTCGAAAGGGTCCGTAGGCTAAAAACGTTTCACAACTGGTTCAGACCAAGGCAGCAATCCGGTCCGGAACTGAACCCCTGAGAACCGGTACATTTGTCGGAACCGGCCGGATCGGATGACTATAGCATATAGCTGCCATAGGAACGATCGGTTGAAAAACTAGTCTTAAAGAGAAAAACTTTTTTGTTTTTAATGGAAACGCCTCCAAAGTCCGTATTTCTTAGTTTACTATCCCTTCCCATGATTTCACTAAGTTTGGTCGAAATCGGATGACTATAGCATATAGCTGCCATAGGAACGATCGGTCGAAAAACTAGTTCTAGTGCGAAAAACTTTTTTGTTTTTAATGAAAACGTCCTTATCATTGGCGTACACTTAATCTATATACTTTTACACAATTCTACAAAGATTGGTTAAAATCGGATGACTATAGCATATAGCTCCCATAGGAACGATCGGTCGAAAAACTAGTTCTAGTGCGAAAAACTTTTTTGTTTGTAATGAAAACGTCCTTATCATTGGCGTACACTTAATCTATATACTTTTACACAATTCTACAAAGATTGGTTAAAATCGGATGACTATAGCATATAGCTCCCATAGGAACGATCGGTCGAAAAACTAGTTCTAGTGAGAAAAACTTTTTTGTTTTTAATGAAAACGTCCTTATCATTGGCATACACTTATTTTATAAACTTTTACACAATTCTACAAAGATTGGTCGAAATCGGATGACTATAGCATATAGCTCCCATAGGAACGATCGGTCGAAAACTAGTTCAGGAGAAAAACTTTTTTGTTTTTAATGAAAACGTCCTTATTATTGGCATACACTTATTTTATTTACTTTGGACACATTTCTACAAAGTTTTATCAAAATCGGATGACTATAGCATATAGCTGCAGTATGAATGATCGGTCGAAAAAGAAGTTGAAGTGAGAAAAACTTTTTGTCTTAAATGACATCGCCTCCAAATTTCGCAATTAACAGTGTATTATGCTTTTCCATGATTTCATCAAGTTTAATAGAAATCAGACATCTTTATAGTATAGATCCCATAGAAAAGTAACGTCCAAAAATTAGTCTTAGAAAAACTTTTTTGTTATCAATGAAAGCTGCAAGGGTATACAAAACTTCGCTAACTTACCCCAATTTTTTTAATTAGATTAATGGGCTTTGCCTTAAGAAATTAGTTATTTTTTATTACAAAGTCTTTGACGTTATTTTGACTAGTTAACTCTGAAAACTGAAACATAAAATGTATTCCCGGCATTTTATTTTTATAATCATAAAGTTAAAATATTGAAGCGGTTTGCCGATTTTCTTCTTTAATAACCTTCTATTCTTTATGAATGGCTCTTGCCTTCTACACAATTCTGCTAGCTTTTGTTTGTCTTTCTCCTTTTTCTCAAATTTCCAAAGTTTCACCATTCATAACTAGAATAACCAACTGCTTACAATCAAAACTCCAGCGGCGCTTGGTTGCTTAATTAAATTAAGAAATTAAAAACTCAAGAGATCTTGTTTGAGCATCATACTTCTAGATGCTGAGATTATATTCTGCACTTTCGTTTTTTGTTTTTTTTTTTTTTTTCTTAATTCAGATTTTTTCTGAGCTTTTGCCCTTGAGTGCTTCCTGTGGCGTTCGTTCATTAGGCAAAACGGAAGTAACAGGGCGGGAAGAGAAGGAAGAGTGAGAAAAAATATAATGATTATAAAATAAAAAGCAAAGTTGCTGCACACAGAGCAGCGCAGCACTGTAAAGAGTTAAAAGGTTTATTCACTTTGCTTGTATGCCAAACCCATGGCTGGCATTTATGAGGGATAGAGAGACACATTGCCAGAGCTGCCAGTGTCTGGATGCTCAACATTAAGTAATTATAAGTTGGCAAAAAGTTGCAACTGTGCAAACACACAGACACACACACACACACATACGGCGTATGCGTAATGTGTTGAATAATTAAATTTGCCGAAACAATTGAGAATGTGCAAATTTATTTAGATTTATTGTCTAGCTCAGCCGGTGAAGAGAAACGCTTAATCATCTCAAATTGAAAAGCATTTGATGAGCCAGCAAAATAGCCGAAAATAAATAAATGAATGCTTTTTGCAGTTCAATTTGATTTTTGGAAATTATAATTGAATCAAGTCGATAACAGAAATCCCAGGCTTAGCTACTATTTCAATTTGCAAAATACTCTTTAAATAAAGCTACTGCCTGCATACATAGTCATTCCTGCTTCTGGTGTGTTTTGGTGTCAATTGCAAAAGCTTTTATGCAGATTGCCTGTTGCCTGTTGATGGACAGAATGATTAACCACAAATCCATTGAGCTGTAATTTCAATATGAATAATCCGGAACCAGTAAATAAATGCTTTCTGTAGTGAAGTGTTGGCAAATAGTTGCTTTTAGTAAATGAAGTTTAAAACTTTATTTTGAAATTAAAAATATTCTCCCTCCAGCTGAAAACTGAGCCTATTCGCATTGGGCAGACAAACGCTGACATGTGTCACAACGAAAGGCGCACAATTTATCAAAAGCCACAATAACACACACAAAAAGACAATAAAAGAAACTACTCAGCACAAAGCTTTAAAGCGACAAATGGAAACCAAAGCGAGACCAAAACTGAAATCGAGTCCAAGCCAAGACAGGAGCTTAGTCCAAAGGAAAACAAAAAAGGAAACAGCAGGCAATGACGACAATGAGAATGGCCGGGCACAGAGGCGCATAGAGATAGAGATTGAGGTTGGGCGACAACTTCCAAATGAAAAATCGACGCCAAAGTGAGACTCTGCACTCCATGTGATGGGTTCGAGGGCATCTCCGGGCCCATTCATCACGCCAAACAGTTTCCGCCGGCGTGTGTGAAGCGGAAGTTCTGCTAGAGAATCTTATTTTTGACTTTATGTGTGCCTGACTGGGCTGTCGTCTTGCGATTAGTATTGTTTATGTAAGGTGATTATCTGCTAGAGGGAAATTTTGTAGACACACCCACACAAATTGTATTTGCCTAAAGAAAATCTTTCCATTCAAATTTCTTAAATAAAACATATGATATTTGCCCTTTAAAGTATGCTAAGGTTTTGAATAATAATAAATTACAAAAATTTTAATGAAAATTATAAAAGTCCATCAATTTGTAAGGAAAATAAAGTATGCATAGTTTGAAGGGCAAATCAATTACACAAGTTTACTAAAAAGTCTACTTTTTAACCATAGACGATAACAAACGTTCCTAATGTATTTTCGGTCGCTAAACTCAAATAAATTATCCCTTTTCCCCCAGAGGGTTAGGTTTAAGAGAAATTTGCTTATTCGAGTGTTGGTCGAAGTTGGTTCAAACCAAATTTCTACGTAGACTGAATTAAATAACGATCACGAAAAACCAAAACCAAAGGTCGGTTCTGGTTCTTGAGATACCATTAATTTGATTTTAACATGAAAAATATGAACTTTTCTGAGAAATTTCTTTTTTTCGGAATGTTTAAAAAATTCCCTAAATTAATTTGCCAATCAAAAAAATCGCAAAAATAACTGTCTAATAGACCAATGTATTTCCAATTTTACTACATTCACACATTTTTGATATCATCGCGCTTTTAGAAGTTGTGGTTCAAAAACTATTGAAATTTGCGACATTTTTTAAATAAAATTTTGCTCTAAAATTTTTTTGATTGGCTGAATGAGATTTCCAATAGTTCGGCACATTACAGTCTAGCAATCTGGGGAACTTCAGATATTTCCAGTAATGGGAAATAGCAGGAGCATCGACATCGGTTAAGCCCCCACATCTTAGGTCTTTGAGTCAAAAATTACTGGAAATATCTGAAGTTCCCCAGGTTGCGCTAGACTGTAATGTGCTGCACTACTGGAAATCTTAGTCAGCTGTTCATGATGAAAGCGTTACTAAACTTGCAAAGGTTGCCCTGTCTGTTCCAGCTACATGAGCGTTTAGTTCTATCGTCTATAATCACAAATCATAGATGTAATTTGTCTAGGAAAACCATACTCCATTTGCTAATTACACAGTTAAATATGACATTACTAAACAATCCAAATGTAAATATAGCAGGGATGCAAGCTTGGTTTGAACCAAACCGAACCGCTTATTCCACCAGGTAAACCGAACCGTAAACCGAACCGGATTACTTTCAGAAATACTGAACCGAACCGAAAACCACAAAGAAAAACGGTTCAGCTCTCTGAAGAGTTTTAAGACGTGAATCGCTTTCCTCTAGCTAATAATACTTATTATTTTGGGAATTTAAATCGTTTCCCTAAGATAATTTTTATATGACATTTGTTTGACCCTCTACATGCCTAGCGATGCCGGATCGATATAATCATTAAGAATGGCTTGACACAAATTTTTACAACATCTAATCCTGTAAGTCTTCTGCAATTGCCCGCCGATCTCTTAATATACCTGTCATCAATCTGCAATCTTTTCTTGAAAGTTGACCATTGATTGGTCGTTCTCTAGTGGACAATATTTAAAATTTTCTGTAGTAAACCTTAATTCAATCTTAGCCAGGAGAGTTTTTCCTCATATAATATGATAACAGAGATCTGCAAAAGTGCCTGTTTTCTTGACTCGAGTATACTTTTTATACTCTGTACCAAAAGGTACCTAGAGAATAATAAGTTTGTGCAAAAGTATGTAACAGCCCGAAGGAAGCATCTCCGACCCCATAAATTATATATATTCTTGATCAGCATAAACAGCCGAGTCGATATAGCCATGTCCGTCCGTCCGTCTGTCTGTCCGTATGAACGGACCGATCTCAGAGATGGTAAGAGATAGAGGTTTAACATGTATGGGACATATGCTTCTTCTATCTGCAGGCAGATCAAATTTATTTTCAATTTTTACCACGCCCCCGCATTTGAAAAACGTCTCCCCCAGTTTAATAGATAGAGGTTCGAACCTCTGGACTAATTAATCAAAATTATTTATCGATTCGTAAGATCGGTTACGGCTCCGGTATGTCAAGAGGTTGCCGCGCGCCGCCAAAAAAGTTCGTAGTCGGGCTTGACCGACTTTCTTCCTTGTTGTAAAAGCGTTTTGGGTATTATTTGCCACTCAAAATATGAAGTCAGTTCATATACTCATATCGTACTAGTATTTCTGTGACTGGTTTTTGTTTTGAGCCGGTGTCAAATTTACTAATTCCTGCATTGAGCAACACTTCACGATGCTTTCGTCTTTGAGTGGGCGGACATAGTTGGTTACATACTAATTATACTCAGAGAGCAAAGAGGAATACGCAAAATACTCGGTGTTTTGAGCACACATTCTCCCAATACTTAAGTATTACTTGAGTATTGCTCTTCGCATTTGTTGATTTCTAAAGCACGCGAGCAACGGGCTAAAGTTTGCGGGCAGCGGGCAAGCAACAGACCGCTGCTCGCTGGCTAATGCCAGCAGACCCGAGCCGTTCCTTGAGCACTCGTCTGTTCCCTCTTTGCTGCGGACTAGATTGCTTTTTGTAGCGTTTGATGACAGAGCCTTAATAACACCCTGGCTGTCGACCAAAATTGAAATGTTCCTTGGAGTTTCGTCCAAGGTGTATATCAATTTAGCCGCCGGCCAGACGGTTTAAATCTCTGCTTGGAAAACGCTACACCAGTTCGGTAGACGTAATGAAAGAGAAAATGCCTCCGACCGTATAAAACCCTTCCCCTGATGGTGTGTTTGCTTCCATAGTCAATCTATAGTCAAATTGTAGTTAATCGAGAAGAGCCTGGTCAGAAGCAAGAAGAACAAGTCAAAATAACATAGGAAATAACATTTTTTTATAAAATGTTTGATAAATATTCTAACACTAAAACGGTCTTGCAATCAAATAATATCGATTTTCGATTAAAGATTCTCTAAATATTTGACAAAACTAGAATGATATGATACTTTTAGCGGTGTACTTCCTTTGGGGGGGGGAAGAGTGGGGAAATGTCTAACGACCGGTTCTCAAGGTCCTGTTGAGTAGCCTGATTAAAAAAGTAGAGCTAGAGTACTTTCGCATCATATCGTAATTGATTTTAATCTACAATTTCAATGACACTAAGTATTCAGGTACTCGTACTTAGCATTTCGTTTGGTACTTCTTACCACTTTGTGGCATAATTTGAAAGAGGGGCTTTTATTTTTCATACGAGTAGGAGTATTGATACCATCTTCTTCGTAATATTATAAAATAATCCTGCTTACACACATGGATTAACTGAATTCTCTTTAGTAAAACTATGAGCCAGCTTTTAAATTCAAATGAAACTGTAAAATTCTCTTTCCTTCATAAAATATTAATTTTTTTCATATTTGGTTTTGTGGTTAAATGACCCAACAAATGAGAATTCTTCTTTGGTTTTATTTGGCATAATTTCTGCTGATTTCATTACTAATTTGTCTAGGAATTTTCCCATGCTCCCTTCTGGTTTATGTTTCATTAAGTTTATCTCTTCTTTTTTTTTTTCCTTGGTGTCACTGTCAGTCTGGTCGACTGGGTGATAAAACTAATGTAGATTGACCCGCTTTGTTCCTGGCTTGCAGTTTCTATTTCAATTACAAGTGAAGAGCAAAAAATGAAAACGAACAACAAAAAATAATAATAATTGCCACTGAAAGGGTGCACAAAAAGTTTCCATGTTCGCATGTACTCCATGTGCGTATATTTCTGTGGTTTTTCTAGCTTTTTGCCCCAGCCAAACAAATGCAAACAAAGTGAAATGCAATTACATTCGTATCTATTGCACTCGCAATTGTTCCCATTTGCCACTGCGTGCCTCGAGTGTGTGTGAGTGTGTGTTTAAGTTATGTTGTGTAATTTTATATTGAGGTCAGTGTAGCTGACAGTAATTTATAAAAAACTTTTGTTTGAGTGGAAACCCAACAAAAAAAGATCAACACTTTTGCTCATTTGTAGTTGCTGGCTGATGGTTGGTTTGGCTAGGATTAAAAAGCAACAAGGGATTCGTCTAACTTTTTGTTATTTAATCTTGATAAGCTTATAAGAACGAAATGTAGACTTAAACTGCATAAGACAAGAGTACAATTTGCATTAAATCGTTGTTGAATTTAAATAAGGGATGAAGGCACAATCAGCAGAATCTATAGACATATTAAAATTATGTCAAGTAAAGGGTGATTTTTTAGCTATTATCTTTTTGGCAACACTGCTTTAAACAGCTCACGCACGTTTCGTGTTTTGTTTCACTGTCAAACATCTTCAGTTTGGTCTATAATTTAACCATGAATCGTCTTTCAAACGAACAACGCTTGCAAATTATTGAATTTTATTATCAAAATGCGTGCTCTGTTAAAAAAGTTTATCGCGCGCTTCTTCCATTTTATAGTCAGTTTAATCGACCCACTGAAGCGGCTATTCGGGCTATTGTGACTAAATTTCGCACAAAATTTACATTGTAGGACATTAAACCACCAACACGCTTACATAGAGTGCGAACTGAAGAAAATATCGCAGCTGTATCGGTCAGTGTTCATGATGACCATCAATTACGATTCGTCGCCGTTCGCAGCAATTGGGCCTCTGTTATTTTGCGGAAGGATTTAGGTGTGAAGCCTTTCAAAATACAGCTGGTGCAAGAATTGAAGCCGAACGACCTACCGCAACGTAGAATTTTTGGTGAATGGGCTCTTGGAAAGTTGGCCGAAGATCCACTTTTTTACCGAAAAATTATGTTCAGCGACGAAGCTCATTTTTGGCTCAATGGGTACTTAAATAAGCAGAATTGTCGATTTTAAAGTGAATATCAGCCAGAAGCATTGCAAGAGCCACCAATGCATCCAGAAAAAGTCACAGTTTCGTGCGGTTTATTGGCTGGTGGCATCATTGGAATGGTGAACGCTACCGTGAGATGATATCCAACTTTTTTTTGCCCAAAATGCAAAAGCTTGACTTGCATGACATGTGGTTTCAACAAGACGGTGCCACATGCCACACAGCACGCGCAACAATGGACTTATTGAGAGGCGAGTTCGGTGAACATTTTATTTCACATTCGGGACCGGTCAATTGGCCGCCTAGATCGTGCGATTGAACGCCCTTAGACTATTTTTTGTGGGGCTATGTTAAAGCTCATGTCTATACAGACTAGCCCACTTCAATTGACGCATTGGAAGACAACATTGAAGCATTTATTCGTGAGATACCGGCCGAAATATTGGAAAGAGTATGCCAAAATTGGACTAAGAGGATGGACCTCAAATCGCAGTCACGGTCAACATTTGCATGTAATAATCTTCAAACATTAAATAATATGGACCGTACTATCGATTCAAATAAAGATTTCATGCATTTTTCTGAATTTTGTGAGTTTTTTTTTTAAACTTTCCTATAGCTCTTATAAAATAACCCTTTAGAAATTCGATTTCCAAAGTGTGCGAAAAGTCACATTACGACTTGAATCGTAATATTTCATAATGGTTCTTTATGATGATCCTTGTAGTAGTTCTAATTGCTATTTATATGATTGAGAAAGCCTATGACTTAATAGCATACTACTACCAAAAGTAGAAGAAATTGAATGAGATTTTAAACAGCAAAATTAAAAAAAAACATTTTTGCTCTTTTAGAGAATTTTCGGCTTCTTATAAATTGTCATTATAAAAAACAGAACAAAAATAGAAAAGAATATATTATGTGTGCTCTGTTCGAAGTCTATGAACACACTGAATCTTTATTCATAGGCAAACGACTGCATGGTGCATGTTTCACTATGAACGACTGTCTCGTCGACTGCAATGACATCCGAGCCATAGGCTCCTACATCCACACTCACACATACACACACAAGCACATTTTGGCAGAAACTCCAATTATTGAGGTGCCCCAAATTTGGTTTGTACACATATTTTGGTCCCCTGAGACAGCTTACCAAGACTTGCTCGTTTTAGATCATTATTTTATATCAATTGTTAAATGTCCCGGATAAAAAAACTTTTATTTTCAAAAATATTTTTTCAAATCTAAAAATTTCCAAAACTGCAAATCAACGAGAACTCCCGCTACTCGCTATCACCCTCTACATATTTTGAGAGAGCAACTCCTACTTCTTGCGCAAACTCAACACAAAATGTTGCCTTAACACTCATTCAGCTCATTGCAGGCTCCAATTCAATTTAACGGCTGGCCAACAGCAGCTACAAAATCACCACAAAACTCGAGTGGAGTCAGAGCAGCTCCCACATCAT
Organism: Lordiphosa collinella; assembly: GCA_018904265.1. Classification (NCBI taxonomy): domain Eukaryota; kingdom Metazoa; phylum Arthropoda; class Insecta; order Diptera; family Drosophilidae; genus Lordiphosa; species Lordiphosa collinella. Next base: position 590,063 of record JAEIFV010000005.1, on the reverse strand, counting down.
CTGCTGTCAGTTAAGGGTCAAAGATATAATTTTGGATTGTTACCTTTATGTTTCAGGCTTTGTTTTTATTTTTAATGTTCAAACATAAAAAATATTACCATAAATTGACAAACATAAAAAATATTAATAAACGTGATTGCAAGTACCCAAGAGCGGCTGAGGTGCGTGGGCACTTAAAATTTTATTGAGGCAAAAAAGGTTTTCTGTATTTAAGCCAGCCATGAAATATGCAGGAGCATCAGTCTGACTGACCTGTCATCGCGTCAGCTGGAGGAGACAAGGCCAAAAGTCGACGAACTGTAAAAGCGGCTCAGCGAAGAAATTCATACTGAATTTTGCATATGTGGAAAAGTTTTCGCAATCAAAAATCATTTTCATTCCTTGCAACTTTATTAATATTATTGTTATTGTTGCGTGTGCGCTGGCATAATTACGTGCAATGTCCCATGGCCAAAAGGTTGGTAGCCAATCGGCGAGATAATAAAAATACATAAATGCCGGGAAAGCGGCTGCAGCAGCATCCGTGCAGTCCCGGGACGAGGACACCAACAATATTTTAATTAAGTTAATTAAGCCATTTTTATTTGCCCATCATCAGGTAAAGAGGCAAGCGACCCAACATGCTCTTATTGTTTACCTTATGATGAACTCAAAATAAGTAAAAAAAAAGGTAAAAAATCCACATGCAACATTATCGTTGAAAGTGCAGCTGGTCTGAAAAGCAGCTTAAGAAGCAGTAACAATTGGCTTGATAAATGGTATTAAACTGAAAGTTGGTGGGTTTTTTTCTTGTATGATTTTTTTTTAACTTCAGGGTCCGGGCTTTAAATGGAATAGGCCGAACCACAAATTAACGACGAGGCAAACAACACAAGTTAAATTAGTAAAGAAACGAAACAAATATCTATTGTACCAGACGTTCTGAATAATAAGCGGACAATTTATTAGTTAAATAATAATAAATTCATTTTGATTCAAAAGTAGCCAAAAAGATCCATTTTCTAAAAGATAGTTTCTAAGGCAGATTTGTTTTTTTCTATCATGCCACTGGCTACCATCTTTGATAAGATGTTTATTACTAATTCAAGACAAAAAATGAAGCCTTGCCAGAGCGGCCAAAAATTGACGGCTGAGAAAAAAGTTCATTTTTCTCAAAAACCCTCCAAATGATTTTGATAAGTGGGTGTGGGAAAGATGCAGATTAATTCGTAGTTTAATCTGCATATTGAGCCAGCGACGAATTAGGAAGACCATTGTCGGTAAATCAAATGGGCAGCCAGCCTTGCAAACAGCGGCCGAATTTCTCCAAAAACCTTCCACATGATTTTATGGAGTAGGTATGGGCTACGCGATCTCTAAATATTAAAAAATTTTGGTTTAAAAACACCGTATATCGATAAATATTTGTACTGGTTCCGATACTGAGCTGGTTCCATTTCTTGCGCAGTCTAAATTATTTTTGAATTACTGCATTTAGACCTAATACAGATCATAAATTTTCTCCCAAACGCTTAATGCACTACGCGAGCTGTAAGTCGAGGAGATCGGGTGCAATTTGTGGGGCGGCATGGTAGGTGGTCCCACAAAATTGAAGATATCTCGAAAACGCTCCACATGATTTTGATCTAACTTTTACTGAAAAACAGCCAAAACCACGGCGAATACTCGGGTATATCGCGCATAGCCCCTCGCTGGAATTTGACATATTTTCAATTTAGTGGAAAGTCAATTTTCCAACACTTAAATTTGAATGTCCACAAAGCCTGAAGCCAACCCAAACCCAATTAAAACAATAGTTTACGCAATTCTTAACAATTCTGCATTTAAAGTTTTTGGATTAATCATTGCAATCAAGAGAAAATTGGAAAATAAAAGTTTACCTGGAGCTGGAGAAACATCGATGGTAGCATCGATGTTTTAGTCGAAGCTGAAAACATCGATGAGGTTTTCCCACAATCGATGCATCGGTCACACTATTTTCTTAATAAATTTACTTGGCGTCTTTAATAGCCTATTTCCACTATAGCAAATATGTACATATTTTCACATTTTATCACATATCAAAAAATATGTTAAATTTTTTCCATATTAAAAAAATATACATATTTAATATATGTGTCCATTCGCCACGAGTGATGACAGTTTTGTAAATCAAATTCTAGATTATTCGTTATTCATGACACAAAAAATCAACCCTGATGTTATCGATGTCACAAAACAAGATAGCGTCGACTTTTTAGCGTCGAATTGGAACGGTGGAGTGTGGAACAAAAAATAATTTTTTAATTTTATCGGGAACTGATCTTTTTAAGACAAATTAAATTGCAAATTGTTAAGAAAAGAATAAACTATTGTATTAAATAAGGTTTCGGTGCAGTTGATTATGGCAGGTACTTCAAATATCAAGTCAAAAAATTTGTAACCCGACATTTGGATGAATATCTCGTTTTCCAGATGTTGTGCCGCAATGCACGGTATACCAGCAAAAAGCTAACATATTCAAGAATATTTGAAAAAAAAAAAAATTAAGAAAATCTTCCCCACAGTTTTTGAGAAAATTTCTTTACAGTGGACCAACCTCAAAATTTCTTCATACAAATTTTGACAAAAAAAATGCGATGACATACTTTGCTCAATATCTCAATTTTCAGATGTTGTGCCGCAATGCACGGTATATCAGCGTAAAGCTGACATATTCAGGAGTATTTTAAGTCTTTGAGAAAATTTACAAAAATCTTATCTGCTCTACAAGTTGCATTCGACTTGGGTCGAATAATTATTTCCTCAGGGAAACTTAAAAATTAATTTTCAGGAAAACTTTGGGGAGAAAATGTCTGTTAAAATGAGAGAAAATGGCTTGAATTTTTCCATATCAGGGGACATATTGTACATATGAGCACAACATCAGGGAGAGATAGCAACGAATTTTTTTGGCTTGGTCACACTCAACTCAGTTAACATGGGTGGCCTCATCAGTATTGGCATCTCGGTCAAGGCTTGTTTACTGATAAGAAATTTTCTGAAAAACTGTGGGAAGGGTTTTCATTATTTCTTTTTTAAAATACTCATGAATATGTCAGCTTTACGCTGAATGCACGTACCGTGCATTGCGGCACAACATCTGAAAATGGAGATATTGAGCAAAGAATGTCATCGAATTTTTTTGGTAAAAATTTGTATGAAGAAATTTTGAGGTTGGTCCACCGTAAAGCAATTTTCTCAAAAACTGTGGGGAGGATTTTCTTAATTTTTTATGTCAGCTGTTTGCTGGTATACCGTGCATTGCGGCACAACATCTGGAAAACGAGATATTCATCCAAATGTCGGGTTACAAATTTTTGACCTGATATTTGAAGTACCTGCAATAATCAAATCCACCCAAACCTTATTTAATACAATAGTTTCTTCTTTTCTTAAAATTTTGCAATTTAATTTGTCTTAAAAAGTTCAGTAGTTCCAGAGAAAATTAAAAAATAAAAAATCATTTTTTGTTCCACACTCCACCGTTCCAGTTCGACGCTAAAAAGTCTAGTTTTTTATTTTAGCTCAGCCGAAAGGTATGCCAATGTACTTGAAGGTTTCCCGATATTTATATTTATTTCGGTCATCAGCGTCATCCTGAGTAAACATATGTACATGACAAAATTTCTACTAAGCATGTTTTAAAGGGTTTGCTCCCTTTAAAAATACCAAGGTATTTATTGTTTGTTTAATAGAGAAACCGTTGAGGTTTGTACTGCTCACATTCCATCGAGACAAGTGTTCTTTACTTTTAAAATATAATCAAATTGTAAATTTTTTTTGGAATTCTCAAGATTTAATTCGCAAATACGTATTGGCAATCGTCTTTTTGAGATTCCCAGTCCATCGAATTTGCCCATATGTACAAAATCTTTGTTGATTGCGTTTATTATAATCAATCCTAGACTTTGAGGCTGCTAAAAAGCACTTTGACAAAAATCAAAATAGGTCGCTAAAACTCATATACATTATTTCTATTTAATCTCAAGCAAGAAAGTGCTTTGGGAAGGTACATTGGCAGACTCTTAAAATTTGAAAAAAACATCGATGCAACATCGGTCATGCAATGCCATGAATAGCGAAAAGTTATGTATTGCTAGACAATATTGCATTTAAAGATGATTAATATTATTGATTAATATTATTATTAAGGTAAACATTTAAAATCAAAAATGCTTCAGTGTTCCTCTTTTCATAGTTCCAACTCGACGCTATTTCATCGACGCTATTTTATCGACGCTATTTCATCGACGCTATTTTGACGGACATGAGCCATATTTTCACTTGCTCATATTCGGGTTTTCCCGGCCATCCCAGCAGCGGTATAAAATCAAACGAATCCAGCGATATTCGCAATTCGGCGACAGCAGTTCCACATTATTTGACCCCGACCCATTACGGAGCAATGGACGTTGAACCAAAGGAGGATAAAATCCGTTCGGAGGCCACCTTCCACTATACCATAGAGAATGTGGGCCAATTAAAGATCAAGCGCTTGTCGCCACCCGTCTTTATGTGGATGTTCCCCTGGAAGATAATGGTCATACCCAATGGCCAGGCTCTGGGCATCTTTCTGCAGTGCAATGGAGAGAATGACTCATCCATCTGGTCATGCAGTGCCACGGTCGAGCTCCGGCTAAAGTGCCATAAACCAGACGCCTTACCTTTTAAGCGGTCCCCCTTCAAGCATTTGTTTTACTCCATGGAGAACTGCTATGGCTATAATAAGTTCATCACCTGGGATGCGCTGAAGAATCCGGAGAATGGCTATATATTAAACAACAGCATCACCTTGGAGGTGCATATTATAGCGGAACCACTAAACATCATCGTGCCGCTTCAAAAGCAGCTGGCCAACAGGAATTTCACATCGATTGATCCGGAATCCGGCCGCAACGGAGCCGTGCCCTTGGACGATGAACCAAAGGAGGATAAATCACGTTTGGAGGCCACCTTCCACTATACCATAGAGAATGTGGGTCAATTAAAGACCGAGCGTATGTCGCCACCCGTCTTTATGTGGATGTTCCCCTGGAAGATATGGGTCATACCCAATAATGACCAGACTCTGGGCTTCTATCTGCAGTGCAATGGAGAGGACGACTCGCCCACCTGGTCATGCAATGCCACTGCTGAGCTCCGGCTGAAGTGCCATAAACCTGGCGCCCTACCCTTTAAGCGGCCCCGCTTCAAGCATTTGTACTGCTCCAAGGAGAATGCCGCTGGCTATAGTAGTTTCATCACCTGGAAGGAGCTGCACGATCCGGAGAATTGCTATGTGTTGAACAACAGCATCACATTGGAGGTGCATGTTGTACCGGATGCACCATTTCACAGTGAGAACATCAACGTGCCGCCTCAAGAGCTGCTGGCCGACTGCAATTCTAAATCGGTTGACCCTGACTCGGAGTCCGAAGAAAGCCAAGGAGAATAAATACCGTCTTTGTCTGCGCTGTGAAGGGGATTTTAATGTGCATACCAGCTTTCTCAAAAGCCAGCACGGCTAACCCACTTTTTTAAGCTATCCGGGCTGAGCACGAACCGCCGAGCCTCAAATATGTATTAAAATTATAATTTTAAGTATTTTCCATAGGTAAATTCCCTAACGATAAACCGATACTAACAGTTTTAATTTTGCAACCGAATCCGTTACCCAAAACGAACAAAAAAATGTTACCTAACCGTAAACCCTTTAACTTTATTATCATAACCGTTTTAAGTTCCGAAACACAAAGACAAAGAATCTCTAGTGATTTTCGTATAAACGTTGGCATTTCAATTTGAAATTCGTTACCTTTAAGTTAAGTTAAGAAATTAAGAGCTGAATTATTTTTGAAAAAATTTTGTTTTCAGAAAGATGCTGATAAAACTGCTTTAAAGCACTATTAGGTTCGCCCAGTGGTCAAAATTCGACCATCCAATAAATTGACACTTAACCACAAATGGAAATCAGTTTGGTGTTAATTTATAGTACATTTAACGATGTGCGCTTTTTATTCTAAAATAATATGACAAAAAAGTCTTAAATTTTTAAATCAATGTCCATGAATCAAAACTAAGCTTAAACATTCTTGACTTAAGGGGGACCCTAGGCTTTTCAACATTTTTTCCGATTTCGTTTTTTAATGATACAGGGCGATTAAGCCCTACGGTGTCTATCGTCTCTACCTCAGTCCTTTACTAGACCACAAGAAAATGGTGAAATATCGATTTTTCATTTGCAAATTTCCGATATTTTGTCAAATAACAAATTTGTATGATTGCTGTTTAGACGATAAAGTTATTCTAAATAGATCTCCGGAAAACTGCTAACGAATAACACAACTTTTTTTTTGGTAGTCCCTCCTTTGAAGGCCGAGAACTTTTTAAAGAGCCCATGTATCAACATATTTTTAATTTTGTTTTTTTTCTTTTTAAATTGTGTAACCAAATACAACAAACAGAATTGAAAAATCTTTTGCCTTTTCTTTTCACAAAAATTTTTAAAAACAGCTCAAACTCGGCCGTCTGAACCCAAGGACCCCCTTAACATACTGATGTCCAAGATTGGTCATTCTTGTGCAATCAAGAACGCGACAGGTTCAAGAGTAAGATCGCTCACTCTTGTGTCAAAACAGCCATAGATTGAAAGAAAGGTTCCATATTTATTAATTAAAAATAGGAGAAAGTTAACTTCGGCTCGGCCGAAGTTTTGTATACCCTTGCAGTTTGTTTTTCTAAATAAGACTACTTTTCGGATCTTACTTTTCTATGGGAGCTATGCTATTTAGATGTACGATTTCCACCACACTTAGTGAATTCACAGAAAAGCTTAACAAACTGTTCATTACAAAATTTGGAGGCGATCCCAATTAAAACAAAAAAGTTTTTCTCACTAGAACTTCTTTCTCGACCCATCATTTATACTGCAGTTATATGCTAAAGTCATCCGATTTTAACAAAACTTTGTAGAGTTGTGTAAAGGTGCATAAAATAAATATATGACAACGTTAGGGACAACGTTAGGCACAAGAACTAATTTTTCGACCGATCGTTCCTATCATAGCTATATGCTATAGTCATCCGACTTTGATCATACTTTGTAGAATCCTGTGGGAGCATAAAAAACAAATACATGCCGATTTTGAGGACATTTCCATGGAAAACAAAAAAGTTTTTCTAAATAAGACTACGTTTCAAACTCTACTTTTCTCTGACAGCTATACTATATAGATGTCCGATTTCGACTAAATTTAAGAAATTCAAAATTTGGAGGCGATTCAATTAAAAACAACAAAAAAGTTTTTCTCACTAAAACTAGTTTTTCAACCGATGGTTCCTATGATAGCTATATGCTATAGTCATCCGATCCGGCCGGTTCCTATAAATGTGCAGCGTATTTGTACCAAAAGACTTCGTGCAAAGTTTGGTGAGGATTGCTTTAAAACTGACGGAGGAGATAGCATAGAAATAGACGGACAGGGCCAAATCAACTCGGCTCGTCATGCTGATCAAGAATATATATACTTTATGTGTTCGGAGATGCTTCCTTCTATGCATTAAAAAACATTCTATAATACCCTCTGCAAGGGTATAAATACGTCATATCTCCCACAGTTTTATAGATAGAATGTTCGTTCCTTCTGAACACATTTAGTAATCAGGATTATTTATCGATCCGCCAAAGGAATGGTAAAGATCGGATGAACGGTTGTCGAGTTATAAGGAAAACACAGGTACAGAGTATGTTAAAGTCGGGCTTGACCGATTTTCTTTCTTGTTAAGTATATCAAAATACTTATGCCACCGTCCATTTGGACAATTCGATTAATATTTTCTTTCCCAAGCAGCTGATTGTGGACTACTAATGTTTAATTGAAAACTTAATATTACACCAGTATTCGATAAAAATTTTTAAATTTTACGATTTTTTGTTAAAAAGATATAATGGTTTATGTAAGAAAGTGTTTTCGTCAAAATATTTATGCCGACTATTGCAATTTAAAGCACACTTTATCCACAATGGTGGTAGAAAAGCCTGTAGAGCTTTATAATTCGGCGTGGAAACTCTGGTGTTAAAAATCATTGCTAAATTTTCGATGAGTGCCAAATCCGTTGACGTTCTCAAGCACTGTTTCGATGACCCTGATATGGAGTACGAAGACGTATTGCGAAATGTGGTGACTAGATGGTTATCCCTTTTTCCAGCAATCGTGCGGATTATCAAAAAATGTCCAGGTTTAAGGCAATATTTCATCAATGGATGGAGAAGATGAAGTTGACAAAACGATTTGGAACTTTGTGAAAGATCAAGAGAATGAACTGAACGACGATCTTAACGGAAACTTAACGTTTCCAAAATGCTACTTCTTTCATCATTTTATGCACCACATTGTCTAAAGTATAAAAAAACTAAAAAAAAAAGAACAGTGATGAGTACACACACTCACAGTGAATTGAGAGACGGGTTGCAAACCAGAATGGATGACAAGTACTTTGGATCTAAAGTCAACCAAAAGCTACCTCATTTGACACAGCATCAACGATCGAAATTTGAGTGGAATTATTAGTTTACCATCGAGCTCTAACATATAAGGGAAAAATGGTACGATTTGGAAAACTCTCCATTTCAACACTTTTCAGAGACAAAATAGTAGAACGAAAACTATTTCTTCGAGCGGCTAAATCTTAATGTTGACGAAGACGCTGTTTACAACGAAATACTTACTTTGGCGAAGACTACCCCAAAATCAAACAAATTGAAAAGTCATAATTGATACCCATCAGCAATGCCTACGTGGAAAAAGTTTTTTCATTGATGAAGAAAGTTTGGACCGATTTGAGGAATCGAGTGAGTGTCCACAACTGGTGAAGGCAGAGCTTCTGACGGAAATAAATTTCCATATGAGTTGCGAAGAATTTGCTCTATTTTTGATTCGACCGGAACAAGAGCCACTTCTTCGAAAAGCGATGACGAATGAAAAATACAAGTGGTAACCCTAGCTCTTCGCATTAGAGACTCAAAATATGGGTGCACTACCAGTTTCGGCCAATCGATGATCTTACAGCGAAATACTCTTATTCCTGTGTTCCGCGACTACAGCACTGCACTAATAGCATATCTTTCTAGAGTTGAATCAGAATCCTAGACACTGTTAGGTTGTGTATCTGTTACCTTACCTCGGTATTTTAAAACTCGTATAACTTTTGCCTTAGCTTGGTCTAAATTTTTATAAAACCTGTCAAAAATTAAAGTCTTAGATACTTTAATCTTAAGAGAGTTGAAATACAAATGATTCGAGACTAGCTCGGATGGGTAGCTGTTATAAAACTAAGTTAAATGGTTATTAATCAAATTTCGAAGCCTGTATATCTCAAGAACCCCATCAAACCATTAGACTTTTTAATAATTTTATTGCTAGTTAAAATCATCTTTTTAGACAATCTAAGAACTTGTCCTCTTAGCCTTGCTACCCTTTCTCATCAAAGCCATTTTTATAAAAATTGAAAATAATATTGTAATTTCATAAATATGTAGAAAGTTTTACGACTGTACCTATGTAATGTATGTAAAATGGCTTGACACAGCCCGAAAGGGCCAGGGACCAACATTTTAACGGCGAGTCCGAACGGCAGTTTGAGAAGCTTTTGCATGGCTAATTACTACAAAGATGTTCCGAGGCGGGACTGAACCCACGGCCTCTTGCACAGCGGTCGCGCACACTAGCCGCTGAGCCACCCGGCCAGCTACATATGTGGAAAATAATCAGTCCTGTTCCCGTTTTGGATCAAATTATGCGGAATCGGAAACTCTTCCCTTTTTATCTCTTCCTTTTATCTTACAATTTCCATTTCTCTGCATTCAACTGTCTTGATGGCTGAAAGATTCAACCGAAATCTCTAACCCTTTCTTGAATATCGGATCTCTAACCAATTCCGATCGATCGAGTTCGGAAACGAAAACAGGCCTGAATGATTGTTAATTTCTAAAAATAATTTTAATTCAAGTCTATTTCTTATTTAAACCGCATAAAACTAGTTAAATTTTTGGTAATAACGATATAGAGACCTGTTCTACTGATTCCCGAGGATCTGACAATCTTTTTCCTTACACCCTGGTACCGAATATGCTGAAATTTCTACAAGTTCCGTATATATTTTGCTCTCACCTTGGAAAGAACGATTAATACCTTTCCAGTCCTTTACAAACTTACCCTACCTACCACGACAAAAAAAAATTGATCAAAATCTACCCAGCCACAAGGAACTCGGCATCAGTCATTCATTCAGACTCCCTGATCTCTGTAGATACTTGCGATCAAGAATGCACTCGTATACGCAAAATACTCAATACAGACCTAGAGTACAATTTGAATTAAATCATGTCAGGATTTCTTGCAATTCGAAATCTGTAAACGATTTCCGCATATCTTACCAAAGCAAATTAGAAATGGCAGAAGCTCTCAAACTATAATATAGCCAGGCAGGTATGGCCAACTGCAGCTATACTTTGTGACCCGTACAATGACTTCTGCTGAAGCTGCCGGTAAGTGGAAATAATCCGTCTCCCATTTCTTTTGTTTCTACCCTGCCTGAGTCTATCAGCCATGCTCCCATTTTCGCATTCGCAAAAGTTATACGATTTGAAACCGGATTTCTGAACCGGACTCTTCAAATCGCAAAACTTTTGCGAATGCGAGGTGAAGTCTCTCTTCTTAAGTCTCTTAGGGCCGGTTTTACATCTTACTGATAGCTGCTATGTAACAGATAAACTCACTATTTACTCTTCTATATGTTAGTTTAGGTGAGAGACAGTGCTATGTAGATGTTAAAGGATCAAGAAGTAAAGGAAATTTAACCTAAGCTAACACCTAGGGCTTTGCTGCCCTTGTTTATCAAGTCGATTTGGAATAGATTTTGGATAGGGATTTAGTCAAGTTTGTAATCGAGTCGGGACGGTTTCTTAAATGGGAACTGAACTGTTGCAGTCAAGTTTAGCATTTTTCTCGAGCATTTATAAGTATTAAAGATTGGATTGGATTCTTAGATTGAATTACCGACAGTCCAGCAATTGGCGAAAGATGAAAATTGAACTATTTTAACTGGTGGCATTTGGTTTAATTTGAATCAAAATAAGTAAGTTTTTCAATGATCTGGAAATGTTCATACATGTGTGGAATTGAAATGTTTTGAAATTTCTCAAAAGAAATATTCGGGGGTTACCGGTAATTGTGTGTGCTTGCATTACAGTTATGATATATGTAGGATATGGCATTGAATCGTTGGTTTGGGTTTACTTCTTTTGCTCTCTCCATGTCTGCCGTCGTCATCTGTTGGGTATGTTGGTAGTAGTCGTAGGGTGCAGGTGCCATTTCAAATCAGAGGTGTGTTTTCATGTTTGGGTTGTGGTATGTAAAGCTTTAACCGCTCTTGAAGAGCAATATGGCCACTTGGCCCAGGTAGAAGTAAATGAAGTGACGCGTCTCATGAGTCACATATGAGCCGAAATTGCGACCGACAATACAATGCCAGGTGGGATTGTATTTCTTATCGAACTCCTTCTTGATGTAGGCCGCAATGTCCTTCTCAATGTTGTACTTCTCCAGGGCCTGGGTGGCACAATCGACAGCATCCTGCTGCATCTCCTCGCTCATATCCGCATTCTTAATGACTGCCTTGCGATCCGACATAGCGCCGCTCTTTCAAAAATATTCCTGCTCGTTGGTTTAATGAAAGAATAAGCACGATTCGGGTATTTGAAGTATTTAATTGCTTACCTTTTTCCTAAGTTTTAAGTTTTCGCAGTGAAAGGGAAGGGGGTGGGGCCAGCCAGCACACGCCAATCTAGTGTATAAAGTTAAATTTTGCCGTCACAAAAGTTGTATTTTTTCTGGAAAACGATCCAAGACTAATTGTATTTGAGTGTTCATTCTTACCTACGCTGTCGTTTTTTTCTTTTTTTTTAAGTTTTTTGGAATTTTTCTTTTGTCGAATTTTAACCAAATGACTCGGTAAAATTTTGGTTTGGCAGTGACAGCACAACTTGGACTCGGCTTACAGTGTTGCCTATTAGATTTTATGAAAATGTTGGTAACACTGAACTAGCGATGTACAAACGAAGTATCGTTTGGGTTAGAGATGGGTGCGTGAGTGTCCTATTTATAAACTAAAATATTAGTTAATTACGCAAAAGTTTTTCGATTTGAAAGTTTTGAATTGAAACCGATTTTCCGACTAAATTGGCTCTCTAAATCGCAAAACTTTTACGAATGTGAAAATGGGAACATTGGCTCTATACCCTAAATTTAATACGTAAAAATATGGATTTTGTATAGGAGCTATATGTAAATGATGTCCGATTAGCTTGAAACTTGATAGAAATATGGAATCAAATAACAAAAAAAGTATGAAATCGCAATCTAAATTCATTTTTGTGGATTTCAGATGCATAAGATTACAAGCTCTATCCATTTTTTCAAGACAAAAGCGAGAAACTATTCCGTTTTGCCGGAATCTCCAATTCTGGCAATTTGAAATAAAAAATTCTGGACATTTTCTACCTTTTTAAGGATTGCAAAGTTTCTAATAAACTGAAATTAAAGCTAATTTTTAATTTAATTCTCCAAATTTTTTTTAGCTCTTTTGAAAGTGTAACAATAATCTGCATATATACTAAGAAAAATGCGAATTAAATATTTTCAATAGCATGTATCAAAATTCGATATGAAATCTTTATCATCACTTTAAACAGTCCACATCCGATCGATACGAATTTCTAAAATTTCTGAATTTCAAGAAACGACACAAAAATTCGGTTGCTTGAAAGATAAATGAAAATTTGAATCGGTTTTTGGAAAAAGAACCATTTAACAATTTTGATTCTTCATGCCTTTTTTGTGCATTTTTATGTCTCATTTACAGTTAATCCATTAGAGATATGGAGCTTTAGAAAAAGCTCCATATTCGGGTTCAGTGGGAAAAAGTGGTCTAGAATCAATCATTATTTTAGCATAGGAAGTCCAGTGCTAAGAATAAATCAATTTTGAAGTCTTTGTCAAAATACCTATGCCACCGTTCATATTATCAATTCGATTAATATATTGTACACCGAAGAAGCTGAATGTGGACTACTTAAGTTTTATTGCAAGCTTAATATTGCACCAGTATTCGATAAAAATTTCAAAGTTTTAGGTATTTTCTTTAAAAGATGGGTATTGGTTTATTTCAGAGATTAAAACCGAAACGATTTTCGGTATCTGTCGGGTTGTTTATCTCTGGCCATAGGTATATTTCGGCTGAGGTTATATTATGGGAAACGGACAGAGGTTGCCTGTTAAAAAAGCCTTCCAGCCAATATAAATGCCTTGACCGAAACCGAAATTTGTTTCGGTTTTAATCCCTGGTTTATTTATTTAATTTTTTATCATAATATTTATGCAGGCTTCTGAATATACATATCTCTCACTTACTTCATCAATGACATAACTCCAAAAAACACGATTTTTCAGTTAAGGGGAAACACCACTGTAGTTCGTCATTTTCGTGCGTTTTCCGCTAATATTTCCCCAACAAATCAATTTTTTGAAAGTTCTACAGTGCTGTTATAATACAAAAAATTCCCTATATCATGTTCTATATTAGTGGTATTCCTGAAAGTGATATGCTTTCGATTTTGATTTCGTGAAAGCAAATCAAAATCAGTTGTCGGAACGACCATGATTTCATTTTGATTTGCTTTCGCTTGCTGAACAATTGGCGGCAATTTAAACAAAGTCGCGAAACCAAAAGATTTTGAATGAAATTGTGAAAACCAGTTTTCAATGCTTCTTAAGTAAGTTTGTGGGCAGAATCTGTATTCTAGAGTGTTTGCAACTTTACAAAAGGTAATTCAATTAATTATGTATTTGATAAAGGTCAAGCGACTATTGACTTATGCCATTTGGCAGAACTTTAGAGGAAAAGGCAGGACAAAATTGTGGAAGAATTGAAGGAGAATAAGTAATCCCAAGCCTATTCCAAAAACTCTAGCACCAGTGACATCGTGCACTCTAGGCCGCAAACGAAATGCAAACGATAAATACTTCTTTTATTTAATTACTCAAATTTGAAATGCGAAAAAACTTTCAGCTTTTTTCACATTTAAGTATCAGCAGAATTTAAACAACCGCCAAGCGCGGGGTGCAATAAATCGGTCCCACTAAAATCAAATCAAATCCAAATCAGCCCCGAAGTTAATTTCGTTTACTTTTTCTGGGCACACTGCACAATTTGTATGGAGCAGTCGTGAGCAGCTGATGCACGAAATCCAAAGCAAATCAAAATCGAAAGCATATCACTTTCAGGAATACCACTATTGTCTAAAATTTTCATACTGCTATCTTTTATAAATAGTCTGAGAGTGAGATGAGAATATTTCAGTTCATTATTTTACAGGTTCATTTTCATGTCCCTGCAAAAACGACATATATCAGTTATGCTGCACACTATTTTCTGAAGATTCTTTATTTGTGTGCCACGCGCAACGTTCCAACACTTAAAGATATTTTAATTACGTGAAGCGTTCGTGACGTGAAAAAAAGTTCGCTAACGCGCGCATCTCTATTATCTGCTTAAGAGTCGGGTTGCTTACGAAATATCGATATTTTCTTCATTTTTTGGTATTTTTAATGATGCGTTAGCCCACTATAAAAAAAGCCGTTCTGCGAATTGAAGTTTTCATCAAGAAAACAAGTAAGGGAGCTGTAGTCGAGTGCCCCGACTACAAAATACCCTGTTCCCTTGACTTCTTGTGTTTTCATACACAGGTGTGTAGTTGTGAGGGGGTGTATTTAGTACGTAGGCGCCAACGTTGTAGGTGAATCGTGCATACTGTTGGTACGGGCCAGCAGTATCTTTTGAAGATTTACATTCCCCCATGGCGTATCCATGGGGAAAAAAATAAACACTCACACATACACTTTAACATACGCACACATGCATGCGGTAACTGACAATGCAAGGCCCCCCTCTCTCCGACAAGCAAAATTGATTCGTTTATAACTTCGGTGTTTTTTGTCCGATCTTAGTGATCTTTTCAGAATAGATAGATATTGGGCCTTACTTGATATATATAAAGTCTCGAAGGTCTAACTTAAAAATTGCGGAAATTGAGGAATTTTCCAAATCTGAAAAAAAGACTCGATTTGAATCTGGTATTCACCTACCTACATGCAAAAATTTGTGGCTCTATCTCTTATAGTCTTTGAGATCAACGCGTTCATTCGGACATGGCTAAATCGACTCGGCTGTTGATGCTAATCAGCTTCGGCCGAGCCGAAGTTAACTTCCCTCTATTTTATACCCTGTTCCCATTGAAAATGGGAGTATTGTCAGTTATCGCGCGCGTCCGCATGCGCGCATGCGTGTGTGTGTATGTGTGAGTGTCTGTGTATGAAAGGAAAACACACGAAATCAAGGGAACAGTGTATTTTGTAGTCGGGGCACTCGACGGAGCTGTGGCTAAGCCCTTTTTGTTTATTTCTCTTAAACAACCCGTTAAAAAATAGATAACTTTGTTATGTTCTCTGTTTGACCCCAAAACAAAGTTTATAATCCTGTTTCTGGGCAAAATTGGCCCAAAATACAGAATTACTATGTTTTTGTATTAACAGGATGAGGGTATTAACGTACCGCTGTTCCGATGCAACAATTCTTAACAAAATACAATTTCCTTATACTTCTATCATTTCCTTTATATTTGGAAGCCTTTAGAAATCTCAGCCCAACCTTGAAGTAAGATTTATGTTGTATTACCTGACAGCCATTTCATTACAGAACGGAACGGAAAACTCACCCAAAACGCTGGGCACGCCATCAAATCAGAATTGCATGACAAAAGGCGGAGGGAGCTCAGTGCCGGAATTTGCACTTAATATGAAATTCATTAATTCCTTTCAGTTTTTTTTGTTTGCTCTGTTAGTTTATCACAAATGCAAAATGCAAAAGGTTGTTAAATTCGATTAGACATGCAATGTGTGGCCGCAACGCAACTTAACTCTCGACTCGCCGGAAGGAAATTGAATTTTAATAACGGGCCATTGTGCTTGCCCTAATCAAGTAATGCAACCAATTTGGACGGATGGAGTGAGAGGATCTAACAAGCGAACAACATTGCGAACAAATTTTGCTTGTTTTTTAATGAAACGCTAATTTAGTGGCCACACGCTATTGTTATGGGCAGGGGCCATAATGCTCGTGCAGGGTTCATATTCATATAAATTTAGCTGATTCATTATGCACATACATACACACAATATCTGCCATTTGCGTCAGATTAAAGTCTGTTCCACTTTGTCACTGCTAACACAGTTTTTTTTTTGTTTTGCCCCATAGAAATTCCAGAAGCCACATAACAGTTGACTTGGCAAATTCGCACAAATCATCGAAGGACTACATACAACACAAGGACTGAGGATTTATACAAAAGCTGGAACAAAGGAAATAAAATAAAAGCGCATTAGTTGACACTTTTTGTTTGTGATTTGAAAAGAATGGCATAAAATACTTTGAAGATGGCAAGTACATAATGTGAAGGGAAGAGGAGGTATTCTAAGAGATGAGGGTTTGTGTGGCTCTGTTTTAATATATTTTACTATTTCTTTTAATTTAAGAAATAATCTCAAATATTTAGTTTTGAAATACAATTCTATATAGTACCATATTTTTAAATCTAAGATCGAATCCTTTGGGTAATTGCTTAGTTATTTTGTCATTGTAGCAAAATGGAGTGAGCCAGGCCCTTATTCTTCAAATCTCAACGAGACCTGTAGAACAAAAAATTTCGAAAAATATAATCAATTAAAAAATCAAATAATTTAAAGCGAAGTTAAGGTTTTGGGTAAAAGTTATTTCACCTATTTTGTAATTCTTTATTTTATCCTAATGTAAAATGGCTTGACACAGCCCCAGAGGGCCAAAGCCGAGCTTCTCTCAATCTCTTGGCTTGTGCGCTGATAATTTTCGTACAAGAGAAAGGGACCTATTGTTTAACCCACCTTTTGTATAGAGCTATATTATATAGTTGTCCGATTTAATTGAAACTTAGTAGAATTATGAAAAAACATCAAAAACCAATAAATACGAAGTTTGAAAACTTTTACATTGAAAACAAAAAATTTGTTCTCACTAAAACTAGTTTTTGACCGATCGTTCCTATGGGAGATAACCGAAATTCCGATATTATCAGCGTGCAGTAAAAAGAAGACTCTGTGCAAAAAGAAGACTCTGACAGACGGATAGGGCTTAACCAACTCAGCTCGTCACCCTGATTGAAGAATATATATTGTTTATGGGCCTAAGCCTATAAATATTGACTCGAGGTCCCGAGTTCGAGTCCCAGTCTGGGTAAGTAAAAAACGAGAAAGCAAAGCTAACTTCGTCAGTGCCGAAGTTTAAATACACATTAAACTTTTGTGACCAATGACCTTATATTTAAGCTATATGTCTTGTGTCATGGGCATATTAAAAAAAAAATAGGTGGAAAGTTTACTTCGGCTCGGCCGAAGTTTTGTATACCCTTGCAGCTTCCATTGAAATCAAAAGTTTTTCTAACTAAGACTACTTTTTGGACCTTACTTTTCTATGGGATCTATACTATATATATGTCTGATTTCAATCAAACTTAGTGAAATCATGGAAAAGCATAATACACTGTTAATTACGAAATTTGGAGGCGATCCGATTTAAAACAAAAAGTTATTCTCACTAGAACTTCTTTTTCTACCGATCATTCATACAGCAGCTATATGCTATAGTCATTCGATTTTGATAAAACTTTGTAGTAGGTGATGGCGGCTCTTTAGATCTTTTTACAGACAGAGTTTTATTGATTGAATTATTTTAAGTTTTTAAATCTTGGGTGTTCAGGACTCACAGTTAAGCTACGGAATTAAGATAGAATTGTTTTTCTTCTTCTTGTTTTCGAATTGATGGCGTACGAGTTGAGGAACCCTTTGCAGCATTGAGCAGCTTATCGGCCAAGCACTCGTACATGATATTGGTGTTCTTGAAGGTATCCCCATGTGCTCCAGTGCACAGCAGCCAGATGGCCTGGTTAACGCGACGCAAGGGCGACACATCCACCATGAATTATCTCGAGCGAGCGGTTGACAGTGCGAAAGGAACTTCAACAGGTGCAGGCTAAGACAAATATCTCGAAATGGCTTGATACTAAGTATTTTAACCGATTCTTTGAAAAAATTTTACAACACTTCAAAACATTACACTTTTCCACATTTACGACTGATTTTTTAAGCATACCCTATGGCATGTTAAATATCGTAATTTATTTCTCATGTGTTTTGTTGTGGCTTCGTAAACTTTTGGATTTACATTTTTACGCTTTGCCATTTTACTAGGGCTAGTAAATACCCTCAATATCTTTTAAACTATATGTCCGCAGTTTTGGAAAATACCATAATTTAGAGTATGCTTGGGGCAATAGATTGTATATTCTTAGAAGCTATATAATGGTGGTTAACACCTCGAAAATTATGCATATATTTTAGCAAATATTTTTTTTTATTATAAAAAAAATTTTTATTAAATTTTGAATTTAATAGATGCATCAAAATACTATTCAGCTAAATCAATGAAACCCCAATCCGATAAACACAAGCTGAGAAATCAATTTTAAAAAACGCTTTTTCATTTTTTCTAAAGGTAACAAAAATATTTTGTGTTTTCCAAAACCGCAAATTACGTTTTGGTGGGCAGGTTGAGATCTAATTTCGAAAAAAATTAGTTCAAATCAAAAATGGAGAGTCCGGAAACCGTTCGGGTTGGCAAACAATGACCCATATACAAGTAAAAGTATAAATTTGTTCTGCTCTAAGTGTCAAACACACGATGAAGGCACTGAAAAACTTCAATAGAAAGCCTCTGGATAGAACTTATTTTCAAGATTCCAATTGTTTCTCTGATCGAATTGAATAAACACGAAAAAAACAACAAACAATTGCAAATGCTATTCCTTGAAGTGCTAAAAAGTGGAATTCAAGTAGCAAGTTTTCAAATTTTTCCACATGCAATTGTTAGTCCTGCCCATTGCCTAGTTTTTTTTCTTGGCATACGAGTTGAAAGTTTTTGGGAGGCACAAAAGTTTGTTTTTTTCTGACATTTGCATTTGTCACATGCAACAGCAGGGGATAAAGGGGCACAAAAAAAGTTTTCAGCTTAAATTCCAGCATGCACTTGAGAAACACACAGCCCATTGGCATGTGACGAAGTCAAAATGTTTTTGCACTGAGCGAGAGAGAATCGAACAGTTTTTTCCTCAACATATCAATTTGAAAAGTTTGACTTAGTTTTTCTGTCAGCTTTTCGATTAAAGTTTCCTGTGTGCAGAAGATTAAAAACTTTACCTCAGAACGAGGAAAAATTAAATTCTGGAATTTTGTCAAATTAATTCATGCTTTATCTTCATCCCACTGCCAGCTATTTAATCATTTGACACATTAAACTAAAGCAACAGGCAGCAGCAGCCTGTGCAGCATCATGATAAAAGTCAAATAACTTTCAGCAATTTTTAATTAACCAAATACGCAAATTCATATGCAAAACGAAGCAGTACCAGACCCAGACCCACAGTCAAATGCAAATAGAGCAGGCGAAATTAATTTGCCCAGTGCAAATATGCAAAATGTGAAAATTCTCCCTGTATGTGCGTTGGTGTCATAAATTTTGCGAGAGGAAAACCCAAAAACCCAAAAACCATGGCAAGCAAATAACAAAAATTTTCGCTGACGTTTACAAGTCGTGGAGCAAAGTCAAGCTCTGAGCAAACACACTCACACATACGCACAGCCAACTGCATTGCAAGTCATCAACCAACCAAAACCCAAACTCCATTTTAGTTGTTGTATGAAGTTTCCAAGAAATTTCACCTGCTGCCTTCTGGCGTTGCAGCACATGCCCCAACCTACACTTGCTACATACCAACCATCCACATTTGTATGCAACTATATTTCGCAGTAATATGACCGGGGCTGGCTTAGTTGACGTCAAGTTGCAAGTTGCCTGGCTAGATGACTGCCAAATACTGCCACTTGCTGTCGTCAGTGGCAGCACGAGTTAGTTACCCACGGAGGGGAAGAGGTGCAGCCTGGCAAACAAGCTCATTTTGGACAATCTGAAGATACATACAAGCAGTTAACCCAGGGTGCATTTTGGGAGGTCAATATTTATGGTAGTTTATGAGTTACTGAAACGGAACATCGCGCAGTGAGTCAACGCTTGGACAATCTGTTGCAATGGGAGACTACAACTTCAAGGTTGTTAAGGAATTTGTCTACCTCGGAACGACGATAACCAACGACAACAACACCAGTCTGGAAATTCGAAGAAGAATTACTCTTGCAAACCGATGTTACTACGGGCTCAGTAAGGAGTTCAAGAGCAGATATCATACCAGTCCTGCTATACGGCGCAGAAGTATGGACAATGTCATCAACGGATGAGGCGGCAATTGGCGTGTTCGAGAGAAAAGTTCTTCGGAGGATTTATGGACCTCTAAACGTTGGCGACGAATTTCGCATCCGAATGATTCACGAACTGTACGAGCGCTATGGGGACACTAAGCCTGTCCAGCGCATAAAACAACAGCGGCTGCGCTGGATAGGACATGTTACCCGTATGGATGATAACGCTCCAGCAAAACGGGTGTACAGTCGGCATGCGAACGAGTTGGGAGGCAATCCCCCGCAGGGTCGACCGAAGCGGAGATGGCGCGACCAGGTGCAGGGAGATATTGCGAAGCTGGGAGTGTCCTCCTGGTGGAATGTCGCTCGGGACAGAGGCGAGTGGCGGGCATTAGTGGCAGCAGCCGAGACCGTAAAACGGTTGTGATGGCCAAAGAAGAAGAAGAAGAAAACGGAACAAGTAAAGAATTGTTCACTCAGTTATTTCTTTTAATTAAACATTATTTGCGATTCATTAATCGTAATCAGTAGTCTTGCATTATGTTGAATTGACGTGTTGAAATTGTTTTGTGTTAAATAGACGTGGAACCTTATATCTGGTTTAATTTGTTAACGTCTGAACATTAAATTTTCAATTCAATTTCCGCCCCTTAAAATAATGTTTGCTGGGTTACCTAACTTGAACCTCTTCCAGTTGCAGTTGCATGTGCCTGAGAGGGTGTGTGTGGTCCATGCTCATTATACATAAATTGTCGCTACGAAAATTTGCAGTGCTAAATTATGACAAAGTTAATGGCATTATAATGCCAAAAACGCTGCCTGTTCCAGTCCTCTGATCCTAGCGTGGAGCAAATTCCATTGCGGCATTAGCCAAGGGCAAATGGCTGTCAGTTCGACTACATGAAATGGAGCTTGTTTTGTAGTTGGGTACCAAATTTAAAGCTGTGTAAAATGTTCGATGTTGTCGATGAACTTGTTGTTGACTCTCGTTAGCTGACGATGTTCAACTAGTAGTTGTTGGTCTTTTCATTATTTTCATTTTTATCGCGCTTAAAGCCACAGGACATAACAACAACAATGGTGACTCCTGTCGTCTTCGTGCTTTGGCTTCGTCTCTTGTGTGTGTGGTTTACATCCTGCACATGCCGCATGCCGCTACCGCAAACTTGCGGCAAGCAGCGCTGTTCTCGCTTCCGGTTTCCGGCCGGGCCAAGCTAGTTGATGGCTGTTAACTTGTTTTGATTTTTTAATGGCTCGCATGACGACGGTAACAACAATCAGAACAGTAACAACATCGGCAACATTTAAGCCTGACTAACCCTTATCTTAAAGAGGACAATGAAATGGGAAAGGAATTGAATATGTCCGAGCTCATCCTCATCTCTCTATTCTTTGAAAAATATTTGATTTTTCAGTTAAGAAATGTTTTGCACTTCAATTTAAGTAAATGTCTCAAACCTAAATACTTAAGTAAACCTAAAAATGGTAAAGAACTCTTCCAACTCTGAAGGGCTTTACCTTTTAAGTTTAGTTAAAAGCTAAATCAAAAATCGCTCAACACTTTGAGGTTGTCCACAAAAATCTAAGTTTAAAGAGGAAATCGTTAAGAGACAAAAATAAAGAAATTTTCCGCAAAGAGCAAAAACCATTCTGCTTCATTTCTTTCAGTCTTTGCTGTAAGCAGTTTACACTCAAAATATGTATTGCTTTCTTTCTATGCAGGCTGGTGCTCCTCCCCAATTCCTTTCATTCATTCAACTTTTTGAATAATTAAGCTGACTCAAAAGCTACAAAGCCTTTACCAAAAATAAAAGGCAGACAAAATCCCCAACAACACGCATTTGCAACATAATCAACAAAAGTACTAATTGCATAGAAGACACGACTCTGACATTGATGTCTAACGCCCCAGCGAGACAGAGGGAGTTATCTGCTTCCAATTTCATTTCATTTGCGCTTCATGTGCAACGTTACAGTAACTGTTACCTTTCCGGCGCTAAGCTGTCTGCATGCGTAGGCGTACATACATATACATATATCCATCCATCCACCTACTCCCTTCCCAGACATCGCACAACTTCATTAACGCAGAGTAAACACACGCATGCAGTTTTCGAGTTGACGCTGGAAGCAAAGTGTTTGATGTTGTTGTTGTTGGTGTTGCCTTTGCTGCTGGCAGTTTAAAGTTACATTTTCCACATTTGGTTGGGCTGAGGGGGATGTGGGGTCTGCTCCAAAATGTACTATTTGCTTAGGTGAGTGTATTTGTGCGAGGAAGAGAGAGAGGGAGAGAGAGAGGGGTGCTAAGTAAAGCTTTAAAATATATAGAAGGAAGATTTAATTGTGCTTACTTTAACTTGTTTGGCTAATGGCACTGGAAAACATATTTTCAAGGAAAAACAAGAAAGTCGGTCAAGCCCGACTATAACATACTCTGTACCTGTGAAGTGCTGCCCATCACTGTTGCGACCGGTGCTGCCCATAATTTTTTGTTTTCCTTATAACTCGACAACCATTCATCCGATCTTTACCATTCTCTCGACAAATAACTTAATATGTCCAGAAGGAACGAACCTTCTATCTATAAAACTGTGAGAGATATGACGTTTTTTCGAATTTGCGGGGGCGGGAGAGGGCGTGGCAAAAATTGAAAATAAACTTAATCTGCCTGCAAGTATAAGAAGCATATGTCCCATACATGTCAAACCTTTATCTCTTACCATCTCTGAGATCTGTTTGTTCATACGGACAGACGGTCATGGCTAGATCGACTCGGTTGTTGATGCTTTTCAAGAATATTTATACTTTATAGGGTCGGAGGAGGAAATGATTCCTTCTGCCTGTTACATACTTTTGCACAAACTTAATATACTCTGTGTACTTCTGGTACAGAGTATACAAATTTAAAGAAATCTTGATGCATGCCCTTCAAAGAATGCTATGTTTGGGAATATATTGTACTAGATGGCCCGGCGAACAGTCAATAAATGTAGTCATATCTTTTAGCTAAACTTAATTCATGTCTTCGGTTGGCCCAGAACTGCAAAAGATTTCATTTTCTTAGTGGGAAAGATAGTTCAACATAATTGTTCATCCCACAAAACAGGGTAGCATTTCGTGCTAAAAGGATTTCCCATGGTTTAGTTCCTAATTAATTTGATGTTCAACTGAAATCTGTTAAATGTGGTATAAGTTTTATGATTCATGCTAATATTATTATTCAAATTAAAGCAGGGATGCAAACCCGTTCAAACCGAAACCCAACGGCTAATTCTAGCTGACAAACCGAACCTCAAACCGAACCGAACCGAAAAACACTAAGTTGGAGTAAAAGTAAGAAAAAACACTTTAGGTGAGCTTTTTGATATGGAAAAGCATTCTATGACATATTTGCTAGACCAAATAGAGTGGATTGAATCAAAAACCAAGCGTTTAAAAACCAGAACTAATACTTTATAATGTGTTCGAGCCCAATATATCCAAGTTAATGTTACATCAAATAGTATAGGACACCTAGATTTATGGTTCTTCGTACTTCCTTCGAACAGATTATACCTAAACTCTTTGAACAAATTATAGCCTGTCAGCTTCAACACTCATGTTTCCCATATATCTCACCTAACCAGCATGGATTTGTTAAAAATAGATCCATTACTACAAACTTACTGGAATTTACTTCTACAGTAATTCAGGGCTTTACTCAAGGCACGCAAACTGATGTTACTTTTACGGATTTTAGTAAGGCTTCCGACAGTGTTTCTCATTGTCTTTTGGTACTGAAATTGCGTATGTTGGGATTTCCGTTGGGTCTTCATAATTGGTTCTCAGTCTAGAACTCAGAAAGTTGCATTTAATTGTCCAGTATCTGTGACCTCCGGAGTTCCTCAGGGCAGCCATCTTGGACCTCTTCTCTTCGTACTATTTATTAACGACCTGCCTAACCTAATTATCCATTCTCGTCCACTTATGTTCGCAGATGACTTTAAGATATTCTTGAGCCATAACTCGCCCAATGATGCTGCTTTGCTTCAGGTTGATTTGAATTCCATATATCTGTGATGATCTAACAATTTGTTGCACTTAAACAGGGACAAGTGTAAGTCTATGACGTTTCATCGTGGAACCCCCTTTTGATTAAATACTTATTGAATTCTTATCAGCCTTGAACAGGTCAAATAATTTCCTGATCTAGGTATTACCCTTGATCACAAATTCGGCGGTGTTCCAGAAATCTCTAGAGATTTTCGTATAAACGGTTTCATTTCGAACTGCTTGCCTTTACATCTGAAGCGTCTCCAAAATGCCAGGCTACTAGATTAGATGACTAAAGTTGAGAGATTTGAAACTGACTGCTCAGCACCAAGTACATTTCAAGCGTACAGTTTTTTTTCCTATAATCTAGAAGGCCACGTTATTCTTGACACTTTACATATAAAGTCCTGATAGTTTAGTTCAAAATCCAATCGTTTATACGAAAATCTGTAGATATTTCTGGAACACACCCGAATAACTTTTGGCACTCACATTGCTAGATTTTATTAAACGCTGGTCTAAAGAGTTTAATGATCCCTACACGACTAAGCTGTTATATACATCCCTAGTGAGGCCTATCTTGGAATTTGGGCTGCGTATTTGGAACCCCTAATCATTAACCCTCTGTAAGCGCATTGAGTCCGTCCAGAAGCAAGCGTTTATTTCATAGGTAGCAGTCGATCTGAGATGACTGGCATTGCTTGGTGGATATCGCCAGACAGTAAAAACTGACTATTTAAAGTTGTCAAGTGCTTCCAGTGCGCCATTGTGCATTCGTCACAAATGATAATAATAAACGCTACAAAAACTGTGGCCATTGCGTAGTGTTTCGCCATGTTACATGTCGGTTGTGAAATTGTTTGAAGGTTAAACGGCAATGTATACGCTTAATTAGCAGTACGGCATCCAACTAACAATGGATCTTGCACGAAAAGTGGCCCAAAATCAATGAAATCGATCGAGACCTAAATTCATTTTAAAAATAGGGGAAATTTACTTCGGCCGAGACGAAGTTTTGTATACCTTATCAGTTTGTTTTTCTAAATAAGACTACTTTTCGGACCTTATTTTTCTATGGAAGCTATACTATATATTTATAAAAAGCATATGTCCCATACATGTCAAACCCATATCTCTATCTGCTATGGGGGCTAAAGCCCGTTTCTTAACCTTTGCAGCAACTTTTGTTGTGTTGCCTTGTGTAATATACGACTGTTGGCTTCTTTTGAATGCCTGCAAATTAACATGATTTGAATAATTAAATATAATTTGATGTGCTTTTGAGTTAAGGCATTGTCTACTCATCATTATCTTGCTCATTATCATTGCCGTATCCTTTGTTTTAAGGCAACAGACAGTGGGTCCATTAACAAAGCATAACGATGTGTCATGCGAGTCATAACGAGGCCGTCTCCTGCATTCACACACACACACACACAGCGACCGCAAATGTGGCACTTTTTGCTCGTCTCTTATTTTTAGCTGTTCCTTGTTGTTGTTATTCATATTTATGAGACGGGCCTGTCTAAGCGCCTAACGAACTGCCAAATTACGTTGGAATAACATTAAACATTTAAATTTTTGTTGGTTTCTTTTTGTTGTTGGTGCCCATCAAAAGCATAAACGCCAAAAAGTAGGCAACACGCACGATTTTCACCTAAATGGCATTAACAAAATGGTTTCTATTTTTGTATGGTGAGTGTGTGGGCCTCTAAGCATATAAATCATTTGGCAAATGGCCAAGTGGAGACAACAAGCATAATAAAAACATGCCTAAGAGATTTAAAAACATTTGCCAGTTTATCTGTAGACTAGAAAATATTGAGATAAATTCGAAAATAAATTATTGTTGTGGAGTTTGAATTATGCAAAAGTAAGTAAGAGAAAATGTGACACATTTTTCTTTGTTACAAAACAAAACAAAAGACATTAAGCCTCAAGGTCAAAGTGTGGTTTTTGTAATGCCAATTCATGATGTTTCTGTGAATAAACCATTAAGTCGAAAGGAATCTGATGTGAAAAACGAAAGCAAAATGATAAATTTTAATAACTACCAAAAAATGGATAGGAGCGCTGTGGAGCAAAAGTTACTAAAAGTACTCATACGTCACGTATACCTGACCAATATTTTTAAAGTTGTCATATTTTGAAAACAAAGTGTTAAACCTATAAAATTCTAAAGAACGTTCCGTATGGAGGTTCGAATCCTTAAGCTAAAGGTTCGGTTCACGGTTTCCGTTCGAACTTTGGTTACAAATATAGCGAATGGGGGAACGGAGTTGGTATACATAGCAAAAATTGTCAATTGGATTTTTTAAAAATTTCAAAAATTTCTTGTTAACCTTGACGTCTCTGCTTTTCTTAGCCTTACATGCATTTTAAAAACTATTTCTGAGCTAGTAAGCGATATTTTTTGTTTCAAATTTCTTTTTATAATTTTTCATAACTGGCTTATCGCACATAAAACAGCCTGTACACACCCTTGTCAAAATGATCTATGTGACCAATCAATTGCAAAGAAAAAATTGCAGACAGTAAACATATAAACATTGCAAATTTCCCCCCTTCCCGAAACAGAAACTGAAAAGGCAACCCACAAATGGTGGAAAATAAATGGGGAAACATTAAACAGATTTAGGCAAATTTGTTTTGGTGCGTGTGGCATCAATAACTTTTGGCAGCAGCATATTTGACTTGCCTCCCCCGCACAACCCCCACCACAACTTATGGCAAGGGTTTAAAAATGTTCACCCCTCTCTCTCTATCTGTTTCATGCAAATCGCCCCCCAAAAAGTATGCTACACTGGCTAATTTTGTGTTTCCTTTTCTTACTCACTTTTGAAAATCGATAAGCAACAGCGCACACTTTTGCATGAAAATCACGAAGTTGATGTCAAAAAATTTGACTTTATCGACTTTTTAGGCTACGGAAATTGTTGGCAACGCAATGGCGGCCACTCAAATATTACCACAATAGGTGGGCGAGACGAGGCGAGGCTCTTTTGTGCTGTTGCGGTAAAAACAATTTCCAAAGTTGTCAATAATAAAAAAACTGGTTGAATTTGTGAGTGGAGGGAGTGAGGGCGGAGGGAAATTGTTATGCTGGCACAAAATTTACTTTTGCCTGACTTGTCAAATGCAGAACCAGCACAAACGACAAACGCTGACGGATTGACATATTTCAAGTGCCTAGGAAATGACGAGCCAACATTTTGTATGCAATGAGGGTTTCCTTTTATTGTTTGACAATTTATTAAGTAGGAGCAGGTAAATCTTTAAAATGTTGTCCTTTTCTCCTTTATACCCTCAAGCTTTTATCCAGTTGATAAACTTTCCAACCTCAAGCCTGGGACAATATGACAGGACTCAATTGTAAAACTGAAAAATAACTTCATAACCGCATGTTAAATCTTTTGTACCCTTCCCTCTCTCTCACACTCCTTCTTCCACTCCTTTAGCCGGCCACATCCTGGAGAAAAGCAGGCGTAGAGGCAACACAATTGCACAATATTTCCGGGCCAAGGTAATAAATAAATTGCATACGTAATTAAAATCGACGACTGTGCCCAGAGAACTCCGACTCCACCAGGCAATTGTTATAGCAATTACAGCAACAACAAAAGTTTTCTGACTTGACTTGTGCTTCCCTTTAACATCAACTGCTTGTGTGTGTGTGTTTTTTTTTCTGCTGTTGGCAGCTCTTTTGTTTTTCCGTATACAAGTTGCATGTGAAAACATGGAAAATTGTTAATGGGGGTAATAGGGAAATGGGTTGGAAGGTAAGCAAAGTTAAGTTTCGCTCTGGCTCTTGTTTGTTTTTAATTTTATATCAGGAAACGTCTTTGGTCCGCCTTGCTTGTTGAGCAATTTGCATGACAAAAGTTCACGATACACTGAACTGAAGTGTCTTCGGGGGGGCAAAGGGAAAAAACAATAACAACAGCAACAACTCCTTCTCTGTCATTGTTTGCCGCAAGTCACGCAATTCGTGTGGAAACAAAACAATTCTAAATGCAAGGCTCCATTTCATTATTCACAACTTAACATAAAGACACAGATCATCTATCAATTTTGTTAAGAAAACTAATTATGTTATTGTTTATGTTAGCTATATATGTAGCACCCGATAAATTGCAGTCTTCACACAGATTTTTAAGTTTTTCTAAATAAAAATCTTAAATACTGCGTGGTTTTTGAATGATATCTAAATTCCTTCTAGACAAGAAGTAGTCTCAACCGACTCAAAAACAGTCAGAGAATGAATATTATGGAGCTGGCTTAAGCAAGAGAGAAAGAGGGTAATTGATAGCCATCCAGTCTAACTTCAACTTAAGTATTATGGCATTTTCTTATGATTCAGAAACTAATTATGTGCATTTCTTTAGACCAAGGCTGCAAACCTCTGAAATTATGCCTGAGTTTCGGTCCAGCCCAAAGTTCGGTTCGCAAATCGGTTCCTGCAATACCTGAGCCCAAGGTTTTGGTTCAAATCTTGGTTCGCTTGAGCAAAAAAGAATAGTTTGACTTTCGATTTATTAGTACGTTGATAATAAAATATACGTGTATACTTTCTTAATCATAATATTCACTACTTAAGTGATATTATCAAATCCATTCTTCTTCTTCTTATTTGGCCCGATATTTCAATCACAACCGTTTGACGGTCTCGGCCGCTGCGATTAATGCCCGCCACTCGCCTCTGTCTTGTGCGAGCTGGCACCAGTTGGTCAGTTTTAGCGCCTCAATGTCTTTCAGTACCGGTTTTTCCCAACTAAGTTTCGGTCGTCCTACACTTCTTCCTTTCCCTAATTCGTTCGCCTTCCGCCTGTACACTTTTTTTACTGGAGCTTCTTCATCCATACGAGTAACATGTTCAAGCCAGCGCAGCCGCTGTTGTTCGTGGTTCATACGGGTGCGGAACTCATCGCCTACTTTTACAGGTATTAATCCTCCGAAGGACTTTTCTCTCGAACACGCCGATCGCCTCCTCATCCACTGTTGTTAATGTCCATGCTTCTGCACCATATTGCAGGACTGGGATAATAAGCGACTTGTATAGCGCAATTTTCGTTTTTCGGAGAGGGCTCTGCTCTTGAACTCCTTACTAAGCCCGTAGTAACATCGGTTTGCAAGAGTTATTCTTCTTCGGATCTTCAAACTGATGTTGTTGTCGTTGGTAATCATCGTTCCGAGGTAGACAAAGTCTTTTAAAACCTTAAAGTTGTACTCTCCCATTGCAACAGATTGTCCAAGACGCGTAGGTTCACTGCGCCCTGAGACTAGGAACTTCGTCTTTTCCTCATTTACCGCTAAGCCCATGAGTTTTGACTGCTTCTCAATCTCTGAAAAAGCCTTGCTTACCGCCCGTTCGGATTTGCCGATAATGTCGGCATGTCTTTATAATGGTGCCCGATCGTAGCATTTGGGCACTGGCGCAGTATATACTCCATCATTATAAAAGATGGTGCCCGATAAGGTGTCACCCTGCCTAAAACCTCTTCTGGTATCGAATGGCTCGGAGAGTTTCTTTCCTGTTTTGACGGAGCTTCGTGTGCTTCTCAACGTCATCATGCAAAGTCGAACGTACTTTGCTGGTATACCAAAAGTAGACAGGGCTTCAAAGAACTTTGACCTTATCGGCGTGTCGAAAGCGGCTTTATAATCAACAAAAAGATGGTAGGTGTTGGTTTTCGTCTCATGGGTTTTCTCCAGTATTTGTCTTAATGTTTATGGTGGATTTACCAGGTCTAAAGCCACACTGATAAGGTTCGATCAGTTCGCTCATTCTCGGCTTTAGACGTTCACATAAGATACATGACAGAACCTTATATGCAATGGGTAGGAGACTGATCCCACGGTAATTGGCACAGATTACAGGGTCTCCTTTTTTAAGTATTGTGATAAGTATTGGGGTATTGCTTAGGAGTTGGTGCATGCACCTTACCAACTCCTCACCGCCAGCCATGAACAGTTCAGCGGGCAGCTTATCAGCTTCAGCTGATTTGTTATTTTAGCCTTTTTTATGGCTAACCAAACTTCGGTGGGTCTATTTCTATATCATCGATTGGTGTTTCCACTACTTCTCCAGATGCGTCATTGTGTTCGTCATCGCCTTCCAGCAGGTTGGAGAAATAGTTTCTCCATTTGTCTAGTGCCATTTGTGAGGCACCGTGCTTAAAACCTTCGGCTAGTCGCCGAACTTTTTGATAGAATTTTCGAGTCATATTCATGCCGAACAGCCTTTTACGTCCTTACGCATACGCCTTTCCTGCTCATTCTTTTTCCTTCTGTAAAGGCGCTTCTCCTCTCTCCTTTTCTTCCGATATCGCTCCTTGACAGCTCGCGTTGCTCCCGACTGTAGAGTTCTCCTGTAGGCAGCGTCTTTCTCTGCAGTAGCGCGGCGGCACTCATCATCGTACCTGTTTTTGGGAGTGCTCGGCATATCCGAGAATCTCCTTTGCAGCCGTACTCATGGAGTGTGAAATATGTTTCCACTGTTCACTTATACCTGAAGGGTAAGGTGAAATTTCCTTGAGCAAATGGGTGAGTTTTGCTGTGTAGGTTTCGCAGGTCCGTTGTGATTGCAGCTTCTCGACGTTCAGTTTTCGAAGTGTACTAGTGCGAGCGGCATGTGCCACACTGAGCCGCGTGCGTACTTTGGCTGCAACAAGGTAGTGATCCGAGTCTATATTGGCTCCTCGGAAAGCACGTACGTCTAGCACACTCGATGAATGCCTTCCGTCTAACACAACGTGATCAATCTGGTTTTCCGTGTTCTGATGAGGGGGCTTCCTGGTTGCCATATGGTTGTCGCGGTGTCTAAATCTTGTGCTACTAACGACCATATTCCTGCCCGCAGCAAAATCTCTTAGCCTCTCTCCATAATCGTGCAGGCTAAATCGGCCGATTTTCTGACTAAAAACGGCTTCTCTTCCGATTTTTGCGTTAAAATCGCTTGGCACGATCTTAATGTCGTGATCAGGGCAGCGCTGGTATGTATGTACGTTCCAGGCGCTCGTAGAATTCGTCTTTCGTCGCGGCGTCCTTGTCTTCTGTTGGGGCGTGAGCACAGGTAATTCTAATATTAAAACTGGTGTGAAGCTGATGACAGAGCAAAGTCTTCCTCTGCAAAGCTGCAAAGCCGCATTGGTTGATGATGTTTTTGCACATGCCTCACATAATATAGTCTAAATGCGGCCAATCGATCGGCACCAAACATGAAATAAACTGTTCACCGAACTCGCCTCTCTGTGTGGCATGTGGCACCGTCTTCTTGAAACCACATGTCACCCAATTCCAGCACTTCCATTTTGGGCAAAAAAAAAAGTTTCTAATCGTCGCTCTCCATTGACAGAAACGCTCCTGCCTTCGTCATCTGTACAAAAGTACGGTCCTATGATGCCACCGGCCCATAATCCACATCAAACAGTGCATTTTTCGGGATGCATTGGCAGTTCATGCAACGCTTCTGACTGCTCTTCACACCAAATACGGCAAATACGTATCCAATTAACCAAAAATGTGATTTGACGCTGATAAACAATTGGATCTTCTTCCAACATTGCCAGAGCCCATTCATCAAAAGTTAGCCGTTGTGGTAGGTCGTGTGGCTTGAATTCTTGCACCAGCTGTATTTTAAAAGGTTTTATACCCAAATCCTTCCGCAATATTTTCCACGTTGTGGAGTAACAGATTCCCAATTGCTGCAAACGGCGCCGAATCAATAATTCACGGTCATTAACAACACTGGCAAATATAGCTGCGATACTTTCCTCTGTCCGCACTCTACGTATGCGTGAAGGTGGTTTTATGGCAAGAAATGTAAATTTGGTACGAAATTTAGTCACAATATTCCAAATAGCCGCCTCAGAATGTCGACCAGGAAATGGAAAAGTACACGAGCATGAATTTTGGTAATAAAGTTCAATAGTCTGCAAGCATTGTTCGTTTGTAAGTCGATTCATGGTTAAATTATAGACCAAACTGAATATGTTTGACAGTAGCATGTGACACGAAAACAGCTGAGCTGCCAAATAGAAAGTTGCTAAAAAAAACACCGCCTAAAACTGAAATAGAATCGACTGTTTACCTCGCCATTTTCTTTAATTTTAATTTAACTGCAAATAACCCAGCAATTAGCTTGAAACAGGCTGAAAACGTTATGCACACTCGCAATTTTTCTCGTCTGTCACCTGGCTTCAATGCCCCAGAGGCCGCCGGGCGTGGACCACCACCACAACTACCAAACGGTGCAACAATGCAGGCAGCCGAGTGGGAGCTCAACAACCGTGTGCTGGAGGCCCCCATTGTGCCCTTTTGAGCGGCTCCATTGTTGGCCTTTTTTTTATAAAGTATGTATATACTTATGTAGGTACGTGGTGTGTGTGTGTGTGCCATTGTTGGTAGCAATGACGATGCCAACTCCGACTTGTTGCCGTGACGTTGGCACTTGTCATCATCATCGTCCATTCGCCACTTGCCTTGTAATGAGTTTGCCATTTTATTTTATTTATTTGCCAGGACGCTTTGTTTCAGGCAAAAGCCGGAAGGGGTGAAATGCATTTTAAATTAAAATTAAATAACTGGAGAATTTTTATTTAAATTTTTAGCTGTAAGATCAACACAATTGATTCCATTTCCTTGTTGACCCAGTTTATGATTTGCAGCAAAACTCGCGGCTATTTGTTTGGCCATTCAACTGAAAATGCATGCCCCCCGGGCAAAAACCAAACTACGAGTCCCCGCGGGGCTTGGGTATTGCAACCAAACAATGCACACGAAAGCCCGCAGAGCATAGACAGATAGACAGACAGACAAATATACAGTGAGATGGCCAGAGAGACAGTTGGACAGCTGGACAGTTGGTGGCAAAAGGCAGAAATCAAATTACAATTTCAATATGCGATGCGTACTAAATGTCTGCTGGTGTCAGTTTTGGCTTTCAATGTACGAGGAGAACATGGTACATTTTCAAGTTGATGTTTCGTGTTTGTGTGGGTGTGTGTGTGTGTGTGTGTGTACATTTTGATTTTGTGCCACACACGAAATGGATTTCTTGCCTGTCCGTTCAAAACATTTCTATGCGATAGCACTCTAAATCTAGAGATGGATAAGTGAATTTTGTTTAGACGGAGGCAAGTCACGATTGTAGCCAAACTCGAAAGGTCAGGTAAGAATAGAGGCCAGTTTTATTACCTTATATCTTCTAAAGAAGCCTTTGGCGCTTATATGTCAATCCTAATTTATGTTTAACTCAATTTAAATTGAGTCCGTATACGATAAATCGTTTATAAAAGAAACTGTTAAGTTTCTGACATGGAAACAAGTACAAATACTTGCAAGACGGTGTCGATGGCGATGTACGCAGAATGAAATGAAACTGGATAGGACATATACTGCTGAAAAATGAGAACAACATCGTCTCAAAGATCAAAGATGAGTGGTTGATGCCATAAGTCCTCTCACAAGGAACTCGAACTAGAAGAAAAAGACAACAACAACAAAAGGCGCAAGTGTTACTGCTTTCAGCAAAGCCGTTCCCGCGTATCGGACTCACGCATAACGAAATTGCAACAACAACTTTGTAAGTGTCTCTCTTATCTTCTATGCCTCTTGCAGAATTGAACACAATCACAAATTTTCATGCGTTTGTGTTTATATAACATTTATATAAGGTATCGCATTTTTTGCATCCAATCGGTAAATTGGCGATACATCACTAAGCAGACCCGAATTTCAGTCCCTTTATATTGAGAGTGTATGGAACAAATACTTGAGAATTACAAGTGGTGTAATCTATGCGATATGGCCGGGTGTGGCTCAGCGGCTAGTGTGCGCGACCGCTGTGCACGAGGCGTGGGCTCGATCCCGCCTCGGAACATCCAATGAAAAGTTTTTTCTTTGAATAAAATTTACACCCGGTCACACCTCTCTGCTGTTGGCGCCAGCTTAGTAGTAATTAGCCATGCAAAAGCTTCTTAAACTTTCTCTTGTGCGAAAAATTAGAAGCGCACAAGCTCACAGAGAGAAGCTCGGCTTTTGCCCTTTGGGCTGTGTCAAACCATTTTTACAAACTATGCGATATACCAATTCAGTATAAAAAGTATTTAGCAGTTTAGCAATAAGCGTGTGCGATAGTGCAACTGGTTGGGACAGCACTTCAATCGTGTTCAGTCCGAGGGTCTCGACAGTGTAAGTAAACAATTTATAAAACTGTATTTTTGATGTGAAAGATCTTTAAGTTCGGTACGGAGGATTTTAGTAGGGGTAAAATTTGTTTTCAGCGTCACGCGCCACGCTGGGTGGAAGGGGTGTGTACACACGCATAACACACGCCAACACACACACACGCATAATTTGCAACCGCTTGGAGACGGAGCTTGTTGAACGGGAAGGACTTTCTGATCGCCAATTGGGATCCAGAAGAAGCTGAGCACCAGAGGCACCAGGTGGCGCGGCGGACGCAAGAAGTACTGCCTTGTTACCGCGTTGGATGTCAAGAATGCCTTTAATACGGTTAGTTGGCACAGTCTTCTTGAAGCGTTGCAGCGGCTTCAAGTATCCGAGTACCTCATCAGGATCATAATCGACTACTTCAGGAACAGAGTACTTTTGTACTCTGGAGGTGTACCTGGAACGTCATGTACGACGCAGTGTTGCGCCTGCCGCTACCTGATGGCTGAACAATAGTGGGATTCGCTGATGACATTCCAGTCATCTCAGTCGCTAAACATGTGGAAGAAGTCGAAGCCAATACTAACGCAGCCATCCGCAGCCCACAAGACGGAAACGGTGCAGGAAAAAAGTGGAATCCGCCATCATTGAAGTTGGAAGCTGTTTGATAAGATCGAAACCTGCCATCAAGTACCTGGGCCTAATATTGGACCACAGGTTAAACTTCAAGCAACATCTTGAGTATGTCAGCGAGAAAGGAGCCCGGATCTAAACTGCATTAGCGGAAATGATGTCCAATATTGGCGGACCTTGTCAGCGAAGTAGGATGCTGATCGCAAACGTGGTGAAGTCAGTCATACTCTACGGAGCAGCGATATGGGCAGCTGCAATGGATGTACCCTCGTACAGCCGGAAGTGCTAGTCTGCATACCGCGGTCTAGCAGGCATGGCCCCGTTAAATTTACTCGCAAGAGAAGTCTGCAGAAGAGATGCGCCCCCCTGATCGCCGGGAAGAGACTCTCGCACACTGGGATAGAAGATGGAGAACTGCTACAAACAGTCAATGGACAAGACGGATAATACCGGACTTACGAGCGTGGGTTTGCAGGACGCACGGGCAAGCACTGACGGGACATGAATGCTTCAAGTCCTACTTATTTAGGTTTAAGCATGAGACGGATCCTTTTTGCACACACTGTGCAGGGATCTCAGAAGACGCTAAACATGTCCTTTTTGTCTGTCCTAGATTCGCTGCTGAACGGGAAGAGCTAAGGTTAGAGATTGGGAGACCATTCATAGTGAATGACTTAGCTCGCAAAACAATTGGTCTGCTTTTAGCAACTATGCAGCACAAATAATCATATCCTCGCGTCGCGCTGAGAGACAGCGCAGAATGACTTCAAATCCTAGATAGGAATCTAGTGGAGGCTTTCATGCCAGCTCCCCCTCGTGAAGTAATACTTCGCGGTGGTACCGCGAGAGGGAAACGGAGATTAGAGGTGGTTTTAGTGGGTGAGGCAGTCCCAAGTCCCACGCTATCCGGCTTTCAATGCTTTCCCCCTATACAAAAAAAAAAACAAACACAAAAGCAAAACACAAAAATAAACACAAAAATAAAGACAAACACAAGGTAAAAAACAAATTCAATAACAAAGACAGAAATAAAGTCAATAGCAAAGACAAACACAAACACAATAGTAAACACAATAACAAACACAAAAACAAACACAAAAACCAAGACAAAAACAAAGTCAATAGCTAAAACAAAACCAAAAACAAACACAATAATAAACACAAAAACAAAGACAATAAAAAAGACAAACACTAAAACAAAGACAAAAACAAAGACAGAGATTTAAAATTTATCATCGAGTACTTAGACCCGAATATTTAGAATCGAGTACTAAGTACCGAATTCTTAGTCTCTAATACTTAGTATCGAAAACTTAGAGTCGAGTACGGAGTATCGAGTACTTGGAATCGAATAATAAGTATAGAGTACTTATTATCGAGTACTAAGTATCGAATACTTAGAGTCGGGCACTGAGTATCGAGTGCTTGGTATTGAGTAATAAGTATCAAGAACTTAGAATCGAGTACTGAGTATCAAATACTGAGTATCGAGTACTTAATATCGAGCAATTAGTATCGAATACTTAGAATAGAGTACTGAGTTTCGAGAAGATAGTATCGAGTACTTAGCGTTGAGTATTCAATACTGAGTATCGAGTTCTTAATATAGAAGGCTTAATATCAAATATTTAGAATCGAGTACTATTATCGATTACTGAGTATCGAGTTTTGAATATGGAGCATAAAGTAACGCACAATCGCAAGAATGTGAAAGGTGGAGCATATCGTATACAACATGTTTCACATCAAGGCCCCGTGAGTGTTAGCCACACTCACACCTTTTTTTTATATATTTTTGTTATCGATTTTTAATTGCTCAGAAGTGACTTTTTCCTTTCTCCCAGAAGTAACGCTTTCTTATCGCATAGTGTCACATTTCTTCCCGTCGGGAGATGGGAATGGTTTAATAATGCGCTATTGCTAGAGCAAAGCGATACCTACTGGGAGAATCGCATTCTTATCTTCCGCCATAAAAGAATGTTTGCCTGGGATGAGTGAGCTTGACAGTCCCAGGCCACCAAACACAACATTAGGCAATAACCGGGTATCTCTTTCGTTGTCTTGTGGTTGTTTAGTGCCTGCGCGAGCATTAGTTGCTGTTGGGCACCCCTTACATAAAGCATTTGGCTTGCAAAAAGCATGCTAGTGCAGGTGAAAAGATTCATGATTAAAACTGTTAATAAGTCTTGAATTTGAGATTATTAATCTCTTTTCGAGGTATTTCCAGGTTGAAAGCTTTTTGAAAACAAAGCTTTTTAATATGTTTTTTTGGTTTTATATTAATATTTTTTAGTTTAGTTTCCAGAAAAGTGAGAGTGTGTGTTGGATAAATTTTGGAAAAGAAATGGTTAATCGTTCAATAATGTCTCAGGGTAACGTTTCAGCTCAGGAGATAAATGTGAAGATGACAATGAAGAAGGCCTTAAGTTTGAGTGCACCGTTTGAACTTAAAGCAGTGGCTATTTCTGCTAATAATACTTAGCTTGTAATAGTTTCTGTGTCAGTTTCTGTTTAGAAGATGGCAAAGAAAGGGTTTTATATTTTTTGATAACCATCACTCACGATCGCATCGCCAATCCCAAGTTGGGTTTGCGTTTTGTGTGCGTCTCTCTCTCTCTGGCACTTAATGGAATTTATCACATTTTAACTGTGTGACAGGAGTCAGTTGTTGTTGGTCCTGCTGTTCCTGCTGCTGCTCCTGTTCGACGCTGGTTTTGGCAGCCATGCATTTGAAATTTGTTATTCAATTCGAAATGCAAGCAAAAGTGTCACAGTTATTGATTTCCCAGCATAAATAATGCATTGGCAACAAGTGTCCTAACTTGTTTATTTATTGCATGATTTATTCAACGGATGTGCAATTGCAATTAAACAGGCTTTTCCGCCTCCTCTACCTCCTGCTTCCCTGAGCCGAGGAGATTAAGTGAAATGTAAAATTTGCCACAACCGATTATCAAATGAAAACGTGCAGGAAAAAACTTGAGAAAAGATCTTTTCATTTTCACATAATTTATTATGCGAGGCAAAAATCTGCTGCAGCAAATTTGTCACATGGGATAAATAATAAGAAGAAAACTTTTGGGCAAAAACTTTGTGCGCAAAAATTGCCAGAGGCCAGAGGAAGGAAGGAAGGAAGTGAGAGAACGGGAGTGCAGTGGGATTTGTGATAGAGCTGGGGAGCCCAGATTACTCATACGCCCCGTGCGAAGGCAACTGCCAAGAACAGCGACAAGCGAAAGGATTCTTTTAATAGTGTGGCCAGGCAAGCGTGAAATTAGAGCTAAGCAGGCGACAAAGATGCGTGAGAAATTTAGAAAAGAGAAAGAATTTCTAACTAAACTTTACATTCTGAAAAATGCATAAAAAATCGAAATTTCCTTAAGAAAGGCACTCATAAATCTCATTATTATAATTGAAATCTCTCTCTTCTTATTTCAAAAACTTTCCCACAACTTGCTTAACTCCTGCCACACTTTGATTGACTTGTTACATTTACAAAATCCCACCAACTGCGTTGATAGCAGATATTCCTTTGCACTTGCACACAAAAGTCACTTAAACTTTGCAATCATGATAAGACGTAATGTTAGATTTCCATTTCTTTACATATATTTCCTTTCCCCGCCCACTCCCCCACCATCCAAACCAGTTTTAAAGGTGCAAGTTGCCAAGTTCTTGGCTTGGGTTGCTGTGGGGAATCAAATAGTAACTAAACGCAGTGAGCACAAAGCGCTTTGTGGGCA
Source organism: Lordiphosa collinella (assembly GCA_018904265.1). Lineage (NCBI taxonomy): Eukaryota > Metazoa > Arthropoda > Insecta > Diptera > Drosophilidae > Lordiphosa > Lordiphosa collinella. The sequence goes on along the minus strand of JAEIFV010000005.1, from coordinate 551,026 downwards.
ATGGCAAATAACCTTAAGGTTAAGATTACAAGGTAATTTGATTCAATTCCACTGATAGGCGTGCCAAGGCAACAACAAACAGCTGGGGAAATGGAACCGGAGCTGGAGGCAACTGTCGAGCCAATTTCCCAGCTCAGCTCGTAGAGATGAGAATGTCAAGATAGCAATTGTTGCAGCTTTCTTCGTTTATTTTTTGTGTGTTGTTTATCAGTTTGTGTATAAATTTGCCTTTCTTTTGACATATTTAGTGGCATCGTTTTTTTTTTTTTTGGAAGGGAGGGAGGGAGACCAAGACAATTGTCTGTGCGATAAAGAAAAGCGGAAATGGGCTTCAGTTGTGAGTCCATTAAAAGCACATACATATAAACACATAAGTGACCGCAATTGTTAGAGATTTGCCTAAGGGGGAGTGTGGATCTGGAAATGGTTAGGTTTATTTTAATATAAATCAAGTTAAGATGATCCGAAGTTGGAAAAGGTAAATCACTTTCTGAAGTAAAGTTGTGTTTGTTAAGATTTGAAAAAAAAAATTATCCACTAAAATGTTTTAAGAAAATTGGATAATCAAAGCAAACTTAATTCAAAACATTGAACTTTAATATATCTAATATGCATCATTTGCTGTTCACAGATATTTGATTAGTGCATTTAAGTCCATGCTTTTGATGTTTTATTTATTCGAAACAGACATTCCCGGCAATCGTCGGAAGTTTTTGGGTTTTGGAAGTGTCTTTGAAAATTTTTTTCAAATTTAAAGTTTGTTACCCATTGTGTTGAAGTCAAAATGGCCAAAATTTAAGTCATGACACTAAGAGGCATCAGAGATAACTATAATATATCAAAAGATGCGACTCAGACCTGAACTGTTGTGAATGGGGGTTCACAGACAAGCCCCCATCCGTTTGAAACTTAAGAAATTTGTTACAGCGCTCTCAAAACTGGTTTCGCACGCTTGTAAAATCATTATTATAATATATATACATCCGCTTTTTGTGTCTGATGAAATTCTTATCGCCTTAGTCATAGAATCATTGAATTAATTATCTTATGTAATGCAGCGGCTTAAGCATTGCCGGCAAATATACGCTCATTGTTGTCGACTGCACGCCCCAGTCTAATTTCAGAGCCGGCAGTGAACGCTTGCTAAATCAGCGAGAGATTGATAAAAAAAAAACTAGAGTCAAGATTGAAAAGTAGAAACTCAACTGGATCTAGGTGTGTGGGGCCAAATTTAAAATAATAAACTTGTTTGGGCCGTTCGTTCGTTAAGGAAAAGTGCAGTCGAAATTGGAAACATTTTAAGTTCATCCCAGCACGCAGCTAAATTGAGTCCCAGTGATTTTTGGTTCGATTTCGCGGAAAAACCTTCTCCAAAAAGCGCCGCGCGATTGAAAGGTGACCGGCGTGCAGAGTCTTTACCAAAAATTCGTCATAATGCTAATTTTTTGAACTTACGGACGGTCGACTGTGGGGCAAGTCCAGAAAACGATTGTCTTTGCGACGGGTTTCTTTGGCTACGCTTTTGACTTTGCAAAGTCAGCAGCTTTGGTCTTTGCAAGACAGCAGGTGGGTTTTGATTGGTGGTCTAACAGTGACGGAACAGTGACCAAAACAGTGACAGAAACAGGGACCAATTCAGTGACCGCAGCAGCGACCGAAACAGTCACCAAACAGTGACAGAAATAGTGACTAAAACAGTGACCGAAACAGAAACACAAACAGTGATCCAAATTGTGACCGAAACAGTGAGTAAAACAGTGATCAAAACAGTGACCAAAATAGTGACTAAAACAGTGACGAAATCAGAGACCAAAACTTTGACCAAAACAGTGACAAAAACAGTGACCAAATCAGTGACCAATACAATGACCAAAAGCGTGACCAAAAGAGTGACCAAAACAGTGACCAAAACACTGACCAAACAGTGACCAAAACAGTGATCAAAACAGTGACTAAAACAGTGACTTATCAGTGACCAAAACCGTCACCAAAACAGTGACCAAAACAGTAACCAAAACTAAGACCAAACAGTGACCAAAACAGTCACCAAAACAGTGACTAAACAGTGACTTATCAGTGACCAAAACAGTGACTTATCAGTGACCAAAACAGTGATCAAACAGTGACCAAAACAGTGACCTAAACAGTATTCAAAACAGTGACTAAATGGAAAATTTAAAAAAATATATAGCACTATACTCAACATCGAATTTTGATGGGGCAAAACAAAACAAAATTACTTTATATTCTTTTGCAAGTATTGTAACTTCAAGTCACTCCTAGTAAAGAGCTTCGCTCGTGAGTGCTAAAACCAAACTAGAGTGGACCTCTTTTCCATTGTGAGTCCTTCAAAAATAATGGAAATTTCTTCTAAAAAAACATTGCGCCATCAAATTAAATGAATTGGAGACATGTATACATTTTGTGAATTTTTTTCTGTGATGAAATTTGAGAAATTTTCTGTTGAGATGGGGAGACATGAATAGTGCGAAAGTGAGCCAATTAAAGTTTTTGATTTTCCCATTTTAGTCCAGTCACATTAAAATTTCGATGGATGATATCCCAGCAAGCAAAGTATGGAGCGCTCCTTGTTATGTGTCTGAAAAGAGCCGAGCTTAAGAGGGTTTTTGTGGTAAACACATAAATTTGAGCGTTTTCCGAGCATATTCAGTGCACGGGCTCATAAAAAGCACTTATATCTTTGCATTTTCAGAGTTGAAGCAGACTGGTAATCGAAAATTTTGTTTTGATTGGATGTTTTGCTTCAAGTGCCAAGTAAAGTAACTTATTTGTGTCTTTTATGAGGTTTTATAAGCTTCATTGGGAGAGGTAAAGCACTTATAGAAAAGAGTCAGATTAGACACAGAAATCTTCCACATAAAGGGCGACCGTTTTCATAAAAAAAAAACGCTTTGTTCCGTCATAATGTGCACAAAAAAGAGTCCGGAAAGAGCGTTCTTATACACTTGCAGAGGGTGTTATAAAATTGTCCGGATGCTTTTAACGAATAGAAGGAAGCATTTCCGACCACATAAACGAGCTGAGTTGATTTAGCCCTGTCCGTCTGTTTCTATGCTATCTCCTCCGTCAGTTTTAAAGCTATCCTCACCAAACTTTGCACGAAGTCTTTAGGTACAAATACGCTGCACAAACTTCGTATTTCTTAGTCTACTATGCTTTTACATGATTCCACCAAATTTGGTCGAAATCGGACATGTATATGGTATAGCTGTCATAGAAAAGTAGTTTTAGTTAGAAAAACTTTTTTGTTTTCAAAGGAAATGTCCTCAAAATTTATTACCTAGAGCACTTAAAATTCATAGTGGTACAGTTGAAATTGAAACACTGCGAGTTTAGGCAGCCCTGGAAGTCAGCTGATCGTTTAACACAAGCTTCGACTTTGGTTGCCTTGCAAATAAGAGCACATTTCAAATCAGTATAAAATAAAAACTACATCGAATATTGAATTAAGTCAAAATGGAAAACAAAGTTGAAGGTGTGTATATTATAAGTGTTATTATGCATTTTTTGTTTAATGTGATTTGTCTTTGTTTATATGTGTTTTTGTAAAGTGATGTTTTCTGCAATCGTAACCGCAAACTTGACGTGTTTCGTGGAACAAAAGTAGGTTGGATTGACGTGGATTAAATAAACTATTAACACTATATCTTTTTTGCACCTTTTTGCCCCTTTTCTGAAAAATCGCTTTTAAAAATCGACAAAAGCATCAAATTAGCTGCAAGTCGAAAAAATCGTTTATATGGCAACTATGTGAAATAGTGTTTTAAACTGAACCAAATTTGGTGAGTCGTCTAGGAAGCTAAAAACACGTATACAAACCAAATTTTAGTTTAATTCCTTTAAAATCAAAAAAGTTGATGCAAGTCGGCCGGATCGGTTTAATGGCAGCTATTTAAACTAGTGCCGCAAATCGAGGCAAATTTGGAAAGTCGCCTTGGGCACCCAAAATATGAGTACAAACCAAAATTTAATTCAATTGCTTAAAACTCAACAAAGTTGGTGCAAATCGGCTGGATCGGTTATATGGCAGCTATATAAAACAATGATCTAAAACGATCAAGTCTTGGTAAGCTGTCTCGGGGGGCCAAAATATGAGTACAAACCAAAATTGGGTCACATACCTCAATAATTGGAGTTTCTGCCAAAATTTTTGGAATTTGGACCACTGTGCACTCCATAATTTGTGTGCGTATGTGCTTGTGTGTGTATGTGTGAGTGTGGATGTAGGAGCCTATGCCTCGAATGTCATTGCAATCGACGAGACAGTCGATTGCCTATGAATAAAGATTCAGTGTGTTCGTAGACTTCGAACAGAGCACACATAATATATTCTTTTCTATTTTTGATCTTTTTTTTATACTGATAATTTATAAGAAGCCGAAAATTCTCTAAAAGAGCAAAACTATTTATTTAATTTTGCTGTTTAAAATCTCATCCGATTTCTTTTACTTGAGGTAGAATACCATTAATTTATAGGCTTTTTCAAGCAGATAAATTGCAATTAGGACTACTACAAGGGACATTATAAAGAACCATTATGAAATATTACGATTCAAGTCGTAATGTGACTTTTCGCACGCTTTGGAAATCGAATTTCTATAAACCAATTTATCATATAATACGAGAAAAAGATTCCTGGCTAATATTGAGTTAAGGTAAAGAAGTACTACGACCAATCAATTGTCAACTTTCAAGAAAAGAATGCAGATTGATGACGGGTATTTTAAAAGATCAGCGGGCAATTGCAGACGACTTACAACATAACTCAAGGAATTTCATGGATTTTAATAAATTCATTTACCTAAGATAAGATTAAGATTTCGATTTGGCTAAAAAATTGGCTAGAAAGCAGAGATTAAGACCGAAACGAATTTCTGTTTCAGTTAACTGTTGCAAAGGAATGCTTGAAAAAAAGAATCTAATCTGACTCTTTTCGGATAAAAGTGCTTTCACCCTACCAATGAAGCATATATAAGCCTTGTACTTTACTTTTTTAGACACTTAAGCAAAACATGCAATCCAAAGAAAATTTTTGATTATTTGCCTACTTCAACTCTGAAAATGCTAAGACATAAGTGTTTTTTATGAGCCACTACCCAGCCAACTACCCAGCCACCACATATTAATTATGTGCGTTTTCTGACCCTTTTCTGATACTTTTTGTTGTGAAACATCTTTCATTTCGGTATGGATGATTTTAGTTGGAGTAAAAATTGATTTCAGAGTCACGCATCACGCGTCACGCAGAACTGAGGATTGAGAACTTAGAATCGAGTACTGAGTATCAAATACCGAGTATCGAGTACTTAGAATCGTGTACTGAGTATCGAATACGGAGTATCGAGTTCTTAGTATTGAGTGCTTAGTATCAAGTACTTAGTATCGAGTACTAAGTAATGAGTATTGACAATCGAGTACTTAGAATCGAGAACTGAGTATCGAATACTGAGTATCGAGTTCATGCTATCGAGTAATAAGTATCGAGTACTAAGTATCGAATACTAAGAATCGAGAACTAAGTATCGAATACTGAGAATCGAGTACTAAGTATCGAATACTTAGTATTGAGTACTAAGTACTGAGTATCGAATACTGATTATCGAGTTCGTAGTATCGAGTATTAAGTATCGAGTACTGAGTATCAAGAAGTTAGTAACTAAAACTTGGCTGCAAAAACTTAGTATCGAGTACTGAGTATCGAAAACTGAGTATCGAGTAACAAATATCGAGTACTTAGCATAGTGTACATAGAATCAAGTACTGATTAGCGAATACTGAGTCAAGATTTTCGAAATATTTAGAGATATTTGCTTTGCTATTACACTATCGTCAGAGAATCTCTTTAGAGTTATTTGACCTGCTTTAGTCTGCTTTAGCCTGCTTTAGCGTGCTCCGAACTTTGCTTGCTGGGTTACAAGATCATGTAAAGCACGTCATTGAATTTACTACTTAAGGGGTTCTCTACACGTTTCACAGGGATTTTCAACCCACCACGCGTAGCTTTCTCATTTCTACATGAGGCGTGTAGCTTTTCTAAACGCCACGTTTAGCCTTCCCATTTCTAAATGCGGCATGTAGCTGTTCCACATGCACATTTAGGATTTTCATTTCTAAATGCGCCACTTTTAGCACATAAAAAAAAAATTATACTTTCAACTATACTATTTACACAAGGGAAGTGGGAGGATGTGGGGTGTGGGGTGTGTGGGGATTTAAACCCCGGGGCCCAAACCCCCCCCCATTACTTGTCTCGGAAACTTACACACATTGCCGACACTTATAAAACACAAGGTGCTACAGTTCGTGTAGATTTTCTAAATGTAGCACTTATCATTTGAAATCTTACTGTTGTTTAGCAAACCTACACGGCCGGTGGAACAGTTTTCTGATGAAAAATATAACTTTTCTGTCTGATTTGAGCTACATTTCGTTAAGAGTTTCTACACGCGCGTGTGGTTCATAGAACGTTAATGTAGAAAACCTACATTCGTGGAATCAGAAAGCTCTTCACTGGTCATAACAAAAATTATTTTTTTTAAAAATTGCTTAAAAATCATATATATTTGGATGCATTGGTTTTTTTAGTCAATTTGTCGTGGCGTTTTTCCGCATGTTCAACGAGGGCGGCCAAAAAAACTGTTTACCCAAAAACGAAATGTTATCGACACTGCTGGCTTAATCCTGATCCTGAAATGTCTCGTAAATTAAGAAACAAGGAGGTTAAACCCTCTTATTATCTGAAAAATGAAATTGTATATACTGAAGATCACATTCCGGTGCGGAAGATTTATTTATTTGGTATACCAATGGAGGTAATGCGATTTATTTTGATTTCTGTTCCTGAAATAGGTCAAGATATATCCAATTGTCTTTATCTTCCAGTTGACACAAGACGCGTTACTTGATTACTTCACTCAAAACTATGGCCAAGTTGTGAGCATTGAAAGAATTGAAGATTCTGTCCCAGCTAATGAAGAAGCGGAATATCTGCCAACTTGGAACGCAAACGCACTGTTTGCCAATGCACGAGATGCAGCAAAGTAGGTTTCTTATTATTTGAAATTCTATTTCATTTAAACTTATTCATTTGCAGAGTCCTTCAAAGCAAGGAGCACAATGTCAGCAGTTATAAGTTTTATGTGCAGTTGCTTCAGCCAGTTGCCGATGAAGAGTCTAATGAATTGGAGTTTTCAACATTCCGAAACATTCTGCAACTCAACGACGATTGCCTGGCTTGTGTGTTCCACTTTCTACCGCTTGCTGATCAGATCCATCTGGCACGTACCTGCACACGCTTCCAAACCATTTATCGAACGATCTCCGCCAGACAGCACAAGTCAGTTAGTTACGAAACAACCAAAGATCTGACTTTGTGCGAAATGTGGGATTTTTGTCAACTGTCCGGTGATCATGTCCAAAGTTTAAGCTGTGAGGGTAGAAATGCTGATTTTATGCGTTGCTTCTATGATGGTCTGCATTTTCCCAATCTGAAAGAGTTGGATCTGTATGATAGAGAGTTAAAGGTACACAAATTACTACGAGCATTGCCGAGCAAGTTGAAGAAGTTAACGCTAATAACTCTGCCTAGAACCGACAGACTGGATTTAGCGCACCTTAAAGAACTTAAAATGATTCGAATTTCTGAATGGAATACGGAAAATCTTAGTCTGCCCACCTCTATCGAATCGTTGTCATTCCACAATTGGGGTACGTTTAGTTACCTACCAAATATTCTGAAGGACCACACACAGATTAAGAAGCTTCAAATTTTAAAATCTAGCAACGTTTTCGAAGAAATGTTCAGATCGCAGACTTTTGCTTCCGTTGAGGTACTTCAAATAATAGCCAGTGCCTTTTGCGGAGAAGATATAATTGCTCGGTTACCAAAACTTAAAAAATTAAGCCTGTTTTTTGTTAGCTCGTTTGATACTTCCGAGATTATGAAGCACTATGCTCAACAGTTAGATCATTTAGAGCTTGGGAGCATATTTGAACTCGCCAAAGAGCATATATTAGAGATTACAGGTATATTAGGACTCCATACTATTGTATTGCGGAATGCCATGATTATAGACGAAGAAGTCATATCAAAATTTGTCAAGCTCACTGAACTTAAGCGCTTCGGGTTGCTTAACAGCAGTATTACCGAGACTTTAGTATTACAACTGCTGATCAACTGCCCCAAGTTAAGCCAACTGAAAATGGCGGACTGCCCAAATGTTAGCGAAAGTCTGGTGCACAGCATCATCAGTCTGTTGAGAAAGGATATTCAAAGCGGGACAAATCAACGAGAGTTGCCAATTAAGCTACATTTGACGGGCTTTGGTTCCGAAACCATAAGTACACCTGATTCCGATGTTGTTGATGTATTCTTCAGAGACTCTGCTGCAATTAATGAATGGTTCGACGAGGAGTTCAAGGTTACGACTTGAAGCACTTATATTCCATTCTGGATATAACAAATAAGTTTACCAATTTGAATTACTTAGACTAATACCAGATACGTTTGAAATCATTTTCAAATTTCAAAATTGTATAATATTAAGTTGTCATAATGAAATAATAAAACATCCTTATATCTTTCGAAAGTCTATAATCTAAGCAAAATGATTGTATTCTGTTCACCCCAGGTAACGTAGACCCGGATGGGCCACTCGTCCAAGTGATTCTTTCCATGCAGCTAACCATAGCTCGGCTATGGGCCACCATAGCTGAGCTGCTGCAGGAGATAAGGGAGCTCCGATCCTCCAACGCACATTACCATACCAAATAATGGCGACCTTACAATGCCTCGGAACATGAAACATGGAAACATAATTCCTAATGCAAACGAGCTAAAAGTCTTCCTCGCCAATCACAACATAGACCGGAAACGTTTCTGCAAGCAGGGGCCTATTTGGAATGGACGCTGGAGGCCGGTCTTGTGCTATGGTTAAGCAGAAGCTGATCCATTACCACCTCCACTCAATCTCCGATAACTACATTTAGCTAGCAGCAACAAGAAATATAGTCGGTCAAGCCCGACTATAACATACTCTGTACCTGTGAAGTGCTGCCCATCACAGTTGCGACCGGTGCTGCCCATAATTGTTTGTTTTCCTTATAACTCGACTATCGTTCGTCCGATCTTTAAAATTTCTTCAGCGGATCGATAAAGAATCCCGAATACTAAATATGTTCAAAACGTTCGAACCTTCCATCTAAAAAATCTGTGGGAGATATGACGTTTTTTCGATATTGCGGGGGCGGGAGGGGGCGTGGCAAAAATTGAAAATAAACTTGATCTGCCTGCAAGTATAAGAAGCATAAGTCCCATACATGTCAAACCTCTATCTCTTACCATCTCTGAGATCTGTGCGTTCATACGGACAGACAGACGGACAGACGGACTTTTGCACAAACTTATTATACTCTATGTACCTTTGGTACAGAGTATAATAATGGTGTCCGCAACGTTTGGCGAAGTGCTTGTGGGAGCTGCATACCTGCCACCATCCCTACCATGGAGCCATTTGGGGTTCGAGGTGCTTCTTGCAACTTGGCCAAAAATTCATCATTGAAGGAGACTTGCAGCCTCCATTAAAAACAAAAAAGTTTTTCTAACTAAGACTACTTTTGGGAGCTTGCTTTTCTAATGGAGCTATACTATAAAGGTGGAATCATGGAATAGCATAACAAACTAACAATTACAAAATTTGGAGGCGATTCCATTTAAAACAAAAAACTTTTTCTCAGCTATATGCTATAGTCATCTGATACGGCCGGTTCCGACAAATGTGCAGCGTATATGTACTTAAAGACTTCGTGCTAAGTTTGGTGAAGATAGCTTTCAAACTGAGGGACAGACAGACGGACAGGGCTAAATCAATTCAGCTCGTCATGCTGATCAAGAATATATATACTTATTGTGGTCGGAGATGCTTCCTTCTATGCGTTACAAACATCCGGACTATTTTATAATACCTTCTGCAAGGGTATAATAACAAGGATAGCTTATCATAAATCTGATTACAAGCTCCGACATCAAACGACCATACAAAAACTGCACTGGCTGAAAAAAGAACAATCTTATAACAAGAGAACAAGTACAGGAAACTCATAAAATGTTACATATAATAGACACACCAACGGATAAGAGACTTAACTACAAAACGGACACTGAAAACTGTGCGCATCTTTACAGACATTTCTTAAAGAATCAATAATTCAGTACTGAACTCCACTTAAGGTTTTTTGTAAAAAAAAAATATTCTTCCTGTCTAATAACACGCCAACTTTTGCCATTCATTTGGAGACAGGACTTTCGGAATTACTTAAATACACGATGCAGATCGTTTTCAGAGGGGAGGTACCCTAAAATAGTAGCAACAGCATTGTAGGAGTTGAACTCGCAATTTTTTCGAAAATGGGAGGATCTTGCTGCGGAACACAGAGTGGATTTAGTCGTTTCCAATTGCTCCACGTGGAAGGATGGACATTCGAAACTGCTGGTGCTGGGTGCTATTCGCGCCAAAAAACATGAGACGTACGAGGTGTGTTCAAAAAGTATCGCGAATATTGAATTTTCGCGGGTTACGTATATTCGAACTCATGTCTCTCACTTATGCCGACAAGCTCGGCCATTTTGAATGTTCACTTAATTGTTGACAAAATGAACCAAAGTACCTGTATCAAATTTTGTGTGAAAAACGAAATTAAGTGCGCGGATGCATTCCGAATGTTGACTGTGGCATACGGAGAAGCTACCTTGGACCGAAGCAACGTTTATCGGTGGTACAAAATGATCTCAGAAGGCCGAGAAGATGTGAACGACGAAGAGCGTGCCGGACGCCCGAGCACTTCAACAACAAACGAAAAAATTAATGAAGTGGAGAAAATGGAATTGGCCAATCGTCGAATCACCGTTAGAGAAGTTGCTGAGGACCTAAACATATCGATTGGCTCGTGCCAATCGATTTTTATCAATGATTTGGGCATGAGACGGGTCGCCGCGAAATTCGAACCAAAATTGCTCAATTGCGACCAAAAACAGCATCGCATGAACATTGCTAATGAGATGTTAAACTCTGTCCGCGACGACCCAAATTTGCTCCAGAGGGTCATAACTGGTGACGAATCGTGGGTTTATGGTTATGTCGTGTATGGAAACCAAAGCTCAATCATCTCAATGGAAGCTGCCGCACGAACCAAGACCGAAAAAAAGCGCCAAGTTCGGTCGAATGTGAAAGTTTTGCTGACAGTTTTCTTCGATTGCAGGGGCGTGGTGCATCATGAGTTCTTGCCACAGGGAAGAACGGTCAATAAGAATACTACCTGCAAGTTATGCGCAATTTGCGCGAAGCAATCCGCCAGAAACGCCCGGATTTGTGGAAGAACAAAAATTGGCTTTTGCACCACGATAACGCCCCTGCTCACACATCGTTGCTTGTGCGCGACTGGCTTCCAAAACACGCCCATATTCCCGGGTCTGGCCCCTGATGACTTTTTCTTCTTCCGGGTAAACTATAACTTATTTTTTTACAGTCTGTATCTAAATATTTTTGAATTTCCTTTTCAAAAATGGATAATATTATAAAAATTGCGTCATTAGCAATGTACTTTAGCATTATACTTAAACCCATTTTAATTTTATAACTTAGAACTTTAGCATTCTTTAATAGCTTTTCTGTGATTTAAAATAAAGATCGTGTGACACTGCTGCCAGTCGATAACAGAAATGGTCCTAGAGTTTGGATAGTTCGAGCACCCGAGAATATAGAGGTGTCAACACGCCGCTTGAAAAAACTGTCCATTGGTCCTCAGACAAGGTCCAGATGACTCAAAAATTGAAAGCCAATGATCATCCGCCGTTTAGTCCATTTAGTCGAAGTTGACAAGCAGAACTGGAGGAACAGTAACACTTAATCATGGAGAAGCCTCTTGGGGCGGCTTTAGGTTTAAATTGGAATATTTACGCCATAAAAATATATCCTAATTAATAAAAAATACGTAAACTAATGACTTTGGCCTTGCCACACACACACACTTGACTTTCTGCCAGTTCAAAAGTTGAAAGAAATAAAATCATAAATTAATTTCTTCCTCTGGGGATTACAGCAAATCCCTCTGCCGCCTGGCTGTGGAATGCATTTACATGGCAATTATAAAATAAATATTCCAAGTGCTTGGCTTAACAGTTTTTTTCACCATTTAAGCACTGAAAATTCACTCTAGCCAAAACCGAAGAAGAGTTTCGACCAAAGCTGAGGCAACATGTGCGTCTAATGTGCGCACATTAGCAACACAAATGCAGTGTGGGAGGAGCTGGAGGAGCCAGTCGAGAAGCCTTCAAGCCAGGCAAAACGCCACTCAAGCAAACGAACGCACTTAATTTATGCAATTTGGTTAACAACGTTAAAATTGTAGACAAGCAACCGAGCGAGCACACTAGAATGATGTTACCAGAACTCTCTGCCCAGGGATGCCAGGCATAAATCAAAATGGAAACAATAACCGGGCGAGCGAGCGAGCGAGCAAGAGCTGAAGCACCAGCAGAAAGGAGTAATAAGGATAATGAAGCGGCATGGTCCATGTAAACGATGATGAGCCCGGTAATGATGATGGCATTTGAATGAGCAACATGTGTGGATGCCAACAGCTCCAAATTTGCCATCCTGGCACTGACATCGTAATTTCGAGCAAGAATATTTGCCATTTTCTCAATATTGGCTCATTATTCGGCCTGATTGTATATTAATTTGCTTATTAATTATTTTGGCTTCCTGTGCGAGTGACATGTGCAAAAGTTTTCCCAGCTTTTGCTATTTGGCAAATTAATTGGCCAAAGAAATTTGTAAGTTTAATTGGGCTGGCAGAGGGGGATAGGGATTTTTGGCTTAAATGCTGCTAGAAACTGTCGATCTTCGATATCGAAATACTTTCCTTCTCAATAAAGACACCAATTAAATGGAATGCCATCAGCTAACTACTTTTATTTAATATATAAGTTCATATAAGAAGGTAAATATTTTATCTTGCCTCACTCATCCATATCATAAAGCCTCTTCATTAGTTCCGGCACATATTCATCCCATTTGGCTTGGAAAACATTACCAGCCACTGGCACACCCATTTCATATTTCTCTGTGAATTTCTCCACATCAAAGTTGCTGTGTCCCTCTGCATTATTGAGTTCAATTTTCTTCTCCTCAAAGTTCAATTCATCCTTCTGTTGATAGACCAAAACCACATAACGCAATAGTCCACCATCTTTGGGTGCCAAAGGTCCAAAGTATTCGGCCATAGTTTGTCCGTTCATTACATCTTTGCCCGGCACATTGACCACCAACCAATGTAACCAGGAACGATACATGGGATTCTCACGACTGGGTGCATCGGGACTTAACATGACCACTGTATAGAAAGTTTCCGGTTCTGCATTCCATTCCAATTTCGGTTCCAACTTCAATTCAGTGGGTGTATAGGCTTTGCCGGCTTTGATGTCTATGGCATTGCCAAATCTTAACTAAAATGGCAAAACAGATTTGAAAACTACATATTACAAATGGATATACGCTTGATTAACCTTTAGCAACTCCTTGGGTGCTTCCTTCAAGACATCGGGTATCACGCTCATATCCTTCATTAAGCGTTCCACATTTGCCTCCTCCTCCTCCTCCTGCTGACTGCGTATCGCAATCACCAGAATACACAAAACGAAAGCGCATGCAAATTTCATGGCTCTCCTCTTTACTATTCGCTGGAATGGTCTAGCCCATCTATTTATACTCCCCACGGGTGCAAAATTAAATTATTCAGGTAATGGAGCGGCAGACAATTTTCTATAATTGGTTTTCTTTATAGAGTAAATATTTGCAAAATAATTTGTTGAATAGCTGAAGTAATTTAAATGTGAAATTGATATAAATTTTAGTGGGATAAGTAGGGGCAAAATTAGACACGAAGCTTATGCAGTTTAGCTGAGCTCAATTAGTTGGATATGGAAAGTCACGCAATTTACTTTGTTATGACCAATTGAAATGGGCTCTAACAATTTTTACAAATATTGAAACGAAGTAAGGGCCCTTCGAACTTTTTTTGCTCAGCTATCGCCGAACTCAGCATGGGACACTCAAATTGGGCTAAACTCAGGTTAGATTGATTATTGAAAAATCTGACCCTTATTGGTGGTAAATGACAATGCTAATTAAGTTGTATGGCTGGATGTTTTTTGATGAAATTTGTCGACTTGTAAAATGCTTTCCTTGCCTTGACTCAAGCCTGCAAGCCGGTCCTGAACCGAACCACAAAAAACCGTTTGGTTTTGGGTTTTTTTGGATCCCTTTGCTCGAACTTTTCAAATGTTCAGCCTTTTCATTATGGTTGAGATGTGCGATGCAGCGTCTATCCGCACATCCTGCAAGTTTATCATCCTTTTGACCAGGCCTCTCAGTGTAATGCAGCGATGTTCCTCCATAGCCCCCAGGGGCCGAGCGCAATCGGCTATTTTCACGCACACGAGCCGAGCGCATGCCGAAGTCGGGCATATGAGCGTAAGCAGCGCTCTCTTTGCTTGCATTCGATGCCCAGACGTTGAGCAGGGCAGCTCAAAGCTGGGCTGTGTCGCTTTGATATAGCACACCAATACACTCTCACTTTTTGGCCTCGCTCTTCTTGAACTTCGCTGGTGTAAAGGGCTCTCCTGCTAGTCTTCTTAGGACGCGCCTCTCCTCTCCAAACCTCTGACACTCGAACACCACGTGTTTTGCAGTATCGACGTGCTTAAATCGGTGTAGGTACTCCCTAATATATCCATGGTTTGTGAGCCACTGTGTCGGGTGATGGTTCACTTCTCCGTGGCTTTGATTAAGCCATCTTCCTGTATCCGACATGTGCCATCTCTCTTGCCATGCTCGGAGGCGCGGATATTCCTTTCCTTCGTGCCTTAATAGCGATAGCTTCCAGGTCGAGTGGCTTGTTTTATTCCGCCGCTGGAGGTCGACGTCTGAAGCCTTTGAGCCGAACGATAGGTGTCTCTGCCGCGTATCGTCGGAAACTCCGTTGCCTCCGCCAAATGGAGGGTTGTTTGTGGACTTAGCAACTGTTGCTAGAACCCGTCGTGTGGGACATCAACCTAGCCAGTGCAGCCGCCGTTTTCGCTGTTTTCTCGCCCGAGTATTGAAGGTGTTCTCGGAAGTTTAGCCTCCGATTATACTGCCAGGTACTTCAGGTTATCAGCTGAGCGCTTCCTTGCGTCGCCCATCACTATCTCTATGCTTTCCACTTTTTTCCGACTGCTTATGAGGATCACTTCCGTTTTTTGCTCTGCTAGCATTAAGCCTACTTGTCGGAGCCAGCTTTTGATAGACACAATTGAGTAGTTCATTTTTTGAGTCACTTCTTCCAGAGTCTTCCCAACGACCGTAACCGCTATGTCGTCTGCGAACCCGTGGATCGCCGTTCCCTGTGGCCCCCTGTGGAAAAATTTGCATAAATTTGTAAGGCGTCCTTGTGCTGAGCCACATTAACTATTTAACCTATTCAAAGCAAATTTGTTTCTACGCAGACTGAGTTCAATAACGATCACTAAAAAACAAAACCAAAGCTTGGTTCTGCTTCGTTAAATCTTAAATCCCAATTCTAAAACACACTTTTTTGATATTATCGCGCTTTTAGAAGTAAAATTTTTGAAAACTTGTATTTCACAATCTAAGAACCTAGATTCGAAACAAAGCCTTTGGTTCAATAAGAACATGAGCCGGTCCGCGTACCCAACGATATACTTTTCAAGGGACTCGAGCCCACACCCAAACCCGTTTTAACCAGAGAAGGGGAGACCACACCACCTTTTTGTCTAAGCAGAGCACTGCAGTAAGAGATTTTGAGATACAATTTAATGATAGTGTATACCATCAGCAAAATGTTTTTTCCATTTTTGTTGTTGTCTCAAATGCTAAATATCCCAGAAGACACCATTACCACATCAGTTCTTAACAAAACCTCGTTTCGATGAATAATACTGATTACTAAAAATGTTCAAAAGGAACGAACCCTCTACCTATAAAACTGCGTTCAATATTAAGCAGTCAAGCATCAAGATGACATATTGTGCTTGAATGCTCTGATAATTCAAGAGCCTTGAGAACGAAAAGACTGAAAACCAATTGAAGCTTAAGAATCAATTGGCGTGCTTTACTTTCCTTGTGCGTTTTGCATACGTAGTGTTAAAATTAAATACAATTTGGTGCGAAGCATTTGCGCAAAAGTTTTCCGCAAGTCTGGTTGGAAATTACAGCCTGCCACGCCCACAGGCAGTCCTAACTCTCGCCCACACACGCACACAGGAAATGCCATTTGGCAATTTCGCTGTTGTATCCTTTGGCAAACACACTCGCTCTCGCACACACACACTCACACACACACTTGATATATCCATTTCGCTTTTGGAGGATTCTTCGCGTGCCTTGTTAAGAGCTGCAAAAACAGCAACAACAACAACAATGAGAGTAACAAAAGCCCCGTTATTGTGTATTACATGCGTGTGAACCAAAAACTCAGCCAAAGAGCATTTCATCCAGCATCCCACATCCACACACACACACAACAATCACAAAATGGAATTGTTCATTTGCTCCAAAACTTTTGGCATTGGGTTTTTGTGTATGTTTATTTATTTAAGTGTTATTTCGTTTTATTTTTGCAAAATTGAGTTATAAACAAGTTTTTGAAAATTGTTTAAATGGAAAAAACAGATTGAATTTCCCTACTCGCACCCCCTAACCCGCGTGCAGCTGAGGAGGAGTCGCAGCCACTTGAGCTGATGTCAAGTGGAAAATCGTTTCGTTATTGTTATGCGGGCGGACTATGAATATGTTTTTTGATCAAGTTTGCAAATGCAAATGGAAAAGCGGAGAAAGAGGTCTCTTTTGAAAGCGAAAGTCTTAGTTGGATAACTTTTTTAATGTGAAAAAAAAACAGAGCTTATCCCAGCTTTCCAGTTGAATGAGAATTTGTTTTTATTGACTTCCCCATTTTGATTTAAGAGATGAGTTACTAAAGCAGTTTGATTCGTCAATTTTGTTGAAAATAGAAAAATGTTAATAAATTCCCATATTTTCTGACTCATTATAATCACTCGCTGCCATTTAATATTAAAAGTTCTCTTAGCACAAAAAAAAGCAAGCATAATTTCCCCCTTTTCAGAATTGCATTTAAGGGAAAACTCTTGCACTGATAAGGTTGCAGCTCAGCTTGGAAATTAGCCGAGTTGATATCTCTACCCCACACACCCACCACTCCACCTTGCCCATTGTTTTTGCCTTTCAGTTCGAGCCACTTGGTTGCCGCAATTTATGCATTTTCCATGGCATTAACGTTGAAAGGCGTCGCAAATGAAATGCCATTCAAAATGCTCCTCGGAGCTGCTTGTTTTGTCTGGTTAGTTGGGTTACCTGGTTAGCTGCCGGCTCGCTCTCATCCAAAAAGGTCACGCAAATTAGTCCAGCAACAACGATAAAGTTTCATGAATAGAAAACTGCAGACTGGATGCTGGTTGCTGGGCTCTTGTAATCCTTGGCAAAAACTTGTAAAACTTACCAGATAACCACCAAGCAGCCAGTAGTTGGAAACCAACTAAAAGTGATGTCCCACAAGGAGGGTTAAGAGAAATGAAATGTAATGAAGAATGGGGGAGTTGGAGAAAACAGTTTATTGACCCTAGTTGATAGCTATGTTATTGCACTGGGATATGCATGGAAACTCTAAAAAATTTGTGAAATTGACCTACCACAATCTTATTGGAAAAGTAAATTCAAATTCTGTGTCGTTTACTGTGATGAAACCAAATATATTGAATAAATATTTTTAGCTATAATTTAAAAAAAAAAGGCAAAAGCTTGTGAAGAATCACCATCATGAATTAAAAGTACAAGAGAAAACTAATTGTGTAAAGTTGGGCTTGTTAAGTACACAGAAAAAAAGAACAAAAAAAGATCCATTAATATCCTGGAAATGCTCCAACGGAGCTGAAAATCGTCCAAAGGTTATGATCATTTTGATCATCCTTTGGAGGATTTTCAGCTCCGTTGGATGAATAAAAGGATATTAAAGACATATCCAATCCAAATGGATACGAAAACATCAAATGGATATTTTTTAATATCCTTTTTATACCCTTGCAGAGGGTATTAAAAATTGTCTGGATGTTTGTAACGCTTTAAGGAAGCATCTCCGACCACATAAAGTATATATATTCTTGATCAGCATGACGAGCTGAGTTGATTTAGCCTCCTGCGTCCTCGCTGCGGTTCTGTATCTCCGTAGTTTTAAGCTATCCACAAGCTGCGTGTATAAGGCGCGGCGGTAGCGAGAACGATCGGTCGAAATGTTTTGAGAGAAAGACTTTTTTTTTTAATGGAAACGCCTCAAACTTCGATTTCTTAGTTACTATGCTTCCCATGATCCACCAAAATTGCTTGACGTGATTTATCAAATATTAATTTTGATATCTTATAATATAAATTATTGACTATCCTACCCCAGACCCTATTTTCAGAACTTGTTGATTTTTTGAAACTGGAGTATTAAATTCCATCCCTGTCCCTATTTGCATTCCTTAAGTGCTGATTGTCCAATAACAAAACTCAAAATTTTAATAATTGCAAATTTCGCAAATTTTTTGACCGTTTGATTTACACCTTCTGATCTCAATACCCAATCATACTCGTATTTCGAGTAAGTCCCTGAGCCTCAACTCACACCACTGTCTAAGTAAATGCTTGGGATGCGATGTGTTCTGCAAATTGCTGCCGTCGATTGCTCGCCTGTTTTGACGGTTAAGCAGCTCTTCGATTCGTTTGACGGCTTTGCTGTTCCATTCGCCTGAGCTACGCTTGCTTAGAAGTTTATTGACTTCTCATTACACTCATGCTACTGGATTTTTTTTTAATTTACGCGACAAATAAGACATTCGTTCTCCAGGCATATCTTGGAAAATCCCAAAAATTACTATAATTAAAATTTAAGAATGCTTAAAGCAGGGCTGCAAAATCCAAGAAATATTTTCGGAGTTTCGATTGGCGGGTTCGAACCGAAACTTACGTATTTAAGGTTCAGAAATGTGGGTTTCAAGGTTTTTGGTCGAATATTTCGGTTCGAGCCCTTGGTTCAGCCCATGTTTTACACAATATTAATAAGAAAAAACACAATAAATTGATTTAGTTATCACTTTGATATAATGTTTTCTTTAAATCGTATTCGACCTAAAAACTTCACAAATCGTATGAGAATTGACACATGAGAATACTCGAAATATAATTTACAGTGAGGTAATATTCTATTTCGTAGTCTGCATGTGATAAATACTACCAATGCAGCCTGGGACAGAAAGGAAAACTGACCGGCAGAAATTCGAAAATTCGTAGGTGTAGTCCAGGAGAATTGAGTGGCTTAAACAGTGGCCAATCAACCCCCGTGCTCGGAAGTGTAAAATTTAGAAGGTTTCATGAACGGTGCACGTTTTTTACACAAATCCACACGTTTCCATATAAATACGAATTTCCCCAGGCAAGTTTAAGTTCGTGCATACAGAACTGCTTGAAGTACGGTTTCAAAACAACCGCAAATAAACCACGAATTTCTTATTCTGATGGAAATGATCGAAATTGAGTTTACAAAGGTAATCACTGCCCATATTTTCATTTAGTTACATACCGGACACTGGGATTACACGTCGACAAGCCAAATCAAAATGGAAGTGGAAAATAAAACGACGGTAATACAGAGAGAAAAGCCTTCGCAGACATTAAAATGCGGTCGTCAATATTAAATTTAAATGCCGACCTTCTTCATAGATTCTACTCTATTTAGAAAGCTATTTCCAGCAAATTTTCGATCAACACAGAAAAGTTTGAAGATTATACAAAAACAAAGCAGCCAGCATATCAGTGGAAAAGTATCCTTGTAACCCCATGACACCAACAGTCCATAAAATATTAATTCCCGGACCTCAAATTATTGCCGCCTCTGCTCTTTCTGTAGGCTGCTTGGGGGGAAATGCATCTCAGGCTCAAAACAAGCTATAAAAGCAAGACAGAAAAATGCACGCTAGAAAAAATAGCCGACTAAATAACATGCACAACGTTTTTTACGGAGCTATAGACACTAGCGATCCGTTGATCTGAAGCTTATGCGTGATCCACAGAAAAAAAAACAAGAAGATAGTCGGTCAGAGCCAGCTATACCTTTGAAGTGCTTCAGATCACCGTTGCGACCGGTGCTGCCCATAATTGTTTGTTTTCCTTATAGCTCGAATATCGTTCATCCGATCTTTAAAATTCTGTTTTTTTAAATTCAGCGGATCGATAAAGAATCCCGAATACTAAATATGTCCAGAAGGTTCGAACCTTTTACCTTTAAAACTGTGGGAGATATGATATTCGATATAGCGGGGGCGGGAGGGGGCGTGGCCAAAACTGAAAATAAACTTGATCTGCCTGCATAATAAGAAACGTATTTTACATATATGTAAAACCTCTATCTCTTACCATCTCTGAGATCTGTTTGTTCATACGGACAGACGGAAAGACAGACGGACGGACAGTTTTGCACAAACATAATATACTCTGTACCTCTGGTACAGGGTATAAAAATAAGAAGAAACCGCTTTCGGAAGATGTTCTGGCACTTTTAGAAGTTCCAATTCTAACATCCAGTTGTAGAGAGCGCCAACAATTGAATGACGGGACCGAATCTGATAAATATGGATCTGATTTGGATGGATCTGACTTGGATGAATGTGATATTGGCAAATACTTGCAGTTGATGTTGATGTAGAATTCTTCGATTAAATATTAAAGGTTTTGACTTTAAAAATCTATTCACTCTTGTAACTCCGATTCTAGCTTTATGATATAGATACTTGATTTGAGTAAGAGATAATAGTGTAAAAATAGAAAACTTGATACAGATGCAGCTCTCAAAACAAAAAAGAGGGGACAGTTATCTTCGGCTAGGCTGAAGTTTTTTATACCCTTGCAGATTGTTTTTCTAAAAAAGGCTACTTTTCGGACCTTACTTTTCTATGGGATCTATACTATATAGATGTCTGATAGGAATCTAATAGGAATCTGATAGGATCTATACTATATAGATGTAGAAAAGCATAATACACTGTTAGTTACGAACTTTGGGGGCGATCCCATTTAAAACAACAAGTTTTTCTCACTAGAACTTCTTTTTCGACCGATCGTTCCTATGGGAGCTATATGCTACAGTCATCCAATTTTGATAAAACTTTGTAGAATTGTGTAAAAGTATATAAAATAAGTGTATGCCAATGATAAGGACGTTTGAATTAAAAACAAAAAAGGTTTTTCTTACTAGAACTAGTTTTTCGACCGATCGTTCCTATGTCAGCTATATGCTATAGTGATCCGATTTCGACCAAACTTAGTGAAATCATGGGAAAGGATAATAAACTTCGAAATACGTACTTTGGAGGCGTTTCCATTAAAAACAAAAAAGTTTTTCTCAATAGGACTAGTTTTTCGACCGATCGTTCCTATGACAGCTATATGCTTTAGTCATCCGATCAGGCCAGCTCTGACAAATGTGCAGCGTACTTGAACCAAAACACTTCGTGCAAAGTTTGGTGAGGATAGCTTTAAAACTGACGGAGGAGATAGCATAGAAACAGACAGTCGGACGGACGGACAAGGCTAAATGAACTCAGCTCGTCATGCTGATCAAGAATATATATGTACTTTAAGTGGTCGGAGATGCTTCCTTCGTTACAAATGCGTTACAAACATCGGGACAATTTTATAATACCCTTTGCAAGGGGTATAAAAATGTATGAGGTCTTGTTTTGATTGGGAAAATGTACTTTTTGAACTGTTTAAAGAGACTCAAATGCCTGTACGCTTTACATCCGCGACTATAATTACAATTACCATCAAATTAACACTAAAATAACTTTATAAAAAATAAAAACTGATTATGAATTTAGTTTTTCTTGATTCCCTTCCATTTCCTAGTTTTCAACTTAAAGATTTTCCAATAATTTTGTTATCTTTCCTCCAGTTCTGACACACACATTAATTTCACCACAATCTACTTTGGGGTTTCTTTAAACTTTTGCCTACTGCCACAGTTTTTCTATCCAAGCCCGCAAATGGCATTCAAATGCAAACCACAAGAGTCATATAAGGATACGAGAATACTATGTAGAAACCCAATGCGGCCATACATTGTGCCGCCCAGCCTCCCTACCATCCCAGCTATCCTTGTACAATTTTGCCACAATGAGGCAAATACGGAGCAGAAGAGCCAAGTGAAATGTCTGTTTTATTGCGGTTTATGAAGCAGTTCATAAATAAGCATAAGTATATACATTCATATGCGAGTGAGTGCATACTCCATACTGGGTTTTAGGTATGCAACGCAATTTGTGAAACATATTTCACATAAAATTGCATTTTCTGGCCATAAAAAGTTGAGCGAATACGCGAAAAAAATATCCAAAAAAAATAGTAAAAGTTTTCCATTTACACACCAATAAATAAGGGAAAATTTCTCATCAGACAAAACTTGGCCATTATCAGAGAAAGTTTTCTGAAGAAAATTTTACAAGAAATTTAACATTAATTTGTGCAATTTACTTGGCAACTGTGGAATGACCCAGGGCAAGTTGACAAAAACTCTAAAATTAATGAATATTCAATTTGAAGTGGAAGTTTTTATGGTTTCAAATTAAATAAACAATATAACAAGCATTTTGGGAGGGAATTCACGCGAAGTTAACTGTCAAAAATTTAATAAAAATGATTGAAATTTATGCAACTAAATATATTGTTCAATTTACTCTATTAAATTTACTTCCACAACTCCTCAAGCCTCATTCCAGCACTTTAACTGAAGTCCCTCCTCCCTCCAACAACCTGTCACTTCAGTAAAACTGCCCCATGGGCTGTACTGCATTTTATAACTCAATTAACAGACCGCCACAACCGCAAAAACTTTGCCACTCCCACCGCCCACTTTACCTCCTCTGCTGATACCATAAAAATATTAATGTTAATGTTAACTAATAAAAAGCCTGGGCAAAATTATGTGCAGCAGGCGAAGAACCGATTAACCCAATACCAAAGGAAGGAGAGCAAAAGTAAAAGAAAATTTTTAACGATAACAAATCGCTTACGGTTAACAAGCGGCATTAATTCTCATTTCCCAGCGGCATTTATGGGCCAATTAAAGTGGGTTGGAAGAACAACCAACAACTCGAAAGAATAACGAGAGCAATTAATAATTTTGACAATTTACACAACATTCCGCAAAACGGCAGTCAAAACACAATCCCTTTTCTCATAATTAGTTCACTTTTTAATTGCTTATTTATTGACGTTCTGCCGCTGACAGCATCAAGTTGTGTTTATTCGCTCAACTTGCGTTAAAATAAATCAATTATTTTAATTCACATTGACAACTCGCGTCATTTTCAGGCCAAAGCCCAATATTATTTTTGTGTGTGCTCCGCGTCAACTGCTCTTTTTTTTCGTTATGCCTGTGACATGGGTTAAGGGTGAAATGGGGGCAAGACAACAAAAAACCGCAAGTGGAAGAATGTCATGCATAAAATGTCAATAACAGATATGAATACAAAATGGAAAATTGAGTGAAGGGGAAAATATACGCCAGTTTGTTTTCCTTTCTTTTTTTTTAGCATTGTTTGTTTAAGGTAATATTTCTTTTTGGTGCGTTTACCCAACAATTTCTTTGAAGTAGAGAAAAAATAACTTAAACAAAATCTATGTCAAAGTTAGAACTTTTCGCCCATATAAGGTTGAGTTGCTGCTGCTATTTTCTTTATCAATTTCATATGTAATCATTGAAATTGTAGAGACATTTCGGCCCTTATCAATGAACCTAAGCTTCACTGCCAATATCTTGAGATGATGCAAAAGGTCACATAAAGCACATAATCACATTCCATTTCCATTGAATTCAATTGTATAATTCACTATCTTTTTAAAATTTCATTTCATATTTTCAGCTTTTTTTCAAAGTAAGAACACTTCCTGTACAATTCATACATGTTGACTGCTGTATGGCTGATAAGATTCTTATTGTGCAGAGCATTTGCTGTCGCTCTAGTCATAAGAATAACCTTGAAGTATTTATATTATGTACTGCTCCGGCTTTAGCTTTGCTGGCAGCATGAAGTCTGTATTATTTTATATTCTTATTGCTTAAGACTGCAGCTCCCATTCTAATTTCAAAGCTGGCAGTGCGCGCTTGTAAGATCAGCAAGAGACCGATAAAAAAGGTGAATAACGATGGAAAAATCTAGAATTCTGGAAACTAAACTGGGTCTAGATGGGTAGGGCCAAATCTAAAATAGTGAAGTGGTTGCTGATCGGCTTGTGGGGTCTTCGTACTAAATACAAGTCGTTCAGTACTTTTGTCATGCGATTCCGTAAATAAAAAT
The DNA here is from genome assembly GCA_018904265.1 of Lordiphosa collinella. Lineage (NCBI taxonomy): Eukaryota > Metazoa > Arthropoda > Insecta > Diptera > Drosophilidae > Lordiphosa > Lordiphosa collinella. The sequence goes on along the minus strand of JAEIFV010000005.1, from coordinate 526,542 downwards.
TACTTCGGCATTTGCCGCGTGGCTAGATAAGTTCTTGATTCAGCAGAATTAAATTGTTAACTGAGTCTACCAAATGCACAAAGTCCAAATTTATATACCCTTTCCGATCGTAAAATTTATATTAAACAAGAAAGTCGGTCAAGCCCGACTATAACATACACTGTACCTGTGAAGTGCTGGCCATCACCGTAGCGTCCGGTGCTGCCCATAATTGATTGTTTTCCATATAAATCGACAACTGTTCATCCGATCTTTATCATTCTTTTGGCGGATCGATAAATAATCCTGATTACTAAATATGTCCAGAAGAACGAACCTTCTATCTATAAAACTGTGGGAGATATGACTTTAATCCAATTTGAGGGGGGCGGTAGGGGGCGTGGCAAAAATTGAAAATAAACTTGATCTGCCTGCAAGAATAAGAAGCATATGTCCCATACATGTCAAACCTCTATCTTTTACCATCTCTGAGATCTGTTTGTTCATACGGAGAGACTGACAGACAGACAGACGGACATGGCTAGATCGACTCGGCTGTTGATGCTGATCAAGAATATATATACTTTATAGGGTCGGAGATGCTTCGTTCTCCTGTTACATACTTTTGCACAAACTTAATATACTCTGTGTACCTCTGGTACAGAGTGTAAAAATTGTTAAGGCTGCACAATTTTATGAGGATGACGGGAACAATTGTAGCTTGGATTGTAGAACAAGTAAATATGAGACTACAATGGTATACATAGCACATTTTCTATTGTTTTCTAATGGAAATGTAAATGAAGTAATAATCATTAAGGAATAATTTGGCAAAAATTATTCATTATTTCAAACTTTAGGAAATCTGTTCTTATAATCGAGCTGAGTTCGCTCTCATTCCGGAGTTTATTTTATTGTTAATGAACGGAGAAAGCAAACAAAGTTAAATAAAATAGAGTTGAAAACGATTGAATCAAAAAATTCGAGAAAAAATTTGGATAAAGAAATTCGCATTTGAATTAAGAATTTTCATTTTTACTGTTTTTTTGACATCGAACATTCTTGATCCGAGCATGCAATTTTAAATTTTTTCTCTGTGCGTAATATACCAATAAATTAAAATTTTTCGATTTAAAAAAATTTTTTAGTGTTTTTTAGTGTTTTTTTATTATTAAAAATAAATATAAATATACAAAATTTCTACATAGGAAATGAGTACCACCAACTCAGCATCAATGGGTTCGGCACCACCACCAGCCGCAACCAACAAAACTGTGCCTCCTAAGACGGGAGGGAACAGCACGGCACCTGTTGCAAAAAACGTGCAGCCCTCTGCTGGGACTTCTTCCAATGCGGCAGCAAAGGTCAATAGGATAGTTTGTAACAGGGCCGTGGTGTACACCAGACCCGATCCAGCAACCGCAAGGCATATCGTATCCTAAAACGTCTGGCTACCAACCCAATCGGGAAGGACCAGACGTCCAAGGAGGTCTATGCCGAAGTTCAGGATGACATATCCTGGGCTAAAGACCTAACTTCTCCTTGGAGATGGCTAAACCCACAGAGCCTTCCGTCGCCAATAAGGATCGGCCCATAAGGAATACCCAGACTGAAGAGTCATCTTCATCCAAAAGGGATCGGTCTATGGATGATCAGCAACCGCTATCATCCAAACAACCGAAAACTTTTGGGCCCCTCTCGGGGCCTCCTTCGCTGAGATGGCGAAGGATAAGAAGATCGTGGGTGTTCTGGACGAGGGCCATCCTTCCGGCAGGATCCCAAGACACCACTGGAAGTGGATTGAGGCGCCAACAAGCCGCGCCACCGTTGATCTACTGCTGGAGAACCCAGAAGCAACTCCATGCTGCTATAGCCTAGGCTGGTTCCAAGGGAACATCCGACTTGTAGCCTGTGAGGACGAAAAGTCGGCTGACCTCTACAAAGCCGCCATCGACAAGGTTGGCGAAGTTTATCCAGGTGCGAGGCTGAAGGTTGTCGATGCCAAGGACATACCTTTCTGCCCAAGAGCCCGAGTGTGGTTACCCGTTTACCCAGCGGAACCTGAAAAAATTTTGCTGTATTGTCCGTTCCAGGTTTGACATGTATGGGACATATGCTTCTTATACTTGCCGGCAGATCAAGTTTATTTTCAATGTTTGCCACGCCCCCGCAAAATGGAAAAAACGTCATAACTCCCACAGTTTTATAGATAGAAGGTTTGAATGTCTTGTTACTATGTGTGTTGTTGCTGCATGTTAGAAATTGTTTATCCGTGATCATTTGAGAATGAGAAAAATTAAATGTGGAACCGGTATTTTATTAACTTGAGGGTTAAACTTTTTATCCAAACACTGTCAAAAGCCTAAAAAAAATGAAATGCATGAAATAGTGAGTCATTAATAAAAGTAAAGGTTCTGAAAAGTCGTGCTAAAAAAGCAATAAGTAAAAACTCCCATCAGATTCCACTCTCAAACAAAATAGAAATTGTTGTTTAGACACTTTTTCAAAATATATCCAAAAATTAGCTGCATCTAGCTGCGACTTCAGTCTCGGTGATGATTTTTGTGAGGTACCAAACTGGTGGGTGTGCCAAAATGGAATTGCCAAACAGAAGCATGTTGGTGCTATTGTTGTTGTTGCCACTTCAATATGACAGACTGGGAGATTGGCCCATCAGGGTCGGGCCACGATGGTTTGGAATGGAAAACCCCAGATTAAAGACTTTCACCGTAATAAAATTCGATTTTAAAGAAATTTTCCGTCATATTGCTTCCGCCTTTTGTTTTTTTCGAATTTTGACCTTGAATTCGTAGTCACCCCGAAGACCCCCGAGTACAGATTTTCAGCCAAATCATATACGTTTTTAAAGAAAGTTGTGACTTCGAATTCGTAATCAGCGACCCCAAAAACCCCCAATACAAACTTTTTTGCCAAATCAAATACGTTTTTCGACTTTTGGCCAGCTTTTTGGGACTTGGGACCACTGTGTAATGCCTTGAACTTGCTTAATTTCCTTTGAAAGCATTAAAATCAAGAAAATAAATGGTCCATAAGATTGAGAATGAGTTTTAAAATAGATTCTTTTTTTTTTCTAAGCTTTTTTTAGCCCAAGATGAAGCAATATTTGAACGTGGTCGAAAACGAACTTTCAGCCAAAAGGCTGTCATTTTTGCTCTCTACTAACACGTACAACATAACGGTAAGAATGTCAGAACTTAAACACCGAATATTGCAAAAATATAAAATACAAAATCTTTTTCTTATTACAGCGACATGAACGTAACATTTCTGTGTTTGAATTTGAAACAGAAGTGTTTGGTGAAAAGGCTCACATGGTTATGATCTCTGGAACATTGCAATTTTTTGAACTCGAATTTTGCGATCCCTACCGTAAGGATTGGACTTCAATTAACCCGATTAAGCTGCTTAGTTCGAAGATACCTGTTATACAACTAGATAGAAATTTAGTGAATAATTTGTTGAAGGGCATCATTATCAATTGTCAGGGTGTGATCGTTTGGACCACTTACAATGTGGATGGCATTGTTGGGTTCTGCCAAAGGCTCAAGAGGGATATTGTGCTTTATCGGGCTAACCCTTCGCTTATCGAAACAGGTCCAGCGCCGTATGTCGTACGCCATTTGGAAAGTTATGACTTGTATGACCCAGCACAAAGAGCCTTCGAAGTACGTAAAGAAATCAATTTTCGCACTGGTCGTGCCTTTTCGCGCCTTCAGATGAAAGACAGAGACATCGAAGTAAAATATGGGAGCAGCTATATTGCTACGCTGGGATTAGTGATGGAGCGAGAATTGGAGATACGAAATTTTCAACAGTCTAGCAGATATACACTTAAAGGTAGGTAACTAAAAACAATTTAGGCTTTCCTTGCACTTAATGAGTTACATGTGTTTATAGCTCAGCTTGAAGGAACTGATACAGTGTATACCTGGAATCCTCCAATTTACATGGATAGAGAGGGCTGCCAGGCCAAGCTCGAATATTTGCGGAGTATACCGCCCAGGGTTATTGATGGTGTTATGGAAGTAGCAGTAACTAAATCTCGTCCCTTGCCTCTTACAACGTGGGAGTTGACCAAATTGTGCTCCCGTGAGCATAACATGCCCTCATGGGACACTCTGCAGTATGCTAAAGATCTCTACAGTGAAGGCTATATCAGCTATCCCATAACGAATTCGAATCAATTTTCACAAATGGTGAACCTGGAGCCTATGATATTCGAACTGTCTGGTAATTCAATTTGGGGATCCTATGCCAAACGGTTCCTAAACAAGGCACTCATTCCAAGACAGGGTGGAAATTCGCACGCGCAACTTGAGCCCATTTTTCCCCTTAGAAATGCAACACCTGGTCAACTAGGTAAAAGCAAATGGAAGGTCTATGAGTTGATTGTTCGTCACTTTCTTGCTTGCCTTAGTCAGGATGCTCGGGGTCTGTCGACTAAGCAGATCGTTGACATAGGAGGTGAGGAGTTTTCTGCCGAAGGCTTGGTAATTGAGAAGCACAACTACTTGGATATCTACCCTTACGATCAATGGAACTCAAAGGGACTTACTCCCTACGATGCAGGTAAAAGTCTACGAATGTTTATAGACAAAGTCCCCACTCAAAAGCCACACCTTACCGAAGCATACATAATCGAGCAAATGAATAAAAATCGAATTGGTAGAGCAAGCACTCATTCAGGGCATATTAAGTCCCTTCTTAACAGCGACTATATTCAAATTGACAAGAATCGCAGGATAAAGCCGACAACAAAAGGCCAGGGACTATGCTCATTCTACGATCTCCATGGAGTAAAGTTAGCCAAACCTGAGTGGCATAGCGATATTTTGGCTTTACTTGAAGAGGTACACCTTGGTAGCAGAGTCCCGGAAGTAGTGCTCATTGAGTGGTTAAGAAGGAACCGAGCAGAGTATCAGAAAATGGAAGCTCATATCAATGAACTGCATAGCATGATAATTTAACTTGAGTTCTAAAACGAGAGCGAAATTATGTATACAGAAGTGCAGGTTATTCTTGACTTCATGGAAGAATCCTTCTTCTGGAAAACTTGTGTATTGCTCATACTCGTAAAATTTAACTCAATATATCTATACGAAATTGTCAAATTCAATTTGCTGCGTTTTCCATGTCTCCAAATACAATTCGACCGAGCTTCAGCCGATTTATTTTCTTTCTGTACTCACCGATTTACGCATCGAGAAAAACACGAATCACTTCCTGACTTCATTTTAAACATTATTTTCGGAACAAAGGGAAAGAAACTTAAATTTTAATTAAATCATATATATCCAATAAAGTTTTATTAACATCGAGCCTTGTCAGACTTTCATTTTACCAGTGAGGTGCGCATTCCATACTGATTGGGAGTTTATGGGGTATTGCTGCTTGAAAGGCTGTTTTTGGACCTTTTTTAAAAAAATTCTTATTTGAAAACGGAAATAATTATTTAAATTCTGTTTTTTTTTATTGTATTAAGAACATATTGAATTAAAAAAACAAATTTTCTTTCCTTTGAACGAGGGCTGTTCAAAAAGTTGTCGGCCTTCAAAGTTGGACGTCGGATCATCGGCTCGGCCGAAGTTTTGTATACCCTTGCAGCTTCCATTGAAAACACAAAAGTTTTTCTAACTAAGACTACTTTTTGGACCTTAATTTTCTATGGGATCTATACTATATAGATGTCTGATTTCGACCAAACTTGGTGAACACATTGTTAATTACGAAATTTGGAGGCGATCCCATTTAAAACAAAAAAGTTTTTCTCACTAGAACTACTTTTTTGACCGATCATTCATACTGAAGCTATATGCTATAGTCATCCGATTTTGATAAAACTTTGTAGAATTGTGTAAAAGTATATAAAATAAGTGTATGCCAATGATAAGGACGTTTTCATTAATAACAAAAAAGTTTTTCTTACAAAAACTAGTTTTTTGACCGATCGTTCCCATGGCAGCTATATGCTATAGTCATCCGATTTCGTCCAAACTTTGTAGAATTGTGAAAACTATATAAAATAAGAATATGCCAATGATAAGGACGTTTTCATTAAAAACAAAAAAGTTTTTCTCACTAAAACTAGTTTTTCGACCGATCGTTCCTATGGGAGCTATATGCTATTGTCATCCGATCCGGCCGGTTCCGACAAATGTGCAGCGTATTTGTACCAAAAGACTTCGTGCAAAGTTTGTGGTTGGAGATGCTTTCTTCTATGCGTTACAAACATCCGGACAATTTTATAATACCCTCTGCAAGGGTATAAAAAGTAAACGGCGTTAGATTCAGTACTGATGTAATTCGGGCCCCTCACCATTTAATTTTTTCTTTTTAAGCATAAAACAATTTGCCACAAGCCACACACATTAATGATTCCTTTCATTTCGTTTCCTCTGCAATTTCATCTCTACAACATTAAGTGAACAAAATGTTTACTTTTATTGATTAAACCTTCGAATGCCCACTAGAGCTTCCATTAGCCATATACCATATCGAATTTCCCATCCATATTTTACCCACAACTCGAAAATCGTACCAATTCCCCAAGTAAAAATCAAATAGTGTTGCAAAAAAAAAAAAAAAAACAAGCCAAAATGCATGGCTAGACTCCAGCAAAAAACACAAACGAAAAAAAAAACGGAATTTGGAGCCCATAAATTTCGAACTCTGCCCGCGCTCATTTGCACAGCGGATTAAAGGGGTCTCGTCGGGGTTTTGCACTCTCTCCATTTGTTATACTCGTACCTTTGCGTAGGGATTTTCTTCTACCATTTTTTGTGATTGTCGTTTTTTTGTGTTGCCAGCGGAAAGCTTGCAAAAGTGATTAATGCAAAAGTCGGCGGCGGCCATGTCGATGGGGCGACCAAACAAATTTGCCAAGCGCGAATAGAAAACGCCGCAACTCGGCTGCATTTTTATTGAATTGCGAGCTTTGGAATGCGCCGCTGCTCCTGCTGCTGCTTGGTCAGTCCATTTACCTGCGGCTTGAATATTGAGAGGGAAACGGTACTACGCTTTGACTACAGTTGCGCGGATTAAAGCGGAAAAATACTACGAAAAGCCGCTTTGGACAGCAGAGAGTGCTCCACAGCGGGGGACAGGTGGAATGTTAAAAGTTAAATAAAAATAGACCAAAAATCGACAAGTTGATGCCCTTTCAACTTTAAGTGAGATGCGTGAAATGCGGAAAACTCCTATTTATGCATAAGGTCATTCCATTCCATTCCAAAAATGCAGTTTTCAAATTCTCCATCTCTAGCAAATTATTTGCTTAAAAATATTTTTAGAGCGATGCTCTCTTTCTGCTCGTCTTAAATGCAATATTGGAGGGTTTTTTGGATATAACAAATGATGTAATAAGTATAAGGTGGTCCCGTCATGAGAGCAGCTCCCTTGATTAGTCTCTTATTGTCAGTACTTAACAGAGTAGGCTCGTATCGGACGAAATTTTTTCGAATTTTTTTGTTCGTTGCTTTAACCCTAACTTGAGGAGAAAAAAATGTCCTTTTGCATATATTGTCGTGCGAGAATTAAAACTGAGGGAGTAAATTTTATTCATGTTCCAAAGATGGAAAAAATTAAAATTGTGGAAAGATTCCTAGGATAAAGGCTACCGATTGGAAGCCTTTAACCAACAAAGGCCAGGTGGTGAATAGAAGAAGTCTCATGCCAGATGCAATACCAGAGCCGGAGCGTGAACCGGCGCGTGAACCGAAAATCCTTCGACATAGGGCATAGGTTACAGTAGGCTGCAAATGTACCCCACTGCTAGACTAAGGGTTAAACACAGGAAATGTTACCATTTCACTAACTCTCATGAAATTAGTAGGCTCGCACTCAATTGGTCAACATACAATAAGGGAGAGATTTTACTATACTAATTTCATCATGGATATAACATGTTAGTATACTTTTTTTTAATTTTTTTATTTTTAAAATTTTTTTTTTTTTGCTCCAGTACCAGGAGATGTTTTCAGCTTAAATTGTTTTTTCGGACTGAACCAAAACTGTGTATACTACAGGCATGCCTGCTGTGATGAAATAAATTGTATGTTATTTGATTTTTAAATTATTTGCCGAAATTAAAGCAGTATAAATTTTGAATTTAGCGAGATCTGAATAGGTGTTCTCTGTTTGGTTTGTTGTTGTTGGACAGCAAGTTGTAAGCCGACTCAACTTTGTATTTAACTTTAATCTTAATCAAGAAGCGAAATCGAATGCACTCGAAGTGCCGAATAAGCTTGAAATTCTAAACCCTACAAACAGAGCTCGTAAATAACAATTGAACCTTTTTGCCTTTGCGGTCTGCTCAATAACAAGACCAATAAAAACCATGCACGCTTGCTCTAGCTCTAAGCTGAACACTTCGTTTCTCCTTGTTTTTGATTTCAGTTGACTGTTCTCAGTTGAGCTTTTCTTGTTTTGCTATTTCAATAACAATTTATAGCAGTGTTCCCCAGCCATGCCCCCGGGGGCCGAACACACTCCGAAATTCACACCGAATGCTTAGTGAGTGTTAGAGAGAGCCTCTCTTCTTGGGGAACCCTGATTTATAGACAGCGATCCGACTGAGAGCTCTCACGTTAAGAGTCAGTAGATGAGTAAAAAGCCGAACGACTCACCTCAAAGGGTCTTTTTTTTCTTTTATTTGTTTTGTGTATGTACAGATTTCCGAATAAACGATTGCATTTAGGGCGAAGCTTGTATGACTTTTTTTGTGAAGTGTCTAGAATAAGTTTATTTGAACTTGTATTTAGAAGCAAAACGAATCGAATTAAATCTTCTTGGCTTTAAACAATCGGCTTCAATTAGCCTAGTGAATAATACAAAATGCAAGCGTTTGTACGAAAATCTATAGAGATTTCTGTTACACATTCGATTGTATACTCATTTCTATATCTAACATTTTCTGATTGTATGTTTTGAAGGGCATCTTGGGAAGGCTGGAACTCTCCTGCGGTTATGGGGGCGTATGTAGAGAGGTAAAGCTGCTGACCGGTTTAACATGGAGGACCCAGAGTCCTCTGGCTTACTGCGTCCCAAGTCGACTCACACCTCCTCGTTGGTAGGCCACGGTAGGACAAATAGTGGGCGGTACCAGAGATCTGCAAGAGTGCCTGTTTTCTTGACTCGAGTATACTTGTTGTAAATGCGTCTTGGGTATGATTTACCACTCAAAATATGAAGTCAGTTCATATACTCACTCATATCTTACTAGTATTTCAGTGACTGGACTCAGTTTTGAGCGGGTGTCCAATTTACTTGTTCCTGCTTTGAGCCACACCGCACCATACTTTCGTCTTTGAGTGGGCCGTCGCACGCCGACTTTGCCGGTTACCCAAAGAGGAATACGCAAATAACCCGGTGTTTTGAGCACACATTCTACCAATACTTAAGTATGACTTGTGTATTGCTCTTCGCATTTATTGGTTTCTAAAGCACGCGTCACGTTTGGTAGGGAAAGGCATATCCGACTTAGGTATATGAATGATTTTATTAAAGATCCATACAAAAAATATTGCTTTTGGTATAAGAATAATAAACATGTGTAAGTCTTTTCCACGAACGACGGTCCAAGGCCCTTATTTTAAAATTCTAAAATATTTTCATAAAAAACATAGGTTAAATGCTTGCTCAAATTTAAAGGGTATGCAAACTTCTTCATACCTTTTTTGGGCGTAGGCAAAATTACAAAAACAATACACACAGAATTCGGTTCTGCTGACGTCGACGTCAAAGCAGGGATGAATTTGACGAAAAGTGAAGGAAACGAACAGAAGCCGAAGACATAACAGAGAGCAGACACACAAGCGATAGATAGAAAATGCGTTGCTTGAATTGTTGGTGGATAATTTCATACTCATATTTTACGGTTCCCTGTTTGTATGAGTATTTCCTATACGCTACGCGAGTGGCGCGAGTGTTTTCGGCACTTAAGTGCGAGACGCAAATATGCCGCGAGTAGAAATACTACTGTATACATTTTGTTGGAGTAGTCGGGATATCCTAGTGCGAAAATATCAAGTACTTATGCAGTGCACTTGCAGTTGCGGTGCACTCGTGCAGATCTCTAGGCGGTACATTGGGCTTGCAATGAAAACTGAAAAAACAATGCCTCGTATAGAGGTGAGTGGCGGACATTGATTGTAGCAGGCGAGACCTTTAAACTGTTGTAATATTTCTATCAGGCCAAAGAAGAAGTAGAGGTTTTAAAGATAGAATGGGAAAACTATTCTCTTCTCTTTTATAAGTCTGCCTATTCTTTTAGTTACAAAATCTACCACAAAGTTAAAATACTCTCATTTTAAAACATGCCAAAATACGTTTTCAATAAATACGAAACGAGTTGGAGACAATAAAATGTCAAGAAAATCAGGGAGCCAAGCCCAAAAACCCACCAGTCGAGATTTCTATCAAGCCATCAAACTGGCAAACAAGTCGATTCTCCAAGGCTTAGTCAAAAGTCAACAGGCACGGGGCCAAGTGTCAGTGACATCAAGTTCAACTTCCCACAACTTCCACCCTTAGGCAATACATACAAACATAGAATACGTATGTATGTGTGCCAACTGCCTGCATTATTGATGGTAATTTTAAAACGTGCCTACAAATTTTACACATTTACCGGATTTACAGTTTTGTTTGCCTCCCCCGAACAACAGCAGCAGCAGCAGCAGAAAAGAATCCTCCGTTCGATTGACGCTTATCTTAATGGACCAAACATATGGCAAATGGAACGCTCAGCACGTTGAACGTGTTGATAATTTAAATAAGCTACTTTTGGAGCCCACCCGAATCGTCTGTCTGGCTCGTCGTTTGTCGCCGATAAGCGCACGGTAAATGATTTTTCGATTTCAGATTAATTTTGTGCTTGTCAAATCCCAGTGAGATTTTGCATTTTGCCAGCTACTTCATTAAAAGAATATTTAGCATTTTTTGACTGCCAAGCGGAGAGAGCTGGGGGAATATGTGGAGATATTTTACTCAAATTCCTAGGATACTGGAGCTGTTTTGTTTGGTATGTGATGAGGTTGTTAATGATTCTAATGATTGCTTTTCGATTGTACTTTTTTCTTTCAGAAATGAAAGCAAAAAGAAAGCCACCATTTTTTGTGCCACTTTTGCGCTGCTCGAGTAATTTTCCTGCTCTCCATGCTAATCCAAAAATATATAAGCAAACCCTCGCTCCTTTCGCTCTCCTCCTTTATCAGCCTGTTCACCATTCTAGAGACTTTCCATTTGATTGCTTTTCGGTAGCTTCCACTTTTGAAGCACGTTTCATTATCAAATTAAAATGCCATGTCCTGCTTATTAACCAAAATGCCAAAGATGCCAACAAGGACCAAGTATGCTCTGCAAGCACACATGTGCACTTTAAGCATATTAAGGACGAACAAAAGAGCAAAAATCAAATCAATTTTAATTTAGAAAACAAGCAAAAAAAAAAAAAAAAAAAAACCGTAGAAAATGCCAAGACAAGCGAAACCCATAGCCGGGGCAGACAGCCAGGAGTCAAACCAGAAGGACAACCCTTGGACCGTTCAAACCAACCCCCAAACACTGAGCTTGTGCTTAGCATATGCGCATAAATCTCGGTACAGTCCAAAATGTGAGCAGGAGGGTGGGCAAAGAAAAACAAGCAAACTGGGGCGATTTCTTTGCCTTGGTCTTCAAGACGACAGAACAATCCAATAAAATGGCTAAACGCTTCAATGACAATTCGAGCATGTAAAGTATATACCCCCAGATATTTATACATAAGAGGGGGAGCCCCATGGATGGGGCGGGGACATGTTGCATGTGAAGCTTAGCCGTGTCTTACAAGCGCCATCAGCTGGCTTCGCCCTGAAAAGTAGGCAATAATCGTAAGTGAAACAGCCAAGGGAAGGAATCGTGGAGTTGGGGACTGACCCTTGTATTGAAATTTGCTTTAAGTTGTGGTGCTCGGTAATTGAATTAAATAGGATTTCAATATGCGGGCGCATGCTTCAATGAAGCCAGGGGTTGGGGTAGGAAAAATCCCTTTAAGAAGGGAAAATTCTTTTAATTAACTCTTGCCGAGTTTCTATTGACAAGTCATCAATAATTTGGCCAACAAAAACTGCTCGCCAAAAACTTTGAAAGAAGTAAAAACCTCAACCCAAAAATAGTACAAAAAGCATTGACTTTTGAACTTTTTCATTAGCGCAAAAACCAAACTCAATTGGGGCAGAAAAACAATTGAGGTAATTTTTGTAATGACATCTGAAACGTGCAGATACCCTTACCAAGGAGCTTTGGGATATTAATTGATAAAATAGTTGGGAATATCTGAATACATTTATTTTTTTAGCTCAATACACTTTCAACTAGGTGGTAACATGGCGAAAAATTTGGGCGTTGCTTTACCCTGTAGTTTTGCTTGTGCAAGACACTACCATGCCTAACGATCTGATGCACCTGATGCGCTTATCCGTCGTTAACGACAGGTAATGCATCACAGCGCTAGTCCAATACATGAACTATAGTGTGCACTCATCACCACACTTTCGACTGGTAATGCAAGGTCATACTCATCGGTACGATTTGCTGACATTTCCATACAAAATTCGTTAGGCAATTACTTGGCTGGTGGTTGGCCAAGTAAAAAGTGCTCACTACGAAGAGTTAGGGGATTCGTGAATGCCGCACCGGTGCAGCCGAACTGCAGGGTATTGGCATCATCAAAGGTGAAGACGAAGGAGCTCAACCGCATGGGTGAAGCGCGGCTTGAAGTCTTGTAGCGCATGGAGGAGAAAGCAAGCGCCGAAGTTCTGAGAAGACTTCTTGTAAACAAGACTTTAAATAGACATACCGTAGATTCATTTAATTAGGTTTATTTATGTGCTTTGGGTAGATGCATTTAGAATTAAGTGAAATAAACATATTTTAATTGTGTGATTGAGACTTAAGGTACGATTTTATGGCGCGTCTTATTCATTCTGGTGGTTTATCAAAATCATTGGCGGCATTGGTGTGCTCGGGTTGTGGACGTGCATTTTCCAGCTCTACCCGAGACTCCGAAATGACACTATTTGGGCAGTTCAAGCAAAATTGTGCAGCAGGCCATAATGATGCTTGATGTACTATTGAACCGATTTTCCGATTCCTTGCCTAATCTGCGAAAGCGAGCCTTTAATTGTCCAAAAGCATTTTCCACTACTCTTCTTGCCTAAGACAGGACGTAGTTAAATGTTTCTAAGTCCCCCTGTGCCGAAACGCTGAAAGGCTATGGCTTCATTAGGCGTGCCGAAAATTTAAATGCCCAGTCCCCCAGCAGATCCACAGGCCCAACAAAACAGCATTCATTTTAATATACTCGTACACTTCCACACAATTACAAAACTTTCAGCCAAATATAAATCAGCAAAATCAGAGCATCGGTTGTTTTTGTCAACGTGGCATTGTGAATGGCAACAAAATGATGTTTTGTCAATGGAAACGTCAAAAATTTCAAGAACTGAAAATGATAGAAATGATACCAGTGGAAATAGGTTATAATATAGAGCTTAGGAATTTTTTCCAAATGTTCAGGATTAAAACGCCCTTTGGAAAATATTTTTCAAACATTATTTTTTTAAACATTTTTTTGCAACAAAATTGATTTCTTCAAAAAACTAAGCCTAGCAAAATGGATGGGTCCATCAAAAATTTTGAAAAAAAATTGTAATAGCCGCATTTTTTCCAAGCATTTAAAGTGGCCGATCAAGTCGTTAGCTTGAAAATTGAGGAAGTTCTAGCCATTTTTGTCACGTAATCTCAAAAAAATCAACATGGAAAATTTGGAAAAAATTACTAACAAATATTTTTCGTTCTTTTTTTATTGAATTAAATTTAGGACCCAGACAAGAACGCTTTTGCATAAAAGCTTACAGGAAAAGAACATCCCCAAAAGGGTTTCAAAAAGTTCAAATCTTGGGGTTAAGCTTTTCTCTTAATAAGCTTCCTCAGAAGACATCTCAGAATATATTTTTTTTTGCTTGGAACGCCCCATATCTTAGCCGATAGCTACAATTCAGTTAAGGTTTATGATGGGAAGCGGTTATAAATGAAATCGTAACATAAACAGTCAACCGAAACAGAAATTCGTTTCGGTGTTAATCTTAGCTTTCTAGCCAGTTTTTTAGCCAAATCAAAATCTTAATCTTATCTTAGGTAAATGAATTCATTAAAATCCATGAAATTCCTTGAGTTATGTTGTAAGTCGACTGCAATTGACCACTGATCTTTTAAAATACCCGTCATCAATCTGCATTCTTTTCTTGAAAGTTGATAATTGATTTGTCGTAGTACTTCTTTCATATTATATGATAAATAGGGTGTGTTGCATCTTACTTCTTTTCTAGCCGGCATTTTCTATTTTCCAAGGGCAGTACTCTAGGAACTGGTAGACGAACCCTGCAAATCAGACATCATAAATTTTTGACATTCTTTCAATTGGCTTATAGAAATTCGATTTCCAAAGCGTGCGAAAAGTCGCATTACGATTTAAATCGTAATATTTCATAATGGTTCTTTATGATGACCCTTGTAGTAGTTTGAATTGCTATTTATATTATCAACAAAGCCTATGAATTAATATCATACTACTACCGCAAGTAGAAGAAATTGGATGGATAAAAGCAAATTAAATAAATAGTTTCGCTCTTTCAGAGAGTTTTCGGCTTCTTATAAATTATCAGTATCAAAAAAAAAACAAAAATAGAAAAGAATATATTATGTGTGCTCTGTTCGAAGTCTTCGAACACACTGAATCTTTATTTATAGGCGGTCGACTGTCTCGTCGATTGCAATGACATTCGAGGCATAGGCTCCTACATCCACACTCACACATATACACAAAAGCACTTACGCACTTAAACTATGGAGTGCACAGTAGTCCAAATTCCACAGTGGTCCAAAATCCAAGGCGACTTTCCAAATTTGCCTCGATTTGCGGCACTAGTTTATATAACTGCCATATAACCGATCCGGCCGACTTGCATCAACTTTTTTGGTTCTAAAGGAATTAAACTAATATTTGGTTTGTATACGTGTTTTTGACTCCCTTGACGACTCACCAAATTTGGTTCAGTTTAAAGCACTATTTTACATAGCTGCCATATAAACGATTTTTTTGATTTGCAGCTAATTTGATGCTTTTGTCGATTTTTAAAAGCGATTTTTTAGAAAAGGGGCAAAAAGGTGAAAAAAATATTGATACCCTCGCATTAAATACATATTGAAGAATAATATAGTGTTAATAGTAACGTTAATCCACGTCGATCCAACCTACTTTTGTTCCACGAAACACAACAAGTTGCTAAGCTCTTTGAGCGCTGCTTGACTATCTGATAGAATAGCAATTTCTCAGCTATGGTAGTTGTTCTCCATATTAAGGTCTGCGTATCGGTAGATGGCACATATTTCGGCTTGAAATATGCTTGTAAACTCTCCCATTGACTCAAACCTTTTTGTTCCAGGTCCTGTCACTCCATGTCCAGTTCCTTGTGGTGTAAGAGACCCGTCTGTGCACCACTGAATTGTGTGTGGTTGCATTTCATAAGTTTCTTCTAGTGAGATCTATTCTCTCTTGTTACTTTTGTATACAGGGAAATTCCTGTCGAAGTGGAACTCTGCCACCATTTCATCTCTGGGTTGGAGGATTATAGGGATTTCCTTCTCCAGCTTCCCAGAGTCCCTTAGGCTTACTATGTGGTTCCTACCTACTCCTTCTGCTATCAGTCTAAGCAGTGCTGGTTTTTGTCTTCAGGCAGATGGGTAGGTGGTGTTAACTCCATCAGAACTTCTAGGGCCACAGTCGGACTGGTACGCATGGCTCCTGTCATGCATATGCATGCCAGCCTTTGCAACTTTTACAGCTGCGTCTCTTCAGCAGCGGTTTTCCTCCATAGCCCCCAGGGGCCGAGCGCAATCGGCTATTTACACGCACAAGAGCCGAGCGCATGCCGAAATCGGGCATTTGAGCGTAAGCAGAGCTCTGTTTGCCTTCATTCGCTGCCCAGTCGTCGTTGAGGTCAGATCAAAGCTGGGCTGTGTCGCTTTAATATCGCACACCAACACACTCACTTTTTGGCCTCGCTCTTCTTGAACATCGCTGCTCTACAGTCCCATACATATCTCCCCATACGACAGCTCCATATGTGAGCATCGGTCTCCCTACCACGAGGTATAGCCACCGGAGTATGTGTGGTGCCGTGCCCCACGATTTTCCGGCTATGCTCCTGCATGTGTATAATGCCCTAGTACACTTACTGAGTGTATACTCTATGTGCTTGTCAAATCTTAGCTTGTTGTCGAAGACTACGCCTAGATATTTGACCTCCTTTTCCGGTGCTATGAGACAGCCGGATAATAGACTTATTTGCCTCATTCTACTGAATTTGTATCTTCTAGTGAACGGTTCTACGATGGTTTTTGCTGCGATGGTTTTTTGCTTGCACCAATCGGACTTCATTTTCAATCCTCTTTGGACAGTGACGCATAAGGTTTTTTCGTATTTTCCTGTTGCAAGGATACGATTACGAACTAAGGTTTTTGGGCTTACCTAGGAATCGAACGTAAGACCTTTTAAACAGATTCGAATGGCATGCTAGCACTTTGCACTATCGCACTCACTTGTAGCTGCACGTCTAAATGGCTACTTCTATTATTCTTGGTTTTTCTTAATTTTCAGGGAACCTTTGGCACTAGAAGTATTTGACATACCCTTTCATTTCCATTGCCTTCTCCAAACCCATTACATAGTTTCGATCAATCAGGTAAGGGTATAAACAATGCCAACCACTTGAACAAGTCAACTGCGTCCAAGTGGAAGACACTGGAAATCAATACCAATAGAAGAAAACGATAAAATCAAGTTCATTTACAAAACCCAAAGAGGCGACGACCACTTGGCGTTCGCGCAGAGACAACAAACAGGTGGAGACAGGTGAAGGCGACTGGAGACAAAAAACACAGACAGAAGCACACACACACACTTGGATAGTTTTGGTTGCCCGGCATTAAAGTTAATAGAAAAAGTTGCCTGTTGGCCAAGATTCAATCATGCGATATAAATAAGAAGAAGTTGAAGTTAGAGGCCAGGTAAATAAAACAATGGCCAAACCAAAGACCAAGATGTAGACGAACAAAACCACCGAAAAAGCGATAAGAAGTCACAAAAAGTTTTCCTAGTCCAGTTGAAAAATTACACAATGCGGGACAGTTTGGTCAGTTAAGTTTTTGCAGGTGGTGCTGGGGCAGACTAGATATTTGGCCAGTGTTGATTGAAGTTTGCATGTGGACAACCAGCAAAAGAAAAACAACAATGAAAATGTCTAAAAGGAATATTTGTATAGTTTAGTTTAAGTTAGCAGAAGTAGCTGTCAAAATTGTGGCAAGTTAATGTTTATAGTTCTGAGATATGACTCTGACCACTTAGAAAATGATTTTAAAACAATTTCAAAAGGGTTCTTAGACTTAAGGACAATTTCATGAACATTGGGTTCTCGCTCCTCTTGGGACATATATGTACATTAATTCACTTTTATATATTATTTTTGGTTTTCGCATTTGATTTATACGCGCGCTGCTCATTTCCTATTTGGTCCTTGATTATCATCTCGTTTTGCTGTTTCCCTTCGTGCGTGTAGCCGTATTTTTGGTACTTAAAATTCGTTTGGTTAGCTTTAATGTTTGCCAAAGCGGAAATGGAAAACTTTTGCCACGTAGTTTCTTGAGTCTAAGTGGCCAAAATGCACGTTTCTGTTTGCTGGCTGGTGGCTGTTGGCTGTTACTGTTGCTGTTGTTTTGTTCGCACGGCGATCGAGCATGAAAAGTTTTGGTTTAATTTTGGCATTTCACGTATTTGACACCCACACACACACACACGCGTAGACACACAGAAAATGTTGCATAAGGACATAAGCAGGGATCCCATCTGGGGCTTAGACTGAAATTTGCACGCACGTCTGCTCATTAAATACGCATACAGACAAGCTGACGTGAAGGCATATACAGAAGAAGTGTGTACTGTTTGTAAGTAGGAGCAGGGAAGTAGTTGGAATTGGTAGGGAAGGGGTCTTAAAGAATGTCCGTAAGAAGGTTACCTAAGAAATAGTTAAAAATATAAAGCATTGTTAGTTAGGTTGATTTGTTTGTAAAGAAAGGAAATATTTGAAAGTGGGCTAGGGAAGATTCTTAGCAGTCTTCTTTTGGCTCCTTCATATTACTATTTAGGTATTCTCTGAGTCTCTTATAGGCTATTCACACTGAGCACATCTAACATCCAACATCATGAGTCGTAAAAATTTGCCTGGCCAAAATTTCTATTGGACACTGAAAATTTGGCAAAACAAAAGTTTGAAATTGTTGGCAGAGCAAATAGATATTAAGCATATAAAATCAAGATGTGGAATATTAGATGTTAGATGTGCTCAGTATGAATAGCCTATTAAGGTATTCTGCAGATTGTTTGGTAAAGACAACACCTGTTAAAGGGACATTTTAGCTACTTCTCCAGCATTCTAGTGCACGTGTACCAGGCTGTTTATAAACCATTCCCCATTGTGCAGCTCTTCTAAATGCCGGACTTCGGCATGCGCTCGGCTTTAGTGCGTGTAAATAGCCGATTGCGCTCGGCCCCTGGGGGCTATGGAGGAACATCGCTGCTTTAAAGTGCAGACGGCATGTGTACATTTTTCTTCATTATTATCAATATTGTAGCGCCTTTCCCATCTGCAAAAACGGTACATGTGCTACTGAAGAATGTCCATCACTTTGTGGACTCATGGATATCTGGACAAAATGGCTGTGCCAAGCAAAAGGTCCTGTTAAAGTTCATGGGAATGTTTCCTGCAGTGAGCATGTCCATGTGTGTAAGGCTTGAAGTCAAGGACGCTCCCCTATGCCACACCTACAAGTTTTGTTTTCGTAGTTGATTCAGCACCATCAGTGCGACTGGCACGATCTTCAGACCTAAATAAATCCTAAACGATGTCAGAAATCGGCCAATCCCGAATTTTCTCATACCAAGTAAATAAGGATTAATTAGAGTATTGATCCATCCATCACGAATTTGAGAACGAATCAAAAATTCATACTTGAAATCAAAAATTGTCATTCTGATCGATCTTCTGACGTTACAAATTCTAGATCCAAGTATGGTATTCTCTACTTTTTCCCTGAGTGAATTGATATAATCTCGATCTTCTTATTTGACATGATCTCGAAATTGGATTGGCGATGAAACAAAGCCCGATATTTGATCTATGTTCAGTTCGAAAAAGGAATGCTGCTCACATGCCCAAGATCGACTTAAGCACGATATTTAAGCCCATTTTGATCCCAAAATAAGTTTTCTACAAGAACACAATGTTGCTGTTTAAATGACCTTTATGATGTTTAAGTTTTAGCTGGCTTGAGGTCATTAAAAAGAGTAGGCTTGTCTTTTATACAACTGTGTCAAGAACCCCCTTGTCCCCCTGCAAGCCTTGTCATGCCAGAAGTGCTATAGCTGGTGGGGAATTTCAAGGCAGCGTAAGTGCAAAAGCCGACACCAAATGACAACTGCCAATTTGACAGAGTCTTTGCGATTGTGTGTCATTTGACCTAACTATCTTCACCAAACTTTGCACGAAGTCTTATAGTACTTATACGCTGCACATTTGTCTGAACCGGCCGGATCGGATGACTATAGCATATAGCTGTCATAGGATCGATTGGTCGAAAATCTAGATTTAGTGAGAAAAATTTTTGTGTTTTCAACGCCTTCAAACTTCGTATTTCTTAGTTTGCTATACTTTCCCATGATTCCACTAAGTTTGGTCGAAATCGGATATCTATGTATATAGTATAGCTGTCATAGAAAAGTAGAGTTTGAAAAGTAGTCTTAGTTATAAAAACTTTTTTGTTTTCAATGGTTTGGTTTGGTTTCAATTCTACAAAGTCTTGTTAAAATCGGATGACAATAGTATGCTATCATAGAGTCATAGGAACGATCGGTCAAAAAACTGATTCTTTTGAGAAAAACTCTTTTGATTTCAATGGAAACTTCCTTATCATTGGCATATACTTATTTAATATACTTTTACACAATTTTACAAAGTTTTGTCAAAATCGGATGACAATAGGATATAGCTGCAGTACGAATAATCGGTCGAAAAAGAAGTTCTAGTAAGAAAAACGTTTTTGTTTTAATTACAATCGCTTCCAAATTCGTAGTCTTAGTTAGAAAAACTTTTTGTTTTCTATGGAGGCTGCAAGGGTAAACAAAACTTCGGCCGAGCAGAAGTTAGCTATACCCAATTTTTTAATCGCTTTTTTATTAAAATTTCTTACTTAATTCAATTTTGATGGAGGACTGTTTGGTTTTCATGTAGGAACCGTACTTAAAATGCACTATTTCGGGTTGCTTACGAACGTAAGGATTGCTTCAAGCCTTTTTTTTGCTTGTCTTATCGGTGTTTCATGGCAACGTCTCCAAACATCGAAATTATATGTCTGTGGAGACTTATTGTCTCTTTTTTGAGGGCCAGAGCTTTCTCTGTTGAAGTGCGTGAAGCGCGATCCTTGTTACGACCTATTCGAGCTGGTGTCCCGCAAGGAAGTGTTCTTGGCCACAGTGTATACTGCTGATCTTCCATATCTTGATATCCAAGGTTCACTTACTGCCACCTATGCCGATGACACTGTCTTTTTGGCTTCAAGCAACAGTCGCAAATCAGCCTCTAGAAAAGCTCAGGACGAATTTGAATGTTGGGACTCACGATGGAATATAGGTGTTAATGTGGAGAAGACTCAGCATGCTACTTTTACACTATGTAGGGGCAATACTTTTCGACTCACTTTGGACGGAGCTCGAATTGCCCACATGGACACCATTACATATCTAAGCGTCACACTTAGGACTTAGGTATTCCCACTTTATGCGGAACCATTGAGAAATATTCAAATCGATACAGGGAGCGATTAGTTTCTCACAATAATCGACTTGCCACAATTCTAACATGGCCCATTCGTCTGCGTAAGCTAAACAAAATCCACCCAGCGGATTTGTAGATATTTGGACGAGCACCACAAGGTCGCCTTATTTAATTTGATTTATTATTGAGTTCATTTAGTATGAAAGCGTTCAAATGATAGATCTGAAAAACAGTCTGTAAAAGTGGGAGGTAGGTGGAGGTTGTATCACAAGTATCCCTCAGCTTTACTAACTAAACAGCCATTCCTTTCTGCATCTATGCATATTTTTTCTGAATCGACATTAAACATAGAGCACAAATTGTTCTCTCACATGCATGAAGTGATTCGTAATTCAGTCTTGTTGAAATTGCAGCTCATTTGTTTTCATTTCAAGACAACTGTCGCTTACGTCGCTTTAAAAGTGGTAAATGCTTCGAGGAAAATGCAAGGAATATTCACTAAACTGCCTCATAAATTCTTTTAAGGAGATTATTATTAATCATATATGAGTTCATCAGTTCAAGTGATTACATGCGATAATTTAACCCCTTTTAGTCAGTCTACCGCCACCTCCTCTGTGCTCTAGAAGTACTTCCACGCACACTCTCATACATACAGAATCGCCTCTTCCTTCAACGCACACACACTTATAAATGTTGTGCTAGATAATGAATCTTTCTCTATCACTGTTGAGTTGTTGTCTGTCTGTTTTATTTGCTTTTATTGTCTTCAACTTTATTCATATCCTGTTAAAATGTATAACTTTGGGTTTTCGGGTTATAAATTAAATGCCAAGTGGAGGGGCACGCAGACGTAGGAGTCAGGAGTTGAAAGGAGGCTCTTCAAAGTAGACGATTGTGTTGATAAACTGCGATATGCAGGCATAATTAATGAGCATGTTGTACAATGCCAATATTTTACATTTAGCACACAATTACGCACACACACACAGAGACTCACAAGCATACACACAAGTGCATTACGGGTAATGGATTTAAGGAGTAAACTGTATAATGTACTTGAAATTTGAGTTGAAGGCAATTAACTGAAGATATTTAATATGGATTGATGAGGATTTGAGAAAGGATTAAATACATCCAGCGAATTATTAAGCAGAGATGTTAGTTATGGGCAAATGAGAAGCCTAAAACTGTTTTTTCAACCAGTTTGCATTTCAGATATAAAAAATCAGCACCTAAAAAATGTTGCCTACTTTTTTGGAGAGCATTTCTTATTCTTGTTTTAGTCTTGGTCTTTAACCTCATCACTTATTTTGCGACTTCATTAGCTCTTTCTGAAATTTCTCAGCCAACAACCTGTTGCTCTTAGCCAAAAACTAGGTCATCGATTAACAGCCTTGCTAACCCAAACCCAGACAGTTGCTTTGGGCTAATCCCCACTCCTTAAATCTCCTTCAAAATTAGCGCCTTTTACTTTTGGCGCCCCCAATTAAAGTCTTAACGCTCTAAACAATCCAGCCATCCAACCATCCATCGCCTCTGCTTGTAAACAGTTTGCCCTTAGACCATAACTCTAAGCCAATAGTCAACATGGGAAAATAAAACAAAAACACTTGAGCGGGTTTTTGGTCTGGAAGGGAAGGGTAGGGGGCTGACAGAACTTCCAAATTTTCAACAATAGCAAAATGAAGCAAACGAAGCAACGAAGCCACTTTAAGCCCCACCAAATCCATAAGGCAAACAAAATGGTTTTCAAATAGAAAAGCGCGACCAGGATGAAGAATGCCGCCCAGGGCGGAACAGAGCTAAAACAGGGGCAAGCCCAAGGACCATAGTGGGGACAAATCGACTCCAGACTATGAAATGGCGTTGCTATTGTAACCCAGTCACAGTGGTTGAGGGAGTAACAAAAATGTAATAAAATAAAAATTACACGAATTTCTTTAAGAAAATTAGAAAACTTTCTATTTTTTGTTGTCAAAACAAAATCTATAATTCCGCGCGTCAAGTCAAGCAAGTCAACGTTCGAGTTAAGCTGCTAGCAAAACTTAGACTACTTTTTCTTGGTGGCAAAGCAAAAACATTATTAAGGCCTATATAAAGAGTCGCCTTATTGATATTCCGCGCTTCAAGGCAATCAGGTCGACGTCAGTTTGCCACTTAGTTAATCTGCTAACAAAACTAAGGCTACTATTTCTTGGAGTCGAAACAAAAATATTTTTAAGGTATATTAGTACACTTGCTGGAGCGACATTCCGCGCGTCAAGGCAAGCATGTCGAAGTTCGTTTTCCGTCGAGCTAAGCTGTTTAAACAAACAATGGTTACGATTTCTTGGCGGCGAAACAAAAACATTATTTATGCGTATTTTAAAATAATTTATTTAGTGACATTCCGCGCTGATGGCTACTTCTTTGGAAGGGAATCAGAAAAATATTAAGGCAATTAATACATTTGCTCCAGTGGAATTCCGCACATCAAGGTTAGTAGGTCGACTTCAGTTTTCCGATAATATTACAACTTTTTGGTGGGAAAACAAAACTATTATTAAGAATATATTAGTACCAGTGCCTCTTTGAAATTCCGCTCGTCAGGCCTAGCAGGTCGAGGTCAGTTTGCCGCCGAATTGGGCCAACGACTTTGTGGGCGCTAAGAAAACTCATCAAATAAGACCAAGTCTCATGGTTTCACTCAAAATTTTGTTGATGCATTGAACCACAGTATTTGGTGTCGATAATTCCACGCCATATTTTCACAGCGGTTACACCAAGAAGGCAAATTTAAGTGTGCGGAGTGTGAGAAGGGGAATCAGGAGACTGCGGCTGTGGCTGCTGCTGCCATCGGGTGTCAACATTGCCAACGGCTCCCAAACCAAAAGTTTGTTTGCTTGTGATTTTTTTCTTCTTCAATATTCGTATACAGCTTGAGGCTCTTTCTCTCTGACATCAGTGCGAAAGAAAATTGAAAATTTTCCTACTAATCGCCATCGATATGCCTTGCCAAATGTCACTCAACTGGGGTGGTGGTGTGTGGAGAGACGAGCTAGCAGGGGAGAGGCGTACAACTCTCAGACGGAGATTTTGTTTGAATTCGCTTTGTGCAAACAAATAAATTGAAGAATACTTGGAAAATTAAATAAATATTTGGCATTTTTCAACTGCAAATAAATTAGAGTAATGAATGAGTTTTTCTAAGATAAATTGCAGTTGAGTTGACAAATTAAGTTAGTTGCCCAAGTGGAGAGTGAGCGGAAGGCTTGGATTTGTGAAGTTAAATTTGCTTAAATTAAAATCGACACCCCACATCAACGCCACATGCGTCCGTCCGTCCATTCAAGGCCCTCGACGGCTCCTCCTTGAAACAAGAACAACACTTTCGTCGTGAGCATAATTCACAGCTGAGTGAATTTTAAGTGGTTATTGCGAAAGTTCGCAGAAAGGCAACGACGGCATCAAGTAGCGAAAGTGTTGGGGCGAAATTTTTATTGAGTTATGACGAAGGAGGCGAGGTGAACTGCAGGCCAGAAATTGGGTTAAGCATTTATAAATAATTTGATTAGCCTTAATTGGCTTGAACTTGCAGGCGAAATGCCAACAGCTTGCTTCGACTTGATTGGATAGGTTGGTTGGCTTTTCTTTTTTCTTTCAAATGATTGACAGTCCCACCCAGGCTAGAAAACATGAGCGGGCCTTGGGTGGTGCCAGACGGAAATTATGATTATTATATAATTGAAATTGATAGGTTGGGAGGCGGCGGTTGCCGGATGTGCTCATCGATTAAGTTACTTGGCCTTGTCCACTTCAATTAATAATAAGGCAAACAGAAATCCCATTTAATTCCAATTAAAGATGCAAAAACCAGCTGTTTGGTCTAATGATAAGCCCCTTCCATCCGAAGGGGAATCAACTCAGCTTTGGCTCTGAGGGTGGGTGAACGCCAAAAACGTGTCCAACAGAGAAACGTGCTCAAGTTGATTTAAAATTGCCAGTTAAGAGGGAAGTTAAAACAAAAATGTTCAATTGTGAGAGAGAAGGTGAGTGGGCGGCTTTACATTTAAATGGAGTATTTTATGAAAGTTGGAGTTAAATAAATTTTAAATTTTATTAGTAACAGGGAGAAACATTTCCGACCCCATAAAGTATGTTTATTCTTTATCAGCGTCAAAAGACGAGTCGATATAGTCATGTCCGTCTGTCTGTATGAAACGTCGATCTCAGACACAATGAGTGATAGATGTAGGTAGGTGAATAGCATACCCAGATAAAGTTTGTAACAGATTTGGAAAAATTTACCACTCCAGCCTTTGACCCCAAAAAACTGTCATAGACACCATTTTTAAGTTAGAGCCAAGAATGCCTTGAAACACCCGTGTCCCGTCAGCAGTTGGGACATGTTATAATCTTACCTGCCCAAGTCTTCTGTTGAGCCAGGGATTGAGGTTCGGTATCAGTCGGTAAGTCCATCTATCGCTTGTCTCACCTACTTTGCCATTGTGCCACTGTGAAGGTACGCTGTGTTCTGCTTCCGCTGCTAGCAGGTCTATGGGTACTGTTCCAGCTTCAACTAGAGCAGCCTGCTAGCGTGAGACCATTTGCAGTTAACCACTCCACAGTGGTCCAAATGCCAAAAATTTTGGCAGAAATTTAAAATTATTTTTTAAGTGTAATGCAAAACCAAATTTTTTCCAATAGAGTATTACCTAGTGCACTTAAAATTCATAGTGGTACTGTTGAAATTGAAACACTGCGAATTTAGGCAGCCCTGGAAGTCAGCTGATCGTTTACCACAAGCTTTGACTTTAGTTGCCTTGCAAATAAGAGCACATTTCAAATCAATATATAATAAAAAATAACTTCGAATATTGAAATAAGTCAAAATAGAAAACAAAGTTGAAGGTGTGTATATTATAAGTGTTATCATGCATTTTTTGTTATATGTGATTTGTCTTTGTTTATATGTGTTTTTGTAAAGTGATGTTTTCTGCAATTCTGACCGCAAACTTGTTTTATTTCGTAGAACAAAAGTATGTTGGATTGACGTGGATTAACGTAACTATTAACACTATATTATTCTTCAATATGTATATAAAGCGAGGGTATTAATCTTTTTGGCACCTTTTTGCCCCTTTTCTAAAAAATCGCTTTTAAAAATCGACAAAAGCATCAAATTAGCTGCAAGTCGAAAAAATCGTTTATATGGCAGCTATGTGAAATAGTGTTTTAAACTGAACCAAATTTGGTGAGTCGTCTAGGAAGCTAAAAACACGTATACGAACCAAATTTTAGTTTAATTTCTTAAAAATCAAAAAAGTTGATGCATGTCGGTCGCATCGGTTATATGGCAGCTATATAAACTAGTGCCGCAAATCGAGTCAAATTTGAAAAGTCGCCTTGGGCATCCAAAATATGAGTACAAACCAAATTTTAGTTCAATTGCTTAAAACTCAACAAAGCTTGTGCAAATCGGCTGGATCGGTTATATGGCAGCTATATAAAATAATGATCTATAACGAGCAAGTCTTGGTAAGCTGTCTCGGGGGACCAAAATATGTGTACAAACCAAATTTGGGGCACATACCTCGATAATTCGAGTTTCTCCATAATTTGTGTGCGTATGTGCTTGTGTGTGTATGTGTGAGTGTGGATGTAGGAGCCTATGCCTCGAATGTCATTGCAATCGACGAGACAGTCGACCGCCTATGAATAAAGATTCAGTGTGTTCGAAGACTTCGAACAGAGCACACATAATATATTCTTTTCTATTTTTGTTTTTTTTTTTTGATACTGATAATTTATAAGAAGCCGAAAACTCTCTGAAAGAGCGAAACTATTTATTTAATTTCTATCCATCCAATTTCTTCTACTTGCGGTAGTAGTATGATATTAATTCATAGGCTTTGTTGATAATATAAATAGCAATTCAAACTACTACAAGGGTCATCATAAAGAACCATTATGAAATATTACGATTAAAGTCGTAATGTGACTTTTCGCACACTTTGGAAATCGAATTTCTATTAGCCAATTGAAAGAATGTCAAAAACTTATGATGTCGGATTTGCAGGGTTCGTCTACCAGTTCCTAGAGGACTGCACTTGGAAAATAGATAATGTCTGCAAAAAAAGAAGGCATACCATGCATCTTACACACCCTATTTATCATATAATACGAGAAAAAAATTTCCTGGCTAATATTGAGTTAAGGTAAAGAAGTGCTACGACAAATCAATTATCAACTTTCAAGAAAAGAATGCAGATTGATGACTGGTATTTTGAAAGATAAGCGGGCAATTTGCAGTCGACTTACAACATAACTCGAGGAATTGCATGGATTTAAATGAATTCATTTACCTAAGATAAGATTAAGATTTCGATTTGGCTAAAAAACTGGCTAGAAAGCAGAGATTAACACCGAAACGAATTTCTGTTTCGGTTAACTGTTTCTGTTCTGAGATGATGTCTTCGAATTAAAAGAAATTTGGCCCAAAGGAAGCTTATTAAGAGAAAAGCTTAGCCCCAAAATTTGACCTTTTTTGAAACCCTTTTGTGGATGTTCTTTTTCTGTAAGCTTTTAAGCAAAAGCGTTCTTGTCTGGGTCCTAAATTTAATTCAATAGCTTAAACAAGAAAGAAAGTCGGTCAATTCCGACATCACCGTTGCGAACGGTGCTGCTCATAATTGTTTGTTTTCCTTATAACTCGACAACCGTTCATCTGATCTTTACCATTCCTTTGGTGGATCGATAAATAATCCTGATTACTAAATATGTCCAGAAGGTACGAACCTTCTATCTATAAAACTGTGAGAGATATTACGCGGGACAAATATATTGCCCGATACCCATCTGACTACTAAGACGAGGATTGTTTAAATTGCAAATAATTTCAAAAGAGTCTAGTTCTTTAATTCTAACATTCTAGTCACTCCGGAGTCGCGCGTAGTTTTCGATGTACGCCCATCTCTAGCTCTGGCAAAAGCAAAGGTTTTTTTTTTGTCTGCGGCGCGTGCCAATCCATGTTCCCCTAAAAAAATATAATATAATCGGGAGCAAATGCGAGCGGCGACCCCAACTGGTACAGAGTATAATATAGTCGGGCTTGACCGACTTTAATATTTGTGGATTTTAAGTTTTTTTTTCAGGGATGCAAACCACTCGAAAATAGGTACTGGCTCGGTTTAGTGGTTCACGCAGTTTCTAAACCGCCGGTTCGGTATATTACATGGTTTTTGGAGCTAACTGAACCGCGGTTTCGGTTCGGTACAGTGGTTCATAGAGGCCCATTATGAAATATTATGATTTGTGACTTAAGGTGACTTTGAATTCTTATAAACCATTTGAATTCTGATTGATTATTGAATTATAACTAGTCCTCGACCTTGAGACGGCTAACAATCACTTTGACTGAAATCAAAACTTGGTCGTTAACCCCATACACATGCAAAAGCACCAGTCAGGGTGAAATGATTGTTCTAAAAAACTGAACGGTTTCTCTATAAAAACAAACAAAAAAATACCTTGGTATTTATAATGAGCAAAGAAAACCCCTTTAAAATATATTCAAGAGAAATGCTTGGCCAGTTATTTTGTCTATTGCGTTGTCCACAGAAGTTTAACAATTGCCATTAAAATCAACAAATACCATACACATACGAGATTTGGACACAGCCCCCAGAACCATTGCAATAACTTCGGAGGAACGTAAACATGAAAAATACTTATGATTCCCAAGTCTTTATTTGGCTCAAAGTGGCCTTAAATAGGTAATTGCTAATGGCTGTTGGTGTGGAAAGCGATTAAAATCCCACTTACGAGTCCTGGTTGGTTCCGGACGAAACCGTGTCTGTCTGAGTAACGATAATGTGCTTTGTGTCCATATGTTCATATCATTGTTGCTGACTTCAAAATGATTATGGAATAAAAATCAATCCTCGACCTTAAACGGCTAACAATTACTTTGACTATTTGAATATTTTTAAAATCCTAAGAAGAATGTCTAAAATTTGTGATGTCGGATTTGTAGGACTTGTCTATAAGTTCCAAGAGGAATGCCTTTTGAAAGCAGAGAATGTTGGCTAGAAAAGAATACGTACCATGCATCTTATACACCCTTTTAATTGTATGAGAAAAACTCTCCTCACTAAGATTTATTTAGATGGAGAAGTACTATAAAAAATTTATAATATTGTCCAGTGGAGGACGAAAATTCAAGAAAAGAAAGCAGATTCATGACAGATATATTAAGAGATCGGCGGACAATGCAGAGACATGTTACATGTTTTAAAATTTGTGTCAAGTCATCCATAAAGGTTATATCAATCCTGCATCTACCTTGTAGAAGGTCGAACGAAATTTTGTATAAATATTGTCTTAGGGAAACGATTCAAATTCCCAAACTATTAAGTATAATTGGCTAAAGGAAAGCGATTAACGTCTTAAAACTCGGCAGAAAACTGAACCGAGCCGAACCGTTTTTCTTTGTGGTTTTCGGTTCGGTTCAGCGTTTCTGCAGGGAAGCCGGTTCGGTCTGCGATGGCATCAAAATTTTATTGCTACAGGACTTCGCTGAATTATGGCGCGACTTCGAAAATCGAATAATCAACAAATATGGAGATGTGAATTGGCTGCTAAGAAGCTGTGATCTGACACCTTTAGACTATTATCTTTGGGGAGCAGTCAAGGAAAAATGTTATGCAAACAATCTTGAATCAACTGATGAGTTGAAGAACGAGATTCGAGTTGCTATTGCTGACATACGTGACGAAACATTTGAAAATGTGCTAAAAAATTGGGTGGATCGAATGTTAATAAATGTTCAGCCTTTGAAAAGTATCGAGCGGTTTTTTTTTTTATAGAAAAATTAAATTCCAATTTTTAAAAGGACCACGCTGTAGTTGCAGTGCACTCGTGCAGATCTCAGATATATTTGTACATGTTTGAATCGAATTAAGAATTGCAAGGCAGAATTTTCGACATTTTGTAACCGGCAATCCATCTTTTTGGAAAAAGAGACGTCTAAATTACAAAATATTTGTATGGTTATTTAAGTGACGCGGTGTCTCGCCACAGTTTGTCGCCCAGAAGATGGCTTTACTGTATTTTTTAGTTCTGTATGGTAAGGCGAGCAAAGTATGCTGATGATAGGATCGGAAGTGGCAAGTATTTGTGGTTTTGGAACATTTTATGAAAAATCACACCTAATTTAGCCAGTAGGAAAATGCATTTCCAGCATTTGCTGGCTTAGTTTTTCAATTAAAACTTTAGTTCACAAAATTCCCCGTTGGCCGCCAATTAGTATTCTGTTTATGACTATTGAAATGGCATTTTGGGACTCAAAATTGCGATAGTATCATAAATAAAAGCTAAACCAATTGGAATATAAAAACCAAATAAACATAAATGCACGCAATTAAAATTATTTTCAGCTTTAAAATGAGCGTCAAATATAGACGAACCAAAAATCAAATGAACTGCTAAACGAATTCAATTCAATGTGAGAGAAAATGCAAAATGTTGCCGAATGCCGATTACAGAGAGAGATGAGAGAATTTTTTTTCAAAATGAAATACAAAATGTTCCCAAAAAATTGAAAAATTAAACGATGAAATTGAATCGCCTCTGGCGGAAAGGGGAATGTGCAATAAATATGTGAGTAACTCACTAACAATAAGCAAACATTTTTGCAACGACAACTAAATAAACTGGGTTGGGGGTGGGTGGGTTAGGAAAAACCCAATACAAATTTACTCAACTGACATTGGACTATCCCGATTCGGAACAAAAATCAAACTGACAACAAATCCCAATGACAAAATCAAGCAATAGCAATCGATATGTATGCTCACCACCCAGCTAGTAAATGGTCATGTTTCGGTGTGATGGCAGAGTGGGATGGGGTTGGGATGCGGAGGGATGCTCTGTCGAAATGTCAATGCAATTGTCATTGTCTCTTAGTTTTTGTTGTTCCTAGCTGTTAGTTGCCGTATGCATCATCAATTTTGGTGTGTGCTGTGGAGCAGGAGTGGGCCAGCTGCTGCCGGTTCTTATTGATGAGTTAGACAACTGAAAAGCTCAAATGCAATAAGCGTACCCACTACTTATGGGGCCAAATTGTACACCAAAGGACCGAACAAAGGAAAAGTAAGGGGTATGGTAAAGCTGATGTTCTAGGGGATAATTTGAAAAGTGCAGGCCATTCCCCTGAGAGTGAGAATGAATTGAAAAGCTAGCGATGGAAACTAAGAACAATTAGCTATTAATTTTGGTAATGGGCTTTAACTGGACGTTGTTGACCAGACCTGCAAGCCGTTGACAGTACCAAATCTTACAAATGACCTCCCAAATCGAACCTTTTAGTTTAAAAAAATTGCATCGGTTCTTGGAAACAACTTTCTTCATCTTCTTTAAGTTGTATTTTCTCTTGTTTGACATCGAATTCACAGTAAACCAAGGTACTAAGATTAAAGTGAAAATACTGCTTCTGATAATAGGTCCGAAAGGTTCTTGGAATGACCCAGTTGATTTTTAGTTATGAGCAAAGATCGCTAAGTATTTTCTCAACAAATTTTACCCTCCAAATATTTGAAAAGTATTGGATCGCTGGAATTTTTTCCTTAACTAAGGGAAATATCTTCCCAAGTCTCTCTACTTATTTCATTCTTGTCTCGTCTCACCATCAAACCGCACCTTTTCCATCCATCCTTCGTAACGCCTCACAAATTGCACTTCCCTTTTCCAAATCTCAACTTTCAACTCACTTCGATTCCTTAGCTAAGTAATTGCCCCACAAAAGGCCCATTCAAATTAAAACCCAACTGAACGACAATTAAGATAGTCTCTGCCCAGTATTGCTACCAGGGATGCATAACAATAACAATTAAATTGTACGACAACTGCAAATTGAAGATGTTTGCCAATATGGCGCTGTGTGCCCAGCATACACATAATCTGAAGTAGGGCCCAGGTCCTGGTCCTTGGGCCTAGTAGTCCCATCGAGCGACAAGTGACACCTATAAACGGAATACTGGGCAGAAGCCTGCAAACAATTTCCCCTCTGAACGTACCTAAAAAGCATAAATAATGGGGCTGCATTTGAACAGGCTGACTGCCTGCTTCCACTCCCCCTCCTCAGCCTCAGACTGTCTGCTCTGGTAAATGAATGCCAAACGGCAGGAGCGTCCAAACAACGCCAATGCCAATGACGTCAACGCCAACGCCATCATTGTCAGAGAGGACTAGGTAGTATAGGACGCACACACAGTCATCAGGCTCAGAGACAATGTTGAGTGCAACCAGCAGCACCAGCGGCAGCAGCTACCTGATGACAACTGAAGAAGGTACACCGGTGGGTGAAAGTAAGAGAAGCTGGCTATACACTTGAAGAAATGAATGGGAAACGTCTCAGAAATACCAAGTACTACAATAGTTGGTTTGCATACTTAGTTTTGTGATTTAAATCACAAAATTTTTGCGGAAGTGGAATTGAGAACAAGACTGATAAGCTTAATTTCTTTCCAAGAAATAATGTTGAAGGTGATAGCTAAATGTAAATGTGAAAAGAAATGCACTTACTTTTCCCTGTGCCAATTTCCCTGAGGATGGCGCAAAATGACTTCAAAACGAGTTAGATAAAAAACCGAAGGAAAACCAGGGAAAACAGGCACTAAGGTAAAAACATACAATTCCAAAATTCCAGATTTTATTGACAGACATTTTGTAACCGCTCGGGAATACTTCTGTAAGACATCGAAAACCCATGATTCATTGCATGATTTTCCATTTTCTCTTTCCGAATTTTCAAAATTTCTGAATAAAGCTTACGACTTTTCGCCATTTTATTAGATAAATAGCGTCTTGTAAACAGATTGATAGCGTCTTCTGATTGTAGGAGGCGACTATCCAAAAAGGTCCTTCGAGCCGGATATTCTGTAAACCATGATTTGTAGGCGGCGAAGAATTGAAAACAAAAAAGTTATATAGGAAAAGTTATGCATAAGTACGATGATAAGCGACTGCCCAAATACCTAACAGGCAAACTTCTAGAGTCAGATGACGTTTTTTGGATTTCTGTGAGGGAGGTCTTGTGTATGCCCTTGGGTCTGGACTGGCGTAGCGCAATGCAATGAAACACATTTCGCGCGAACTTAGCCAGCTTTTTTGTTAGCTCAATAGTTATTCTGTAAACACATTAAAAAACGAATACTAGATAGCCGATGTTTGCTCAGAAATAAGCGAATAACATCGGCAAACGGTAACCAAATTCATGTTAGCACAATTTTTCTAACAAAGAATTAAATGGACTAATAAATTAAATGCTAAGAAAAAATAGCTTGGAGCAATTTTTTTAAACCAGTGGGGGATAAAGTAGAAATTTCCCAAAAAAAGTTCAAAATACCAGAACTGTAACTCACATTTATCAGCCATCGCATTGCATATCTGAAACCATTGATTAAAAAATGCTAGAATCTCCTCAGCGCTACCGAAATTAACAAGTTTATTTAAAATCAGATGGTCCATTCGCGATTTTTCAAGTGAGCAAAATGAGCACTAAACGGTTTTTGGGCCATATCTTCAGATTTTTGGGGGGTCCCCGAGGAAAACCAAGTATGAGGAAGTGCTATAAGGGACCTGCTCTACAGCGTACGCTAGGTCATTTCCCAGGTTTTTTCCCACTGTAGCCCGGTGTAATCGATCAGAGCATATATCATGTCCCCTATGTAATATCCGAGAAAACGATGACATATGGCATTTCCTGAGCAGATGCCCAATTCTGAAGGAGTTAAGAATGCTGCTTTTCGGTAGGCAGCTGCTCACTGGAGAGGAGGTGGTCAGCATACTAGATGGCAGAGGCCACAACTTGTGGGAGAACCTAGTCACTGACTTATCGGACAGAAACTCTGGAGACACTTACTGGCACTTGAGTCAGCAGGACTGAGGAACGAACAGGTATCTGGAGACCACCAGGGCTGCCTGGTGTAGTAGTTCAGTGTTAGTGTAAGACGATCTACTCATGGCCGACAGACGGATTGAGATATCCTTGTCGGATTGTACACATTATCTTATTGTTTATTTGTTAAACAATAAATAAACATTATTAACAAGTGGGTAACTAATTTGATAAAACATATTCACTTCAGTATGGGCCCTTTGGTTACCTAGCTACGCTACTGTATCGCTCATTCCATAAATTTTCAAATGGTTTTGTAATTTTTGGATGATCAACTTAAAAAATACAGGAGTTTAGAGGCTCAGCCTGTTCATCGATGTCAATCAAATGAGCTATAAACTTGAATTTTTTTTCATTTCGTCAATCAAGCCACTTGGTGTGGATAACGAAGTCGGCTGATGACAGTTGCGTACAATATAATAACCAAATTAACAATTCATTCTCTCAGTGCCTTATCAGAATTATTGCTGGCTGTCTACATGACCAAGACACGGGGAGTTTTAGAAGACAGGCAAATGGGTTTCGCCCTGACACGCTGAACTCTCAACGCAAAATGAGAAAAATCCTCATATGGACAACACCGGAAACTGGGACACAAGCAGCATGGTGGAATGGGTAGGGATGGCAAAGGGGGCACACAGACAAGCAGCGCAGCTCAGAGCTGGAGCTGTGGCATCAAAAAGCAATGGCTTAAGTGCCCTGGCATTGTGAGGCTGACAGGAGCAGAATGCACTGATGAAGAGTGGGGATGACTGCAATGGACCCCAGAGCCTCGGTGTCGACATCGACCCATTGTTCTTTTCACTTTTTTTTTTTTGCCTCTTACACCGAGTTTGTGCAAATGAAAAAGGTGCCCCGAGTCCCCGTTGAAGGTGTTCGACAAACGGCAGCCGGGCAACGAGTTGATTACGGCTCGCGGAGTGGCCCTCCCCCCGGATGCCGGGACTTAAGTGAGCCTGTGCACTCACTCCCGCCCCCTGATGAAGGACCTTTTGTTGTAATGAGTTTCGAGTGCGATTTTTGAAATTCCCCACGCATTTTTCATGATTTTAAGCGGCTTATGTCGGCGCAACCAAGGTCTGGGACTGGTCAGGTATTTGGTGAATTATTGTCATTTTCATGGCCACCGAAATGTGTGTATTTATTTGTTGACAGTGGGGATTGCTATGGCAAACTCAGTAAATCAATTGTGTTTCTTGTTAGCCAAAGGCTTGCGGCACAAGTTGTCCAGTACCTCGGGCAGTGGGTTTCCGGATAGACTTTTCACAGTGTAGGGCTTCAATTTGCTCAACATGTTGTACACACGCTGATGCTGATAATTGACCGAGGGAGGACCCGAATAGATCCCATCATCCATATAGATAATGTCAATGCCCTCCTCCAGAATGCGAGCATGATAGTGATGATTGTGTGGAAAGAAGCTCAGTTCGCTGCCCAACTCTTTGGTAATCAAGGTGTTGGTATTACTTGCCGTAAGCTTCACCAGGAATACCACAACTTCCGAGTCACTGTACAGCGACTGACCAGCGGGCAGTACAGTTATCTCCACCACACAGCGTTCGCAGCAAATGAGCTCCGGTTCAAAGGGCTGAAGAGCATGAAAAGTCAGCAAAGCGGGATCGGGCTGCCAGGAACGATATTTAAGCACATTTCATTCAAGGGAAAGCAAAGAAATAAAAAGCTCACCTTAAAACGCTGGCGATATTTGAGCAGCAACTCCTCGGTACTGTAGATGGTACCATGCCATTTGGGTGGCAGATAAACCTCATGTTCAGCCGAGGTTAACAGCATGGTTTCATGCTGTAGAAATTTGATTTTGTTTTGGTTAGGTTAAATGTGGTAAATGTGGAAGCAGGCCTGTCGAAAGGGGATTCCGGGCCCGCGGGCTTTTTTCTCATGTCAGCGTTCCCCAAGAAGAGATGCTTTCTGTCTCTCTCTAACACTCACTGATGCATTACTTGCCGGGTGTGTTCGGCCCACTGGTTTAAGTTTTTACCAAAAATCAGGGCACCGGGCCTTTCTCAGAAGTCCGGGCCCGGAAGGAAACACCCCCCTCCCCCCTCTCGACAGGCCTGTGTGGAAGACTTACCAGATTATAGGGATATGCATCCAAATTTTCAGCTGTAACCTCAATGGGTGCTCCATAGGCGTCTAGAAACATGGCTAATATATGGTCTGTGTTGTGCTGCTTCCAAATCAGTTTTAAAATTTTTTTTAGCACAACTGTACATAAATTTGTGAGCGTCAACTGTCAGACCACTATGATTGACTCAATGAGTTGCATGAAAATTATTTGCCTAGAGATGGAACTTGGAATAGACTGGCGAAACGCTCACGAACTCAACGTTCAACCTAACGTCGAAATGGAATGATGGAGTATGGAACACGGACGCATTTTTTTATTTAAAATTTTTTCCTAATGTAGCAAACAAAACTAGACCACTTTATGTGCAATAAAGTTAATAAATGTGTTAACTATTGTTTTAATCATTATTATTATTTATTGACTTTTTCTAAGCGCTACAAGAACACAAATAGTTATAACGAATGCACTAATTACTCAAGTCAAATGGGCCCTAACCTATGATTATGATCAAATTTATAGTTTACTTTTGATGTAATTATTAAAAGAATATAATGATAATGATTTTTAAGATTATAAAATAAAGGGAAAGTTAACTTCGGCTCGGCCGAAGTTTTGTATACCCTTGCAGCTTCCATTGAAAACAAAAAAGTTTTTCTAACTAAGACTACTTTTTGGACCTTACATTTCTATGGGATGTATACTATATAGATGTCTGATTTCGACCAAACTTGGTGAAATCTTGCAAAAGCATAATACACTGTTAATTACGAAATTTGGAGGTGATCATATTTAAAACTAAAAAGATTTTTTTTACTAGAGCTTCTTTTTCGACCGATCATTCATACTGCAGCTATATGCTATAGTCATCCGATTTTGATAAAACTTTGTAGAAATATGTTAATGTATATAAAATAAGAATATGCCAATAAAAAGGACGTTTTCATTAAAAACAAAAAAGTTTTTCTCACTAGAACTAGTTTTTCGACCGATCGTTCCTATGGGAGCTATATGTTATAGTCATCCGATTTCGACCAAACTTGGTGTTTTTTACGTCTATTAAATTTCGACGATCGTCGGGGCTGCCGTTCGCATGAGAAGGTAGTTAAAAGTGTATGCAAGAAAGGACGTTTTCATTAAAAACAAAAAAGTTTTTCTCACTAGAACTAGTTTTTCGACCGATCGTTCCTATGGGAGCTATATGTTATAGTCATCTGATTTCGACCAAACTTTGCAGAATTGTGTAAAAGTATATAAAATGAGTGTATGCCAATGATAAGGACGTTTTCATTAAAAACAAAAAAGTTTTTCTCACTAGAACTAGTTTTTCGACCGATCGTTCATATGGCAGCTATATGCAATAGTCATCCGATTTCGACCAAACTTAGTGAAATCATGGGAAAGGATAGTAAACTAAGAACTACGTACTTTGGAGGCGTTTCCATTAAAAACAAAAAAGGTTTTCTCACTAAAACTAGTTTTTTGACCGATCGTTCATATGGCAGCTATATGCTATAGTCATCCGATCCGGCCGGTTCCGACAAATGTGCAGTGTATATGTACCAGAAGACTTCGTGCAAAGTTTGGTGTGGATAGATTTCAAACTGACGGAGGAGATAGCATAGAAACAGACAGACAGATCGAAAAGACGGACGGACGGACAGACGGACAAGGCTAAATGAACTCAGCTCGTCATGCTGATCAAGAATATATATACTTTATGTGGTCGGAGATGCTTCCTTCAATTACGAAGTACGCAATAATGAAGCATAAATTAAGTAAAAATGAAGCACTATGGAAATGCCTACTCAGTATATAATGCGTACTTTTCCTAATGCTTCAGGGTACGTAAGCGTATTATAACTTTTGCGTCAGTTCCTGCTGCATTTCGCCCCTGAACAAAAGCGAAAGGAAGATTGCAGGTTTTTGCAACTACATCTTAGTGGTAAAAGTTGTTTACGGGATGTGCTTCTGGCATGCAGTCAAGTCCGACTGGGTATTTCTAATGCGTATGCATAAGACTATGCATTGCAGTTCTCTGATGTAACTAAATCATTCTTTGTATAAATTTTAAAAAATTTGTACTTCTATTTACTCTTGAACATCGATTTCATACTTAAATTTAATTTAAATAAAGATTACTACTAATATATGACTTAAACTCCGAAAGAGAATAGATACTGACTATGTAAA
Organism: Lordiphosa collinella; assembly: GCA_018904265.1. Taxonomy (NCBI): domain Eukaryota; kingdom Metazoa; phylum Arthropoda; class Insecta; order Diptera; family Drosophilidae; genus Lordiphosa; species Lordiphosa collinella. The sequence continues at coordinate 488,402 of JAEIFV010000005.1, read as the reverse complement.
TCTCCAATTTTAGTTGAACCAATTTTGAGGATTTTTTTCACGCCAAATTTCCTCCATTCTTGTTTATTTGTCATCTCTTGAATGGAAGAAATATGTAACTCAGAAACTCATTGCCCATAATTACACAATACAATGGACCATCCTGCGGCTGACACGCCCCTCTTTCTACCAACCCCCGCCCCCCACATTTATGTCATTCAAATATAACTTGAAGAAGAGAGAGAGAACGAGAGCGAGCACAATGGAAGAAAAACTTTCAAGAGAAATTCAATAGGGCATGCAATTCAAGAAATTATTGTGCAATTTCAATAACTTTCAATTGGGTTTTCAATTTGCTGCACACTTTTCTTCATCTTTGGCGAACTTTATCTTATCTTTTGTGACCCTGCCACAACAACAACAACAACAAAAAAGAAGCGAATAGAGCATAAAATATGAAAACTTTATCGTCTGCGCTGAAATTGACGATTTCCTGCTTCAGCAAAAGGGGGAGGGATGCAGGAAGAAGGTCAGTAGAATTTAAGCAGAAAACCATTAAGAGCTTAACTATGTAAAATCCTTTTAATATGGCCAATGGAAGCATAAAAATTGCATGTGTAAAAAGAAGAAGAAACCAGAATGCACACACACAAGAGGAGTAAGTAAGAAATGCCAAGCCAAAAGGCAAACAATGCAATTTCCCCCTGGAACCCGAAATATGCCTCAAGGCGCGACGGGGAAAAAGTTGTTTTTTTGCATAAACATGGAAAAAAACACGGCAAACTTGCAGGAACTCTGGAAAGTAAAATAAGGAAGCCTTGGCCGGGTTATGCATAAAAGAGAGAGAGAGGAAGGGAGCGACATGATATAGTGGATGTACATAGCTCAGGTTGAAATATTTGCATTTGCCAAGTGCAACAGCAAAGATACGTGCGAGTATCTTCTGGATACATGGCTTGCCGCTAGGTACACACACTCGGTGGGAGTTAAGTTTTTGCATTGAAACAATATTTGCGCATTTCTTGAGAACGGGGAATGTATGTAAGTAAGTATGTGTATGTATGTCTCCCGTCTGCTTTGGCAGCACGTGCCTCGGCTTTCGCAGTTTCTAAACCAAACCATTAATCAAACAATTAGACCTGGTTGAGTTTGCCTCGACGACGCCAACTTACCTCGCCCTCATTCATTTGCATAAATTATGGCTTCATAATAACCGCTATTTATAATTTTCGACGCGGGTGTTTTGTCAAATACGCCCACTCTCAACACCCGGAAGGCAATATGGAGTACTTGAGTTGAGAAAATGGGGTTGCAACTTAATGGGTGGTAGTTGGTGGAAATGTGATAATATAGCATATGTATGGGAAAAGAGAAAGGAAGCTATCCTAGTAGAATAGGCTGTCGTCTACAGGTTTTTCCTATATTTTTAAACCTTATATGTTAGCACAACCGTTCACCTTCACCAGCTAAGGGTGTCGGCGTCTGTACTAAGAAGCGTTTCAAACTCTAAATTTAGATTATTTTTCGTTCTACTGAAACCTAGAGTATCCTCCCCTCAATCTTCCATCATTCCCACTTCAATCCTTCCCCCCTTTTCAAAAATAATTTCACATTTTGTATGCAAATTTTTGACAAACAATTTCCAAAAACTCAGCACACTCGATTACCTTGATGCATTTACACGGCGAATAATATTAATTCATATATAACAAGGCATAATAATAACAAACAAACAAACATATGAGAATTATGCAAATTTATATAAACGCTAAAATCAACTTGAGGCTTTTTTGGTAATTTTCTCCTGCTCACGCGCGCTGAATCCTGCTGCTGAAAAGAAAATCAAATGGCGGCAAAATGAGAAAAGGAGGATGTGAGACATTTTCACAATTTGCCAGGCCAAAGGATTCTCGCATTCACATGAGCCAGCCCAGAGCCAGGCAGGACAGCCAGCCAGTCGAGAAAGCGAAAAACCCGCAAATGAAATGAAACGAAATGTTTGCATAAACGATTTAATCGAATTCCAATGCAAATTCAGTTAAATTTCATTTCCTTAGCCCAAGACTTGCTTGCTTTTTGCTGGAGATGCCAGGACGTTGTAGAAACCACTGAGGCGGTGAGGGTGTGGGGGGCGGCATGCCGGGTTCCGGAAATTAGCATAACACTCGCGGTAATACAATAAAAAGAAAAGGATACAGATACAGATCCAGACAAGACTCGCAAAAGGCAGGCAAGTGTAAAGTTCATTTTCAAATTGCTGATATACGAAATTGAAATAGGAAGCGCCTTTTTTCCTTAAGGGAAACTCTTGGCGTGGGAGGCGGGGGTTGAAGTGAATACACTTACTGACGGGGGGAGTATGATTAACTGGTAATCAAGGAGGGAAAAAAGTGAGATGAAAATTAAAACATCTCTTTAAAAACTTTCACAAAATATTTTACTTTGTGTTATAATCAGACATGCAAACCGATCGGAAATAAGGACTGGTTCGGTTCAGTGGTTCACGCAATTTTTGAACCAACAGTTACGTTTATTACATGGTTTCGGTTCGGTTCAATGGTTCAGTTTTCATTTATTATTAATTTATTGAAGGACAATTTCCGTTTTCTCAAATAATCCCAATCTTTCGTCAAATCTGCGCGAAAAGGAATTCGCAACGTAATTAATGTTCTTGGATGTCGAAAATCTGTCAAATCTCAACCCTTAAAGCCCATCCATAGGTGTAACAAATCCGATATTTTCATGGATCATTTCTGATCCTTAATTCCGCCAAATCTCAACCCTTAAAGCGTGTACCTAAGGATAAAGTCCCGAATTTTGCTTAAATCTGTTCGGAATGGTATTTTTTCCAGATATTCAAAGGTAACGCAGTCCGGAAAGTTGCCAAAATCACATTTCTGTTCTAGGTTCGTCTTTAATTTCGTGGAGTCTCAAGCCTTAAGTATAAAGTAACTATAAAGTCCCAGTTTGACCTCAAGTCTGCGCGGAAAGGTATTTTTTCCAAAGTTTCAAAAGAAAAGCAGTCCGAAAACGTTTCAAAAACTCCATTAGTTTCTTTGATCGCCCTTATTTTACCCTATTCCAGCTCTTAAAGCCCTTCCTTGAGTATATCGTCGCAACTTACCCTGAAATCGGCTCGGAAAGTAATTTTTTTTTGGACTTTTCCCGCACTAATTCCACCGAATCCTAACTTCTTAAGACCATTCTGAATTATAACATTCAGAATTGTCCTTAAATCTGTTCGAAATTTTTTTTTTTGCTTTTAAAGCTGCAGAAGTTTGTAAAACTATAAAACTATTTGATGTAAAATTAAGTTGGGTCCGTTGGGTTCGAAAACTTTATAAAGAATTAGTTCTGGCTCGAAAATTCTGACTCGAAAATTCTACCAAAAAGTTCGGCGACTAGCCGAAGGTTTTAAGCCCGGAGCCTCACAATGTAAGGACGAAGCCGGAAATCTTGTCACAGTTCCAGAAGAGGTACTAGACAAATGGAGAAACTATTTCTCCAACCGGCTGGGAGGCGATGATGAACACAATGACGCCTCTGGAGAAGTAGTGGAACCACCAATCGATGATATAGAAATAGACCCACCGGACCATAACGAAGTTTGGTTAGCCATAAAAAGGCTACAAAATAACAAATCAGCTGGAGCCGATGAGCTGCCCGCTGAATTGTTCAAGGCTGGCGGCGAGGAGCTGGTAAGGTGCATGCACCAACTCCTATGCAGAATTTGGTCCGAAGAGAGTATGCCCGAAGATTGGAGTCTAAGTGTTCTCTGCCCAATACTTAAAAAAGGAGACCCTGCAATCTCCTACCCATTGCAAATAAGGTTCTGTCATGTATCTTATGTGAACGTCTAAAGCCGAGAATGAGCGAACTGATCAAACCTTATCAGTGAGGCTTTAGACCTGGTAAATCCACCATAGACAAAATATTCACATTGAGACAAATAATGGAGAAAACCCATGCAACGAAAATCAAAACTTACCATCTTTTTGTTGATTATAAAGCCGCTTTTGACACACCGATAAGGTCAAAGTTCTTTGAAGCCCTGTCTACTTTTGGTATACCAGCAAAGTACGTTCGACTTTGCATGATGACGTTGAGAAGCACACAAAGCTCCGTCAAAATAGGAAAGAATCTCTCCGAGCCTTTCGATACCAGACGAGGTTTTAGGCAGGGTGACACCTTATCGTGTAACTTCTTTAATCTGCTGATGGAGTATATACTGCGCCAGTGCCCAAATGCTAACAGATCGGGCACCATCTTTCATAAAGATGTAATGCTACTTGCATATGCCGATGACATTGACATTATTGGCAAATCCGAACGGGCGGTAAGCAAGGCGTTTTCAGAGATTGAGAAGCAGTCAAAACGCATGGGCTTAGCGGTAAATGAGGAAAAGACGAAGCTAGCCCACGCGTACCGTCTTGGAGAATCTGTTGCAATGGGAGAGTACAACTTTAACGTTGTAAAGGACTTTGTCTACCTCGGAACGATGATCACCAGCGACAACAACATCAGTCTGGAGATCCGAAGAAGAATAACTCTTACAAACCGATGTTACTACGGGCTTAGTAAGGAGTTCAAGAGCAGAGCCCTCTCTTGGAAAACGAAAATTGCGCTATACAAGTCGCTTATCATCCCAGTCCTGCTATACGGATGAGGCGGCAATTGGCTGGATCGAGGCGGCAATGCGTCCTTCGTAGAGATTTATGGACCTCTAAACGTTGGCGGCGAATTTCGCATCCGAATGAATCACGAACTGTATGATCTCTATGGGGACACTGACCTAGTCAAGCGCATAAAACAACAGCAGCTGCGCTGGCTTGGACATGTTACTCGTATGGATGAAGAAGCTCCAGTAAAAAAAGTGTACAGGCGGAAGGCGAACGAATTAGGAAAAGCAGGAGCTTTAGGACGACCGAAACTTAGTTAGGAAAAATTGGGGAGGTGTGAGAGTGGGGTGTGGGGAGGGTTTTTAAAAAAAATTGCTGGAAGATATAAAGGAACGCTTTGTTTAAAAACTGAAGTCAACTAGTGCCAGCTCGCACAAGACAGAGGCGAAGTGGCGGGCATTAATAACAAAGCGGAGGAGAACCGTCAAACGGGGCTAACTGTGATTATGAAATATCTTTGTGGTCGGAGATCTCCAATAAGAAGAAGAAAAAAAGTTAAACTGAACTGGTCCGGCATCGAGTAAAGTTGTGATAGTTCAAGTTGGTTACACAGTTTGACAGTTCTATAAAAATCAATAAAGCTTTCATTAACAAATAACAAAATTAACTAGACAAGTTCAAGAATCAGCTGTGAGCCAAAAATATAAAACAAATATTCTCCTGTACTATTTATATTAATTTTCATAGCACCCTTTTTAAAGTAGGGCATTTATCATGAAATTTAACTTCTGTTTAAAGGCCTATACTCAGATAAGATAAAAATTTTGTTCGGCACAATACTTCACATGAATAGAACCACATTTGAACAGTTCTACATGAAGTATATCTACATTAAGTATTGTGAAAAACTAAATTTTTATCTCATCTGACTGTACACCTTAAACAGGGTATCTAGGAATTCGCCTATTATTGTTTGGTCCTCTCTTCGAACCATCATTTATATTTATGGGAAAACTGTTTCGCTTTGTTTTGTTTTTCTTTTGGTTTCTCCAGTTGGACCCCTGCCTAATAGAGCGACTCAATTAATGAGCCAAGTTTTTCCGTATTTTTTAATGCAACAAGAATTGGTTGAGCATTTTGGTTGCTTGAGCAGGGAAAAACTTTAATGAAATCTTGACACGAACAAAACCCAAGAAGTATGAGTAACTTCCCAGCAAATTGTCAAGCAATGAATTTTATTTTTGCTCTTTACAAGCAAAAGTTTTTTTTTTTACAAGTTGTTGGCCTTAAGCCAAAGGTTTCCGAAAAACTTTATTTGTCCGCTGCATATTCAGAGCTATAACTATCTCTCTCTGGCAATGTGTTGGATGTCCTTTCGGTGGCTGGTCGCGCATTTCCGTTACATGCCAAACACTTTTGGCCTTTGTCCCAAGACCGCAAAAGTCACCGCTTGGCGCATACAAATTAATCATTGAGGGGACAAAGTTAATGGGAGTTGGGCTTTGGGAGCTATTGAAAGGAGAGTTTTAGATTTCGTCTGCGATTTGTGAGTCAACTCACGTGCGCGACGTTTTTATGATATACCAATTTTGACATAATCCACGCGGATTACGAGAGACAACAACACTCTTTTCGTTTTTGGCCAAATGCCAGTGGAAATTGGCCAATCATTTTTTTTTTTTGGAGTGGAGTTTCAGTTATGATATGGGACTTTTAGGAGCTATGGTCAACAGCTAGCAATATGCACGATTTCCGTTCTCACTTTGATGAAAGTCTTGAGGGAATAAAATTGATTTGGTTGAGTTTTGAGTTGAATACGAAATTTTGTTCAATTTGTTTGTTCCACTTATATTGAAACCAAATCAACTATTTTGATATGTCAGTTAAATAGCCAGCAAATGTCAAAGGTAAATGAACCGTTTCCCATTTCTCTATCCCTGTTTTCAAGTGCAAAATGTTCATACATAAAAGTTTCGCTTTTGGTTGGGAATGAGGTGTAAAGCAATGCCAAAGCGTATGTTGACATCGTCGTCATTCCCTCGTCTATGGCCAGCATATGACAAAGTTTAAGTGCTTGCTAAATCCCATAGATTTCATGCTGGCAGCCCGGCAAACATGGCCACACATTGTGCGAGACAAGCACAACAACAACAACAGTAGCTACAACATGGAGGTGTTGGTAATGCACATCAACAACAGCAACAACAACAACAACAGTTGTGCAACAATAGTATCGCATTTCAATGTTTTCAGTATGGCATAAAAACAAAAGGCAAAAGCCGCAGTCAAACAGCGCACTAACAACAACAACAGCTACAACTACAGCAATTCTCGTTTGCCAGACTGCAAAAAGTTTTTATGCCTCCTCCCCCACCTCTCCACCCCGGCATAATGGTAGCACGTAATTTTGTTTTGTCGCGACGCAAATATGTTACCCCTGAACGAGACTGGAACTTCAAACTCAATCCCCCTGCTCCTCCTGTCTCCATTTTTGTTACCTTAACATTATGCAAGGCGCCACATCATCGCACTTGTCACTTTAACCTTGCACGGCCTGTCAGTAACACCGCTCCGCTCCGTTCCTGACGCCCTCTGTAAATTTGCGCAAAGCGGCATGGAAAATGAAAAGAAAAGCCATAAAACCAAAGACGACGCGCAAAGCCAAAGAAAAAGGCAAAAGACAAGTTAAGTAGATAATCACGTTTGAACCGAATTCGAAATACACTCAAAATAGTAGTACACAGAGAAAAAAAAAGGAAGGGGCACAAAGAGGGCACTTTTTTTGTTTCACTTAACTTGTCTGGGATTCGAGCTCACAACTCGCCGACATCTTAGCCCATACGACTATTAACCACTTGCGCTACAATGGACACTGGGCCAGCAGGCCGAAATTTTGGCCAAAAGTCCCACTTTTTTATACTCTGTACCAGAGGTACACAGAGTATATTAAGTTTGTGCAAAAGTATGTAACACGCAGAAGGAAGCATCTCCGACCCTATAAAGTATATACTCTTGATCAGCATAAAGAGCCGAGTCGATCTAGCCATGTCCGTCTGTCCGTCCGTCTGTTTGTCTGTCTGTCTGTCCGTCTATCCGTATGAACAAACAGATCTCAGAGATGGTAAGAGATACATAGAGGTTTGACATGTATGGGACATATGCTTCTTATACTTACAGGCAGATCAAGTTTATTTTCAATTTCGTCAGTGAACTGAATCTAACCGAACCGTTTTCATTTGTGGTTTTTGATTCGGTTCGGCAATTTCGAAATGGTCGAAAATGTTTCCTTCTCTCTGTTGCATACATTTGCACAACTTCATGATCCCCTTTTCCCATTTTAATGGGTACAGGGTATAAAAATAAAGAATTTTATGTTAGCAACCAAAGTAAATTTACAAAACTCTTCACGAAACTGGCATACCCTTTGCTTGTTTGAGTATATAAAACCGAAACGAGCGTAAATATGCCTGTCATCATTTTGACATCAACCTCCCACTCCAGCGTACTTGCTCTTTACAGATCTTAAGGCAGCTGACTGGGTAGTTTTGAGCATGCCATTACCATAACTATAATGCATATTTCAGCATCGGCTCAGGGGCAGGACCAGGACCCTGTGTCACCATCGCCATCATCATCAGCATCAGCTGAGAAAGCTTCTCGCTGTCTACGTCAATTCGCTTGTGGAAAATCCCCGTATCACTTTCGCTTGTTTCCCTGTTGACAATCTCGGTTTCAATGTGTGTCCACACAATCCTCCCCCCCACTACTAAGTAGATATTGTACATGGAAACATGCCTGAGCATACTTATGCCTGCTTTTGTCTGTTTCGTTCTCATGTCTAGGACCATAAATGAATGACACAAGGTTTTAGCATAAAAGTTTATTGAACTAACGTTAAATACATAGATGAAATCTCAAGCAGACAAGAAGAAAAATGCAGCACGAAAATGGAAATGAGGTGTAAATAATTTAGTTTTAATCATTTTCGGTTGTTCCACCATTTTCCATTTATTTTTGATGCAATTTTCATTAACACAGAAAGCCACATGAAATTGTTCACTGTATATTTCTTCTCTTTTTTTTTTGTATAATTACAAAATTAATAAAATTAATTAAACGCCAGCTTAAACGACATATCAGTGCAGCATTAATAAATTAACAACAAAAAAAAGGGTTAAATAAACTGCAAAAACAGCCACAGAAACAACAATAATAACCAAAAGGATTGCTTTAGTGAAGCCAATAAACAACCAACTAATTAAATATGCAACAAGAGCAGAAAAAAAGCTATAAACAAAAAAATTTAAAAAACTTAGTCACAGGCGACGAATTAATACTCTAAAATTAAAAGGTTGAAAACTAAATCTCTTTAGTGCAGAGTTGTTCAAGAAGAGCGAGGCCAAATAGTGAGAGTGTATTGGTGTGCGATATCAAAGCGACGCAGCCCAGATTTGAACTGTCCCGCTCGACGTCTAGGCATTGAATGCAAGCAAAGAGAGTGCTGCTTACGCTCATATGCCCGACTTCGGCATGCGCTCGGCTCGTGTGCGTGTAAAAAGCCGATTGCGCTCGGCCCCTGGGGGCTATGGGGGAACATCGCTGCTTTAGACATACACACCTACAGAGAAAATTATTCGAGCCAGAAAATTGAATTAGCAAATGAACTCGGAGGTGATCTCCCACCAAGCCAGTTCGGCTTTCGAAAAGCGAGGTCGACTACAGATGCCATATCCAAGGAGGTTGGAATTGCATCTGTGGCCATCGAAGGCTTACGCATTGAAGGCAGAAATAGAGTCCTGTCGCCACACTAGACGTAAAAAATGCGTTCAACACTGAGTCCTGGGGCAAGATATTGAAATCTCTACACTCAGAAAAAAGTAAAACGAATAATTTAAGTACGAACGCTTTTGAAAAATTTATTATTGCGAGGCTTCGTCGTGGTGGTTTTAGGAGGAGGGTGAGGAAAGAACTAAGAGAGGAGAGCAAGCACATTTGAGAGAATAGCGTGATCCCGCTTTCTCATGTTTTTTTTTTGGGAGAGGGGTGTGGGTGAACAATCGAAAAAAGCGCTCCCCGAGTTTATAATATAAACTGGACGATGCTCAAGGCAACCTACAGTAGTGCTATTTTAAGGTGGCGTCTGTGAGTGCAGTCTTTCGAGGTCCCGAGTTCGAGACGCAGTAAAGGTGAGTAAAAAAATAAAACCAAGAATTCTGAATCCCATGGTATCTCAGGGGTGGTTGGAATTGTTTAGAGTACCCAGGTTCACGTATGGGACCGCTCTGAGTGTAAATTTGTTGGAACACCATTTTGATGGGAGTGAACAACGTGGCGCTAGTCGTAGTGGCAAAGAAGATTGCTACAGTGGAGCGCATGTGTAATGAGGCAATTGCTAACATCGTTTGGTTTCTAGACTCTGTTGACCTGAACCTGGAAGCTCACAAGACGAAGGCTGCCCTTGTGAGCAGCAGAAAGATCGTTGAGACGGCACATATTGTGCTCGGCACTGAAACCATAACAACAAAGAGAGCTATTCGATACCTCCGAGTCATGCTGGACACGCGACTCACCTGTCGCGAGCACCTCCAAGTTGTGAGTGAATAAGCGCAGCACGTAGGAAACGCACTCAGCAGAATCATGCTGAGCACCAGGGGCTGCTCCTTGCGCACCATCCGTTCTTAAGTCCACCATCGTGTATGTTACCAAGTTCTAGGATCAAGCGATGACTGTGCCAAGCTACAGTTTTCAAAACATGTCCGACGATGCAGCACTTGTGATCGCCGGCATGTTCTCGCTCTGAAAGCTAAGCCAGCAACCGAGGCTGCTCCTACAGACCAGCCAAGGAGCATGGCACGAGAGGACGCTAGGAGTAAAAGCATAAGGCAAAGGAAATCGAATCCCAAATAGAGGAAAGAAAGGAAGCAAATGCGGCTTAACCATTCGCTAACTCAAATCTGAGTGGCCACGGGTGTTTCAGGAGTTACCTGCCCGCTGGTCAGACTCCTTTTCGAGTGCACCTGGTGTAAAGAGCGCGTAAGCGGGAATTTCTCACTGGGCGATTGCAGTTGAGTTGTCATTGACTTCGTTTCTCCTTGTTTTTGTTTTCAGTTGACTGTTTTCAGTTGAGCTTTTTTTGTTTTGCTCATTCAATAACAATTTATAGACAGCGATCCGACTGAGCGCTCGCACATTAAATGTCAGTAGATGAGCAAAAAGCCGAACGACTCAACTCAAAGGTTCTTTTTTTTTCTTTTATTTGTTTTGTGTGTTTGTCTGTGGCTTGTGTGAGTCGCAAGTCCAAACAGACTCCCCACTAACACATACGCACACACAAACGCAAATGACTTTTATCTTCTTCGCTCGCGACGATTTGCTCAGTGAATGCGCAGAGCAAAATGTAAACAAATCCATTGGTTGTTCGTTGAGCACTGATCGATTCGTTCATGAGCCGATGTGAACGGTTCATCTCTTGACTTTTTGCTCAAAGGGTCTGTAAATAACTGTTATTTTTGGACAACGAAAAACGGTCAATTGTTATATGCTAGCTCTGCTTTCAGGCGGTCCCGCAGATTCTTCCAGTATTATTATCGCATTCTCATCTCCCAGCGGGAAGAAATGAGACACTGCGATAACTTCTGGGTGATAAGAAATGTTACTTCTGGAAGATTACGATCTTCTGAGGGATAAAAGGTCGTTTCTTCCTAGGAATAAGAATACGTTTCTTCCTATTGTTAAGAAAAAGTTCTGAAAAACTACGAATTGTATACATTTTTATAAGCTTTATACTTACAAACCTGCAGTTTTTAGCCGGCTGGAGGTAACGGTATGCTGACGCATAACTTTAAACAGAGACACACAACAACACAAAGGAGGCTGGTTGATCGGACTGCTGTTTCATGGGGGACCAAGCCCTCTTGTCAGCGATCATGCCTCGCTGTACTTGTTCAAACAGCGGCTTTACCATGCCTGCGACGCTAAAACCGTTTGGGAATTCCAAAAGCAGCAAGCGTGCAAAACACGCCTCTGAATGTGTGTGTGCCTCCTATGGTCTTGGTCGAATTTAGTGTGAAGGCCAATGCCCCTTCTTCTAAGTCAATGACCAAAAAGTTTGATGGCAATTTGCATACACACAGGAGTTTTTGGTGTTATAAATGAGTTTCGAACAACAACGCGGTGCCTAGCGTTTTCAGCATTTATACTTACACGGGACTCGAACTCAGGACCCTCGGATTAAATTCGATTGGAATGCCGTCTCAACCAGTTGCACTATAGCACACCCTGCGCTGGCATATCGCATAGATTACACCACTTGTAATTCTCAAGTTTATATTCCGTGGACTCTCAATTCGGGTTTGCTTATTGATGTATCGCCAATTTCCCGATATGCGATACCACATATCGCTTACATATCCCTTAAATGATAAAAATGCGGTACCTAGTGTAATTTATTTGTGTAAGTCGCCAAACTATCCCAAAATTCTCCCCTCAATCTTCTAGAGATTGCAGGGAAAATACAATCAAACATATAAAGATTTCAAACTTTTCCTCTTAAGTAATTTCTCATTTAAGAGCATACAAACTTTTCCTTTTTTGAATGGAATTGCTCTCACATTTTTCCACCACTTTGGCAAATTAAATTGTCAATTATTGGCAAACAAACAAACACAGCCACTGCGTTAGCAAGCGAAAGTCAGACCCATAAAATAATCCACCCCCCTCGGAATCACACTTATATGTATGTATTTGCGGGGCAGAAACCGCAACCAAGTCGCATTCGTTTGGCGGTTTCTCGTGCCATGCCATTTATTTGCCAGAAAAATATGCAAGCTGCAACCGCAGTTTTAACCAAACACCCGACGCATTTGTCATTCTTTGGCCAGGACATACAAACAAGTCCTGCAGCCGTTTGCCAATATTCAAATAGCAAAAAGTCAGACATATTCTCATTAACATAAAACATAAATATTTACTTTGCCACAAACACACACACACCCTGGACACTTCTATTTAAGGGGGATTTCCAAGTTGTGCAGGACATTTATATTTTCCTTTTGCATTTTTACGCCATTACGTGTTGTAGTCTGCTGCCGGCAAGGAAGAGGAGCAATGAGTTGTGGGTGTGTGTGCTCAAATGCCATTTCCATAAATGCAAATCAGTTTGCTTATTTCAAACTTACTGCAAATAGTTTATAACTTATCGTTTTTTGTGGGTAACTTTATGGCCAAAGTGCAGCAAGCTATAAAATTGATTTGGCAGTCATAAACATTTGTTGTCTACTTTAGGGGAGAGCTTCAAATGACCCTTTTAACGTTTACGTATCTACTAAAACTATCTAAAGAACGCCCACTGCATTAACATAGCATTCAATTCCCACAAACACGCCCATCCAACACACTCAACAATTATAGGCAATGTCTTCATTAAAAAAATCCCAACAAAATATTATAAAACAAACCGAGAAACGTACCGAAACGTACCGCACAATGCCGTTGACCACCAGACAACAGACTGGACCTCAGACCCAACTATTACCACAGCGACGCCCAAGTCATTAGAATTCCTTTTTTGAAAATTTTATGCACAAAACTTGGCAAAGAAAGGCCCGAGAGTGAGAGCGAAAAGCAAAACGAATTTCATTAAATTAGACGTAACGGAAACAAAGTCGTTAAAACTTGGCAACCCTACCCGTTCCCCACACACAACCCTAAACCAGTCGGCAATGCAAGGCATTGCACAGGGCGCACTAACGATCCACCAAACGAGCATTTGTCCCCGGCTGAGTGGCAAGTGGGCGGGATGGGTTAGAAATATGCGTAGAGCACTTCGGCCACTTGGCGTTTTGGACCTGGGACAGTACCCAGGCTATGCCATTTTAATAAAACTCAGGCGCAAATCCCTTCAGACAAACACACACACTCGCACACACAAATATATATTTAAAACATTCTCGAGCGCACATTTAACACGTTTGGGAAAGGTTTTTATTGAAAAGTCGACTATGACTTACCTCGGCTTGCCAGGTGATAGCTAGCTACACAAACTCTTCCAGATGTAAATTAACGAGAAGTAAACAAAAATTTGCAGTTCTTAGTCCTAAAATGTTGTTAAAGAACAATTAAGGCTAGCTATCCTGGTTCAGGTTACCTCAGCGCGTTCATAAGGTCGGTTAGTCTAGGAGTAAGGTTCAGTTAAAAAGAAGTCGATAATAAATGAAAAACATTTTCTCATAAGATGATTATCGTTTTGACGTTAATGTAATTTAAAAATGATTATGTTCTCGAATTACTTTAACTTATTTTATTTCTCATGAATTTTTGTCACTTCGTTAGAGCAATTAAGTCTGCGAGTTGAATATGGTATATCCACAATACCGTTTAGGCTTCATAACAAAAAGTTATTGACAGTCAAACAGTCAGTCAGTGCTTTCTCACTCTCTACACTTAGAAAGAAACGGTTGCTGGCGTTTTAGACCTTAAAATTTTATGTATGATTCGTTCTTGGGTGTACTTAATTTGAGTACGAAACATTTTAAAACCGATAAACGGCTGTTAATATTATTGAGTTGAGAACAAACGTTGTTGAATAAAGAACATTTGTTACTTTCACTAAGATGAAAAATTAAAGGATAGCGCGCTCTTAGTTCAAGTACTAAATATGTAAGATTGAGCACAAAATATACCTATTAGGGGGTGTCCCAGGGGACTTCCTCGATAACGCTAGCTCCAAAAAAGGTATGGGCTCAAACCAAGAACATTTTGTACTTGTTTTTCAAGCAGTGCAGCGAACCGGTTTTGTACCGAACCGGTTCGAGCCCGGAATTCCAATTTCTAATTTACTTTGAACCTTGAACCGTACATCTTTATAAATTAAAAGCTGAACCCAAGCCTGTTCCGAACCTAAAATTTCGGTTCGGTTCAACAAAAGTGATGAACAAATAAAATAGAGGGAAGTTAACTTCGGTTCGGCCAAAGTTTTGTATACCCTTGCAGTTTTTTTTTCGGACATTACTTTTCTATGAGAGCTATACTATAGAAGTACTATAGAAGTACTATGGTATATAGAAGTCTGATTTTGACCAAACTTAGTGGAATCATGGAAAAGCATAACAAACTAACAGTTTCGAAATTTCGAGGCGATCCCATTTAAAACAAAAAAGTTTTTCTCACTAGAACTTCATTTTCGACCGATCATTCGTACTGCAGCTATATGCTATAGTCATCCGATTTTGACAAAACTTTGTAGAAATGTGTAAAAGTATATAAAATAAATAAATGCCAACGTATAGGACGATTCCATTTAAAACAAAAAATTTTTCTCACAAGAACTTCGTTTTCGACCGATCGTTCCTATGGCAGCTATATGCTATAGTCATCCGATTTTGACCAGACTTTGTAGAATTGTGTGGGAGCATATAAAACAAATACATGCCAATTTTGAGGACATTTTCATTGAAAACAAAAAAGTATTTCTAACTAAGACAACTTTTCAGACACTACTTTTCTATGACAGCCATATGGAATCATGAAGAAGCATAGTAAGCTAAGAAATACGAAGTTTGGAGGCGTTTCCATTAAAAAAAAAGTTTTTGTCTCTAAAATTAGTTTTTCGACCGATCGTTCCTATGACAGCTATATGCTATAGTCATCCAATCCGGCCGGTTCCGCCAAATAAAAAGCGTATATGTACCAAAAGACTTCGTGCAAAGTTTGGTGAAGATAGCTTTCAATTAACTGACGGAAGAGATAGCATAGAAACAGACGGACAGAAGGATAGACGGACAGACGGACGGACAGAGCTAAATCAACTCAGCTCGTCAAGCTGGTCAAGAATATATAAACTTTATATGGTCAGAGATGCTTCCTTCTTTGCGTTACAAACATCCGGACAATTTTATAATACCCTCTGCAAGGGAATAAAATCAAGTGCTATTATTATTGAAATGATAACAAATGTTCTTGAACTAAGAACATTTTGTACTTACAGTAAGTTCAAGTACAAAATATGCTAGATTGAGTACAAAATTGACTTATAATGCCAGTTTTGAAAAGTGTGCAACGTAAAATGTAAATTATTTTTAAGCGTGTCTGTTCTTAAATATCCCAACTGATTCTAACTCTTCGGTTATGGAGTGATGGTTAATTTTTGACCTACAATAGTTCTACCAAAGAGGTTTATTTATGGTTCTGCTTTGGTTCAATACAGAGAACTCGATTTAGGAGAATTTGGGAATGGGCTCAAACCAAGAACCTTTTGTACTTGTTTGAAATACTCATTTTTTCTTTCTATAATGATTTTGGGCTGACATTAGAAATTACTGGACTTTTAGTAAGAACATTTTATATCATGATTTGAGAGTTAATCAGGCTTGACTTACATTACAACCCAAGTAATTTAGGATTGATAGAATTTTGTACTTGGATCAAATATTTTCGTACTTACCATACTATCAACACTGTTTGTACTTAATTCAAGTACAAAACTTTCGTTTTATTCCTGAGTGTACACATCAACAATAAAGTGTGGGCACCAAGGTTAAATCTTAAAAAAATGAAAGTTGAGTTTATAGCAAAAATTAGGGAAAACTGGGGGAACGGTGATTCCCGGAGAAAATTCAATATTTTTTCTAAAAAATATATTTAAAGAATTTTTGGAAAAGATTAAATTTTATTGCAGTGCTGAGGGGTTTTAGGGGAAAGTTGGTATTTAAGCAAAGTCTTACACGGTATGTCTACGGTGGAGCAATAAAATAAATTTGTTTCCACATTATTTATTCTTCTTGGGTCGTTTACCCTTGTGATTAGGGCGGAATCCCTTTAGAGGATTTGAAAATCATAATACATTTTTCGTAAATGTTGAAGAAACCCAAAATCAAATCTACCCACTCTAACTCTTCAACTAAAGTCCATGACTACCTTTGCCATATGTATTAAGAGACAGTTTTGGCTGGCCAGCATCAAACTATAAAGCAGACACTGCCAGTTGGTCTCCCCTCTCAAGAGCATTGTGTGCTAATAGAGACTTGACTGAAGTGTCCGTCCGGGCGTCGGCCCCACACCACGCTCATTTCATGCAATGGCAAATTGCCATTTTTAGTTGGCTATTCGATGTAACCGAAACTGGTGACCATTCCGACCATTGCCATCCTACAAATTAGTATAATAAAACGTTTCATAAAGCGAGCCACACTCACACATTGGCCGGACTTACAGTTGGCTCTATGTTCGTTTAATAGTTTGGTTTGCATTTTGGTGTCTCTCCTTAACGGTCACTAAGTATCCATTATATAACGAGGTTCAAGTGACTTGCCCACTCCCTGGAATAAGTATTTATTACATCTGCGCGCCGTAAATGTCGTTTGGAAATTGTATTATCCACGGCGTCAAAGTCCTTAACTTCTTTGAAATTGTCGCCATATTTTGCAATTAGAATGCCAGCAGGAGACAGGAGACAGGCGAAGAGGGAGGCTGACACATTCAAGAAATTACAACGGCAAACGCCAGAAGGCAAAATGGCTAACAAAAAGGCAAAGACAAGGCGCGACGATGGTGTCCAAAAATGTATTTTATGGCCTGTTTAAATGTCTCGGGTTTTTGGCCTACCCACTACCGCCCCTCACCCACAGATCTGATTGTCTTTGAGGCTTGGCAGGGAAGTCCAGAGGCTGAATGCGAACGAGGAGACAGTTTAGTAGAAAAACTGAAGTGGATTTAAATGAAAAGTTACAGTTTGACATTCATTTGGAAGCATAGTTAATGTTTCTGCTTTCATGTTACAGTTTGAGAGCCAACTCTATTACAGTTTTATAGCACTCGCTACCTAACAGTTTGGCATTCACTAGAATTGCTTACTCAATGCTAAAACTAGCTTAAATAGTTAACATCTTACTTTTAATATTGTTTATAAGTAACTATTTATTAAACCTTAATTCAACATTTAACAGTTTACTTACCCATCCAAACTTCCAGACAGACTCCCTCAAGCTCATTTATTTTAATGCATTTTACTAATTACTCACCCAAAACCAGCTGAAGTCGGTGTAAGAGGAGCACCAGACGCCCTTCCCAACAGGCAAATTAAACTTTCTGACTAACTTCTACATGTAAGTTTAGCCATTTAAAGCCGTAGCCAGCCAGGTCTAGCATTTCATTTACTAGCCAAAATTGTTTCGGCCATTTAATTAGTGTTTCTGTTCTATGTGTGTGTCCGTGTGTGTGTGTGAGGAAATGGGAAGACCTCTTTCATTTGGGGGAGCATGTGTAATCAACCCTTGAGACTCATGGCTGGCTGACCATTTTCAATTAAGCCCTGAATGGGCCAGAGGAAAAATGCCAGCAAAAGTCGAAAAATCAAAAATAACATAATGCCCAAATTAAAATGTTTGCTTTGCCAAAGCCTACAAAGAAAAAATTCCCCACTAGATTTTCCATTGTTTTTTTTTTCTCACTAGACATTCCCTTAGCATTTTTCGACTTTGTTGCGAAAGCATTTACATTTTTTGTTGTCTGACCATTGGGGAGTTTAAATTAAATTGCTTTTCACAGAGATAGAAAGAGGCCAAAAGGCAATTTAAAAAAAAGAGTAGAGTTAACACTTTTACTTGAAATTCAACTGGACTAGAAGACCAAGGAAAAGGTATCCCAGGGTATGCTCAGAGGGCTTTTTCAGTTACTTTTTTAATTTCCTGATCAATTTTTGAGCTTCATTTAGTCTGAAATTCAAATATAAAAGAAAAAATTATGAAAGAACGAATTTATTTAAAGAAAGGTAAAATATCAAGAGTCATCAAAGAACTGCTGAATCGAAATCAAGTGAATGTGTGCACGAAATATAGAATGCAACAGCCGAAAGCGAAGGCAACCAATTATAGGGTACCAAAGGTTACGAGGATGTTTAAAAAAGCAAGGGGTTTTTACAAAATATTTTATATTTTATTCATTTGGAAACTAGTCTTCCTTAGAAATTATGTCACAGAAGCACATTTGAGAGAATAGCGTTGAGTCCGCTCTCACAGTTTCGTTTTTTATGGGAGAGTGGTGTGTGGGTTAAACTAAAAAGCGGAGAGCACCAACGATTCTAAAACTCATGTTTCTTTGGAATTCCCAATCAGCTATGGCACTGCTGGCATGGAATATTATCAGTTGGAATGACAGTTCACAGTTTAAGTTTTGTGTGTTCCTCGAGCCGGCTTAAACTTGTTTCATAGCTTGACAATTAATATTGTTGAAATAAATTTAAATATTAAAGGAAAAAAAATCTGAATTTTTATAGTTGTTTGTATCTGTGGAGATCTTGATTCAAAAGTGAACGATCTTACACTGGAACTTAAAGAGTTCTTGATACAAGAACAAACATTCTTGGTTTCCGAGAATGTTCCCTGCTTTTAATTCATAAATTAGACATTTTGGATTCGAGTACGTTTAGCACTAGATTCGAGAATTTTTCTACTTGATTGGAGAATTTTTCTTACTTGGCTCAAGTATTGAGGCTTTTGGATCAAGAAAAACGGGATCAAAATTTCACACTTGAATCAAGAGTTTTCATTCCTATGAAACTTTGCCATCAAAAATTCTTGATCCTAGTCGTAATCAAGAGTTTATTCCTATAAAAAATCCTAGTTTTTTCTCTCTCTTCGATTACTTTTTTCCATTTGACCGTTTTGAGGACCACTCTAATGGACATATATAAATTTTTCTGAGGCTCTCTTTCTGGGTGTATCAGATACATCATATACTAGGATACCGCTGCAATAGGCATTTAAAAGAGTAGTTCAAAAAGAAAAAAGGATTTGTTTCGCACTAATTGATTTTTCAGGAAATTTTTTAGCTTGATTTACGAGTTCAAAAGTGCTCTTTATATTTAATTTTTAATTGTTTTGTAAGCTAGCTTAATTTATTATTACCTTGTACATTCCACTGGATTTTCTCTCTTTTTGATCTTACCCACATCCTTTGTAGTTTGCTTTAATTATAACTTCTTGCCCAATTTTTTTTGCCATATTTTCCCTGGCTTCAATCAATTTGCCATGCAGTAGAAGTAGGCTTTCCCATCAAATTATAATGATATTTTGGCCTACAAACGATTTGCCGGAAGGCTAATCTCATCAAATTGCTTTGCACATTTTTCTTATCAACAGGCATCGGCTGGTCGCTGGTCACTGGCCACAAAGCTTCCTTCCTGTCATGTGTCCTTTTATATGCACATACACACACACGCAGCAGGCGGCTTCACATGCTCATGGACAATTTTTATGGTCACTCAAATGCGCATAAAACTGTGTCTCTGCTCCTGCTCCTCCTGCTGGGGCATATTTACGAGTTTGGCCAAAGAAAAAAGCTGCTGATTAAACTTTATGGCAAACTTGCTGAATCAGTGTTTTCCCCGTCTCCGATCCGGCCCCCTGCCTAAATATAATAAAATCTAAAATTCCAGTCCTCGCTCGCAGGGCAGCAAATTGTTACGACTAATTTATGTGAATACCCCTAATAAGAGTCCACTGAGCCAATTTTTGTTGGTTGCTGTTGGTTTTTATTAAATTATTATTTACAAAATGCATTCAAATTTTATTTGTCACATGTGTTGCAAAGTTTTTCAGCAAAATGGCTGGAAATTGTTTTCCCAGCATTATCCTGGTCATTGTCCTGGGCGGTAGCAGCTGGCTAAACAAATTGAGAATTGATTCTTTATAGACCATTAGTTTTGATTATACAATAGTTGTCGAGGCAAAAGGGGTGGATGGGTGGGTGGATGGACAAGGGCGCAGGAGCGGAGCAGTGGTCTTGGCCCCAGACGACATTCAATTGAACGCTTCAACGCCTATCGACAAATTTTGTGCCAAAAATTATGAGCGCTGTTGGCGTCGACTTTGGCATTGCCATTATAGCCACGATATATGGATAGATTCCAGGCCAGAACCAAGTGTGCGTGTGTGTCTGTGTGCCATGCTCATGTCCATGATAAATTTGGGTTTATTTATCGGCCCTGGCCCAGTGGCAATTGGTCGAAACTCACACGCACACACATAGATCCGTAGAGTGTTTCGGACACCAACGCTATTTGTAGTTAGACTTTGGGCGCTTTGTAATGGTCTGGGGGGCAGTAGCCGCTTGGGGTACGAGGGTGTTAAACCTAATGGTACATTTTGCATTGGCTACAGCTGCTGTTTGCTGAACCAAAACGCTTAAAGTTCAGTCAAGGCAGCTGGGAAATCCCATGAAAGTTGCGAATGTAAAAAAATATAAAAAAAGGGGAAAAGTATGTAACTCAGTTTTCTATATATCAACTTAATTTGAAATAATTTTAATCATTTTAAAACTACATTTTTCTGATCAAGTAGTGGAAATATGTTATAATTTATCAATAATTCTTTCGTTTGGTATTTGTAGGAATTGTTGGCGTTCTGTGACTCAAATTGACACAGTATCTGAAATCTTGAATCAAGCTTGAAGCAGTCGTAAAGAGACTTATCCTGTCTGAGGAAGAAGTTCATTAAAATTATATTAAGTGTTGACTTTAAAGTTCTGTAACGAACCTTTTAGTCTGCCGACTTCTGCTCAGGGCAGTCGGGGATCGCGTCAACAAATTTATAAATGTGGAATTGGTATCGAAATGAGAAGACAGTTTTGATTTCGCTATCTTGCCGGTTTATTGGCGTTAAAGTCCTAACTGACAACTAAGGATTGCTTACAGTAGTAGGGCTTAGCTTACGGCTTAGACTCTATATTGGCTTAGCCTGATGCTTAACCCATACTTCGGCTGGCTCGCCTAGTTTGCCTACAGACACCGCTGGCACCACGATTCGCCCAGACACGCTGGCAAAGTCGCACAACTCGTCGGCTCTCGCTTTAGGAACCGCACAGCTTCTTTTTGGTAAGTCTAGGTTTACCCGTCTGAACTGATACCCGTCACGTTGGCTACACGATTCGTCCTGGCTTCACTTGTCCGACTCAACGGCTAACTTTCAGTCGCCCAGCATTCACTCTGCAACCTTTCCGGTATGGCTCCTTGGTTCCTGGGCGTCCCTCGATGTAGTCCTGGTCTCGAGGTAATCCTGGGGACTGTCTCTCGGGTCACATTGTTGCCATGCTCCTTGTTTTTTGCATCGGCTTCTTGGGTCCCGTTGTTGCCATGCGCGGCCAGCTCAATGGAAAATTCCATTGTCACTGGCCCCAGCCTCCGTTCGTCTAAGTGCGACCACACTACTTCGCCCTCCTGCTGTCCCTTTCCGGTGCTCCAATCCAACGGGAACTCTCTCCGCTCTGGTGCCCACTCCGCCCCTCAGCTCCTGTAGCAAATTCGCCGCAGCTCTTAACCCTTAGGTTGCCGGCCCCCATCCCCATACTTATCACTTACGTCCACTAATTCCCATTATCTTAACATTAGACATACATTAGACTTATATTTAACAATTTATATACATATATAGGTACTTATTCTTAACCCTTGACCCCCACTGTGAGGCTTCAAATAAAGTCCTCACAG
The DNA here is from genome assembly GCA_018904265.1 of Lordiphosa collinella. Lineage (NCBI taxonomy): Eukaryota > Metazoa > Arthropoda > Insecta > Diptera > Drosophilidae > Lordiphosa > Lordiphosa collinella. Next base: position 466,325 of record JAEIFV010000005.1, on the reverse strand, counting down.
TTCGAACTGCTTCAAATGTATTTTTATAAATCTTTTGACTATTTTTTGCGTTTATGGAATTTAACGCCTAACTTCTTTGTGCGATTTCAAATCCTTTTGCAGTGAAATTTGTACCTTTATCCGAATCAATTGCAATAAGAACCATTAGTCAGATATGATTTCCGATATTTGCCGTTGAAGTTATAGAGTTAAGGAGACAAGTAATCCCCTTTTTTTCAAAATAACCTGTGAAGCTTACCGTTCCTAAAAAGCCAACCAAACAAACCAACCCAGACCGAGTAGAACTTTGAAAACGATCCGGTATTCTTTTGAAACTCAAAACTTCTTATAAAAATCTGTGGTGTTCCGTTCGAAAGGGTATCCAGCACCGCGAAATCAAAAAATTTCTGGCAAAGTTCATATAAAAACGAGAGCGCAAGTTAAAGTCGGTCATGCCCGACTTCTATATACCCGTTACTCAAACGCAAATAATTTTTAATAGCCTTTCCCTATGTTAATTAACAGAGCATTAACATTAATGTCACCATTTCTACATTATGCGAGTAAAAAATGCAAGTAGCGCCAAAAAGTATGCAGCGTTTTTATAACCTTTATAACTCTGCCATTTATTATCCGATCTTTATGAAACTTACAGAGATTGTAGATATTGGGCACATACACTACACTGCAAAATATGAGCTTGATATTTTTAAAATTGTTGGAGTTATTCAACATTTTGTATTGTGGTGGCGGGAGGGGGCGTGGCCAAAATTTGAAATAAATACAAAGTTTGGTGGCTCTAGCTCTTCTAGTCTCCGAGATCTAGGTGTTCATACAGACAGTCGGACAGAAGGACATGGCTATATCGACTCGGCTGTTGATGCTGATCAAGAATATATATACTTCATGAGGTCGGAGATGCTTCCTTTTGCCTGTTACATACATTTGCACGACTTTACTATACCCTCTTTACTCTACGAGTAAAGGGTATTAAAAGCTGATTGTTGGGTATTAACTAGAGCTGGAGAAATTTTAAGAGTCTGCCAATGTACTCTCCCATAGCACTTTCTTGCTTGAGATTAAATAGAAATAATGTATATGGGTTTTAGTGACCTATTTTGATTTTTGTCAAAGTGCTTGTTAGCCGCCTCAAAGTCTAGGATTGATTATAATAAACGAAATCATGAAAGATTTTATACATATGGGCAGCTTTGGATACTCAGATAGACTGTTTCGATGGACTGGGAATATGATCAGTGAGTTTTTAGCGCTGATACCAACAAGACGTTTGCAAATACGTATTTGCGAATTAAAACTTGAGAATTCTAAAGGCGTAAAGATTCATGTACATATGTTTACACAGGACGACGCGTCGTTGAGAAAACTCATCAGTGGCTAAACAAATCAAAGATTTGACATATCGGAAAGCCTTCAAGCACATTTGCTTACCTTTCGGCTGGGCTAAAATAAAAAAAAAAAAAGAACAGAATCAATTGGATCTTTACGTTCTTAGAATTCTTGCACTCCCTCCAACACCACCGCAATTGAACGCAACTAAATATGTCCAGAAGGTTCGAACCTTCTACTATCTATAAAACTGTGGGAGATATGACGTTTTTTTGATATTGCGGTGGCGGGAGGGGGCGTGGCCAAAATTGAAAATAAACTTGATCTGCCTGCAAGTATTAGAAAAATATGTTCCATACATGTCAAACCTCTATCTCTTACCATTTCTGAGATCTGTTTGTTCATAAGGACAGACGAACAGACAGACAGACTTAATATACTCTGTGTACCTCTGGTACAGAGTATAACAAGATATTCTATAGCTAAGATCAGCTGAGACAAGCATTGGCCATTCTATAATAAAACTTTGGATTAGAAAAAGTAAGCCTTGTCGTCACGTTTTCCAAGTGGTTAGTAGGCTTTTACTTCTTAGAGATATAATACTTACTCGTAGATATTCTATTTGGGGCAATAAATTTTCGATGATAAAAACGTGAAATTGGCTCATATCCTTTAAAAAACTATACCCCTTTGTCAATCCAATAATTTAGCCTACTTAACACCTTTCTCTTTCAAATTACTAACCATTATTTATTCATTATTTATTCATGTTTCAATGCTCATTGATATCATTATTCAAAAAGCTTCCTGTTTGACTGTGTTTTAAAAAAGCATTCCACATGATTAAAATGCCAAAAAAAAAGAACTGATTAAACAGAAAATATTAATACGCTTCATTTGATGAAATTGATTTTTATTTGTGTGCACTTTTTTTGCACTCGTTTCAGTAATTCATATTCGAATGGCGTCCGTTGGAGGGAATCGCGAACATAAATTGTCAATAACAATTTGGAAAATTGTTTTGCGTAAAAACAAAAACAAAGTCGCAGTTAACGAAGGGAAATCATGAATTTCCAATTGCAATGTTTACAATTGCCTGAAAATAAGCGGAGGGGAGCTTACTATTGCAAACAATGTCTCATTTGGAGCAACAGAAATTAATGATTTTGTTGGACAAATTGGGTTGGGGATTTTTGGCTGGTCAAAGTGCATAATTAATTTGCAACAACAAACGGCGAGGGGAAGGGGGTAGCCACGAAATAGTTCGGTTTACCTTCAAATCACAAAATCCATTGAATTGTCCAGCACCATGTAGGCACAGCTATGGCGTCGCCAAATGGTTGCAGCTGAAATACACATAAAATGCGCCAATTAGAGCAAAAGTTTTCCCAGGCAAATGCAAATGCAGAGAATACGTTTAAATGTTTATCATTAGTTAGTAGACTTTTATTTTTTGTAGGCTTTAATTTCGGGCATAATTTATCAATTAATTGATTACTTACACTTTTCCAGCTATATTTAAATATTTGCTGTATTCTTTTGTAGTTTTACTTTTTTTTAGCTATTCAAACTAAAACTAGTTGTCAGTTAATTACATTTTAATGCTTTAATTACACAGTTTAAATGTAGTTTGCTTCTTTTATTTATGATATTTTACATTTAACAGCCTTATCATTAGCATTCTGCGGGAGATTATGTTTTTTGTTTTTTGGTTTTTTATTGCTTAAATGCTGAGCGGATTTTAAAGTCTAGATTTGGGTTTAGTCGTTAGGGTTTTTCTTAGGGACATTTCTTGTCTATTTTTTCTTTGGCTCAATTTTTGGAAATCTACTTTAAATTTTTGTGTAATTCTTATTTTAACTAAGTGTGTGCTAGTTTAAGTGGATTTTTTTGTTTGCTATGAATGCAATAATTTGGTATGCTTTATGGGGTTAAAGTTTTGGGTATTATTTACAAGCCAATATTTTGTGTTTTTGTGTGGGTGTGTAATTTCTTTACATTTATAACTTCGTTGTGGTGGTATTTGTTTTTTGTTATTTATGGGGATATTTCTTGTAGGTAGAACTTGCAGGATTAAGTGGAAGTCTAGGCTAGATTTTGAGCAGGAATGGTCTAGGGGGCTTGTGGATATATTGAGATACTATTTTCTATAAGCTAGAGCAGGGACTATGGAAATAAGTAGTGGTTTGTATCTTATCTCTGCATTCCCTTGAGATTCTGATGAGAGACAAATCTATACTAACTCATTACTATTTATATAAGCACTTGGTTGTAAAAAAGGGTTCTCTATGGGCTACAAGCTGGAGAGCTGAAAGTTTTTTAGTCTAAGTTATCAGTTTAAGGGCCGATATCTTGTAGATAACTGCTATTTATCAGATTAACTTAGATTGTGCTCCAAAACTTGGTAGTTTATTTAACAGATAGCTCTTTGTAGAAGATGTTTATGAGACAGATAGCTCATTGTAGAAGTTGTAAAATCGGCCCTAAGATAAATTTAGTCAAGCTATATTAAACACGGAAAGATCAACAGTATTTTTAACGCAATTCTATATTTCCCTTTAAAAGAAAAGTCACTGAACAAGAATCATTGGATTAGAGTCTCTTATCAAGACTGAGTAAAGAAGAGTCTCTAAACAAAAGTTAAAGTACAAAAATCTTTATACAAGGGTAACTGAACAAAAAATCACTTCACAAGAGCAACTCTTCATGAATTACTGAACAAAAATCACTAATATGAGACTAATAAATAGCCACTGAACAAAAATAACCGAACAAGAGTTTCTTAAAAAGAGTGATTAAACAGGAATCACTAAATAAGAAAGACCAAACGAAAGTCACTAAACACGTGGTTACTTAAAAGAAGTGACCTAACAAACGTGACTACATAAGAGTCAGTAGTCACAGAACAAGAGTGCCTGAACTAGAGTAACTTAACAATAGTCACTAAACAAGTGAGACTGAACTGAAGTCACTGAACAAGAGGTTCTTGTCAAGAGAGACTATTTAAGAATTACTGAAAAAAGTCACTGAACCAAAGTCATTAAACAAAAGTGACTTAACAAGAGTAGCTGGTCAAGTGATTTATTAAGAGTTACATAACATAAGTCACAGAACAAAAGGTACTGAAAAACAGTCTTTGTAATAGAGCGACTGAACAAGAGTCACTTAACTATAGTCACTGAAAAAGATTAACTTACCAATTGTCACAGAAAAAAGTCACTGAATAAAAATAACTAAATTTTTTTTTATAATTTAAAAGTATTGAACAATTGAGTAAGAGATCATTAAAGATATAGTTACGCAGCTCATACATATATGTTAAGTGAACACTGTTCACTCACTCATTAAAAACCTAACGCACACGACTCAGCCCCTGCAACATTTTGTCGTGTTAGAACTTCGTCTGCGGATCAACAGCCGATGCGTTATCGTAACAGCATGTCAATGATGGGTGTGACAATGACGAAACGCACCGTGTGCGAACGGCCTACCTTATCTCTATCGTCAAAGAAAGATTTTGGCGATAGTTTGAGGTGTAAATTTGGAGATAGTTTGACGATTTACACAAAGAAATTACATTAGGTATCGCATTTTTATTATTCAAGGGATAAATGTGCAATAAGTGGTATCGTTTTTTATTTCATTCCATTGGGAAATTGGCGATATCATTTAACCCAAAATTCAGCTGCCTTTTTTATATTGAGAGTGCGCGGAGTTCAAGCTTGCGAATTACAAATGGTGGAATCAATGCAATATGCCAGAAATTATAGATTTTAGCCTTAAAGCAATCAACTTGTGCGAAAGGGCAACTGGTTGAGACGGCATTCCAATCGTGTTCAGTTTATGGGTCCTGAGTTCGATTTCCAGGGTAGTAAAAAGCTAATAAAACTTTATATAATATGTAGTTTTTCAGAACTTCCTTTTAACGTTAGGAAGAAAAGTATTCTTATCTCCAGGAAGAACAACTTTCTTAAGTCGAGGAAGAAACGCTTTTTTATCCCTCAGAAGAAACTTTTTAAGTCCCCAGTAAGAATCCGTTTCTTTATCGCTTAGAAGAAACTTTTTTCTATTTCCCAGAAGTAACTCTTGCTTATCACCCAGAAGAGTCGCAGAGTGACACACTTCTTCCCGAAGGAAAATTAGAATGGGGTTGTAATGCTATATCGCTAGATTTAAGCGATACCTACTGGGACTGTGGCCGGAGTGGCTCAGTGGTTAGTGTGAGCGACTGCTGAGCATGAGGTCGTGGGTTCGATCCCGCCTCGGAACATCTAATGAAAAGTTTTTTCTTTGAATAAAACTTTACACCCGGCCACACCTCTTGCTGTTGGCGCCAGCATTGCAGTAATTAGCCATGAAAAGCCTCTCAAAAACTGCCGTTCGGATTCGGCGTTAAACTGTAGGTCCCTTTCTCTTGTGCTAAAATTAGAAGCGCACAAGCCAAGAGATTGGGAGAGGCTCGGCTTTGGCCCCTTGGGGCTGTTGTCATCTTGACAAGCCGATTTTACTTTTTTACTGGGAGAATCGCATTCGTATCTTCTGCGATAAAAAATGTTTGCTGGAACGGCACTTTTATCTGTGGCTACTAGATGAAGAGTACAATAATTGAATCGAAAATAATAGCCCATTAACTAGGTATATAAAATGTCTAAAATTTTATTGGACTTTATCTAGTTACCTTAGATATTTATGTCACACACTCCTTTATGCTTATACAATTTGAATTTGAAATTCAAGGTTCACATGTGCAAATCTTAGAAGTAATGTGACAATGGGAGCACGGCTGTCAAGCAGAAAGGTTATCTACGCACCTGAGATTTCAAGGTATATCGAAAATTACAACAGAATATCTAATTGCAGCATATCCTCCAAAGGCATCAGAATGGGTACTACCATTTTCAGGAATTTTTTAACGTTTTCCTAAAGCCTAAGCTATTGATTTGCCGATATATCGATACTTTGTGGACTCGACAAATAGAGAATTTTTTTTTGGAAAACATCGACAACCCCATTTCAAATGTGTTCGTATCAGTATTCAGTTTATACAACTTGAACAAAGTCCAACATGACTTAACACGATAAAAATTCTTATAAAACTTTTACAAAAATCTAAAATATTTATATCATCAGTTTTGAAAACATCTGTCCTTACATCAGATGATTGTTCAGATAAATGATGGGTCACCCATTAATTTTTGTTTATTCTCGCCAATTAACCAATATTCTACTAAAATATATACTTATTTATCTGCCACTGTTCGATAACTTTTAACCGCATATTTTGAAGTTTATTAAAAGTGAGAAAAATGCGTTGAAAAAAATCTTTTACTTTGCTAAAACACAACAAAACATCATTATAAATGCCGTTTAAGGCATGCTATTCATACGAATATTTGTAATTCATATTTTGAATTTGGCTAATCACTAAATTAATTTGTGTTTCTTTGTTTGCTGTGACAATCTGAGTGAGGGTAAGGATTGCAATATGCTTGACTAACTCTCAGTTATCTCCAGTTATATCAAAATGATAACTGATATGGGTTTTAGCGACCTGTTTTGCTTTTAGTCAAAGTGGTTGTTAGACGTCAGAAGGTCAAGGATTGATTAAAATTCAATAATCAACGGAAATCAACAATGATTTTGTACATATGGGCGCAGCTTTTAGATACTCAGACGGACTGTTTCGACGCCTCCCGGCACATCTCATCAGTGAGCTTTAAACGCTGAGACCAACAAGCCGTTTTGAAAATTCTTATTTAATTAAGCTAGGGGTTGGAGAAAAAGCTTGAGAATTGTAGGAATGCAAGATCTCAATAATTATATTGTTAAGCTCTGACTTCAGCCCAGCCGAAAGGTATGCAATTGTGCTTGAAGGTTTTCCAATGTGTTAAGTCTTTGTTGGTTGGCCAGTGATAGGTTTTCTGCACATAGTACAGAGTAAACACACATGACAGTGCCAAGGTTTCTTTTATGCACTTTACTCCTTTTATTAAGACCAAGGTATTTGTTGTTGGTTTTTAATAGAGAACCCGTTAAGGTTTTTATAACAAAAATTACAGCGTGACTTCTGTTATGGTATATGTATATGGGTTTTAGCGACCTGTCTTGATGTTAGTCAAAGTGGTTGTTAGCCGTTGATTTCTGTTAATTATTGAATTATAATCAATCCTTGACCTTGAGACGGCTAACAATCACTTAGACTCAAATTGAAAAGTATTAAAGCAATAAAAGATTGCATACTTTAAAGGGCACTTATCAAGCATTTCTCTTTGTGTCTATTCAGGGCAGATAAAGCTCGAAGATTAAGTATTTGCCTTAGCAAATGCATTTCTTTATAAAAATCAACCCCAATTTTATTTGCCCTTAAGACTTTTCTAAGAAGAATTTAGGGAGCACTGAAGAAAAACAAATTTAAAAAATTGTTGCCTTAGGAAATACTGAAATTCTAAATCTTTCAACTTTTTATAAGATTTACATATGTATTAATTCTTTAATTTTAACTACCGTTCAACCACTTTCCCCTCTCAATTCTATCCAGCGTCCTACTAAACTTCCACTTTGCAAGCCAAGTTTACTTGATAGCCGTTCACAACTTTCGTCTTTAACTTAGTTCTAGTGAGCAATCTTCTCTCCTTCTTCCTTCTTTCCTTTCCCCTAAACATTTGCGCTGTTGCCAAAACTACTCAAAAATTTGCTATCACCAGCCAAACTATTCACACTAAGCGAGGAGGGATTGGCATTTACTGCTAGGGATTTGGTATGATCACCTGAGCCAGCATGGAATTGCTGCAGTTGTTGCTGTTGCTGCTGCTTAAACGATTGATATGCATCCGAGCTGACCGCAGACCAGGTGCCGTCCTTGGCCTTCACATAGAGATGCTGTTTGCTCGGCTGTTTGCTGCCAAAATGGTAATCCCCCGGCGCGGCTATCGAAGCACTCGAGGCCCAATCGTTGAGCAGTTGATTGGTGGAATTGGAGAGGGCGGAGGGGAAGTCCGCCTCTAGATTGTCAGTGGCGGGCGGACCACCGGTGAGGAAATCCATATTGCCATTGGTTGTGTTGCTATTATGACGCAGTGCCGCTTTGCCCAGTATATTATTTTCACTCTTGAACAGCGTCTTGGGCTGACGCTGGCGTCGCAAGGTGCCCACACCCCCGCCGTTGGCCATTTGAGCGGCCAGAGTGGTATTGGCATAGGCACCCAGACCCTGTTTCAGGGCATTACTGGCCAGCAGCAGCTGCTGCTGCTGATTGAATGGGTTGGTGCGTTCCGATTTTGTGTCCAATTGTTCCATTTTGTTCTCGGTGATATTGATCTTTTTCAGCTTGGCCGGCGACGCACTCAATATGGCCGTGGAGGCTGTCGAGGTGGTCATGGTGGGATTGGGCTCCAAGCAACCGTAGTGGGCACTCGGTGGGGCTGAGTACATGCCCGTGGCCTGATAGTCGGTCGAGGCGGTATGGCCTTTGCTGTTGTTGTTGCTGCTGCTGCCGGTGGCAGCATAACGACTCTGATAGAGCTTCACATTGGCCACCACATTGGTGGTGGCATAGGCGCCACAGCTATCATATAATGATGATGATGCACCAGTTCCAGTTAGGCCGGAAGTTTGTTGCAGGCCCAGTCCACTTTTGAATGTTGAACATGCAACTTCCGCATAATCGGGCATATTCAGGGGGGAGAGTCTGGAAGAGGGAGAGAGGAAGAGAGTTCGGTAATGTACTTATGTGTGTGTGTGTGTTCATAAATCAGTTGTAGGAAATTGCTTTTGTTTGGCCATGCATTAATGTAGCACTCGCCGGAAATTGCTCTGTGCTCGGCTACCTTCTCATTAAAAATTTCGATTGTTACTTCCCTTAAAGTGGGGAGGGGTGGTGCTAAACCTCCCCCCAAACCATTAGCATTCAAACTTTCTAATTAGTGGGGGGTGTCAAACTTTTATTTCTATTTTTTTATTTTGTTCCTCGGGTGTTGCGAAATTTTGCGTTGCCAGAAAAACTTTTTTTATTGCACAAATTTTTGTGCACTAATTAGCTAATGAGATAATACTTATCCATTGCAGTTTTTGCGCTCTCTCGATGACTTCTCGTAAAAAATTAGAAGGGGAAGTGCGAATGTGTTAGCAATTTAAATAGTTTTGCAGTTCGGCAAATGTTTCAAATGGAATTTTAAAAGGCTGAGCTTGGTTTACACTTACGAGGATTTTAGGTGAAAATCGTTACTCGATACTTAATACTCGGTACTCAATACTCAATACCCTGTACTCCATAATTAGTGCTCAAATCTCAGTTCTAGATATTCAGTACTCGATGCTCAGTATTTGATACTCAGTTCTCGAATATCAGTACTCGATACTCAGTACTGGATAATTAATAAGAGAAGTTGAATAAGACGAGTTGAAATGCTCGCCTTAAATTGTATGCCACATATACCGAAAGCAAGCGAAGATTGTTCTTTGTGTAACCTTCGGGTTAGAGAAGACGTATTCCACTTTATCGCAATATACCCTATTCTTAGCTAACTCAGGCGGTTACACTGGAAAAAAGCATCTCTAAGTATCTCTAAGTAACAATACTTGGCGGCTCTAAACAGTGAAGACTGGCACATTCTCAAAGGAGACTCTGAGATACCGGCGGAATATTATGAACGAGTACACCTGAAGGGGACCAGCACTGTCACTTAAGAGGAACGACGAGCGGCGCAGCTGCATGTAGTACTCGAAAGTGGCAGGCATCCTCGAAGTAAGCTGTGTTTGGCAGATGGATACATTCCATGCCAATAAACTTTTTATATCTTTATACCTAACTAAAATATTACAATGTTTCTTTCTACTACTACTACTAAATTACCTAGACGAATTCGGTTATTACAAGTTTCCTAAAGCTAATTGCAGTCTCTAAGTAGTTCTTAAGTTTAACCCAATTTTCGTCACCCTGTCCGTTTAGTGTTCCTATCACATCTTCCTCTGTCAGCACATGTTTTTTAAAATATCTCCATCGGAAATCATCGGCATCATGTCTTCCACCTCGTTCAAATTACATAAAGTGCAAGTTCTTGTAACCCGTTGATTTGTCCTGCCTTGCAGACATATGAGGCCACCTCTCGCCTTCAGTATCCACATTATCTTACTTCTTGAAGATGAATCATTGCAATATGAAGGTCCTTTGGAGTAATCAAGCGGCCTATATACGTTTTTCGCTACTTCTTGCCTTAGTCCTCTTTCTTTAAGTTTAGTCAGCAAATTTCCGCAATCTAGTTCCCATGCCTGTTTCGTCTGATTTTCTTTTAAATCTATTCCGTACTCGTTCGCTTTGTGCAGCAGAGTATTATACCACGAGATCTTTCTTTTTCGTATTTTGCGCGAAAGGATACTTGGTAGTCTGTCGCTTGCGTAGTCAAATAATGTTTTAGTCACGTATTTTAAATGCAATGCATAGGTGTAGATGTGACCATCTTCCATCCCCGTCTCTATGGCTAGAACGTATGTCGGTGTGCTATCTGGTAGATTTAGGATCGGGTGAGAGATAACATGCTGCTTGAAGGCTAGTTGCGGTGTAAAGGTGACTCCCAGATACTTGTACTGCGATATAATTCTAACTGCGTCATTGTTAAAGGTCCACTGTCTTTATTTGCCAGTCGTCCTCCTCTCGGAAACACCATTTGTCTGACTTCAAGAGATTAACTTCCATTCCCCATAGTTGACAGTACTGCTCTAGTCGATTAATCATCTTCAGCAACACTTCTACTTCGTCAGCGAGTATAACTATGTCATCAGCATACATTAATAGCCTAATATTTATTGTCACAACTGTATACTCAGTACTCTGTTCTCGATACTCAGTATGCAGAATTCAAATTTTGCCCCATCAAAATCTTTCGTACCGAAAGATATTCAGTAATCAATACGCACTTCTTGATACTCAGTACTCGATACTCATTACTGGATACTCAGTTCTTAATTCTCACTACTTAATACTCAGTACTCGGTTCTCAAAGCTCAGTTCTCGAATTACAGAACTCGAATTTCCGTACTCGATATTTTGTACTCGAATCTCAGTACTGGATCCTTAAAATGACATGTAAGCGTGACGCTGAATTCAAATACTCAGTACTCGATACTTTTTATTAGATACTCAGTACTCAAATTCTCACTACTCGATACTCCAATTTCGGTACTCGATATTCAGTATACGATACTCAGTACTCGAAACTTAGCAGCACTGGATACTTCATATGACGCTGAATTTAAATTTTTCCCCTATCAAAATATTTCATACCGAAAGATATTTAGTATTCGAGTCGCAGTACTCGCTACTCAGTACTCGATACTCATTACTCAATTCGCACTACTTGATACTCAGTTCTCAATACTCAGTATTCGAATTTCAATTGAATTTCAGTACTCGATATTCAGTTCTTGATACTCAGTACTCAATACTCAGTACTCGAATCTCAGTAAATTATACTTAATGTGACATATCGTGGCGCGTGACGCTGTATTCAAGTTTTGTCCTCTCACAATCTCTCGTACCGAACGATATTCAGTAATCGATACGGAGTACTTGATATTTAGTACTCGAAACGGATTACTCGATACTCAGTACTCAATTCTCACTACTTAATACTCAGTTCTCGAAACTCAGTCTCAAATTTCAGTACTCGATTCATTTGTTACTTAGTACTCGAGTCTTAGTAGTCGATCCTCAGTACTGGATACTTAATATGACATATTAGCTGTATTCGTGAGGCTCTCAACGCTCTCAGTTCTCAATACTCAGTATTCGAATTTCAGTTGAATTTCAGTACTCGATATTCAGTTTTTGATACTCAGTACTCGAATGTCAGTAGTCGATACTCAATACTGGATCCTTAGTATGACATGCTAGCGTGACGCGTGATGCTGAGTTTAAGTCTTGCCCTATCAAAATCTGTTAAACCGAAAGATTCTCAGTACTCTATAGTCAGCACTCGAAACTTAGTGCTGGATCCTCAGTGACGCGTGACGCTGAATTCGATTTTTGCCCTTATCAAAATCTTTTGTAAAGAAGTTAAAGAAATTTTAAACAATTTTCTAAATCTTATAAACTAGATTTAAGAGCTCTTAGACCCGAACTAGGCTCCCAACTTTTTCTTTAAGAAATTCATCTACCTTTAACATTTCCTTTCACATCTTTAATCCAGCTTCATCTGCTCCTTATGCTGTGCCTGCTTTTGTTTTTACTTTTTACTTGAGAAATGTTCTCCTCCTTTTTTTCGGTTTTTATGGCTGATGCCTGGCAAAAAAGTTTCCTTAAAGCTTAATGTACCGTTGCGGCAACAATAACAAAAAAAAAAAAACAAAAAAAAACAGTCGAAACAAGGCGCAATAAAAAGACGCAACTGCTGGCGACATATTGCTGCTCCGCGTGGAAACTTGCACGTATTTATTTGCGGCATTTTACGCATTTATTTGTTTTGACTTTTTTACAATATCCCCCCCTAATGCCGTGTTGCCACTTCCTTTACGCGATTTTCATTATTTCCGTTTCAATTTTGCAACTTGGCTGCTCCTTTGTTGTTGCTGTTGGTTGTTGTGCACTTTAACAATGTTGTAAAGTCGTAAAAAGAATAACAATCTTCTCTTTTTTTGTTTACATAAACACTTCAAACCGCGTTTGCTTGCTTCTGGCGCATCATTAAAAATTTCCAATTAAAATATTTAATTTCTTTTCGGGTTGTCTGATTTCACAAATCATCCCCCTCATCCCAACGCCCACGCACTTGGTTTGTTTAGTCTAAACGCAATTTTCACCGCTAAATTAACAATTAAAAATTGATAGCCCGAAGGGAGCATTCGCCTCCAGAGGTCTTCAAAATGAAAGAGAGGAAAAAAAATGGAAATACTGTTGGCATTGGCATATGCAAATGGCTGTAGGACAATATTCCCCTGTGTCGGTCGACGCTTAATTGCTGGAAAATTTCAAATTCCGTTGCATATTTACAGGCGTCTTTAAGCAAATGTACGAGGTATGGGTTAAATTTAGACAGAAATTGTTTAATTAGTTTGTAATTGTAATTTTTAAAAGCATTTTGAAATTATCTCAATTACCCGTCGAAGTAGATGCGAGAGGAAATTTTGATCCTTAGAAAGTTCGAATGACTAGCCAAAAGTATGATTAGATTGTTGGCATAAACATAAATATCTCAATTGGTTTTCTATTTAAAATATACGGAAAAGAATAATTTCAGTCTACTGATGATTTCGAGTTGAATTTGGATGATTTGGGTCAATTAAGATCCAAATTGGCAACGCCACCATATAATGTGAATCGTTTACTGATTATGCTGGAAAAATAGCTTAACGAGCAGAAGGAGGAGACTAAGTTTGCCTCGAAATTCACAAGCAAACAGATTTCCAGAGCCATTGCGCTATGCCAAAGTTTTGCTCAGGTAATGGAATTTATAAAAAAGATGACGAAACACTTTCGCATTTATTGGCAAAGATTAAGGATGCTGATAATATAAGTAAATTCAAAAAAAAAAAACCAATAAAAAAAAAAAAAAAATTTATTTGTTTGAACTGCTCTCGACCATACGGCTGAGCTGCTGAAACAATACTAAACAATATTTCCCAATTTCTCTGGACAATCTGTTGAAAGTCAGACTCAACGCCTACTAAGACAACTTCTTTTTCATTAATATTAACTACTAGCTGAATATCCGGCGTCGCCCGGGTTCTTGTGATTGTTATGAGAGCGACTATTCAAGCTATTTTGGACCGTTCGATCTTTTTCTCTATTTAACCATCTTCATTATAATCTAAACTCATGAATATTTTGCAAGTTTCGTGACTTTTTTGACCGTTTTGTTTATTCCTCCTATTTACTCATCTACAATTGCCATCTATCAAATCTTCAGAATAATCCATTTTGGACCTTAGAAATCTTCTCGGCCAAACGTCCAACCATTGACCAAAATTTCATCGCAATCGGATGAACGGTATAGTTTTTGAATTTCGCGGTTTTAGGACTATTTCCCACACATTTCATCAAAATTTTCCTAATTTCGCGGTTTCTTCTACTTGAAAACCTTCCCGGGCAAGCGTAGATCAATATTCCAAAGTTCTAGCAAGAAACGTAAATTTTGCAATTTTCGCGATTTTTGAACCGTAATCCGCAAATTTTTTTTTAACTTTGAAACCTTCCCGGGCAATCGTTCAACGATTCCCAAATTTTCTTTGCAATCGGATGAACGGTATAATTTTGCAAACTTCGCGGTTTTTGGACCATTTTCCGACCATTTCTTCTACTTGGAAACCTTCGCGGGCAAGCGTTAACCATCTCCCAAAGTTTTACCGAAACCGTAAAATTTTGCAGTTTTCGCGGTTTTTGGACCCTTTTCCGCAAATTTCTTTATCTTAGAAACCCTACTGGGCAAGCGTTCAATTCATTCCCTAAAGTTTTCGACCGGTTATTCATATTGCAGATATATGCTATAGTCATCCGTTGTTGACAAAACTTTGTAGAATTGTGTAAAAGCATATAAAATAAATAAGGGACGCTTCCATTAAAAACAAAAAATTTTTCTCACTAGAACTAGTTTTCGACCGATCGTTCCTATGGCAGCTAAACGCTATAGTCATCCGATTTTGACCAAACTTTGTAGAACCGTGTGGGAGCTTATAAAACAAATACATGCCAGTTTTGAGGACATTTCCATTGAAAACCAAAAGTTATGTCAAAGACTCCTTTTCAGACTCTATTTTTCTATGACAGCTATACTATATAGATGTCCGATTTTGACCAAATTTGGTGGAATCATGGAAAATCATAGTGAACTAAGAAATACGAAGTTCGGAGGCGTTTCAATTGAAAACAAAAAAGTTTTTCTCACTAAGACTAGTTTTTCGACCGATCTTCCTTATGACAGCTATATGCTATAGTCATCCGATCCGGCCGGTTCCGACAAATGTGCAGCATCACTCTCTTCTGTTCAATTTACACTAGACTTAAACCTGTTACTCTTTCATACTCAACAAATGTAAATACATAGAATCAAAATGGCACGCCAGAAAACCAATGTGAGTCGGAAATACTTTACACTTGACGAAATTAAAGAATTCAGCATCTGCACGCTTTGTCAATTGAAATATACGAAACAACGGGCCAAATGTAAAGAAACCAATCTATTAAATTAAGAAATAGTACAAACGTTGCATTAAAAGCGTTGTTTAACGTTAAAAGATTGAGTCCTAGTACCGATGTACTCAAATGGTGGGAAGAAAAATCTCTTAAATACCCAAAACTAAATGAGTTATCGAAAGTAGTACCAGCAGTTCCTTGTACACAAGTAAGTATCGATAGACTATTTTGTGGTGTTAAATTTATAACGGATCAATTACGAAAACAATTGCATGCAAAAACTTTAAAAGCAATTATGATACTAAGATCATATCATGTGTAATTTTCTTTTAAAACTAAACTGTATATTTAACCAGTTTGAAACCAGTAACCGATATGATTATTTTATAACCGAATCGAAATCGGACCGAAATAAAAATAGATAACCGTAATTGATTTTCTTCTAAAATTAGTAAATCCTATGCCGATCAAAAGCTCTAACCTAAACCTTCTCCCAAAAACCTCGAACCTCAATCCTCAGAACAATGGTTAATTTTGGTACGAAGTTGCGAAAAAATGATTGGGTTTGCAGCTCTTATTGTAATACGTCAATTTGGAAACGATAAGTAGTAAATACTCAGCCCAAAAAAATGTACTTAAATCTATTATTGTCAGTCCCAGCAGGGATCAAAGTCGTAAAATTAAAAAAAATAAAAAGTTTATAAGTCTTAAATATTATGTGGCTCGATAAAGTAATGCTTTGCAATAACTTTAATTTGCCCCCTTAAATTTCCCCGCACAGAAAATTCATTAAAAAAACAGCACACCGAACAAAATATATAAAAGAAACGAAAAACAGACACGAAATTGTAAATGAAATATGAAATTCATGTGCGTAAATGGAAATTAAATAACGGTATGGCAAATGCCCGGAGTGCATTCAAATAAAAATGAAAAGAACGCGAAGTAACCCCAGAGCCCAAAGTAAAACCCGTTCAAGTGTAACAATTTAATGGCGAGGGGGATGACGGCAAGTCCATGGTGGGGTTGGTGGTACACAAATTTTGTTTATATTTCTTTTACGAGCCAACTGGTAAATAGTGCGCGGTTCCTTGTTGGTAATTAAACCATCAGCAAAGCTTAGATATACAACCCTTTCTTCAATCGAACACTCACCTCTCATAATCCGGCAACAGGGTGGGTGCTTGCTGCTGCTGTTGTTGCTGGGCGGTGGCCTGTGCGTAGCCCGGAAGTTGCTCCTTTGTAGAGGCTCCACCACCACCAGCTGGATGTCGCCAGACCCCGCCACTTGGATCGATCCACAAACCATTGGAACCCGTTGAGGAATTGGCATTTGAGCCAGAGCCACCGCCTCCTACTCCACCATTTAGCGGCAATGTGGGAAACTTTCGCACGGTGCCAATTGCGTGATTGCCTGAAATAAAAACAAAAGAAAGGTCTGAATGAATGGAGTAATGGCTTTCCAGCTATGATTACGGCTCGTTAGTTAAAACTGAACACGAGGAGTTGTGCCTTGGTAAATAATAAAAGACGGAAATTACTTTTTATATTCAATTGGCAGAGTTTTGCGCCCTCCCCAGACAATTGATGTGATTTTCACGTGAGCATTTTGTTGTTGTCTATAACCTTTTTTTTGGCTTGTTTATCTTTTTATAGTTGGTTTAACCTTGGGGCCCCTGATAAATGTTATGAGTGTGCGTGTGTGCGAGTGTTTCAGTGTCTGCAGTTTTGTGGCTTAACAAAATGGCAGCCTAATTGAGACCAGGGCCATAAACGTTCTTGTTGTTGTGGGTCATAAATCATAGATTATACGAGCTCCCATCCAGGCAGAGGAGGCAAAGCAAAGCAAAGGGACTTGCATATTGAAGTAAGTGTCTTATCGGAAAGAAGTTTGTGGTTACTTGGAAACTATTAAAGTCAAAAAGTGAAGAATATTGCTTCAGTTGTCTAAAAGTGGTTGAACTTCTTATTAAACTTCATTACAAAATGTCTTTAAACTCTCCCCTAAACATCCCCCATACCCAACCCTGACATAAATTACCCCACAAGCAATTACCTCTGTATTTTAAATCCCCCAACCGTCTGCCACCAAAACTTAATCCACAACACAACAGAAAAAAAAAAATAAATAAAAATATATTTAAATCGCACAATAGAGCGCCAACTCACCATGTAAACTGCCCAACGAGGTCTGCTTGATAAATTGATAGCGCTTGAATAGAATCAATGCGCCCAATAGAAACACAATTATGGCAATGATGGAGCCCAGCAGGACGATAAACCAGGTCTGCGTTAAAAAGTCATCGGCTATATCACGACTGATGGGATATCTGCAGAGTAGACAATGGGCAAAGAAGGCAACGGAATGAGCACAGGAAGTACGTGACTAGCCGGGGCTTAGTTTAATGGTCACAAAGTCGTCGCTGTCGTCCAGTCCAGTGTCGCCTCCGCCATTGTCGTTTGCCATTAATGGATTGATGTGAAGGCAGTCAAATGAGCTCGTTCCAAACGACAATGGCACGGCCCACCCCCCAACCGCTCACTCACCGCGTGTAGCCTGTGTCCAGTGATTGGGTGCGTGCATCGATGCGCAGCACTGCCGGCTTGCTGAAGGGTCCGACGCCCACCCGCGTGGCCGCAGCCACTGCTATATAGTAGGTGACTCCTGTGGTGAGGTTGGCCAATAGCAGAGTTGGCGTTGCCGCATCTATGGTCATATTTTTGAATATTCGCGTCGTATTGTGCACATCCAGGCCTTTGACGAGCACATTGTAGTTGGTCAGGATGCCTGTTGATAGAGCCGGCAGAGAGAATCGCCATATGGGAGACAAATGAAATTAAATGTAAACAAAAGAGGAACTGTTGGAGGTGTAACTGCACAACGAAGTGGAGATACTCTTATGTGATTCTACATAGTGTGAAATTTCTTAGTTGTCTGAATAATAAATAGGAAAAAACAGTTTAAAGATTAAAGATTTTAAAGATTAAAGATTTATTAATCCTCCAGCTTATGAAACTTGCTAATAAAATAACATTAGATAAAAACTCGCTGTAACTATTTATTAATATTTGAGAGGAAAATTAGGCCGTATTAACTACCAAACTTTCTGTCTTATTCAGCCTTAGACTTTAATACTTCAACGATACGACCTTCCGAGTTGGGATAAAAATTTTAAAGTTAGATCGTGTTGTAAAATATATTAACTTAGGCCTTATTTCAATGCATCTATTCTAAGAAGCATAACAAGATCCGGCATAAAACAACCAGTTATATGCACTGGAGCGGCGGGTACAGCAGCGTCTTCTTTATTTTTACTAAATAGAACTAACACGAGGCATCAAAATGTACAGGCATACTCTCAATTCTAATAAGTTTCTGAAAGCCGAATGAAATGGCTTATATTTTACTTTTGGCAAACCGTTGCTCGCAGCGAGATCGACACTATATACAAACTACACTATGTATACTTATCCAAGCGAAGAAAAACTAAGAAAAAATCCCAAAGATGTATCTAAATACATCTAAATTGCTACATTGCGCTGGCCTATCGTAATTGGCGTCTTCTTAACCGTAACTATTGTGGAAGGGCCCATATTGTTAAATAAAAATTAAAACAAGTTCTTTTGGATGCATTTGAGTCAGAGTAAATAATTGAATGATTCTTTAGAAACGCTTGTAGCTGTTTTGGGAATATATTAAAACTAAATCATCTATTCAGTTGTCCGTCAGTTTGATTTCGATTTTAAGTACCTTTCCACTTTCGATAAGCTTGTGTGAATATGGAGTTAAGAACACGCCTAATACAGTCACTGAGATATGTGCACTTACGCCTAATTCGTACCTTTCGTGAACCCAAATAGAAAAATAGTGGAAAGCTAACTTCGGCTCGGCCGAAGTTTTGTATACCCTTGCAGCTTCCATTGAAAACAAAAAGACTACTTTTTGGACATTACTTCTCTATGGGATCTATACTATAAAGATGTCTGATTTCGGTTAAACTTGGTGAAATCATGGAAAAGCATAATACACTGTTAATTTCGAAATTTAGAGGCGATCCCATTTAAAACAAAAAAGTTTTTCTCACTAGAACTTCTTTTTCGACCGATCTTTCATACTGCAGCTGTATGCTATAGTCATCCGATTTTGATAAAACTTTTTAGAAATGTGTTAAAGTATATAAATTAAGAATATGCCAATAAAAAGGACGTTTTCATTAAAAACAAAAAAGTTTTCCTTACTCGAACTAGTTTTTCGACCGATCGTTCCTATGGGAGCTATATGCTATAGTCATCCGATTTCGACCAAACTTTGAAGAATTATGTAAAAGTATTTAAAAGAAGTGTATGCCAATGATAAGGACGTTTTCATTACAAACAAAAAAGTTTTTCTCACTAGAACTAGTTTTTCGACCGATCGTTCCTATGGCAGCTATATGCTATAGTCATCCGATTTTGACCAAACTTAGTGAAATTATGGGAAGGGATAGTAAACTAAGAAATACGTACTTTGGAGGCATTTCCTTAAAAAACAAAAAAGTTTTTCTCTTTAAGACTAGTTTTTCGACCGATCGTTCCTATGGGAGCTATATGCTATAGTCATCCGATCCGGCCGGTCCCGACAAATGTACAGCGTATTTGTACCAAAGGACTTCGTGCAAAGTTTGGTGAGGATTGCTTTAAAACTGACGGAGGAGATAGCATAGAAACAGACGGACAGACGGACGGACAGGGCTAAATCAACCCAGCTCGTCGTGCTGATCAAGAATATATATACTTTATGTGGTCGGAGATGCTTCCTTCTATGCGTTACAAACATCCGTACAATTATATAATACCCTTTGCAAGGGTATAAAAACAAAAATATCTTTAAATTTAGGAATTTTTATAAGTAAACTATACTTTACTTCAATTGCTCTAGCGCATAGAGTTCTTCTAGCTACCTCTTAATCGCACAGAATTTGGTCGGTCTTTTGCAATTTCCGTCTCTTTTCTGATAATTCAAACATTCTTTTCTTAGAAGTTGCAGTTAAAATTTCGTGAACTTTTCGTATAAAAAACTAATTAAAAACACTTTGAAACACAAAGCAGGGACTTCAACTAGAGAATTACAAGCGGTTATAGTTAAGGCAATTCAATATAAGTAGAATTTTAGACGTGTGACAACCAGCGTGTGCGATAGAGCAACTGGTTGAGATGGCATCCCAGTCGTGTTCAATTCCAAGGGACCGGGTTCGTGTCCTCAACAGAGCACATTTAAAAACACTAGTAATATTGTGTCACAAACTGAGCGACCAGTGATGCATTTTCGTATCGTTTTCGGATTTGTTTTCGATAGTTTTACACGTTTTTGTTTCGCGTAACTCTCGTTTGCAATATCGCTTGGTCTACGATTTGCTGCCATCAACTGAGCGACAGGTAATACGTTTTCGCACCAAAATCGGACACGTTCTTGATAGCTTTATAAGAGAAAATTTGTAGAAAATGTCGAAAACGGATCCGTTCTCGAGGTCGATTGTCGGGTGGGCAATGCTATTCATATGTACTGTTCAAATTTTGTTTGTTGATTTGCTTCATTCACTTTAATAATACGCTATTTGCTTTATGACAATTGACATTTGTGAGATCTTCTTTAGTTGTTGCCGAGCCCTGTTTCTTTCACTCCCTTGCTTAAGCATACAGCTTTTAATTTTATAAATGCCGAGACCAAACGACACAGAATTAGATGCTAATCTATATATATTTGCTTTCCATATCACTGTTTATAAGCTTAGGATTTATTTTATTTTTAAAAGAAGATTTGTTCATGTCCCAGGAATAAGTTTGCTTATACTTTGCCAGCTTTCCTTTAACTGATAAATTTTAAAAGCAGCATTGCTAATTTTAAGTTTACGGAGAATTCTTAAAGCCACTAACTTTTCCAACTGCCTCGTATATGCTTAGTATCATTAAATAGAGTCTTAGGACACTCTCAAATTTTAGAAGTTTTAATGGAATGATACCACATTATTCCCTGCTTCACCAAATTAAGTATACCCCTTTTAAATTTCTAGAGTATCTCCCCCTTCCGAGAATTTTTTACTTGAATACGAACCATTGCGCGTCCGATTTGGTTGCGGCGGTAACCACTTCAAAAAGACCGAAGTGCGATTAAATTGAATGGCCTCCATGCCATAAGGTGGAGCTTCGGGCACTGCAAATGAAAACCAAGTTGTTAAGTTCAAACAAAAAATTATTTAATATTCAGCTACACTTGCAATTTAACTAGCAGTCTATTACTAGCATAATCTTACCATCTTCCAGGGTGCGCACATGTCGCGAGTTGGAGGGTTTGCCTACGATGCTCTTGTAAAATGGCACAAGAAAAAACTCATACGTAGAAGCTTTGGCTAGGCCCGGCACTGTGCAAGAGCTCAGCCCTTGTCCCTTGTTCATGAGGGTCAACATTTTGTACTCCGTTGAGTGCAGCTCCCGGGCATACAAATAGAATCCCTCGATGTATTGCCCACTGTCGATATCCCAGGCCAGACGCACAGTGGTCGCATCACTGGCATTGGCCTCGAGTAGTTCCACAATATCATTGGCCTGCAACAGTGTTTCCACATCACTCAGCAGTAGCTGGGAATTGGAATTGGAACTATCGCTACCATCTCTCACACCCACCAGTTTGCCGGCCGTGATGGGCTCTGAGATGGGTGAGGGCGGTGAAAATCCCAGAGAATTCTCTGCTCTTACAATAAACATATAGGCAGCGCCCTGGGTGAGACTTTCAACGGTAAAAATGGGCTCACTCAGACGCGAGGCTATGGGTATCCATGTTTTGCTTTGATTTGTACAATACATTTCCACACTGTAACCCAAAAGGAGGAGGCTCCTGCCTTGTCACTGGTGGGCCAGACTATGGTCAAGGCCGACGCGGTGGCATTTAGGATTTTGGGTTGTCCCGGCGCAGTGGGACATTTACTCTGCTCGGGTGCGCGATAGAACTTGATATTCGGATTGGTGGGTAGCTCAATTCTTAAGAAACCACTCCAGGTCGACTTGCCTGCGCGCGAGCTGGCCACACAGGTGTAAAGGCCTTGATCCTGCTGGCGATCCAAGTCGGAAATGATTAAGTCTCCTGCGGTGGTGATGTTCAATTTGCTGCTCGGTTGCACGGGTATGCCATCTCTGTACCAGGATATGGTAGGATTGGGCAAACCTATGGCCTTACACTGTAGCGTGGCCAGGGATTTGATGGGCAACGTTTGATTTACAGGTCCAGCTATGATAATGGGCGGTGGACGATCCTCTTGTGAATCTAAAGACAATTGTACTCTGGAGGTAATGCTGGCCACCTCATTCATGGCATTGCAGAGTATGACTAGATCTTTGTCGGTGCGTTGAAATCTGGTCAGAGTTAAAATGGAATGTCCTTCCTCTGTGTTGAGACTATGAAAGCGATCCAAAGGCGGTGCTCCAGGAAAGATTAAAGTGCTATTGTTTTTGATGGTCCAGAAGAGGGTGGGCTTGGGGTTTCCGGTGGCACGACACTCGAAGGAGGTGTCGGCACCCAATTCCACAGATTTGCTGGCCGGACGTTGTATGAATTTCGGGGGAGCTACAGTTTAGGTGTTTGTGTTGTGCAGGGGGAGTAAAGGAGCATCAAGGGGGTAAACTAGTTAGCTAAGTATATTTATTTGTGTGTGCTAAAGGACTAGCGCTAGATTTAGCGTACTAGACGTCTTAGTCTAAGATTCATCAATAAAACTCACCATAAACCGTCAGCGTGCCCATGGCTGTAATGGCACCCACCACATTATCCGCTTCACAGCTGTATTCACCCTCATCCGCTATGGTAACACGCTCCAAACGTAAACTGCGATCCTCCAGCACACTTACACGATCTAAACACATAATCTTCCATTAACCAACTCCATCCCTAAGCACCCAAGCATCCGCCCACACTCACCCAAAGGCATATTCCCACCGGAAGCTGTGCGCAACCACAAAACATCTGGCATGGGATCGCCACCCACACGACAGGGAAATGTTACCGAGGCCCCCTCTAAGACCGTTTGATCATGTGGTCCACGTATGATGTAGGGCTTAACTGCAAATTGCAAGAGGGTAAGGCAGAAACAATAATGGGAATGTTTAGCGTACGCCTAACCCAAGTCACATTCCAGCAAATTGAACATGACACATTGATTCGTGGCAAGGGAAAAGGAGGGAGAGAGAGAGACAGCGACTTACCGTGTACTTTCAGAGTGGCCAGCGAGGACTCACGCACACCCACTGGATTCTTGGCAATGCACTGGTATTGACCCTCGTCAGTCTGACGTGCATCCTGTATGGCCAAATTGCCACCATCAACGATGCGTATACGCTTGGAGCCCTCCAAATCCAATTTCTGGCCACCCTTTTTCCATGTCACCGCCGGCTCAGGTATGCCACGTGGGGCGGCGCACTCCAACAGCGCTGTTTCACCTTGGGCGATGCGTGTGTTTTTCGGCTCCAGGCGAAACTCATCGCGTAGGACTAAAAAACAACAAAAGAGAGAACAAAAAGATGAGGCAAAGTGTTTTTTGGGGAGATGTGCGACAGGGGCTTAGTTGCAGAAATGTATTCAAGGGGGGGCTTGTGAAATATTCTTGGGCAGAACTAGTAGAGCATTGTATGTTTGCATAACAACAAAGATAGCATAATCAGCGGGCTTCACTGTTATTTTCAGGCTTTAACAAAGAACACTTATCGTTGACTAGTTGAGAGGACCGCAATTTTGTAAGCAGGTTGCTTAGCGTCTTGCTTAACCTCTTGCTTAGCGGTCGCACAAACTAGTCGCTGAGCCACACTCGGTACCATTACTTGACCAAATTGGCTGAAGATTTGGTTAATTCAATTGGGAATAGGAACAATTGAAACAGCTTAGGCATCAGAGCCAATTCCAAGAGCTTGGTGGATGCATCTCTTGTTCCTGAATAAATGGGTCGAGATACATATTTGGTGAATGAAAAGTCAATGCTCGATTCACTGACTAATATTGTTAATTGTCTGCCGCCAGTCCGAGATGACACTACACCAGCTACGACAGTTTTCGCTAAATGGCTCGTGATTACGATGATAAGTGTGGCCAGAGCAGCCACTCATATATTCAACTAAGCGCAAAGAGAAAGAATGATTAAAATGGTTAAGCAAACTTTGATTTCCTCAATATTGTGAGCGATCGACGAAAGTGAAGCAAAACGCCATTCATTTTAAGAACCATGAAGGGCTAGGTACCCAAAGCAGCTTAACTTCCGCCAGCTGAATCCTATCAGTGTGGCTTTAGACTTGGCAAATTCACTACAGAACAGATATTCACAATTCGACAAATCCTGGAGAAGACTCAAGAGAGAGAGATCGATACCCGCCACCTTTTGGTTGACTATAAAGCCGCCTGTGACACGTCGTGACACGATAAGGTCAAAGTTCTTTCAAGCCCTGTCTACTTTTGGTATATCAGCAAAGTACGTTCGACTTTGCATGATGACGTTGAGAACCTCAAAATGGGAAAGAATCTCGCCGAGCCATTTGATTCCAAAAGAGGTTTTAGGCTGAGTGGCATCGTATCGTGTATCTTTTTCAATCTGCTGATGGAGTATATACTGCGCCAGTGCCCAAATGCTAACAGATCGGGCACCATCTTTTATAAAGAGGTAATGCCACTTGCATATGTCAATGATATTGACATTATCGGCAAAACGAACGGGCGGTAAGCAGGGCGTTTTCAGAGATTGAGATGCAGGCAAAATTCATGGGCTTAGCGGTCCATAAGGAAAAGACGAAGTTCCTAGTCTCATCGGGCAGTGAGTCTACTCGTATTGGAACGAAGATTACCAGCGACAACAACATCAGTCTGGAGATCCAAAGAAGAATTACTCTTGTAAGGCGATGTTACTATGAAACATATAAGTCGCGTATCATCGCAGTCCTCGGCGTTTTCGAGAGAAAAGTCCTTCGGAGGATTTGTGGACTTGTAGTAGATGAGTCTCGCACACGTATGAACAACGAACTGTATGAGATTCATGGGGACACAGATCTAGTCAAGCGCATAAAGAAAAAAATGGACTTTAGCTAGATTCCTCTTTGCCTACGCCACTGCCTTGATGTGCGTGTACATATTTGTACCCTTGGCCCCTGTCCATTTTGTGCGTTGGTTTGGTTGGTTGGGTTGGGGGGGACGGAGGTTATAAATTATCTTGGTTTTTGCATGATAAATGCCCGCTGTCCCTGTCCTGCCTTAACCTGCGGGTGTGTGAGCGGGTGTTTGCGGCCTGACAGCAAAGATAAATTGTTGGTAAATGGCATAAATGTGATTTTTATACGGTGGCCCTCACACACACACACACACACACACACACACCGTGATGGACGACAGCTTCTCATTTGTAAAAAAACGTCCATCAGAGGCTTTTTAGTTAATTTAATTCAATTTGATATTGAATTAAGATATTGATGCTGGGCATAAAACTTCAATTAATCAGCTTCAAAAGTGGCTTTAAGTCCGCTCTCACCCATAAATCACACTATTATCGTACATTTTTCGTAGCTGTCTGCATTTATTTTGCTCCGCATTTGCTTTCATTTCTTTTTTCTCTTCGTTTTTTCTCTGTGGTCAAAATGGAAACCTGTAATTTGCACACCGGCTGCTTCTTGGGCTGAAGCTGCAACTGACATAGCTCGATTTGTTCGGTTATAAATTTGCCAGGTGAATATTTGTCCTCTGGTGCATATCAGCAGGGAAAAGAGAGAGAGAGCGGCAAAGACTGGGATAATAAATCAAGTAACTTTCAAGCACTTGAAAAGCAGAGCTAAAGTAAATTTTTTACATTGAAAAGCCACCTTTGTGTGCACTTACAAACGAATCTGCTATACATATATATATATACATAAATCCACAGCGAAAGCAGCTTTTACCTAAATTAAATTTCGCTTTTTTAATCTACAAAGTGAATAAGCTTTTTCGCCTCCTCTTTTCCGGTTTTGGGGCGTTTTTTTTTTTGTTAGTTAGTTTTTCCTTTTAGTGGGTTATGCAAAAAAATGCTAAAACCCCGGACTTTTATTAAATTTTAAGTTGAAACATAATAAATCAACATAAATCAAAGGAAATTTCAACGCTTCAGCGCAAAGAAAGTGAACACGAAACTTTCTCCTTGCTGTGGGCCACACAACTCAGCAGGAAACACGCCAACCATCAATAAATTAATCAAAGTCATAATCAGTGTCAGGTTCAGTGCCACTGGGCGAAAGTTGTGTATAGGCCGGGCCAGTTTGGATGGGATGGGAGGATGGGGTCAGGAGGTCAGGACTCAGTCAAGCGGCAAAAGCTTTTGCTGAAAAGGTGCAAAATGCCAAAGAGCCGCTGATAATGAGCTAATAAATGAACGTTAATCTATATTTATAACATTTCCAGGGGTTATGGGAGATTTATGAAAAGATGATAACTACTTGAACGTATTTGGGGACGTGTTCAGGTCACTGGAGCTAATTGGGAGTGTGGGAATAGTTTGCCAAAGAGAGGGAGAGATACATAGTCCAACCGATCCCTCAGATAATATCACTTCTAAAATCTTACTCTTTCATGCCCTTTAACTTCTCCATTCTCCCTAGACCACGCCACTTTGTCTTTTGTTGGCTAATATTTCTTCTATTTACCCAGCCTTTTTTCTTGCTTCTGACTCCTGCCCACATGAAAATCGATATTGCTCTGTGGCCTCAGCACTTTGGAGTTTATTTTTTCATGTTCCCAGAGTTTGGTTTGCTTTTTGCGGTATCCTTGGGGAATATTTTTCAATATTTGCATGTAAATCACGAAAAGCACGTCAAATTTGTTTGCTTGGTTAAAACGTCGTTATTGTGGCTGTAGGAGGACAAGCAGAAGCGGGAGCAGAGGCAAGCACAGGATCAGCCAAGTTGGCAAAGGCAAAAGGCGTTCACATTGATTGGGTTAGGCAATAAAAAAAAAATGTTAGCAGCACGAGGCAAAATAATATGTAGGCGGGTTCGCTTGTTCACTTTGGATTGGAGAGGGAGAGGGGAGAGCTTTGTCAATAATAAACATAAGTTGCATATATTTGAAGTTGTCAGCGTAATTTTGCTTTGAGCAGAGTCAACATTACGCATACGCAATGTATGAACTGACATTAAAGATGTAGAAGGGAGAATTACCCACATCTCTCAGTGAATGATTTAAGGTGAATGACTGCGGTAAGAAAAGAGGGTAAAATTAACTTTTTATTTTATGTGCAATGTGTGCGAAATTTATGACGCGAAATTGTTTTGAATGGGAAGCGAAAAAAGAATTAAATGAGGCTGAACACAGATAAACTGATGACTATTCGTTCTTTATGAAATTACATCTAAATTTAATGTGCATTTTAGGAAAGTTAAATGAGATTTTTCTAGGACTTCGATTATTCGATAAGAATTTGCATTGAAAATCTCAAATCTCTCAAATCTTCATAAAGATCGCGTAATTAGTGGCAGATTTAAAATATTATTCATAAAACCCGTTGTATTCTTTTCGTCGAAGTATGCGCAGTATGCTAAGCTGTTCATTTGATCCGCATACGCTCCAAACATCTCTTGATTCCTCATTTTTGTTCCATACCGGGCGATTTTCGTGCGTTTTATTCTTCGAAGAATGCTCGATGTACGATCATTTCGTAATGCAATACCCTTACCCCAGTTTGATTTCCGACTCCCGAACAACTACATAGCAAAGTCAACTACATTCTCGAAGGATACAACGGGCAGCATACCTTGACATCCAGCAGGCCTTCGATAGATTGTGGCAAAAAGGTTTACTCTAGAAAATCAAAACGCTTCTGCCGACGCAACCGTACCTTCGAGTCAAAAGTTTCCTGACGTAGCAACGCGAATCTGTCATGTTGGTTTTCGCTACACTCCCTATACACTAGAGCTGGCAAACTATCGATGGCACTATCGATATATCGAATCTTTATCACAATCGCCACAATCGAATTTTTCTTTTTACACTATCGATAGTTTGTTATGAGCTTTTTTGTAAGTTTCACATTACTTTCCCTCGCAAATAGTTCGCGGCTAGGCAGATTTGGGTTTATGCTAGATTGGCTCCGCCAATATTTTTCACTGAATCATTCTACTGACGATATAGATACGCATAACTATTTGAGGGTAGTTTTATGAATGTTATATGAATGGTTATTGAGTCCAATTCAATATTTTCAGCAAAATGAAGGTAGTCTGAAAGATGTTAAAAAAAATACCTTTGTATCCCTGCAACATCCACAGATTCAGCAAAAAACTCTCAACACTTTCAACGTGTCGACAAAAAACAGTTTGGTACGGACACAACGAAAACAGGGAGCGAAAAACAGTTTCAGTTATGTTTTTGCTCAATTCTGTTGCGCTCAGAGCAAAGACCGCTTTTTTCGTTCCTGCTTCTCTCCTGTCTTTCACAGACACTTTGGCTGAGAGCATACTTCAGAAGTGTTTTTTGCGTATGTATATGTGGTTGTGTGGTGCGCTCGTGTGTGTCTTTGTATAGCGAGTGTATACACTCCTGTTGACTCAGAGCTTCGGACGCGAGTCGTCATAGGACCTTATTGCTAAAATCTAAGTTCTGCTGCGAGACGTTAAGAGTAAAGTTCGTTCGGTACAAATACTCGCGAAATACTCGTAGCTTCCACAATCCAAGATATTAAAAGAAGCTCGGCCTTCGCCTTTGTCCACCAAAATTAAATCGATTCGGAATTGCAATCATCTTACTTATTGATTCCACTCGGAAATAGGAACAGACCTAAATGTTTCTTAAGTTTTTCGATATTCCATCAGGATTCTCAAAGATACATTCAAACTACTCAGGCATGCTTCCGACCGATGAAAATTAAAGAATTTAATTTTTAAATATTTTCAGGTAAGGACTTAAAAAAAATTTGTTTAAGTTAGGATCCCTATTACACGGATTCAATATCATTACGGATCCTAGTCTCAAGGGAAAATGGTGTCTCTTAACATTTTTACAAGGTTGGGTCCTTATTGGTATCTTGTGTATGATCTTCTCTATATCATCCATGGTATATTAAGCTGTATCAGTATTATCCAGAGGTCGCCACAACCGGTCCTTTCTTTGCAGCTGTCAGAAAAAAACCAGTTGCGTACGGCACACTTTCAATAAGGGACAGAAGCAACCTTTAACTACGGTCTGTGCTTGTGTTCGGTTGGGTGAGGAGAGAAACACATTTCTTTTGGTGTGTTCGCTTTTAGTTTTTTGCCAACCGATTGGCAGAGCCCGCTTGCTGAAAAGGTCTTTTTCGTATGTATAAGTTAGTGTGTGCGTCTTAGGCTACCGATATCAACTCATGTTTGTATGTATGCGAAAAACTATGCGCGCTCTCTCATTCTCGCTCGCACTGTTACGCTCTGCTCCCACTTGACTAAGCTCACAGCAACCTTTTTGAAATAACATTTTGATGTGAAGGTCTTTTAATAACACACACCCTGGGGCCGCTTCACAGAAATGGGCCTGTTATTGGGTTGCTGTCAGACCGATCAGTTTGAGTGTACAGCCGCTTAACAGAGAGCACGAAAAGCAGCACACAATCGGTTGAGGGAAGACCGGGCCCGATTTTTTTTTGTTTTTTGGTTGCGGTCGTAAGCAGAGCAGTCTGAAAATATTGGTTGAGAGTTATTTTCGTGCTATGGTATTATCATTATCATGGATGTGAAGATTTGTGTGGTTACTTAAGGTCTTGTAAAGCAGTTTCTTAAAAATTTAACGGTTTAATTACCCTAGATATACCTCATCTGAGAATTTTGCTAATGCATTAGATCAGGCATGATTTCACACTTGATTGCTTGGTATAAATACAATGAAACTATTCGAGATGTAATGATTTAACAGTCGCGGTACTTGATTCGATTACAAAATTCATGACTTTTCTTTTCATTCAACCACATTTCAGCTTAAATTCTTTGAAAAAGCCACACATTTCCCACACTAAATTCCAAATCTGACCTTACCCAACTCCCCATAAATCCTGCCCCAATAAATCACACACGCACACACACACACACACCCAAAAAAAGGGGCTCAACTGAACCCATCAACTCAACCAAGCGAACAACTAACCAGTCTAAAAAAAAAGGCTTCAAAAGTCAAAAAATAGCAAAAGCAAAAAATAGAAAACGGGTTAATAGAGGCAGCCAGCCCATAGAGCAGAAGGCAGAACTTCTGACAAGACAAGTGGGTGCGTTCAAGCGGCAAACTTGTAAACGCAGCTCCGGCAGCTAGTTAGTTAAGTGGGCGGAGCGACTGGAAAAGGCAGCGCCCCAAGAGCTGTCCCGTTGTCTGTGGCGGTGGCTCCCCCCAGCAAAATCAACATCAATTTAGAATATTAAAAACCCACACACCACACACTCACAAGCAGACACAAGGACAGAGATTGAATAAGGATGAGCATTCGACTTACCCGCAACTTGCAGCGTGGCATTACGACTGCGTGCCACGCCCAATTCGTTCTTTGCCTCACACCAGTAAACGCCGGCATCTGTTTCGCGACGCGAATTGACAACCTGCAAAAAGATGAGAAAACAAAAGTTGAGCTGAAGAGTTGGAGCTGGAGGTCAAATGTGAACAATTTTAATTGAAATGAAAAACAAAGATGAAACTGTAAAGTTGGGTAACCGGATTTTGTTTTCAATTTCGTTGTGACGCAAGAAAAATATAATAAATATGGTTCAATGTTAGAATACAAATATCTTAAGTATATTTTTGAACTTGCAGTGTCAAGTTGGAATTCATTGCAAATGAATTTATCGGTTTATGTGTAATAATAGGCTGTACATTAATTACTCTCAATGGTCAATTCAATACATCCATGATGTGGTCATTCTTCAAACTTCTTTGCTTATAACACTTGTGTCAAGTATTACAACTCGTTTCGAAATACCAAAAAATGAGCTGCACCAAACATAATTTTTTACGAAGATCGAACATCCGACTCGAAGGACCAAAAATGAATAGAATATTTCTATCTTAGCTAACGTTGCACCCAGAGAAATGAAGAACGAATCGGCGAGAACGAATTCCTCTTGGTTTTAGTATTTATCATCTTGTTTTTCTTCTCGGATCCAAGAAACAATCGTTCTCGACTTCGAGCTTGATGGCGAGGGAAGTGCGTGGAGCCAAAAATCGGAGAGCGCGAGCAATAAATGAGAACAATTCCCTCTCTCGCTCTCAGCATTGGTCGGCACTGCCACCGTCAATTTATATTACGAATTAGATGCCGCGGTAAACACCCGAGGTGTGATGGTGTTGGCTGAGCGGTGGTGTCAGTGAGTCCAGCTACCACCACACCCCCTTTACCCATCGACCAACATTAAATATTCTTGATATCAAGAACGATCTTCTTGGTTTTTTCTCTGAGTGTGAGTTCGTGAGGTATAACGTCTGCTCAAATCAAAACGTTCGACTATTTTCAATAGCACGCAGATGGTACCATGTGGTACCATCGAAGTCAATATCACACATCCGGCTTGAAGGACCAATAATGATCACCTTCGTCAAGTTTGATTTCAGGTGCCGTCTTACATATTTTATATTATACCTTATTCTTCCACCACACATGTTTAGGGGTTTTGCTTTTTACTTAAGAGACTTTTAGGACACCGAGAATTGGTTTTGGGTTGGAATTTGGTTGGAAGAGATTTCTGGGACACCTCCGAATAATACGAATCTTTCTAGTCATTCAATTCAAAACTGGTTCTTGATACCCTCTTGGCTTTTGGTAAATGGACTCTAAATCAATCATTTTTTTTTCTTGATAAAATCGGATCGGCATTAATTCCGATTTGAATTCATCTTTCAGGCCACAAATGAACCTTCTTTTCGCTTTTTTCAATCACTTGTGATCAAAGTTAAAATTGGCTGTTTTAGGACTATGGCGAAGGCTTTGATTCGAATATTGGTTCAGCCTTATGCCTTTCTTTAATGAGATTGGGATAGAATGGGTATTGGTACTGTACAATCTGCTGTTGGCGCTAGCTTTGTAGTAATTAGCCATGCAAAAGCTTCTCAGAGAGGAGCTCGGCTTTTGCCCTTTGGGGCTGTGTCAAGCCATTTTAGATTTTACTGAACGACCTGCAGTTCAGTGCAAGAAGATCGAGCTCTAAGAATTTGTTGTATTCAACTAACGTGTTATTTTTTTTTTAAATTACTTCTTTCGCCCAACGATAAGCTTAAAAGTTTAAACATTCTGCTTGTGCTTTATTGGACCTCTGTGATAGATATTTCATTTGATTTCGCTGCATTACGCTGTAAAATTGAGTCCTGGGCATCTTTCAAGAAAAGGTCATATCATATTATATTCAACGACATTCTTGAATACATTGTCCTTCCCTTGTGAGCAGTTTCTATGCGATTTTGAGCACCAATCTAGATTCCGAATTGCCCATCAGTTTTCTCAAGTATTGCAAATGCATGCCTAAAGTTCTGAGATTCCAGACTCAATGTAAATCTCATAGATGGAACTACTTCGAGGCAGTTTGAACAATTTCTTGTTAAAGAATCGTAAAAGATTCTCTACTGTCATCCCCGTACCTGTGATGCGTAACACATAATAGAACGAGCTAATGCTTCAAACATTATGCGCTTGACGATCGGTAGCATGTTTGAATAAGGACTTCAGCACCCACTAAACTCGAAATTCTAATGGCCATCCCATCGCTGCCCGACAACTAATCAGCCGGGGTTGACGGAATACCAGCAGAGTTTTTCAAATGCCATTTAACTCTTCCCGGTAGTAAAACGGGCATAGGAAACTGAGGAGCTCCCCTTGGAATGGTTATTTATTTAAATAACTCAGACGGCAAACGCCAAGGCATTTACCTTCAGCTACCCTTAACAAAGGAGCCTACATTTTTGTGCACTTGGAGTTCTCAACTCTTTATTCGCCGCCTGTATTATTTAAGTAGGATTAGCAAATGGCTCTTTGGTGTGACAGCAACTGAAAGTGTACTAACGAAGGCTTTGACATGGCGGCAGCCGAAACGGCCGTCTACACAGCTCAGCTACTGTTCGTGTTCATATGTATTCTCTGTTGAATTTTCTGGTTGATTTTTGAACTATAATCAAACCTCGACCTTGAGCCTGCTGACATTCACTTTGACTTTCTTGAAAAATTTTTAGACTCTGGAGCGCAATATCGACTAGATTGCAAAACGTTCCTGGGCAGCAAGCCGGATTTTTGAAAGTCCATAATTTTTGTTGTACCGAAGGGAAAGTTTTTGTTAGGCACAGGTTCAACCTTAGCATCTTTATACTCTGTACCAAAGGTACACAGAGGTTATGTAACATTTTACTTGCACTTACGCTCCAAACGCGCTGTGTACTTAGTCGATCTGGCATCGCTGTCAAAGTAATAGTGCTGCCAGATGGTTCCGTCGTATGTATATGGCCTACCCTGTATATAGTGTTTATAGTGTGGTTCAGCTTAAGGTTCGGAATTCCAGGTTTCCACTCTTGAAATAGACTATTGTAAGTCTAAGGACAAAAAATTAGGAAACTAAGCAAGTAAACACGGTTTAATCGGTAAATACCAATAAATTCACATATAACCGAAGAGCAATGTTTAAAGGGTATCTTCCAATCGTAGTTATGTCAAAAAGGAATCATTCAGTTGATAGTAATTTCACAAATGGCTACAAAAGTACACCAAGACAATGCTCTAAGACGTCGATTTGTAGTCTGCTTGCTCATCCTCACTTCTGGTTCTCTCCCTTTCACTTCTTTCCCTTTATCTTACCACCATATTTTGTTGCACTGAGGGGGTATGGGGTAGAACGGTCGGGCCATAAAACAGTCAGCAATCTGTTGTCTGTTGCGCGTCTGCTGCCTTCAAGTGCTCAAATCATAAAATGTCTCTCGAGCAACTTTATAGTTACTTGAGTCTGTCCCTTCCTGTGTCTTTCCCTGTTTGTTTATTTGTTTTTTGGAGCACAAAAGAATTCCCCAACATGCGCTTAAAATTAAATGTCAAACTGAGTGTGTGTGTGTGTGTTTGTGTGTGTGCCATATTTATCTGCAGCGGCAGCAACAAAGTTCGCACAATTTACACAACTTCTGTGCCTCTACCAACCAAGTGAAATTAAGTGTTGCGCTAAGTGAAGATGACAAAAGGGTTCTTCAGCTGTATTATTCTTTCATTTAATCTTCCTTCCTCAGTATTAGAGTGAGTGCATGTGTGTGGGTGTGTGTGTGTGTTGTGCCGCGAGTGTGCTTTATAAAACAAATAAGTTGGAGCGCTTGAGGCGCACTCGATTGTCATACTCCTACAAGAGCTCAAAGAGCTTACTTAACACAAGAAAGTTGTCATATGTATGTACTATATGAGGGTGTGAGTTTGTATGTATAAAGCTCTCCTTTGTCTAGCTGATTATTGTTTGTGCTTTGGAAGTTCTTTAAGTTTAAGAGGTGACCTATTTAATTTTTGAAAAGTATAAGAAATTCTTAAGAAAATCACAATCTTCAATCTCATTTATAAAACCCTAACAAACTGTTAACAGCCTGTTGCTCCCGCTTTACCTGTTCCTCCCTTATTCAAAATAAAAGAAGGCACTTCAATTCCCGCTTAGATTTACCTAATTCCATTTCATTTGCCACATTTTCAAGCTCAATTAAAAGCATTTACACGTCACATTTTACAGACTTTAAATTTCCAACCAAATTATAAAACACTCAAGTGGTAGGAGGAAGAAGACACACACACACACTCTCACACACACAGCTTAGGCCATCTCTTTCTATCGCACGCTCAGACAATTACAAAATGTAACAACATGAAAACGAAATGGCTCCCAAATGAAATGTTTGAAAATTTATGGGTATTTTAAATTAAAACGGAAGCGTGTTTTCAACGCGCGACTACACTCACACACACACACACACTACACACACAAACACAGAGTCAATATATTTTATAGCCAAGGGGAGAGCCAAAGATGCACGTAGCACACGGGGCGAATGTCAAATCAGTTTCAATGTTTTGCTCCCTGGCAGCACGCACCAACAACAACAAAGTCCACCAAGCGACGGCAATTCGCAACAATTCGCGTGGCTCAAGTCATTAAAGATATAAATAAATTTATGTGACTTCTCCGGGGCTCACAAACAAAATTAAATTTCTCCACCAAAAAAAAAAAAAAAAAAAAGAAATAAAAGCCGCGCGGAGCGGAGAGCTTACCACTACAAAACATTGTCTGGCTGTGTCGGACTAAAGCGTATTATTTATTTCGCAATGGTTGCCATTGCAACGCTTCCTCTTTATGATGCGAAAAGGATGGCCAGGATGCTTTTTCATTTTAATTTTTAATAGCAGCTGCTTTGTGCCTAACTAATGAGCTTAGCTTTTACCTCTACCTTTTTCTTTTTGTAAAGTGGAAGCACAGTGCGTATACTTAATATGCTATTTCCTAGTCAAAAGCCTGATAGTGCAGTGGGTCAGTGCAGAAGGTAAACAAAAAGAGACTTAGATAGTGCATAAGTGATGTAAGAAAGGTGGAACAAAAAGGGACGAGAACTTTTCATTAAAAATGTTTGAAGCTAAAATATTCCTTTTGTTTAAAGAAAATTAAGCTTCAGCTTGTGACTCGTAGAAAAGAACAGAAGTAAAAGAAATTTGGATTTTGGACTTCACTCGCTAAAGGTCTGTATCCAGATGTGAATAAATTACAAGTAAAGAACAATTTTCATACAAATTCTGAAGCAAAATTTTATTTTACTTAGCTTCTCATAAATTCACATCTTGCTACAGACCTTAAGCTGTATTTTATTTTTTCTGATATCTCATATGAGTTTCTCAATCTGAGAAGCTTTAAAAATGTTCGAATCATAAGAGAAGTAGACTTTCTGAGTTCTCACATGAGTTTTTTGACATCCAACTAAGGTACACTTTGAGGTTCTATTAATGAAATTACACCTCAAGCAGTGTGGCTGTTTATAATATAAAACTGTGCAACTTGTTTTCTGTCACATTGACTTCAATGAGAAACACACGGAGCTTTCATACGAAAATAGCTTGAAGGGAAATAGACTCAGTATTTTGGACCGTTCAATCGGCATCTTCCATTTACCAAAGCCTGCGATGTAGTCTAAAGATAAGACGCAGTCATAAAAAATGATATGATAATTTTGACTATTTCGCGGTTCTTAAGGCCTTTTCAAGCCCATTTCTTTAACTGTGAAACCTTCGCGGTCAAGCTTCCTCAAAGTTTCATCGCAATCATATGAACAAACATCTTCACAAATTTATGGGTTTTTGCGAGAAATACAACACTCTAATAACGCCGCAGCCACCGTATTGCTCCTGTTCCCAAAATAAAAGAGTCTCAACAATGGAAAAAGCTACGATGATAAAGAAATTAATTTAACACACTTTTCAAATATGAGACAAACGACACTTTCGTAATTTTCTGAACAGAAAAGTGTCTTATAAGGGGGTGTCCTGGAAATCTCGAGAGATTTTGGCTTCCGTCGAGATCCGTCGGTGTCCTAGAAATTCGAGAGATTTCGTTTTCTTCGAAAGTCTAGATCGAAAGATAGATAAAGGTTTGTGTATAAGATTATGGTCCTACTACAAAAACAGTGCTAAATTGAGTGGGTTCGTGAAGTCGCTATTGGTTGGTTAGTGTATTGGCTGGCTTGTGTATTGGTTGGTTTGCCAAAATCTCCCAACAAAATACGAGAGGTTTGAAACCAACCAAAAGAGATTTCTGGGACACCAAGAATTGGTTTTGGGTTGGAATTTGGTTGGAAGAGATTTCTGGGACACCGCCGATAGAGACAGTTGAAAAAAAAAAAAAAAACGAAAATAGAACTCTCACTGGTTGAGCACAGACTACTTTGGGAAATAACAGAGGTGAGATATCGTTTCGGTTCCATTTCTTAAGGTGTCCTATGCTAACAGGTTTTTTCTGACTGCCTGTAAAATGGGGACACTTTTTGGGAGCTCTGCTCAACATCATTACACTTAAAATATTGACAATTTAAGACTGCGCATCAACGTTATCGTAACTGCATGGCAAATGCTTTGTGTGACCATGACGCTACGTCGAACGGACGGCCTTACTATGAAGACTCCAAAAAGTGTGCAACGATAAATGCGAATTTTTTGTAAAACTTTTGTTTAGGAGCGATCTCTGACGTACAGTAATACCATTTTTGACCCGCCCGCACCGCAAAGCCCTTATCCCGAGGCAGCAAAGCTCTCAAACAAGGCACTGCAAAGCCGTCAATCGAGGCACTAAAGTGCCTCAACCCAAAGCACCGCAAAAGCCCTCGACGCGAGGCGACATCAGAAATATAGAGTCCGATTTCCACAGATCCTTCAAGCCTTCTTTGTTTTAAGTTCTCTGTCTTATCAAAAACGAAATGGGGTTGACTTTAAATATAACTTATTTTAAGAGGTCAAAAGTCTTGACTTAAGAATATTACAATCTAAAAGTGTGACCAAATAGTTCAAAATGTACTTAATACAGGGTGGGTCAAAAGAAGTCACTCTATTGGAAGATGCTCTTATTTTTACAAATAGCCGCCAAAGTCAGATCTGTTTTGACATTTGTGGACTAGACAGATGTAGAATACAAGTGAACAAGCCATGGATCGATATACTCCCCAAGAACGCGGAATAATCGTGAATAATCGATTTTTCGACCAAAATCATAATGAGCGATGAGGCTTATTTCCACCTCAGCGGGTACGTGAACAAGCAAAACTATCGCTTTTGGGGCACCGAAAATCCACGAGTGATGCACGAGGAGCCATTACACCCGCTCAAAGTGACTGCATGGTGCGCTGTTCACGCTGGAGGAGTCATCGGGCCATTTTTTTTCGAGAACGCCGCTGGTCAAACGACAACAGTGGACGGTGCGCGTTATAGGATCATGTTAACCGGGTTTTTTCTGCCGCAATTGGACGAATTAGGACTGGAGGAGATGTGGTTCCAACAGGACGGAGCAACGGCACACACTGCGCGAGCCACCACCGACATTCTGAAGGCGGCGTTCCCGGGTCGCCTCATCTCTCGTTTTGGCGATTTGCACTCGCCTGCAAGATCGCCCGATTTAACCGTTCCAGAGTTTTTTTGTGGGGTTTTTTGAAATCCCGTGTTTACGTAACCAAGCCCGAGACCTTAGAAGCCCTCAAGGACAACATTCGACACGAGTGCGAGAATCTGCAGCCCGAAGTTCTTGCCGAAGTGATGAAAAATGCCATAAAACGAGCCCGTATGGCGATCAATTGTAACGGCGCCCATTTGGCCGATATCATCTTCTCGAAATGACCAATAAAATTCTAAAGGTTCAAGTAAATATAATCAAAAAAACGAATAAACGTTTTTTATTTAGAAAAAAAAATGAAAGCCAAACAACATCGGATGACTTCTTTTGACCCACCTTGTATATAGCCTGAAACAGTCCTAGGTCAAGTTCTTCAGTATTGCAGAAATCGTACTTGAAATAAGAATTTTGTACTCGAATAAATTGTTTTTGTACTAACCGTACTATTGACACCGTTCGTACTTAATTCAAGTACAAAGTTCCTTATACTTTTCTGAGTGTACTTTATTTTACTGTAAAGATCTTTAGGGCAGGAGTTGGCAATGTGTGCTGAGAAGCTTGCGACTGGCAACTAGGAAAATTTAAAAAAAAAAAAGCATTCAAAGGCTTCTTTTTTACTTTAACATGCTCAACCAGTGTCGTTGAAGAGAGCAGAGACAGAGAGATCTTTGAATGTGCTCAAGACACGGACATCTTTTCTCTGCAGGCTGATAAATATTATTGTTATTACTCAGCTCCCATTGCCGACCTCTGATTGAGGGTCAAAACTCCCCTATTAAAGCTAAAATATTTCAACTAAATGGTGACGGTGACGGAAATTAACTAACTCAAGGCTGTAGTTACAATCGTAGTAGTTTACCAGGAGCTGGAGAAAAGCACGGCTTGTCCCTTTGGGCTGAAACAAAAAGAACTCTTCCACTAAGCCATTACTGTTAAAACATTAACTTAACACCATTAATTTAATGCTTTTGAAAACTTAAATTTCTTGTATTAAAATCACTTCACATCGCTTAGCTGATAATTTAAATTCTCTCTGCTCTTCTCCCCTCCCCAAGCCTACCAATCCAATCAGCCAGACTTCTCCCTTTTACCACCTTCACCCGCTTACTCAACACGTTTGTTCATTAAACGAAACTCAAAAGCATACCTGGCAAACACCTCAGGTTAATAAGCAAAAAAAAAAAAAAAACATAACTCATACGCACCGTGTAGACGCAGTCTCTCTACTTAAGCTCTGTTTATTTATTTATTTATTTATGTATATTTTTTTTATGAAGCCGCGAATGTGTCAAGCGTTTGTAAACTCATTAAAATGTGCTGGTGGCACATGCAGTGAAAAATGTTATGGGAAGTAACTGGCATTAACTTTCGAGACGCAGCGGGAGTGGTTGCAATTGAGATTCAGTTTAAGTGCGCACGGGCTGTTTTTTAATTAAGCCAGCGAGAGACCATTAAAAGCAACCGAAATGCAATCAGCCAGAGTAACACTTTGATTTATTTGCCTTTTTGGCTTTTTAAAGTTTGCCAAATGTGACAGCCATTTAAATAAGCATTACAGGCAAACACTTCAGAGTCAGACAGAGCAAATATAGAGATTGAGTAAGTTTTAGTCAAGGACGAAGCAAGCTGATGACTATCACAAAGAGAGATGGAAGTTTTGAATATGTTTTTGTAAGCTTTTAGTGTGGGTCGTGAGTCACTTGGTCATCTCTAGCTAACACTTGAAGTGTGCTGATGCTGATGCTGCTGCTGCTGATGATGTGCGGAAGGCCAACCAAAGTGCTCTCGCACAGTTGCTACAAATCATGCTTGTATGTGTGTGTGTGTGGGTGTGCGACTAACTTGTCTGCTTTTGGTTCCTTCAGTTCTTTTTTTTTACTCCCTTGCATTTACGTAAATTATTGTCTGTCTTCCCAAAGCTCGCTCCTCCATGTCAGTTTTCACTACACTTCAGCTGGTATTTTTTTCGGGTTCTCCCACACACACACACACACAAACTCCCACACACAGACAGACAGACTTTGTATATGCTTTTGTATTTTATTGCATATTCCCTACTCGCTGCTACATACATATATTTCCTCTTCTTTCCTTCACCACATTAAAGTTGTCTTTTCTTTTCAAGAAGCAAAATTTGCTATAGTGTTGCCTACTTTTTGGGGCCAGTATAATGACCTGGTTGAAGTGGTCTGGGAGCATTTATAAGTAAGATGAATTGTTTTTGAAGGAGAAGAGATGCAAAATGAAATGCTAACTGGTATTAAAATGTAAATTATGTGGCTGAAGTTGAAGTAGAAATGTGAGAAAATGAAAGAAACTTTAAGAATTCTAAGAATATTTGATTTGTTTCGCTAAACAAACCAAATTTTGTGGCACTAAAAGTCAAGACAAAGCTTACCACAGCAGAAATTAATTCATTTAAAAGTCGTTAGATGTGTGCAAAAAGAAGCAAAACGGAAGCTGCAGTCTGCAGAATTCTGAAATCCTTTTTTCCACTTAAGTGATAAACAAATACACTGGCATTCACTCTCTCACACAAACACACACACACACAAATGCCAGCTGCAGATCGAGTGTGAAAAGTGGCAAGCTCCGCGGACTGCATCATCAGCATAATCAACGCGCGCCCGTTGGCTTTTTGCGTCGTAAATTTGCTGAGTGCTCCACCCCATCCAACCGACTCATCAGACTGTCTGACTTTTGCTGGCGTTGCTTCCGTTTCGTCTTTATTTGTCTGTCAGTGCAGGAGGAGCCAGCTCCTCCACTTCCCTCTTAATGTTTGTTTACCTTGCGTTAATGAAGTTGTTGGCCGCTGCCAAGTGAAAATGCTTGCAAAAATATTTTTGCAGAAGATACACACAGGGAGAGAGAGAGAGAGAGCGAGAGCCAAGAAGATGATGAAAAAATAAAAGCAATTAGTTTGTTCATCACTCAGCAGATGAAATATTTTTAAACAGCAGCTTGGCTCAAACTCCGCGCACTTCATTGTGAATGGCAAAAAACGAAGCATAGGGCAAAATAATAATTATGCATGTTGATAAAAAAGCGGAATGAAAGAAAATGCCAACCAGTGAAAATAATGTAAATACGCCACAGGCGCTCATTTAGGTACACGAGTTGAGTGTACCATGGTTAGGTCATGGCATTTGCAGAAGTGATTTTTTCGAGTGGTAAATACACTTGCATTCAAGGTGAATGGCGAAAGTCAACTTTCAAAGTGCAAAAATTTGTCATGCTTTCACATTTTAATATTCACAATTCATATTGAAAGTATTTCAATAGACTGGAGGTTGGAAATTTGTATCCGCATGAACTCCCATTTTTGAAAAGTCTTCAAGATCTCTACAGTGGTGTGATATTTTCCCTTCCTCTGGCCGTGAAGCAGCTATTTACTTACATAGAACTTTCAATTTAGATCAATTTTTTATCTCGAAGTATGTAGGCTGCCCGAAATTTGGAAAATCATCGTAGCAAGCAAAGGACAGTAGGGTGGAGTGAAAAAGGCAACATTTTTTTCTAACATCTCCTGTATGATTAATTGATGACCCGATTGTAAAGCATCATCTGGCCAAAAAATCAGAGTTTTGCGATTTCATCCTGTACCCAAAAATCTTTTTTTTGTTAACTACAAAATCGGTTAAGGGAAAGATGGTTGTGATTTTCTGAAAAGCTACACAAAAGTTAGTGTCTTTTAATAAGATCTTCGATGTATTTTTAGGTGTTTCTCAGAAGATTGGTTGCTTTTTTGTTTCACAATTCTGGCGCATCGCAAAAACAGCAAAATCCAAGCTGCTTGATTCTTTTCCCATAAGTAATCATAGGCTGTGTGGCATCTCGATAAAGTCGCAACTATGACCTAGATTAACAACTACGATTGAGAAAATATTGTCGAGATTTTGGAAAAATATTTTGAATACACGTCATCTCTGCTGGCAATGGGATGTGCTGTGAACACGGGCCATAAAAACGGAGTCATATATATATTGGAAAAAAATCTGGAACGACCTTTGCTTGCTACCTGCAAATGAATTACTGATTTGCCATTTGTTCTTTAGTCACGACGGTACCACAAGTACAGGCTTTTGATGCCGTTCCCAACGAATTGCCGAAAGCCAATGAGAATTTACTAATGAACAATCAGAAATATCTTAATCAAATATGCTTTGCAGTTTCAGTTGGCAATATCCCACCAAAATTGGCCAGCAAAGACGCAGGAACACTGGCACACTCATAAAGGCTGACTTGCGCAAGTGGAATTCTCCGTTTATACATTGGAACAGTAAAGCCAACAGAAAGTTTTAGCGAACTAGCTACTTTCATCATGAAAGTTTCGCATCAGTCTGGTTTGACATCAAAACAAAGTCATGTTACAAAGACGGATGTCGAGGAGTTCGTATTTGAGAGACCATACAAAACCATACAAAGAAATCCATTTTTCGCACATCCACAAAATATTTTGTTGGCTCTGTTACGAGATGATGCATCCCACATAAGGAAACTATCTCCTCGAAAGATATGGGAATGAAAGCTCGCGAGTTTTGCTTTCCAGTGCTTCAGGCTCATGCGTCGAACTATTATAATTTAATCCAACGACAATAAGATATACTTGATTTCATCCGATGCGGCAAGCTCGTGACAGAAGCTTCATTGTCTGTTTATCGTCCAAAACTAGGGATGGATTTATTCGTACTCGGATAAAAGCAAGGTAGGAAATACCGTTTTTCAATACCAACGAGAAGGCTAAGCTAACTTCGTCTGGGCCGAAGTTTTTGATACCTCGTTTTGATATAATGATTTGGACTAAATAAGGCAACATCTGTTTGAAAGCATATATTATTGATGATGTCCCAGTTAAAGCACATAAAATAAATAAATTCCAAAATTCAAGACAAAAGAGTTTTTCTTACTAAGACTTTTTTTGAGACCCATCTTTTGTATGGGAGTTGTATCAAATAGTTGTCCGATTTTCATCAAACTTAGTAGGATTATAAAAAAGCATAAAAAACCAATAAATACGAAGTTTGAAGCATAGCTCGCAAAAAGCACTTTATCTATGCGACCAGCCTCAGTGAAAACAGAAACAAACGCAGCACAAGCGGTCTCTCACTGAGCGAAACACTTATTCTCGCACCTCATGTGTTTTCTGTTACGTGTTTTCGGTTGAGCAAATCAAACGAGTCGATCGTCCGACAACCCCCGACAGCAACTGTTTTGAAGCGAGCGCTCACTAAACAACTGTACGAAATGAGCAGAACACAATAAGTGTCTGCGAAAAGTGTTTTTATACTCTGTACCAGAGGTACACAAAGTATATTAAGTTTGTGCAAAAGTATGTAACAGGCAGAAGGAAGCATCTCCGACCCTATAAAGTATATATATTCTTGATCAGCATCAATAGCCGAGTCGATATAGCCATGTCCGTCTGTCCGTCCGCCTGTCTGTCCGTCCGTCTGTCCGTATGAACAAGCAGATCTCAGAGATGGTAAGAGATAGAGGTTTGACATGTATGGGACATATACTTCTTATACTTGCAGGCAGATCAAGTTTATTTTCAATTTTTGCCACGCCCCCTCCCGCCCCCGCAAATGGGAAAAAACGGCATATCTTCCACAGTTTTATAGATAGAATGTTCGTTCCTTTCTGGACATATTTAGTAATCAGGATTATTTATCAATCTGCCAAAGGAATGGTAAAGATCGCATGAAACAAACAATTATGGGCAGCACCGGTCGCAATGGTGATGGGCAGCACTTCACAGGTACAGAGTATGTTATAGTTGGGCTTGACCGACTTTCTTTCTTGTTTGTTTTGTTTTTGATTTGTGCGTTTGGTAAGCTGTATGTATGTGTGTGTTTTGTATGTAGACTCGTTATACAAAGACACAAACTGCGCAAAAACACGTCGGAAGTATGCTATCCGCAAAAGTATCAGTGTAAGACCGGAGAGAAACAGGAAGGAAAAATTCGTTTTTTGCTCTGAGCGCAACATAATTGAGCAAAAACATAACTGAAACTGTCTTTCGCTCCCTGTTTTCGTTGTGTCCGTAACCAAACTGTTC
Source organism: Lordiphosa collinella (assembly GCA_018904265.1). Classification (NCBI taxonomy): domain Eukaryota; kingdom Metazoa; phylum Arthropoda; class Insecta; order Diptera; family Drosophilidae; genus Lordiphosa; species Lordiphosa collinella. The sequence goes on along the minus strand of JAEIFV010000005.1, from coordinate 421,704 downwards.
TTTGCCGACACGTTAAAAGTGTTACAGAGTTTTTTGCGAGCTCTGGTTTGAAGACGTTTACATTTAAAACAAACAAGTTTTTCGCACAAAAACAATTTTTTCGACCGATGCTTTCTATGGGCTCTATAAGATATAGTCATCCGATCCGGTCGGTTCCGACATATTAGCAGCGTGCTGTAAATAGAAGACTCTGTGCAAAATTTCAGCACGATAGCTTTAATACTGAGAGATAAGTTTGCCTAGAAACAGACAGACAGACAGACGGACGAAATCAACTCAGCTCGTCGCCCTGATCAAGAATATATATAGTTTATGGAGTCGGAAATGAATATTTCTATACGTTGCAAGCTTCTAGGCAAAATTATTGTAGATGTCGAAACCAAACTGTCCAACTTTTATATTTTTATATGTAAAAATGCTCAGATTGCGCTAAAAGTGGTCGCAAGGTATCAGAACCAGGTAAATCTGAAAAGAGAAGAGACAGCAAAAAATGGTACCAATGACTCTAGAAACACAATGTTGAGTAACGGCCAATTAAGTGAATGACAGCAGAGTTTTAAGCGTGGCACTATTGTCATTAGCTGGAGATGGTGGCCACTTTTCATACTGCTTTTCGGAAGAATAATAGACTATTTACACTAGGAGTTCGTTATGCGTTAATAGCTAACAATAAGCTTTTTTCCCATACAAAAAAGCCAAGTGTTGGCTATTAACGCATAACGCAGTCCTAGCGTAAATGTTGTATAAGTCACTTTCGTTTTAATACAGTATGACAGAAGTTACAAAAGGTGTATTAAACTATCAGTACAGTTCCACATGTTTCAATTCCCTATAAACCCTATTTCGGGTGTGAAAGTTTTTACACGATGAAACAAGTTTTTCGAGCTATCAATTTTATTTTATTTTTTTCAACGATTGATTTTTTAAACATTTACGATATTTTATTAATTTTTATTCCGTTTCCTTTTCAATCTTAGCAATTCCATATTCATTTTCTAGAGTATTTCTCAGTTCTGCTTCAATTTCAATGACTTTTTGAATATTTTTATAAATATTTTCATTTTTCACTTACCTTGAGGAAAAACAATCCACCTGCCGGCAGGGTAATGCGATGTGAGCCAGGCAGTATCTTCAATGGCACCCCATCCTTATACCATTGAATGGTGGGCGTGGGGCTGCCCTCTGCCTTGCAATTAAGCGTTGCTGGCTCGTGTCGTGGCACTGTCGTATCTATGGGATGCTCCACTATTCGCGGCGGATGTGAACCTGCAATGGTTGGATAAGAGAGACTGTGAGAGTGGAGAGTTGCAGAAAAAGCTTTTTTTTTTATATAAATGGTATAAAAATTGCAAAGGATTCGAGGGGAAGCTTTCTGCCGTTTCCGCTGCGTCACCGTCAGCGGTTTGGTTCTTAATGCGCAAATGAAGTTGCAGTTGCATTTCAACTGCAGACCCAGCAGCAGAAGCCTGGAAGCCGGCACAAAGGTTCACTTTGGAATTAATTTGTTTAGATTTGCATATGATGGCAAAGTACGACGGTGGGAGCTTAGCAGTTAAGTAGTTTTTTGTTTTGCATAATGTGAAATGTGGGGAAATTAACCCGGCGGCTAAAGGAGAAAAGGGTGGAGGGGCGAAGGAGGAAAAATAAACCTTTTGGCTTCGTACAACTGACATGGTTGATAGGTTAGATAAGCCAAGGATTAGCACAGTTTCCGACAGAGACATTATAAAGAAGTGCTTAAAGAGGTGAAACAAATGAGTTTCCATTTTTCTTAAGAAATACATACATTAAACAAAATGGCGCCCAACGTAGGGCTAGGTGTCGCTTTGCACCTTGGGTATTGCAAAGTGGTTAAATCTCTGTAAGGACTGAATTAAATTGGATAGAGGTAGGAACTTTATATAAAATCTGCCTGATTCGTTCAATGGCACCTATTGAACCTTCTTAAAGGAATTAATAACTTGACTTGGAGCAATAGGTTTATGGCTAGAAACTTAGAATGAGTATAAATTTTGTGTTAATAAGCTAGAAGTTCGATTTGCTACGCTTAAATTCTTATTATAGCAGCATGTCGAAAATTGGCGCCCAACGTGGGGCACTGAACAGTTTTTAAAATAAAGTGATAAAGTTTTAACCATATATTTGAAGTACATTTCTGGGCATTGTCGTAATATATGATCAGGCAGTAGTTATCTGATGCTTTAACTAACAAGCATAAAGACGCAAAAATTTCCAAATTTTGTTGTTGGGCGCTAAAAGGTTAACAATCATTTTTTAATAATTTTCTTTTAATTTTCCTTTTTCTTATCTTCTTCTTATTATTTCTTAACTTTCTTTCCCAACTTTATGTCCCCAAGTTTAGCTTCCTTTATCCTTCAATCTTTATGTTCCATTTGCCAACCACAACAGCAACAATAACCAACAACTTTTACACTATTTGGCTACAAGCAATCTGTCACTAGCAAAGACATAAATTTCAATTTTCATGCCATATCTAAACAATTTGCTGTCATACACACGCGCAAACCAGACTCTAAACTTTATTCATATCGCAGCATGAATCTATATCTCTCTCTCTCTGTGCCTAGACTTGCCGCGTGTAAATTGATATGTCAGAAAATGTTGGAATATTGAAACGTTATTCAATAAAATAAAAACCCCACCAAAAACCCGCCCCAAACATTTGCAGTTTGTTGTTGATTGCAACAGCTCGAGGCAAAAGTTGCATGTCATGCAACAGACGCTACACGAAGTCGAAAGCTGAAAATCGAATTTCAAGTTGTAGTTGAAGTCGGGGCTGCTTGGGTCGTTTGGGGGGGCGGTTGAGTTCACAGGCAAAAGACGCATGTCAAATGTTATTTCAACAATGAAAATGAAAATAAAACATTGAAGTGTTTGGTGGGGAGGAGTTATGCCAGCCCAAAAATCAACATGCAAGCAAAATAACAAACAGAACATAGAAACACCAGAAAGGACACAAAAAAATATGAAAGGAAATGAAATGTAAGGACAAGCAACTATGTAGAGCGTGGACAAGGGGAATATTACATACTCTTTCAGTCTATGAATCAGTTGGAAAAAGTAAAATTCAACAATACTTTGTTCGTTAATGGAAAGAACTTAGCAGATAGTAACTTAAAAGGAAAATGTTAAACGCCTTGGACTGTGACAGCAAAAACTCTGCTAATGAGAGGACCGGAAGGCCCAAAAAAAAATGGGAAAACTGGTTTTGCTATAATATTCCAAAAATATTTGTTGATATGTGTTGGGAATTACAATCTTGAAACAGTACTCTGCTAAATAAATTTACACTTATACACCCAGAGAAATAATCCGTTCTTAATGCTCAATAAGTTTATTCCTGAAAAACGTATGCTTTCGTTGATTTTCTTAAGAACGCTCTGTTCTTGCTTTAAGAACGCTCCGTTCTTGCTTTAAGAACGAATGGGGACTGTTCTCGAAAGTCCAGAAAAAAACAAATTTTAAAACACACATTTTTTAGAGGTGTGAATTTTTGGTGTATGTAACTTGACTCTAGTGGTGGTGGAGGGGAGATGTGAGAGGGGGGGGGCAGAAGAAACACAGCGGGGCCATCTTTGGCACAATTTATAACGTAAAAATTTCTGTTTCACTTAACCTTGTCGGGGACTAGAACTCGGGACCCCGGCAACTGAAATGACGGAAGTATGCACTCGACCACGGTCATCTCGCGATTCAAGGCTGCCTAACAAGAATAAAAGAGTTCAGCCTGAATCATTGAGCAGTGATAAATAAGCATGTTGGCAACGGTCAATCAGCATGCCTTGTAGCCTAGTGGGTAGGATATTATTTTCGAGCGCCGTGGTCGTGGGTTCAAATCCCAGTGGTGGCTATTTTTTTTTTTTTTTACTAATTTGTATTTGAGTGTTTTGAACATTTTCTATATTTTTACAATGCTGCGTGGTCCGAAAATCCAATATTCCATTTCATTTCACTTTATCTTTTATAAACGGAAAATAAGAACCAAACCATGACCAAATGTTCAAGATTTTAGAGCGACATTTTATTTTCTGTTTAGTTTAACTGATTAATATTTTTATTTAGATACTTAAACTATATCCTTAGCCATGTTTTTGGTTATAATATAACATAGTTCATCACAAACTTTAAATATATTTTGTTGTTAGCGATCATCATCATGTCGGACTCGTCGGTCATTTTTTAAGACCCATACTGAGAACAGGTTTTCTTAATTTGTTTGTCAATCTAGAACGTTTGGTATACTTTTAAGAACGTGGTCCTGTTTTAAGAACGGGGAAAATCAAGAACGGTTAAAAGTAAGAAAAATGGGGCTGCCTTTCAGAACGCCATTTTTTTCTGAGTGTAGTTATGTGCCTCATTCAATTCTCCAGTTTATTCACATCAATTACAAAGTGATCTAAATTCTCTGAGTGTCTGGTGCTGACTGAACCTTCCCCTTAATATAACCATGTGTAATAATATGACATTTCAAAAAACCAAGCCGTATCTGTACGATTACGCTTTTAATAGCGAAAAGTTAAAACGTTGTAAAGGGTGATTAAAAACAAAAACGACATAAAATTCAGAAAAATTCATGAAATCTTTATTTGAATCGATAGTACGGTCCATATAATTTAACGTTTGCAGATTATTTCATGCAAATGTTGACCGTGACTCAAATGGTCCATCCGCTTAGTCCAATTTTGGCATACTCTTTCCAACATTTCGGCCGGTAATTGCTTCAATGTTGTCTTCCAATGCGTCAATTGAAGCGAGCTTGTCGGTATAGACATGAACTTCAACATAGCCCCACAAAAAATAGTCTAAAGGCGTTAAATCGCACGATCTAGGTGGCCAATTGACCGGTCCCGAACGTGAAATAAAATGTTCACCGAACTCGCCTCTCAATAAGTCCATTGTTGCGCGTGCTGTGCGGCATGTGGCACCGTCTTGTTGAAACCACATGTCATGCAAGTCAAGCTCTTGCATTTTGGGCAAAAAAAAAGTTGAATATCATCACACGGTAGCGCTCACCATTCACAGTTAAGTTACGATTCGCATCATCTTTGAAGAAGAACGGTCCAATGATGCCACCAGCCCATAAACCGCATCAAACTGTGACTTTTTCTAGATGCATTGGTAGCTCTTGCAATGCTTCTGGCTGATATTCACTCCAAAATCGACAATTCTGCTTATTTACGTTTGAACATACTTTGTTATTGAGCCAAAAATGAGCTTTGACGCTAAATACCCCTGGCAACCAGAAATTTTTCCAGTAAGCATGGAACGTGCAGCCTCTCGATATGAGCCAATCATTCAATACAGTTCTCTCGCATCAGTTTAATTCGGTCAGATGTCTGTTAAATTTAAGAATGAAGCGCTTGCTTTACGGTGAATCTCCAATTGCGAATCATTTCTTCTAGAGATCTAACGTAGATTCACCTTATTTTAATAGAAAGTTTAAAAAACTCGAATCCGAAGTGGGTGAAAATGAAAATAAAGGGGGGTCTTCTTTTTTAAAAAGACAGAATCATATGGGTTTCAATTGAGTCGATCTCTAGTACATGCCACTGCACTTTCCATGGTGAACTTATTCCTCTTCTGACAATTTCCCCATTTGGTTTTATTTTTATCTCCTGTGAATTCGAAACTGCCTTCAAGATAACATAAAGCCAATCGGTTCTTGCAATATCAAAATTTCAAAATATTTACAATTCAGTACAGACACAAATACATACTAAAGTTCGTTACCAACTTGTTCAAAAATGTGAAATATCCTTTTTCTAAGGGTAAACAAAATATTCAATGTGCCCGCTGTGTCCAAACTCGAGGGTTAAATGTCGCATGTGGGAGGGCACAGAGTACAGAAGCGGAGACAGGGGAGGGGGCATATTGGACAACCAAAAGTTGCTGGACCGTGGACAGTTTTTTTTTTGTTTGTTTTTTATTTGTGCATATCTTTGCTGACCAGGCTAGCGAGGAGGAGGAGGAGGACCAAGTTGGCTTGTGGTTTGTGCCCTGCGGTAATGTTCAACACCTAAAAAAAAGGTTGTTTTTGGTACTTTTTTCTCTGCCGAATTGTTGGGGGGTTTTGATTACGCTCGAAGAACAAAAAAAGGGGTTTGTTTTTAATCAACCACTTGCAACTACATAAATAATTCAATTAGCAAACTAAGAGAGCCAAATTTCACAACATGCTCAACTGGCCCACAGGCCTACTAATTTAGTTTTAATTGCATGCCAAGTTTACATGCAAGTTTTCTCCGTGTATATCAGCATAAAGGCAAGAATGTAACAACATGGAAAATGCACGAAATTTGCATAAAAGCCGGGCAAAGGCATTTTCCAAAGCGCTTATGCAAAATGCATAAAAGGCGGCACTGAAACCCCCAAGACGTTGCAGCGTTGCGCTGGCCAAATGCCTGAAGAAATTGCTGGCTGCAAACGTTTCGGCAAACTGGGTTTCACTTAACAAGCAAAATATTTGCAGCAATTTCCTTAAACATTTTCTTTTTGTTCTTTGAGGGCATTTGCATGTGTGTGTTGGCCAGAGTTGCCTGCCGTTTGCTTCTCAACGCCTTTGCATACTTTCAGGCGCTTGTGCAGCTACTTCAGTGTTCCGTTTGCATCATCAATCAAAGGCAGCCGAAAGCAGACTGGTTGTTGTTTTAATTATGGCTCTCCCTGCCCTGCTAATTGTTTTAGTAGCATACTTTTCGGGCATACACTTTTCGTTGAAACTATGTTAGTTGGAAATTCGTACACATTTACACGAGCAGCCCTGTTGGACGTTGAAGTAGTAGCACGTGTCCCAGGCGATAATTAAATTTTTGCCATAATTTACGTAAAAGCAACTCAGCAACAGCTGCTGCTTTGAAAGAAATTTGTCTTGAGAATGTTGCAAATGGATGTCAGTGGGCTAGTATGAGAATTTCCGTGCATGAAATTTCAAGGAATTCACTTAAAGCTGAAAAAGTATTTTTAATTAAATTAGGTTGCAGCCAAACAATTTGAAAGGAAAGTGTTTTTTTTTTTCTGTGGAAAGCCAATTGTGGAATTGAAGTCCAGCGTAAGCAAGGCAACGGAGAAAGAAGAAAAGAATATATGCCGGCCTAAAAAGGGGAACAAAGCTTCGCCTAAAGTTTTATCAACTGTAGGATTTTGCAACTATTCAGCTGTGAAGTATATAAGTAGAAATGAGACTTTGCCTTTCGAATTGTGATACAATTAAAAAGTAAATATGTATTTAGAATGACTTGCCCTTTGGGATATTGAGGATATATTTAAATTGTCTAATTTTTATGTATGTTATCCAGATGGAAATCTGGGATATTGTGCTTGTGTGAACAATACCTAAACCAGAGCAAGTTTATTTTCAGTGTACAAAACAGAACCAGAGAACACAAAGTCGAAATATTTTAAGCTTCATGGACATCTTTAATGACCCTCAATAAATTTTGATCATGTTTTCTTAGTAACATGACAACAAGAGTGTAAGTTTAAGACTTCGATCTCCCAGATCCTTAGTATGGGAAGGACATTTACATATAACTTCAACAGAATGAAACGCTAACGAATAAGGCTGCGTTGACACTGCTCGACACAGAAGACATGATTAACTAGTTGGCCTACATGTTGGTTGTTATAAATGTAAATAGCTCTTTAAATTCAAAGGCTAAACACGATGAAATGCAGAATTGGAAACAGCAGCAAAAATTGGAAGCTAATGTCAGACTGCCGAAATCTTCCTAGAAAAAACGAATATCTGGCACACACATACAAGTGTATTTGAATTCGCTTGCCAAGCGAAAAAAGTTCTCTGCCTTATGGTATTATGGTATACTGCGTTATGCATCTTGTAGTTTTAACGACTTTGACATAGCTTCCGGTTCAGAAAAAACAAAAATAGAAATGCAGTTTTTTAGTTGGTACCGTCCTTGGCTCAGTGTTATACTCGCTGTACATATCTCATACTACTGAATAGTTTCCAAAAAATAATGCTAGCCACATTCGCGGATGATACAACGATCCTTTTAGCGACCAACAACCAACACGAAGCAGTTACCAACTTGGATCTTGATAAAAAACTTAGACTGGGCCAAAAAATGGTGTATCACAATAAACACCAGCAAAACCAAACATTTCATCCACACCTGGTATCATGAACGAATGCCGCGTCACAGAAGACAAATCTAATAAAACACCAAGATAAATAACGGCCATGCAAGTTTATGTCATACAAAATTTTATCTGTGGATTTTCCGGTGGAGTTTCGATTCTACATTAGTAAGCTGTGCGTCTCTCTCGGCGCATTCTCACTCTCTGCTCAAACAAAAAGAAATCTAAAAATAAAACAAGTATTTCAAGGTCAGGCGCTCTCTCAGCGCTAATTCTGCTCAGCTTACAAGTTTTCAGTGTTCAGCGGTGATTTGCTTGTTTAGTTTTGATTTTATTACCACCCATAGCCATTAAGACTAACATTTTTACGACAAAAGTCAGATGCTGTTATGGTGTCGTGGATGAAGTGCTTGTCTTATAGATTGGGTGTTGTGTGCGTTCGAGTCCGGGTGCTGACTGACAATCAGTTTTTTTGTTTTTTTTTTATTATCGATTGTGTAAAGAAAGAGCCTTTGCTTTTAATTTTCATTTCTGAGTTCGGCTATTGTCTTCGTCTTTAGCACATTTGATTTTGCCGCGGCAGAATTGTGCGGCAATGCGACTGTGAAGTAGAGAAAATAATCAGATTTTTGAAATGGAAAAAAGTAAAATTATCCTCCACTGGGAATCGAACCGGCAAATCAAAACTGAAAGGCGGCAATCCTAACCACTCGGCCATCATGAACTTTGTCACGTGTGGCTAAATATCAATATATGGACACTCGTTGAAGGAGAATTCAAAGCATCAGCAAAAATTGGAAAATCAGATTGCCGGAATTTTTACAGAACCAGCGATGTTCCTCCATAGCCCCCAGGGGCCGAGCGCAATCGGCTATATACACGCACACGAGCCGACCGCATGCCGAAATCGGGCATATGAGCGTAAGCAGAGCTCTCTTTGTCTTCATTCGCTGACCAGACGTCGTTGAGGGCAGTTCAAAGCTGGGCTGTGTCGCCTTAATATCGCACACCAATACACTCTCACTTTTTAGCCTCGCTCTTTTTGAACATCGCTGAAGTAAAAGAACGCGTTCTGCTCTCATGATTCGTCGCTCTCAGCGAGTCGTATGCACGTGTGTATTTAAATTCGCTTGCTACGCGACAAAAAGTTGTCTGCTTTGTGGCAATGAAAACCAATGATATAAATACAAGCTGCTAATTTCACCAATATGGCAATACGCGCTACCAGTAATTTGTGAAACTCAATTCAAGCGACTGCAAGTGGTGCCCAAATTGGCCTTTGAAGAGAGTTATTCATTAGTTTAAGGCAAATTTTTCAAACTTTTATCGTCATGTACAGGCCAGAGCGGTGGGTGAATTTTAATATAGAAACACTTAAGCATATAGCCCATAGACTCATCTATTTTCACACATTTTTTGTATTTATAACGGCTGAATGGACAAAGTTACACCGTGTTTATCCCCAAAAAATTAAAAAAAAAATTAAAATTTATGGCAGGACAACTAGATTAATACACAAAATGTTTATAGGAATTATTAAAAGCCAACGTGATCCAATATGGATCTTACATTAATAGCACTAGGCAACAAGGTCCAGTATATTGAAGGGTTGGTAGTGATTCTAGATGATTTTCGTGTGCTATGGAAGACTGCGTTTTCAGAAATCAAGATGCAAAAAGTGATTATTTTGACCCTTTTTATGTGCGTTTTTCGGGGAATCCATTCTATTGTTTGGGCTCTCTTTGATTCCATAGGAAAGTATCACTCCTTAGCTTTGAAATGAACTATCCCAAACAATTTTGCGATTTTTTTCAATGGAGATATACCTATTTTAGCACTTGTGTAAGAATCCAAAAATATTCTATTTATTGCTGGTGCCCCAAAGTATGCAATGGGTGGAACAGACTTTCATTTCCTAAAAACTGTAAAGTAGACTGGTCATTTGTAATGCACCAGCAACAAAATTCTAAAAAAAAAACTCACCAGGCTTATGTTTGCATATATCATTTCCTTTACGGGACGATATTCTCATTAGTCTGCCGAGCCTCTTCACCTTAATCCAACTTTAGCCAGGAGTACAGCTATCAAAGTGATATCATTATGGACGAAGCAAGCACATCCAACTATTCAAACTTTTCAATTCTCTAGGAATTCAGTATCAAAATGGTTAAAAAGTCACATATTACTTTAGAAATCATTATATATCATATATTGAAGCAAAAGTTTGGGAAAAAGACACTATAGGTGAGCTTTAATATTTTAAAAGTTTTTCGGTATAAAATAGCTTTCTCTGAGGAAATTTTCAATATTTAAGGGATTAGCTAGACCAAATAGAGTTGGTTCAAACAATAACCGGGGATGTAATACCTCTTAAAACCAGAACTAGACCTTTTTAAATTGTTTGATCCAACTTTATTTTTCATCAAATAATATGTCCCACCTAGGTTTATAGTTTTGCAAGCTTCTGCAGCTTCAAAAGTCCAAAACAATTACTTTCTGAACCGATTTAAGGATATATTTGAATGTTATACTTCAGAATGGGCTTAAAGGATTAAGGTTTGATGGTATGAAGGGTAATCTTAGAACAAAAAGAAGTTTAGGACTTGCCTCAACTTCGAAAGTATAAAAAAATTACTTACCGATCAGATTTCAGGGTAAATTGCGACGTTATACTCAACAAAAGGCTTTGAGAGTTGACATAGGGTGAAATTAAGGGCGATTCAAGAAAATAATGGAGTTTCTAACAATTTATCGGACTGCTTTTCCTTCGAAATTTCGGAAAAAATATCTTTTCGCGCAGACTTAAGAGCAAACTGGGACTTTATACTTGAGAAATGGCTTAGGGCTTGAGACTCGGCAAAATTAAAAACGATCCATGAACAGAAATGTGTTTTTGACAACTTTTGGACTGCCTTACCATCGAAAGTCGAAAAAGAAATAGATTTTCGAACAGATTTAAGCAAAATTCGGGACGTTATCCTTAAGGGTTTATGTTCGGCGGGAATTAGGGCGATCTCAGAAATAAGTTTTTGTCATTTTTTTTATTTTATATGTCGGGCTATTAAGCTTTTTTAATAGCTGTTGAATTGTTCACTAAATCTGTCCAAATAATTTTAAAACTGAAATATGTTTTTTCTCATTAGTAACAGTTGTTTATTTGTCGCACAGGGCCGATGTAATTTGAGTCGAGTACTAAGCAGGCTGACTGGCAGTGCTCAGGCGAAAAACAATTTGTTTATAAAGTTAATGTTTAACACACAGGCGAATCCGAGTTGATCCCTGTTGTTACGACAAGCGACAAAATAAGTGCTGCGGCGGATCAAAACGACAACTGATGCAAACCACAACGAGAGCGAGACTTGCGGCAGGTCAGATCAATTACTGACGCCGATGAGATCAAAAGCAAGACTGATTAATGAAGGCCAGGGGCAAGCGAATTAGAATATTTTAACAAATTAAAAGAGCAAAAGACAGCGCATTAGCAAAACAAACAATAATAAGAGAAGTTACTTTATATGCGCTTTTGCTTCACAGAGCAACGAAATGATTGACAATGAATTTAATTTGTAGATTTGGTCTGCTGCTTCCCTGTTGGTTGAATGACCAAACAATATAATTGTGAAAATATTTGGTCGTTAAACTTAAGGATGGACTTTTAGGTTTGAGATTTTACAGATTTTCGGCATCCAAGAACATAAAGTCCGTTGGGAATTCCTTATCCGCGCAGATTTTAGGGAAGATCGGGGCTATTTGCAAAAACCGAAACTGGCCTTTATTTAATTTATATAAATTTATAAAATACTGAACCACTGAACCGAACCGAAACCGGGGTTCAGTTGGCTTCAAAAACCATGTAATAAGCCGAACTGTTGGTTCAAAAACTATGTGAACCACTGAACCGAACCATTCCTTATTTCCCATCGGTTTGTATCCCTGCGAAAAACACAATGCAAGAGCCTTCCCCAACAAAACACTTCACAAAAATACTTTATATATGACAAAAGTTTTACTTTAGTAGACCACACCACATACAGAAAATGGTTGGTACAGGATCTTGGCTCGATCTAAGCCTCTGGTGTGAATATCCTTTATAATATTCCCCCTTTGCGGTGAGTTAAGTGACACACATACTCATTCACGCTCTGGTTGAACATTTAACACTCCCCCCCCCCTCAAACATAATCCTAGAATTGTACCATTTTTCTTTAGAAAAAAAAAAACAAACCCCCAACTACTTATACTCGTCGTCCTCTCGCACAAAACCCAAAATGAGTCAAATTAAACTTTTGTAAACGCTTCGTGTTCGTGTGCAGCAAATTGTTTCCGGGGATGTTGTGTTGTGTTGAGAACTTTCTGCCGTTGTTGTTATTTAGTTATGAATCATAACGACCGACGCACAGTCCGTGTTATAACAACCGAGGACAACAATGTGGCTATAAATTGTGCCTTTCTCTTTTTTTTTTTGTGTGCTTAGGTTTTCTCAGCAGGGGGGATGGCATGACTCACCGGTTTTTATGGTGGGTGTGTTTTTTTGACACTCTTACTAATTGCAAAACACCCAACCGACACAGGAGTCAAGATTGCTGCGGTCGAAGTGCATTTCGCATCAACTGTCAGCTGCAAAAGGCTTTTCTTTTTCGCTTCTCTCTGCATGCAAAGTGCAAATAATATAAATAATTCAAAGCACACACAAGAGACAGCACACATTTGCATTGACACACTTCAAAGTTGCCTCGGGCAAAAAGTTGTTCGCCTCGAACCTCGTAAATGCATTACAATGCCAGCCAAATGCAAAAACCGCCCACCCGAAATGTGCAAATACTAGTTCTTTCCATCTATTGCTTTCAGCCGCACATGTGGGTTAGTTTGTCTCGAGAAGAAATATATGTGGACGGACTGGTGCTCTACATTTTGGTAGGCATTGCCACCTGCACAAAAAAAAGAGAGGGGGTGGGGGAAAACATGTGTCCAATATATGTGCATACATATGCAATTGCACTTGGTTTTTGGACAGAAAACTTCAGCCTTAACGGTAGCTTAGTCTCCAGCCAGCCATTTCACTCCTCCACCTGCCACACACATGGCAAATGCAAAGTTTTCACATTGAATTTTCCGGCGCAGCGCATCGAGCAACAAATCCTTAGATGGCAAAGTGTGTTGGTGGAGGGGTGAGGCAGTTATCCTACTTACAATTTTGTGTTAGTTCTAGAGAGTTTTGTGATTTTGTTGGCAAGGTTGTTTGAAGCTTACGTATAAAGTGCCCAGCAGCTTAATTGTTTTTGTAAAGCACCAGCTAAAAACTAGTTTTACTTCAGCTTTTCTACCAGTTTTTGTTAGAGTATTCAAAAATTCGCCTATTCCAAATTTTTTTGCTCTCTTTTGCTGGCCCACAAAACTTTATCAAGCGGAAAATGTAAAAGCTCAGGTACACCTTTTTTTCCTTCTTGATTTTATTCTGCTGTCTGCCACAAGGATATTTTTATTTGCACATGGGGACAGGACATTTGAAATTCCAGTTGTGCAATGGCTCATTAAGCAGGTAACAGCAGCAATAGCAAACGATGTCAAGCTGCTGTGTCAAATGCTAATTAAAATCAAGCGGCATTCGCCTGTTTAAACAGGTAAACTAAATGCTGAGGACAGCAATCGCCGTCCTGACCATCGCCATCATCATTATCCCTGTCATCGTCAACAGCAATCAAGATAAAAGATAAGTTAAATGCCAAAGTGGCGAGAAGGCGAGTAGACCAGGTCCTGCTTGTTTGTTTTGTAATAAAGTCCTGCCGCCCGCTTTCACCTCCAACTCCACCTCCACCTCCACATCTCTGCGGCTCGCATCAAAGCAAACTTTTCACGAGCTGCCTTCAGTTTTTAGGGGGAGGCTAGTGATTTGAACGCTTGATTGCTTTCGGCCAGCAGAGAACGTATGTACGTGCAAAGCACCCAGGACCCAGGACTCGGTGTGTTCATGTTAATTTCTATCTTGCCTGATTGCGGGGGTTGACGCCCATAACAACACGTTCGACTCATAATTTGGAGTGAAAATTTTCAATTAAACTTAATTGCATTAAAAGCGAAGGGTTCAATCTGTCCTCGTTTTCGGTGATCCTTTTCCAACGTCTCTTCGTTTCATTAGAAGGACCCACACACACACACACACACACACTCACAGGAGCTTTATAGTTTTCTGGCTTTTGTTGTTATTGTGTGTTGCTTTTTATGTTCTCAAGGAAAGTTTGGGTGGAGGTTAAAATATTGGTTAATTTCGTTTTACTTCACAAGTCATTTAAGTTTTTTATTTGGAATATAATTTTGAATTGGTTTTTTAAACAAATTAAATTTTGATTAAAATTTTAGCGCATCGTTTTACATACTTGGGGCCTTGTGATTGAATTTAAAACCATTTAGGGTCGCAGGAAGAAATCAAGTAAAAATCAGTTAAATTCATTCGTGGAGCTGGTTGATGTTGCCTCCAGTAGAGGTTGATGATTGCTACGAGTTGGGACACCAGGATGATGGTACCTCTAGTCGAGGGCTTGGTGGTGCCTCGGTCGAGTGCCTCGCGCTATGATGCCTCGGCTGAGGTGCTCCAGTTGAGGGCTTTGTAGTAATATTTGGCTTGGCACAGCCCAAGGAGCCAAGGCCAAGCTCCTTTCAATCTCATGACTTGTGTGCTTCTAAATTTTCGCACAAGAAAAAGGGAGCTACAGCTTAACGCCGAATCCGAAGGTCATAGTTTGAGGAGCTTTTTCATGGCTAGTTACTTCAAGGCTGGTGACAACAGCTAGTGAAGGTGACTGGGTGCATAAGACTTTAAAAAAAAAGATATTTCATTAGAAATCCCGAGGCGCGATCGAACCTACGACCTCTTGCTCATAAGGCGCACACACTACCTGCTGAGCCACACCCGGCCATGTTGCCGCCAGTTGAGGTTGATGATTGCTTCGAGTACGGGCACCGGGTTGAAGGTGCCTCTTTCCGACGGCTTTGTGTTGCCTCGGTTGAGGGCTTTGTAGTGACCCGCGTTAAGATGCCTCGGTTGAGGTGTCTCAGTTGTGGTGCCTCAGTTGAGGCGCCTCAGTTGAGGTTGAAGCTGATCAGGTTCACCTACGTGCGCATAGTAAAGGCACAAGAGAACCTGAATTAATGGTGCCTCGATGTAGTCTATAGTTCTGCGCTTCGTGGTAGAGTTCGAGAACTTGTAGACGGCTCAGGCAGGCAGCATTTCTCAAACAAAGAGCGTCTCGACGTTGAGGCCGGTCACTTTCAGTTTTGTGATGCCAGCAAAGAAGGCAGTTGTACAGCAATGCAAGCTGGGATGATTCGAAGTCCTGCTAGATGTTCCATGTTGTCGAAAAAGTATCCTTCGTTATTAGATGGCACTTCGCCGTTTGACTGCGTTGAGCGTTGGTTGTATTTATTTCAAAATTGGGACATAAATTTCACAATGACGCTATGAATTTTTATATAAAATGGCGGTCGTAAAAGCAATTTGTTCAGTTGACTGCAGCTGCATGTGCGAGTTGCCGGAAAAAGTTGTAAATTCGTCGGATTCAAACACCGGGGGTCATCAATGAATTTTAAGAACTGCAAAGTTTGAAGAGGTTTAAATTGAAAGCAGTTTTCACTAATCTAGTTTTTCTGCCGATCATTCCTAAGACACCGATATGCTATAGTCATCCGATCCGGCAGGTTTCGGCAAATGTGCTGCGTATTTGTTCTACAAGACTTTGTGCATAGTTTCGTTAAGTTTCTCAGGCAACATAAAGTATATTTATTCTTGTTCTGCATCGGGCTGAGTTGATTTAGTAATGTTCGTCTATCCGTACGTCCGTTAGAATAACGATAAAGGTTTTGATTTGGCATTGATTCTATTCTCAAACTTCTTATACTCTGTACCAGAGGTACACAGAGTATATTAAGTTTGTGCAAAAGTATGTAACAGGCAGAAGGAAGCATCTCCGACCCTATAAAGTATATATATTCTTGATCAGCATCAACAGCCGAGTCGATCCAGCCATGCCCGAATGTCCGTCCGTCTGTCTGTCTGTCCGTATGAACAAACAGATCTCAGAGATGGTAAGAGATAGAGGATTAACATGTATGAGACATATGCTTCTTATACTTGCAGGCAGATCAAGTTTATTTTCCTATTTTGCCACGCCCCCTCCCGCCCCCTCAAATTGGAAAAAACGTCATATCTCCCGCAGTTTTATTGATAGAAGGTTAGTTCCTTCTGGACATATTTAGTAATCAGGATTATTTATCGATCCGCCAAAGGAATGGTAAAGATCGAACGAACGGTTATCGATTTAAAAGGAAAACAAACAATTATGGGCAGCACCGGTCGCAACGGTGATGGACAGCACTTCACAGGTACAGAGTATGTTATAGTCGGGCTTGACCGACTTTCTTTCTTGTTTAATCGCTCAGAAGAGTCTTTTTCTAATCTCCCAGAAGTAACGCTTTTCTACAATATCGCTAGAGTAAAACGCTACCTACTAGGATAATCGATTTCTTACAACTCTTCTTTTACAACTCAATTTCAAATGCCTATATTTACTTAGTAGATTTTTGGTTTGGCCAAAGCTAAAAATAAATCATCGTCCCCCAACTTTTAAGTCTCAACTCTCACTTTTCATAGTCCAACACCCAGATGAATACCAAAGCATGCTCTTTAGCCAAACATTGATCAACCAAACCACTAGATGCGTCTAGAGTGCTTCAAAACACCTCCATTTGCCTTCCCACTACCGCTATGGAACCAATTTCAACACCTACACACATTGCCCACAAAAGCGACTTCCACTCAATCTAAGCGTCAAACAAACGTTTATTCCTCTTTTTTTTTGGGATTTTTTTCATGTGTAAATTGCAGCACATAAATCTTTGTGCCAAACAGACAGAGATAGACAGGGCGAGAGAGAGAGAGAAGGACAAACACTCAAAAACACAATACAAGTGACGCGACAGCCATTTTTCAAAAACAAAACATGCATCACAATACCCAAAAAAACAAAACAGAAATGTAAAAGTGCGAGAAGAAAGCACTTGATGTAAAAAACTGAAGAGTGGAAGCGAGGAGAACGCATGATTGTCTTAATGGCTTCGACATGTTTGCAAAACGACTGTCAAAAGCAGGCAATGTGGCAGTGGCATTGGCAGAGACATTCAGCCGAGCGGCAGGGGAACGGAGTGTCAGCGTCACCATTCACATGGCATCACAAAATCTGGCATTCAGAGTCCGTCTCCTTTCGGTGTCTTTTCGATTTCTTGCTTGTGCCTGTGGCGTGACATGTCTGCCTCATGGAAAAGTATTTAGAGATGGGATAAAATGTAGCATACTTTTTGGGATAGTTCAGGAAATCAAATGTTTAATCAAAATAAATAAGAAAGATGGGTATATTTGGTACTTTTTGGCTTGTTTATCAAAGATATTTTTGGAGTATCTTGTGATATTATGCATATTTCTTTTCTGCTCAGAAAGATCGTTTGAAATGAGCTTAGTTTTCCCCATAACTTTTAACGCATCTCTAACTCACACACACACTTGAGCTTGTCATTTGTCTACTTCTGGGTTTGATTTTTTGCTTGGCTCTTCCAGCACAAATCTAAGTCCTGACAGAAAAGTCACTCTGTCATGCAGTAAAAAAAAGTCCCCAATACTCACCTCTTTTCTTTGCCCCCTTACCCAGACACGCACTTAAACATGCTTCTGGCGCGCCTATGCCAAATTGAATTTTTCACCTGAATGAGCTCAACCCCTTCCCCACCACCCGTCTGCCTGTGTAATTATCGTTATCGATATCGCTCATACGCTTAGTTGAGGCTGCCGCTGCTGTTAAACTGTCTTTTGCCTCCACACACATTTAACCCTCGTTAGGCAAAATCGAAATTAACGCTTTATGTATTTAGTCCCTTGTCCATGTGAAAAAGGACACTTTTAATGCTTCTCTGTTCAAGCTTTTTTTTCTTTTTCCCTTTGCCTATGAAGTTATTAAAAGTAAATTAGGGTTGATCACCACCAGAACCAGCACCAAAACCAAAACCAGTTTCTGACTGGCTTGTCAACGTCCTTTTCCTTCTCCTTTGTCCTGCGGGGGTTGCGTGCCTTTGACGCATTTTTGTTGTTGTTGCTGATACACTGTCTGGCCGGGGCTATTTGTTGTTGTTATTGTGAACTTAATTGTCAACAAGGGAATTTTTTAGCATAGTTTTAACCAACCCGGAGCGGGGGAGTGGTGTTGGGTCTTTGTTTATGTCTGGGATTTATGATGGAAAACTTTCAATTATTTTCAGATTTGTTTAATTATGCTCTGCATATGAGAACCAACGACTCAATGGGTAAAATGTCTTGACATACTGGCTACAAATTGACTTTTAAGTGCCGCAACTCTTGAGCGATGTTTCAATCAACTTTTAATTAAGAATGCAACTGGGACACTCGAAACTAGGGGTGCCTAATTGGAGACAAACAATGGGTGAACAAAGGAATGATGGGCTTGAGGGGCGGAGAAACGTGGGAATTTCAAAACGAACAGTCAAAGAACAGTTATTTCTGAATTTTAGTTTACGTAATTTAGGGACGATAACACATAGTTATCATAGTCACATAAACTAAAGTATAACAGAGTAAATGGTGAGTTTATTTGACACATAGCATATATCTAGAAGATGAAATGAATGAAATAGTGTATTAAGTTCACCTGCAGTTTTTAGCCGGATCGAGGTCATGTTAAGCTTACGCATAACTTTAAGCAGAGACCCACAACACCAAAAAGGAGGCTGGTAGATCATACAGCTGTTTCATGAGGGACCAACCTCAATCATCAGGGGTCTCCATGCCTTGAAAACCAAAACTGCTTGGGAATTCCAAAGCAGCATGCGCGCAAAAACGCGGAAGACAGCCTGAACAGACAGACGCCTTTATGTTCTACTAAGTTCTATAAACACATTTGCTTTAATATAGTTATGTATATTGCTGCATGGGTTACTCTTGGGATGACTTTCTTCACCTTGTGATATACCACATTCTTCGCAAATAAAGTGGATCGTTTGCCAACACGTGAACATACCAGGTTCAATTTTGATCAAGAGAAAATTAAGCATTTGCTTAATTCAGACCAAAAACACCCAAGGATTGGCCTAGTGACTTGTTAATCGTCATGGTGAATGCAAGGCGAATCGAATATTGATTTCGTTCAAACCTTAATAGCTCATCGGTTGGGATAATTGCAATCCTCGAAATAATAACTTCTTCCTTTAAGTATACCCTCGTGAGTCACATTTATCATCAGTTTTCTTATCACTTATATCGTTCCAATGCAAAGGTGGGTATAGATTTCGAAGCCTGATGACTACCGAATCAATATTTAGTTGTTAATTGGATGGTAGAAAGCCGGCACATCCAAGGAATATAGTTGGATAGTTGGTGCCTTCTTCTTCGTTTGTTTTACAGGTTTTAGATTTGAATGAATGCAGTTTATCATCGATTTGATTCTGAATTACAAAATTTAAGTCATCCACATTTTTATTCTTAGCCGCTAAAATTGCTCGCTCTTCGGATTATTGATGATGTTCGGGAATAATTTGTTGATGAGCTTGTTTTTTGATGTGACAAAATTGCTCGAAGTCGAAGGAAATGAAATCAATCCGCCCGATTCGTCGATAGTCAGCAATTGATTGGAAAAACCTTGAGCTGATGGATAGTTCAGCAATGCAACTCTCATGTTTGCTGCCAGCTGAAGTATTTGCACATACCGCCACCTATTGGATGATTTAGGGCAAGCGATTACTTCCTCAGCAACACTCGATCTTGGAATAACTGCACTGAGAAAAAAAATGATATGAAAAGGCAGTCATTTCCACAATTCTTCAAACCAAATTTACTCCGATATGACAAAGATTACACTGATATGTTCGAAAATATCAAAAAAATAGTTTTTCACAAAAATGACAAAAAAAATAGGGGAAAGTTTTGTATACCCTTGCAATTGAAAACACAAAAAGTTTTCTAACTAAGACTACTTTTTGGACCTTACTTTTCTATGGGATCTATACTATATAGATGTCTGATTCCGACCAAACTTGGTGAAATCATGGAAAAGCATAATACACTGTTAATTACGAAATTTGGAGGCGATCCCATTTAAAACAAAAAAGTTTTTCTCACTAGAACTTCTTGACGGACCGATCATTCATACTGCAGGTATATGCTATAGTCATCCGATTTTGATAAAACTTTGTAGAAATGTGTTAAAGTATATAAAATAAGAATAAGCCAATAAAAAAGACGTTTTCACTTAAAACAAAAAAGTTTTCCTCACTCGAACTAGTTTTTCGACCGATCGTTCCTATGGGAGCTATATGCTATAGTCATCCGATTTCGACCAAACTATGTAGAATTGTGTAAAAGTATATAAAATAAGTGTTTGCCAATAAAAAGGACGTTTTCATTAAAAAGAAAAAGTTTTCCTCACTCGAACAAGTTTTTCGACCGATGTTCCATGGAGCATATGCTATAGTCATCCGATTTCACAAACTTTGTAGAATTGTAAAAGTATAGAAATAAGTGTATGCCAATGATAAGGAGTTTTCATTAAAAACAAAAAAGTTTTTCTCACTAGAACTAGTTTTTCGACCGATCATTCCTATGGCAGCTATATGCTATAGTCATCCGATTTCGACCAAAAACTTATTGAAATCATGCGCAAAGGATAGTAAACTAAGAAATACGTACTCTGGAGGCGTTTCTATTAAAAACAAAAAACGTTTTCTCAACTAAAACTAGTTTTTCGACCGATCGTTCCTAAGAAGCTATATGCATAGCCCGTCGGCCGTTCCGACAAATGCAGCCTATTTGTACCAGAAGACTTCGTCAAAGTTTGGAGAGAAAGCTTTAAAACTGACGGAGGAGATAGCATAGAAACAGACAGACGGACAACGGACAAGGCTAAATGAACTCAGCTCGTCATGAGCAAGAATATATATACTTTATGTGGTCGGAGATGCTTCCTTCAATGCGTTACAAACATCCGCACAATTTTATAATACCCTCTGAAAGGGTATAAAAATAGTGTCTCAAATCGAGCCAAATTTGGTAAGTCGCCTTGGGCACCCAAAATATGAGTACAAATCATATTTTTGTTCAAATATCTAATCTATCTCTCTTGAAACAGGATCGCCAATTCTGCCGCAGATCTCCACAATATGTTTTGCATCTGTCAGAGCCATCTAAGCTAAATTTTATTTTGTTCACATAAGATGAATTTATGCAACTTTTCGCCCCAAAAGCGGCATTTGTTTAAAAATTCAATAAGAGCTTTCATGTATCTCTGTAAAAATCTTGGCTTTGGCACCTAGTAGGTTTGCTTAATGAATCGGTTTTAGTAATTTATTTGGACTATACGATTCTTTGTTGAAGGCTCATACTCGTTACATCCTTAATACTCGTTAAATAACCACAGCAAGACGTTGTATCTGGCGTTTGCAGCGGGTATCAATTTTAGTCTTCCAACCGCATGGGGGAGCTGTTCCATATTTACTTGGATTATTTTAAGTAATTTGAAATGCAGTTCATGAGTCGCACAAACCTTTATTTGAATATTTGAAATAAATTATTGAGACTAAGTTTTTTGAACCGCACATTTTGACAAAAGCAATAAGCTTCAAGTGATATGCACATATAATTTCTTACTACGCAAAGTCTAACGTACGTGCATGTTACGAGAAAGCAGAATACCAACTACAACATCTTCTCAAAACTTCGGGCATTATTAGTGCACGAATTAGGGACACAATTATCCAAAATTTCTAAGTCTAACTATGTTTCTAAATGGGGAATAAAAATGTTCTTGTTGTGAAAGAGAACCTTTAGTTGGGCTTGGAGTGAGTTGTTTTAAAGTGTATTCCTAATGTGATGATATGATCGACTACATTTATTTCAAAATCTTCTTTCGATTCGGGCCGTCGTACTACCTTCGCGGTGAACTCCTTTCAAATTTGACATGATAATCCTGCACTAAAAAAATGCTGGTTTCAATGTATAAAAAGTTTTATTTGATACCAATTTTTTATTACGATAATGACGAAAAAGTTGATTGTAAGAACATTAAAATATATTTTATAAATATATTTGCTACCTTGCAGTTTTTACTGGCTCGAGGTCTTGTTATGCTATTGGCATGACTTTAAAAGACAAGGAGGCTTCAGGTTGAGCGGACGCGTCATGGAACAAATCTACATAGATTGCTGAATGTCATATAAAGAGCACCATGCCAAAACTGTTTGGGAATTTCAAAAGGCAGCGAGGGAAAAAAAGACAGCCTAAGGCAGCCATTCCCCTTTGTAAGTGTGTGGCCTTCATTGGACTTTGCACTCAGTGAGCAGCCAACGGCCGCCACGTCTGCTACGGTAGAGACTTGAATCCACGACTTCGGCTACAAAGCTTCTCGCTCAATTCTTGCCTACATGCTCATTGCTTATTGCTCTTAATATGGATTATGGCTCAATCATTACTATGATTGTTCCGCAGCCCTTGTGAACGTTTGATAGTCGTGTGCGGTAAGATGCAGACGTCTGTTTGTTCAGTCTTCGTGATCCTGAGTTTAAATCCGAGAAATTTAATGTTATCAAAATCAATAACAGATAAGAAGGGATTAGAAAAGATTATAATGGAGTGGGAATGGGGTGAAATAATAAATCGAAATCTATGACTATGGCTTAACTATTTTGGTTTTTTAGTGATGCTCATGAGTATATAGTCTTCGAATGAGTATTAGTTTGTATAAACCAAACTTTATTTAAAATTTCAGGGTGAAAAAAATTTTATATATCCTAACGAGCCGAAATAACAAAGCCAGGTTCGCCTATTTATCTGTTGGTTTTATGCTCACTTATGTATATTCTCAGTTTGAAAGCTTTTTGGATAAATAAAGGCGGATGAATAAGTCATATAGCTTCTTTTCGCTTTCACCAAAGCTCTCGCTGTTCCATCATTATCCGCAGCAACTACATTTTTAAGGTATCTAACCGCAATGCCGACTCTCATTCAAATCAGCCACAAACAACTCACACACCACAAAGCAAATAAGTTGACTTGGCAAAGCCACATAGCAACTGTTCAGAAAAAAAAGTGGGCAGTAGGCGTGGCAGGCGCACACACACACGCTCCCATACAGACACACCTTTGAAGTGCAACAGCCGTGAGCAAAGTTGAAAAGTGCGCTTGTTAACATTCCTTAATTGCTGTTGTTGCCAATGCCGCGGGCAGAAGCAGGAGCAGACGACAAGGATGTCGTCGACGATGGCGGCGACGACGACGACAATGACGAGTGCAATTATACAAAAACTACTTAGGCGCGCATCCTGACTGACTGCCTGGCAGGCAAGCGAATTACAAGAAAACGGAGTCCTGCCGCTGACAACTTTGGAGCGAAGAAAATTCACTTTCGTAATGGTAAATTTGTAAACATCCTTGAAAAACGGGCTAGAGACTGCAATTGCAAGATGTTTGGTGACAAGTGCCAGGATGCACAATATAATGCAATTTGCAGAGTAAGACTTATTTTGAAAAAAAAAACAGTGAGAAGTGGCGGGGGAATGAATTGGAAATCAATACAGAAAGCAAGAATTGAAGCCTCTTAATTCTTAAGATGTTTCGGTTAAAAGGTACGGTTCAAGGCAAGCGTTAATTTCGTAGGCAGCATTTGATCTTGGAATGACATTGCTCAGATCTTTAAATGATCGGTTAACTGCTTCCAACTAAGCGTTTGTGCACCATTGTGCATTCGTCCCAAATGACGGATGATGGGTTCAAGAACCAGTTTCTAAAATATTGTTGATATAATCGGATATTGAGTCCAATCAGGTTCAGAAAACCCCATGCTTAATAATGCCGGACTTATGGGATGGTCCAAACCGGTTCAGCAAACCTGATGCTTAACGATGCCGGACTTATGCTACCATAAAAAATGGCACACTTTATCCAAATTGCTTGTGGATTTTCTATCTGTCAAGCTCAATTGCTCTTAATCCCCTCATATTTGGTACCTTAACTTAGCTCTTACAATTGTTTTCCGTCCTTAAACCAGTCTAAAATCCTTGCTTTAAACTTTCAGAGTAAATTTTCAATTTTAAACATTATTTCGTATTTCCACACAAAATTCTCTTTAAACTAAACTTTTGCCCCTTTTTGCTGCTATCTGAGTTTCAGTTGATGCCCAACAACATTTGTCATTAAGTCAATAAGCGCATTGTGCTTAAATGCACATAAAATAAAGCCCACAATGAGAAGATGCCAAAGAGCCAAAAGGCCATAAAACGAGAACCTGGTCGACCTACTACTACAACGTATACGCTCTTCATGTTGTCTCTGGCAACAAAGCCGATTTATGCCCAATTGGATTTGCTGCTAAGAGCCACAATTCATGTTTTTATGAGCGGATGCCTATTACCAAAAAACCCGAAAGAAAGAAAGAAACAAGGCTGGGAAAAGCTTTCTTTTTAATAAATATAAAATGTCCTGGCCAAGACAGAATAAAAAAAGGTAAGTCAACAAAAGAAATGCTTAGGCCATTGATAAGCAGCCCGGACTTTTGGGTCATTTTCTTTCATATCAACCATATCCTTGTCGTCGTATTCTTTTCATTCGATTTGCTTGTTATAAAGCTCAAATTTTATGGCCTTTGCCCAAGTCCAACAAGTCCAAAAAGTATATCGATTTGCCAGCAGCAGCAGCAGCAGCAGCTGGAGCTGCCGTTTACAATCTGCTGGACAGGCATTTCTTTCTTGGGGACGTTCATCATCAGCAACTAGCCTGACATTGATAAATTATGCAGAGTTTCTCTCCCCTCGTGAAAAGCAACAAATGGCCAAAAAGGCAAGCAAGAAAAGTGCTGTCCGCTTTTAGGCGCAACTTGCTGAGATTTTCCAGGCAATGAGTTGGCAAAAATTATGACTGTTTGGTGCCAAAGTCATAAAAGAAATGTGCAGGAGAAAGGGTTTCACAAATGGCTTGCCGCTGCCTGGGCATTTAAAATTTAAGTGCCCCCGATGAGCAGCTGAGTGGAGCATAAGCTACAAAAGGATAAGCGTGTGGGTTGAGCTGGTTAGAGACTTAACCGTTAAGTTGTCTTCAAGTCATTGACAGTGGAAAATGTGCTGGTGAAATGATCAGAAAATTATTAAAAATATGGATTTTTTCCCAGCTCTACCAACAGCCGGTTCTCTATGCTAGCAATGCCATAACTGCTTGGGAATTCCAAAGCAATGGCCTAGTCTGCTTGGTATCCTTCTCCTATAAAAAAAAAAACGAAACTGTAAGGACGGACTCAATGCTATTCTATCAAATGTGCTAGCTCTCCTCTCTCAGTTTCTTTACTTCACTCACCTCTCCTAAAAACACTAAACAGAGAACGAATTTAGCTCGATTTCTAGATGGAAATTCTTAAAAATTCAAGAACGAATATTCGTTCTGCTTTTTTCTGGGTGTAAGCTGTGCACTAGTATTTGCAGTGCACTGCTGCAGTTCTCTGGTTAGGGCCCATTGCATATTGGTTGAAGATATCCAAGATATTATTAATTTATTCTTTATTTAACGCAGCTAATTGAAAAAAAAATAGTTGTGGGATTCTTCTTTATGCTTTTCTTTTTAAGAAGCACTTATATTTGCACTGGTTCGTTCGATTAGTTTGTTGTGCTGAATGTCAACAAGAGTTATCAGTGGCGTTTATTAGATTCATAAGTTAAGACGGACGGTATCCGGGGATTTTATATAATAGTTAAATTGTAAAAATTTGCAGAACTTCATCATCAATATAAATAAAATTGTTTTTGACTGTTTTTACGACCTTAATACTAAGTAAAACTGCAGTTTTTAGCCGGCTCGAGTTCACTTATGATGACGCATAACTTTAAATAGAGACAACGAAGGCTGGTGATCGGACAGCTGTTTCTGGGGAACCAACCACAGTGTCAGCGATGCCTGGCTGTCTAGTTCAACAGCGTCCTCTCCATGCCTCGACCTAAACGTTGGGGTAAAAAAGTGCGGCTCTATTGTTTTAGTCGAATTTAGTGTGAGGGCCAATGTCCCCTTCTTCTAAGTTGATGAGGAAACGTTTGTTTGCAAATTGCATAAAAACGGAAGTTTTTGTTGTAATAAATGAAACTTTTTGTTAAGTTTCAAACAACAACGCGATGGTTTTTGACCTCTTTTACGTCCTTTATTCTAAGTAAACCTACAGTTTTTAGCCGGCTCGAGGTCACGTTATGCTGTTGTGTGTCTCCGCTTAAAGTTATGCGTCAGCATAACGTGACCTCGAGCCGGCTAAACACTGCAGGTTTATAAATAAATTTATTTTATAATTTTTTCCAGTAATTTTCATTTTGATTACATTAATTTTCTGTAGTTATTTTACTTTCCCAATACAGTTTTCCCTCATTTAATATTTCCTTATTTTCCACTTCTTATAATTTCATATTTTTTTTATGTTTTCGCACTGCAATTTTCTAGTCAGCTTATGCCAACATTTTCCATTTGGTGCACTCAAAATTATAACCCACATTTAACATTTGCTTGGCTCTTCTCTTGCTTCCCTGCCAGCTTACGCTAACGCCCAGCAATTTTTGTTCGTGAATTGACAACTTTGACATAATTGACTGCTAGCGAAAAGTGGAAGAAAGCTCATAAACACCGGGCAAGTCCTTGAGCCAGCTTGGCAAGCTTATGGAAAATTTTTTTTTCATTTTTAAAACCGCATAATGAACCCAACATGCTAAGGCGACGATGCTTGACTATTTTTATAACAATTTTATTATATTTTTTAGCGGTCCTCAACTTCATTAGCACATTAAAATGTCAATGACACTTTGCCAGAGGAGAGGAAGGACAACCGCTGAAGGGTCGAAAAGGGTAAGCATTTGAAAAATGCGCGAGAAATGCGAGCGAGTGACGACAACGGCGGCTAGCCCAGACATTGGTATGCGCTCCTTTTTTTGCTGCTTTCCAGTCCAGTCGGTCACTCAATGCTTTATGATTGCAGGATGGCGCCAGCGCAACAACAACAAATAATGAGACCAAAAAGTGTCATAAAAAATATGCTCAACACTTGTTTATGTCAAGTGGGTTGAGAACAGTTGCGAATACCCTGCTCAAGCAACAACAATCTCAGGAAAGAAATCGGAAAAGCCGTGTGCTGTAAAATGTAGTAAAATGCATTTCAGGGTATAAAAACTTCGCCTTGATTTATACCCAACTTGAAGTTGTTTTGTTTTGCTTTATTTTTTCCTCAAGCAGTTTAAACTTTTGATGACTGCCTTGCGCCTGGGCAGCTGCTTCAACAAATTTACTAGTGCAATTCATTAAGAGCAATTGCCTTTGCCTCCTGCCTCTTAAATTGTGGCCTGTTCCCGCTGTTTTGGCCTAGTTTCGCGCATAATGAAATGAATTATGTTTTCATATGGCAAAACACTTGCACACAAAGAACTCAGCGGGTAGTTGAGTGCGTACTCGTACTCGTACCGGATTAGCGAGGTATTGCCGTTGATGGGCATTGTTCAAACTGTTTTTGTGCTCAACGAGAAATCACTTAATTAACTTAATCAAAATATTGCCATTATGGCAAAATGCCTTTGTGTGTGTGTGCTTTTGTTTGTCTGCTTTACTGCGTTTTCCCTTTGCTTGACATAATAATAAATAAATAACTGAATGAATGTGTTTGTTTGTTAGATCTCTAGATATGTTATTTGTATTATGACAGAAATTAATTAGAATCTTGTCTCTCTGTTTCTCGCTTTTGTATGTTTCTTTACCCTGCGGCTAAGATAAATTACAATTTTCCCTTTTCTCTTTTAGTTTTACTTATTTATTGAGTGTGGGGAAAACTGTCTAATGCTTTTCATTCTGTTTGCAGTGGGAATTAAAAATTACTAACCTAATTCTAATTTATATTTATGACTAAAGTCAGTTTTCAATTGGTTTTAGGCAAATTTATAATTTCTGGGATTTCAAGATTAACTTTTAACAGAGCTATGTGCTCTCTATGCAACAGTTATGCACAGGAGGACATGCAGCATTTTGTAGGACGATATTCAATACATAGGAAATTTCATCGACGTTGTTTCAAGACTTTTACTCTTATGGAGGAAGATTATTTAATCAAATTTCATCTGTCTTGTTAAGCCGAGATGGCTACTTATTATAAAAGAAACGTTATAAAAGATGTTTTTATTTCTAAGATGGGAATTACGATATAAGAGTGCCCAGCTGCAAGCTAAGTCCTTAAAGAAACGAAAGTACTGGCGTATTTCCCATTGGTTAGTGCCGACTGCCGTGTGTGTGGAAGAGCTTAACCAAAACTAACAAAGTCGTTCATGAGCTAAGATCTCTTTGATCCGAAAATCTAATACCCAAAGTCCTGTTTCATAAAAATAGCCCAGAGTAAAAAACTCTAAATAAGAGTAAGTCAATTTTATGAAGCATTATTCAACACCCTACCGCTACTAACACAATGCATGAATATCTACAAAGAATCGAAAATTGGAATATTGAATGTCAGTGTTACCTTCGCGCTGAGTAGGGACGAATGCTCAGGACTTTTCCTCAAGGAGAGTTGCTGGACCTCCACCTTGCAGAATACCGGTACACAGAAGTTTATCTCGACCCAAGACTTACCTTCAAGACGCATATATTAAAGGCCTGGCCAAATCAATTCAGCATAAGGCACAGAAGATGAACTGGCTGCTGCCCAAAAACAAGGTTCTAATCTATAAAATATTTCTCGCACCTGCGAGT
Source organism: Lordiphosa collinella (assembly GCA_018904265.1). NCBI lineage: Eukaryota > Metazoa > Arthropoda > Insecta > Diptera > Drosophilidae > Lordiphosa > Lordiphosa collinella. The sequence continues at coordinate 392,795 of JAEIFV010000005.1, read as the reverse complement.
CGTACTGCAACAAATTATGTGAGGACGAGAACTATTAAGAGAAAACCTCCAAGTCGCTAAAGTGGGCGACGTAATTAAGAAACAACATAGAGACTATATGGAGAGACTGTCTGCCCACCTAAACCACCTTACCCTGCTAGGAAATTACTGTGCACACGAAGGAAACAAGGCCACAAAAAGAATAGAAGACTGAAAAAATACCGCTCAAAGGACCTTTTTCTAAGGATAATACAAATATTTAAAAAAATCAAAAGCATATAGAAGACATAAAGCACAACTGAAAAGGCACAACTCAAAATGGAATAATTTTCAATATTTCGCACATTTTCCGCTTTTGCTCATTGTAGCCTAGTAGCCATGGCATTTAGAATAGAGACTTAACTGATAACGTACAAAAACTGTCACTTTGGTTTTGGAAGATAATGTAAGATGAACGCATCATGAACCAGGCGAATTATATTTTAGACTCCTCGAACCTGAACCCGAACCGGATTACTTTCTCGAAAAATTAGGTTGGTTTCACCAATTTAGGAAATTTCTTTTACCCTTAGAAATTGGAAATCTCCGTAGATTTTAGTGTAAACGATTTTAATTCTAGCTAAGAGTGGCTGATTTTTTATGTAAAGTGACAAGATGAAGTATGACTACTAGATTATAAGGAGAGAAACCATTTGAATGAGATCTACTTGGCTTTGAACAGACTGTATACGATGACAAGATTCTCAATGTCTACATTAAGCATACGAGTATAAGACTGACTGCTATCGTCCAGAAGATCTTCAATTCTGAGACATTTCTCTACCTCAGATAAATACTATTACTATTGCATATGGAATATTGCCAGTACAAGAGTGTGTAGCCCGATGGATCTTTACTTACAAATTGTACAAGAGTTTACTAACTCTTAAAGATTTTTTCATTCAAAGTTCTTTAAAAGAGCTCTATCCAAAAAAAATATATATAAATATCTTGCTGCAGCCAATTTCGAAAACTGCTTTAAAGCTGGATGAAAACCATGGCTTTGCATTCTGGAAATGTACACGAAACCTAAACCCCCTCCGTTGCAACGACGGCCTTAGGGTTCATTCTGATGACGCTATTGCGGCTGCTTTTGCGCGTGATCTGGAGAATAGATTCACAACGCCCATTGATTTTGCTACCAGCAAATAAAAAGGCCTCGCATTTGGTCCACCATGTACTATCAGTCCGATTATTGAGGAAGAGATCAAAGAACAGATAAAACGATTAAAGCCTTGCAAAGCCCCTGGATTGGAAGCTGTCGACAGATAGGTAGTCAAATCACTCCCAAATAAGGCAATTTCCTTATTATGTCGGCTGTTTTGGAAGTTGGTCATTTTCCAAGCCCTTGGAAAGGTGCCTTGGTGGTCATGGTACCGAAAAAGGACAAGGACCCACATAATCTGGACTCTTATCGCCCTATTAGCCTCCTGCCTACCTTCTCTAAGATTTTTGAGCGAGTTCTTCCAGCAAGTCTTTTGACTATTGACCCTTTTGAGAGTGCGCTTCCAGATCACCAGTTTGGATTTCGCAGCCGTCACAGTGCAGTAGAACAGGTTCACAGAGTAGGCATCCATATCCTCGATGCCTTTTAGAAAAAGGAGTACTGTTCGGCAGAATTTTTAGATGTACGCAAAGCCTTCGATAGAGTTTGGCATGAGGGTTTGATGTATAAATTGAGCCGATACTCCCGGAGTGTCTGTGGAAACTTATTGACTCCTTGTTGACGGACTTTCTCTGTTGAAGAACGTAAAGCGCGATCCTTGTTAAGTCCTTTTCGAGCTGGTGTCCCATAAGAAAGTGTTCTCGGCCCTGTTTTGTACACAGTTTATACTGCTGATCTTCCATATCTTGATATCCAAGGTTCACTTACTGCCACCTATGCCGATGACCTATGCCGATGACCCTTCGCAGGGGCAATACTTCTCGACTCACTTTGGACCGACCTCGAATTGCCCATAAGGACACCATAACGTATCTAGGTGTTACACTGGACAGGAGGCTGACTTGGAGACCCCACGTTAACCGGGTGTGTACACTTACTACCAAATGTTCGATTCTAAATGAAATGAAAACAATTAACAAATATTAAATATAAAGTTTGTGAATGATGTTATAGATTCCAGCGGGCATTTTCAACAATTAAGTTTGATATTTTGATCTAAGACGATCAGGCCGGTTTTTGTTTCAGAGTCGATCGATCGAGTTTGGTAACTGGTCCCGATATTGACTTAAGCTCGAAATTCGTACTTGACTTGATCTGGAAATCGGCTTAGTGCAACTCCGAAAAAGGATTGCTTCATATATGACCGAAAGAGATTTAACCTCGATATTCTGTGTTATATCTGTGTCTGAAAAGAGTTAGATTAGACTCCGAAATCTTCCACACAAAGTGCTTTGGTTTAATTGAAAAAATTTATCATTCCGGGCTCTTTTTTTAACACATTCGAGGGTGGCACAGAAATCTCTTCCAACCACATTCCAACCGAAAACCAATTCTTAGGTGCCACAGAAATCTCTTTTGATTGGTTTTAAACCTCTCGTGTTTTGGTAGGAGATTTAGCTAAATTCACCACCCATGCAGTTTTGACGAGCAAAATTAATTTTGGAAATGTTAACAGCATTTTTTGCCTGGATAAGTTGCATCAGAGATATGTGATCGGATATTTTTTACCTAGGGTTGGCTTATTTGAGTCTAAGCTTCAATTTTGATCGAAAAATATTGTTGAAAATACTGAAAATGGAGGGGAAAACATGATGTTTATTCAACACTGTTTTTAATTTGGAGTGTGAAGATGAGACTTTTTTGATTTGCCACATTGAAATGCTTACCAAATCAGACTCTGCCATGGTTTTTATGCTACCGTCGTACCCTTTCAGGTTCTTTTGGTCTCGGCGCGATTAACTTTTTTGTGGTCAGATCCAGCTGTCTGTCTGACCAGCTTTATCTAGTCAGAGTCAAGTTGTTCTAGTCCCTCAAAGTTGTTGTTGTTGCTCTCCCATATTTAGCTTCATTTAGCTACGCTCTCACATGTCTGTGAGCCAAATTGGGAAATCTTTCCAACAACTATTTATACATAAATTAAAATGCATTGATTACTTCCCCTAAAAGTTTTGCCCAGAAATAACTCATAACTCTTACTTATCTCTCATTTACTTTTCCTTTCCGCTTTTGCCATCAAATAAACTTATGAGCTTGGATTTCATATGAAAACTTTTGCCAGCCGCAAAACAATTTCCGTACTCCCTCTATCCCTCTCTCGCTCCATATCTCTGGGCTGGAACCAAACAAATTAGTTGAGTAAAACAAGTAAAGAGCCCTCTGGGCAAGAGGCAAGAACTAAGCAGAAATGAGTATGAATATGAGTGCTACTCCGTGGCATGTCCATAAAATATGCGCATTTAATAAGCCCCACGCAAAATGAATATGTAAATGCTGGCCAGACATAAACAAAAGCGTTTTGCCGGGTCCGGGGAATTGATACAAAAGATATTCCATACTTCATTCTCCGGCTTTGGCTGCTGCTCAATTTGCGTATTTTTCCTTTTGCCTTTATGTTGGTTAAAGGGCATTTTTATTATGTAGTTCGAGCATGTAAACGAATTCAATTGAATAATATCCTGTCATTTTGTTGTTACCTCCTGCTCCGGCTCGTGCTCCACTCGTTTGGCATGTCAAAATTTTTATCAGCGCAACAAAAATCCGCCATGGCAGGATGTGTGGAGTATAAATAAATCCCCACAACGCGCGTCGTGTGTGCAATAAATTTTTTTTGTGCACAATTTATTGGCATTTCAGTGGAAACAATTTAAATTTTGTACATTTTTTTGGCACTTTCTTGCACTTAATTTATAAATTATTCATTTGCTCAACTCCATTGGGGCAATTATCATTTTCATGTTGTCTTTTTAGGCCACCCAAAAAGTAGGCTATACAAAATTAATTTCTATCTGTGTATTGGGCATGGGGCATGTGCGTGTGCCTATTTATTTTGCTCTCTCTCTCTCTCTCGCGCGCTGTCTCGTGCCTGGCGGCGGCCCTAGGCAAGGGGCATAAATTTATTTGGCAAAAACTTTTGCAGACCGGAATATTAATGAGTATTTAACCTAAATTGTTGCCTTTGATAAGTGGCATGAAATATTCTGCTTGTAGTTGTTGTTGTTGTTGTTGCTAGTGCCCTGTGGTATCAATGGCAGCCAGAGATACACATTTTCCCCCATGTCTTCTCAGGCATTAAATTGCCTTTAAAAAAAAAAGGGGTAAAATTATTGTATATGAAAAGGGTTTTTTGCCTTTAAGACTTTTTGCTCTTTTGTTGCTGGAATTTGTACGGGAGGCGGGTTATAAGTAAGTAGCTTTGTTATATATTTTCATCTCTTTTGTCTTCTAGTTAATTGAAACAAAGAACGTTAGCTATTTATTTTGTAAAAGGTTAAATAAATGTTCTAAGGAATTTGGTTTTAATTTCAAGTCTATTATGCCTACAAATATTTTGTAAATTGACTGCTGCTTGCTTTGAAAGCTTTGAATGGAGATGAAGTTGAGTTCACTTTGCAATTTAAGAGCTAAGAAAATATTTTCTATAAATTAACTTACAGTCGAGTAGGTTACAAGTTTAATTTAAATTGGAATACACTGAGGGAAAGGTAGTGAAATCATAGGGTTAACATGCGCGTCAAACTTTGGCTTTAGCCTATAGCTAAATACCGATCATTGTTTGATATATCGCCCACTTACTGCAACATTGTTGTAGCTCAAAAAATCCATCGCGTTTAATATTATTGAAATGAGAACAAGCGTTCTTGAATCAAGAACATTTTAATGCCAGTAAGTAACATGATAAATTCAAGGAAAGCTCGCTCTTTGTTCAAGTGCAAAATATGTTAGATTGATAGATAGATAGAAAGATATATGTTTATTTTTTCATTTCACAATTTCATAGCCTATAACTTTACATCAGTGTTTCCCAGCTATGCCCCGGGGGGCCGAACACACTCGGAAATTCGCACCGAATGCTTGCCGAAGTAATGCATCAGTGAGTGTTAGAGTGAGACAGAGAGCCTCTCTTCTTGGTGAACCCTGTTTTACATTGTTGAAGTGCTAAAAACCAGGGCTGCAAACCAAACAATTTTTCCGAAGCTCCGGCTCGAGAGTTCCAACCAAAATTTATCAATGGTTAAGGTTCGGATATTTGAGGTTCGAGGTTTTTAGGCGAAAGTTTTGGTTTGAACATTGGCTTCAGCACATGCTTTACACAGTGTTAATAAAAAAATAGGGGAAAGTTAACTTCGGATCGAAGTTTTGTATACCCTTGCAGCTTCCATTGAAAACAAAAAAGTTTTTCTCACTAGAACTCCTTTTTTGACCGATCTTTCATACTGTAGCTATATGCAATAGTCATCCGATTTTGCTAAAACTTTCTAGAAATGTGTTAAAGTACATAAAATAAGAATATGCCAATAAAAAGAACGTTTTCATTAAAAACAAAAAAGTTTTTCTCACTAGAACTAGTTTTTCGACCGATCGTTCCTATGGGAGCTATATGCTATAGTCATCCGACTTCGACCAAACTTTGTAGAATTGTGTAGAAGTATATTAAATAAGTGTATGCTAAGATAAGGACGTTTTCTTTAAAAACAAAAAGTTTTCTCACTAGAACTAGTTTTTCGACCGATCGTTCCTATGGGAGCTTTATGCTATAGTCTCCGATTTCGACCCATAGTAAATCATGAGAAAGGATAGTTAACTAAGAAATACAGACTTTGGAGGCGTTTGCATTAAAAATAAAAAAGTTTTTCTCACTAAGACTAGTTTTTCAACCGATCGTTCCTATGGAACCCTCTGCAAGGGTATAAAAAGGTATGAGTGGGGTTAACACTTCCAGGGCCTTGATGTGAAACATGTTGTGTACGATAGGCTCCGCCTTTCACATTATTGTGGTTGTGTGTTACTATATACTCGATACTCAAAACCTAATACTCAGTGATCGATAATAGTACTCCAAACTAAGTACTCGATACCACATACTCGATGTGTACTCGATTCTCAAAATTCGATACTTAGTACTCGATACTCTACACTCGATACTCTATTTTCGGTACTATATACTCGATCCTCTATTCTCTATACTCAATTCATAGTACTCAATACCACACGACCACCTTAAAGCCTTAAACAATAACAAAATATGTAAGTCAGCGTGACGCGTGACGCATTTTTTTATGGCTTGACAGCCCCAAAGGGCCAAATCGGAGCTCCTCTCAATCGGACGCGATTAGTAGATCTCAAGGGAATATTCGAAATATAATTTACTGTTAAATTCAATTTCATTACGTGAACTGAAAAATATTACCAATGTAATGTTAAACTCTGGTTTTTGTGAATCATTTAAAAGCTTTGAACATCGATTTTAAAATAAAACCAGCTAAACAAAAATAAAGAACAAAAACTAAAAAAAAAGAACTGAACAATAAGAACAAAAATAAAGTGAAGTTTAAATAAGGACCTACTGGGACTTTAACCTGCAAATCAAAACTGAAAGGCGACAAGCCTAACCACTAAGCTAATGTCTATTACAAATGTCACCTAGCTAATCTTCAATAAATGTAACCTCAGAAAAGCAGCCAGGAACTAAAAATGGTAGGTAACATCAGCTCCCAAGAAGAAAAATTTTTTTGTTTCACATGCGTCATTTATAATATCTATAAATCTTTGGTATTACTCAGTAGTTCCTATGGTGGCTCGGCAAAATTTTCATTGGACCGGCGGCCTGACGATCACTGTCAGGCATTGCCGGGCGACGCCCGAGCAGGTGGTAACCCTATGTCCATCGTTGAGTATCCGCTTAGGAAACCTGCTTGGAATTCGTTTAGTTTATCGTGCTTTTCCACTAACATTTATAATCTCGTCGACAATATACTCATCAAAACTTATCGAGTCATTAATACCTCCTTTTTTGTGTATTGGAAATATTAAACAGTTGATGAAAGATTTATTCAAGACGTTGCTCTCAAATTCTCTATTGTATAAAATGTCCATTTTATTAAGCATTTCAATGGGCGCGTTTTTAAAGAACTCATACGGAACTCAGTCTTCTCCAGGTGCTATGTAGGGCTTGGTATTATCTAGTGCAGCCTATAGTTCCTCCATTGTTAAAACTGCATTTCGCGTTAAACCATTTGTTATTAGGAATTGTTGAGAAACCTCACTTCCTGCTTGGTGCTGATCTTTTAACTGCATTTAGATTGTCCTCAATGGACAGTTCTTGTTAGATTGTGTACGAAATAAACTTATAACAAAATTAATATTACTATTTGCCTGTGGCTTCTAGTGTGCACCTAATTGTCGCACAAGAGAAAGGTACCTACAATTTAACGCCGTATCCAAACGGCAGTTTGAGAAGCTCTTTCTTGGCTAGTTACTGCAAAAGCTGTCGCCAACAGCAAGTGAAGGTGTACCCCGGGTGTGCTAGTTTAAATAAATAAAAAAAACTTTTCTTTTGATGTCCCGGAGTCGGGATCAAACCCACGACCTTTTGCACAGCGGGCGCACACACTAGACGCTCAGCCACACCCGGCCACGAACTTAAACTTATAATGCAAGCTCCAAAAAGTATGCAATGGAAAATGCGAATTATTTTTTAGCGAGTCTGTTCTTAAAATTCCCAACTGATTCTAACACTTTTGTTATGGTGTGATGATAGATTTGTGGGCTACAGTAACTCCAACTTGTTTTTAATTAAACGTTGGATTATTTTTTTTTTTTTGTTTTTTTTTTCCTTTTATCTGATTCCTATTTTGTGATTGTTTACTTAAGAAGTAAATAACTCCGGTCAGCAATAGAAATGAAACTATGTATTTGGCACTGAGTAGGTTGTTTAATCGTCGACCTTGGTCCATTTTCAATGTCGAAATCAGATTGATTTAAAGAAAAATTTTGGAAATATAATTGAATTGAATATAATTGAATATATTGAATTGGGCTTATTTACCATCTGCCTTAAAGAATATATGATAAAGTTCATGCACTTTGCTTAAAAAAGACCACTTGTAATTTTCAGCTCCGTGCAAGAAGAGTATTGATTCAAAGTGACAATCAATTGGTTTCTATTGAATTATCAAAAGCTGAATTTGTTGGTTTTAACAAGCTAAAATTAAAAGTGTTCACAATTTCAAATCAAAGACCCAAACGGTTGAATCAAGAAGTCTTTATTATACATAATACTTTTAAATTTGGTGAAATCGCATCAGTCATGATATTTCAAAAACGACTTGACCGATCGCCTTGAAATTTTGAGAGTATGTTCAGCACATGTGGGGGCTACGAGATGAACTAGGAAAATTAGTTCAGCTCGCAACTGAGGTTCAATGGTGGCGAGCTGCGACGTTAAGGTACGACCGTACATAGGAACAGCAACCATCAGTAGATATATTGGAAACTTTCGCGGTTGCTGCTGAGTTGAATGAAATGGATGGTAGGACTGTTGCGGTTGCCAAGGCAGAGCGTACCTGCTTGTCTGTCGGGACTCATTTCGAGAGTAAGTCGAACACCCTGAAAACGAATTGGTACACCCAATAATTCTGATTTGTTGAAATCAACACAGACGCATTACTGACCATTGGATTCTGGTTATACTTAACTTTCCAAACTCAACCATTTTTTATAGCCTGCAAAAGGGTTTTTAGAAAAGCGTGGACCAAGGCGGAGGACTCATTTCAGAGGCTTTTAAGTCAACCTTTGGCATCCGTTGCGCTTTACTATTCGAACTTTGCACCCTTTGAACCTGGCCGGGTGAGGCCCTCCACAGTTTATACATTTGATTTTGTCGCTCTCACAAAGGTGACCTTGGGCACTAAACGCCATCTTAATGACTTCTATCGGGGTGGTGTGCGCCAGATTTCGCACAAACACTAGTTACGGCATGTCTTCACTTAACTGGTACGTATAATGACGGTTACCATGATCACGAAGAAAACGAACAAGAACACGGTATGAATTGGAGTCTTCGGTATACGAGTATACTGCTACTTTGCCATTTCGTCCCACTTTGATGGAGTAATTTTGGGATCCAATCAAGGAGTCAAGCTCATTTTCCATGAAGTATACATTTGAGACATCCTCCAAGTTAATAGGTGTTGGTTTAGGTTTTTTCCGATGTGTTTCTGCACTTTCCGTGGCCTGTTCGGTGTCCATGGCTTCCGCCTCCTTTTCTGCTTGAGCTAGCTCAGCGTCTGTTGGGTTATCCTCTTCATTATCGTTAGTCAGAATTTCATAACGATTAGTGGTGATGGAGGGATTGCTGTTATCAATAGGGATCTGTTTGGGTTGGTAGTTTGACCGCCCTTTCCTTTTGCTGGCAGTAGGGATAAGGGGTGGTGGAAGTCGCTTAAGCTTTTCTGTTTGCCATCCTACTGGAGGTAGTTATAGTTTTCTGCAATTCCGGATAAATTTGAAAAGCATGGAGATCAGGGATTTATAACGGAACCGGAACCGTTAACCGAAATAAACCGTTTCAAATCACGTACCGGAACCGATACAATTTTTTTTGAGAACCGAATACCGTTTTACCGCTATTATTGGAACCGATAAAACCAGATCGAAACCGAAACGTTGGTACCGGTACTGTTTCGGTTTTTTTTTTTTAATTTTGCAGATTAATTATGGTTTTTGTAACAGGTAATCATTTTCATGATTACGAGTAGTAATCGGCATCGTGGCATCGTACGATTATAATCGTGGCATTGTGAGAGAAAAAATTTAACTACTAAAGAATACTTAATATCAATCTCTTGATAAAATTTTACGACAGTGCACAATCTTTCTGCTTGAATTTCCGAATGCCATGTTCTGAAGATTCTTAACTGAAGAAGTTGCGATTATTTTTTAGTTGTATTGATTTGCTTATAAATTTAAAATTAAGAATTTGCCACGCGATGACCAATTTAATCCAGAAGTTGCAACAAGGAGAGAATCACATTTTTTCACACTTTTTTCGCTCTTGGTCTTTTACCGACCGTTTGGGATAGACCGCTTGCCGAAAAGGTCTTTTTTGTGTGTATGCAGTTAGTGTGCGCTTCTTAGGCTACCGATATCAACTCATGTTTGTATGTATGCGACAAACTATGTGCACTCTCTCATTCTCTCTAACACTGTTACATTCAGCTCCACTTGACTTTGTTCGCAGCAACCTTTTTATACCCTTGCAGAGGGTATTATAAAATTGTCCGGATGTTTGTAACGCATAGAAGGAAGCATCTCCGACCACATAAAGTATATATATTCTTGATCAGCATGACGAGCTGAGTTGATTTAGCCTTGTCCGTCTGTCCTTCTGTCCGTCTGTTTCTATGCTATCTCCTCCGTCAGTTTTAAAGCTATCCTCACCAAACTTTACACGAAGTCTTTTGGTACAAATACGCTGCACATTTGTCGGAACCGGCCGGATCGGATGACTATAGCATATACCTGTCTTAGGAACGATCGGTCGAAAAACTAGTTTTAGTGAGAAAAACTTTTTTGTTTTTAATGAAAACGACAGAACGATGTTGTCAGTGAGAAAAACTTTTTGTTTTTAATGAAAACGTCCTTATCATTGGCATACTCATTTATATACTTTTACACATTTCTACAAAGTTGAGTCGAAATCGGACGACTATAGCATATAGCTCCCATAGGAACGATCGGTCGAAAAACTAGTTCTAGTGAGAAAAACTTTTTTCTTTTTAATGAAAACGTCCTTATCATTGGCATACTCTTATTTTATATACTCCTACACAATTCTACAAAGTTGGGTCGAAATCGGATGACTATAGCATATAGCCGCCATAGGAACGATCGGTCGAAAAACTAGTTCTAGTGAGAAAAACTTTTTTGTTTTTAATGAAAACGTCCGTATCATTGGCATACTCTTATTTTATATACTTTTACACAATTCTACAAAGTTTGGTCAAAATCGGATGACTATAGCATATAGCTCCCATAGGAACAATCAGTCGAAAAATAAGTGCGAGTGAGGAAAACTTTTTTTTGTTTTTAATGAAAACATCCTTTTTATGGAATATTCTTATTTTATATACCTTAACACATTTCTACAAAGTTTTATCAAAATCGGACGACTATAGCATATAGCTTCAGTATGAATGATCGGTCGAAAAAGAAGTTCTAGTGAGAAAACCTTTTTTGTTTTAAATGGGATCGCCTCCAAATTTCGTATTTAACAGTGTATTATGCTTTTCCATGATTTTACCAAGTTTGGTCGAAATCAATAATCTATATAGTATAGATCCCATAGAAAAGTAAGGTTCAAAAAGTAGTGTTACTTAAAAAAACCAACTGCAAGGGTATACAAAACTTCGGCCGAGCCGAAGTTAACTTTCCCCTATTTTTTAAAATGATGAAATTGACGAGCGAGAAAAGTTATTGATAACACTGAACTGGAAAGTCATATATTAGCCATTATATTCAAAAAGCAACGGATATTAATACTTTAAATTAGCAATGGTTTCGATCAATGGACCAATGGTTTATCTGTACCAGCACCTGCTTTAATTTGAAGAAGTCAAAACATGTATAAACTAAGGCTAGAAAACGTTGGAAGGTTCTTTAATTTGAGGCAATGCTGCCCGAAATAATGAGAAAAGTCTTAGATAATGATAAATAAAACACATATCACTAATTTTTTCACATAAATTTTCAAGAAAATTTAAAAACTTTTTGGTGTACTTCAAAAATAAAACCATGTGAACAAAATATTAAGACACGATGACGGAATAAAGTCATATTCGTTGCTATGAATGCAACAGGAAGAGTGAAATTGGGACTTATTCTAAATTCAACTTTATATAGGACCTCGTACCTTAAAAGAAGGTTCAAATCAAACTTAATTTTATTTATAGATCGCATTTCGATCAAATTTAGAGTTTGCAAGTATGATGGAGCATACATTAGGGCAAACAGTTTTATGTCTGACAAGTTTTTTTATGCGATAGTTCCCAAGTGTGTAATTTTTCTGCACAAATGGCTACCTTTCTCCAGACATCATCAATCACAAACATAAACACTGTATCAATATCCAAACCATTCAGATCCGTTCATTCAAAACAAAACTCATCACAGCAACTCATTTACATTTATCGTTGCCTTTTGAAAAAGTTTTCCCAATGAAACTTTAGACATCATTCAACACCCTTAGCAGTCGCCGTCGCACTCACTTCTAACTTCCAAGCTAAATGCAACTCATTACTGAGAGACCACACATTCATCTCATTTTATTCATATATGGAGCAAGCATTTTCTATGGCAAAGGGGAAAGCAAATGCACTTGAAGTCCGTGCAGCTGCACAAATAGAATGCCAAGCGAATCCGGGTTTTATTTCGTATTTCACTCTTTACTTACCTTGTGCATACGTCCACTTTAGCAGGAAAACGATGAATACGAAACGTAAATCCATTTTACAATTTTTTACAGTATTTCGCCTTAAGATAAAATGGCTAAAAAAGCGTTGCAAAAGCATTTATTTGCCCTGCCACGCACACACAGCACCGCACACACACACAAACACACACACACACTAGCACGCGACGGACACAGCGATTGTTGTTGGTGGGTGATGTGGAGTATAATACAATTTTTCTTTTTTTTTTTTTATGTGAAACTCACATTCTTCTGCTGTATTCAAACTATTGTAAATTGCACACAAAACAGCAATTGGACTTAAATGCTTCCGTTTACGAAGCTTCGGTTTTCGCTAGAGTTTCTCCACATTTTAATAGATCGACTTTACACTCGTTTGCAATGTTTGTTTATGTTTTTCCACTAAACACGCAAGTGTTTGAAGCATTTCCATTTCAGGAAACGCGCGCGTGCTTCGGAACGTTTGTTAACCGTTGGCGGCAGTAACCAAAACTCAACTGAAACGACCAAAACTTCATGCCGAAAGTCCACAGTTATGTTCCGGTAGGTGGTGAGTTTTGCCTTCGTGTCTGGGATGATGTCTCCGTACTATCTGTCGGGACGCTTCGGAGTCGAAGCTCCAGCGAAATTCCTGCGGGCAAATCAGCTGTTGCCAGTCCGGGAGAGTAAATGTAAGTCCCAAGCATGGCTGTGCTAATGAATTGATAAAAAAAATGTTTTTGGAGCTCAAAAGTATTTTTTATAAATTTTGTAAAATTTTCTAAAAATTTACTACATTTTCTTAAAAATAAAAAATATTTTTTTTTATTTTAATGGTTTGATTTGTTCCCCCTTCGCCCTGTCCACGTTTTGTTTATCATAAAATTTTGTATAAACATTTGTTGCTGAGTCCTGCCGGCTAAAATGGTGAGTCTGCGCGGTGTATTTCGGAGTTTTCGGAGTCACCGAATTCCTTAGCTCTTTATGCAGCTTACAATTTGCTGAGTTAACTGAGAGCGGGAAGAGAGCGATTGAGAGAGTAAGAGAATGCCAAAAGTAACGAGTGGAATTTCAAATGTGCGAAATAACCGTTAAATTCCCATGCAGTGCAGAATTTGTTGGTCTCAGCGCTTATTTCATTAAATCAATTGAATTCTTGTCAAGTAAAGTTTTGGCGGGAAGGTTGATGGTTTCTTTTAATCCAAAGAATATTTTAAGGTATTTAACCTCAAAAAAATAGGGGAAAGTTAACTTCTGCACGGCCGAAGTTAAGTATACCCTTGCAATTTTTCTTTTAAATAAGACTACTTTTTGGACCTTACTTTTCTTTGGGAGCTATACTATATAAAATTGTCCGGATGTTTGTAACGCATTGAAGGAAGCATCTCCGACCACATAAAGTATATATATTCTTGATCAGCACGACGAGCTGAGTTGATTTAGACTTGTCCGTCTGTCCTTCTGTCCGTCTGACGGTCTGTTTCTATGCTATCTCCTCCGTCAGTTTTAAAGCTATCCTCACCAAACTTTGCACGAAGTCTTTTGGTACAAATAAGCTGCACATTTGTCGGAACCGGCCGGATTGGATGACTATAGCATATAGCTGCCATAGGAACGATCGGTCGAAAAACTAGTTTTAGTGAGAAAATTTTTTTTGTTTTCAACTGCAACGCCGCCAAACTTCGTATTTCTTAGTTTACTATACTTTTCCATGATTCCACTAAATTTGTTCGAAATCGGACATCTATATATTAAACATCTATACGAATAGCAATTATCTCCCCACTTTCTTGTTCAAAACGTGATTAGCTGCCATAGGAACGATCGGTCGAAAAACTAGTTCTTTTGAGAAAAACTTTTTATTTTTAATGGAAACGTCCCTTACGTTACTTTATTTAGTTTAGAAAAATTTTTCTTCAAGGGAATAATTGTTTTTATCTAACACAATTCAACAAAGTTTGTTCAAAATCGTATGACTATATATAGCTAAGACTATAGCATATAGCTGCAGTACGAATGAATGGTCGAAAAAGAAGTTCTTGTGAGAAAAACTTTTTTGGTCGAAGTCGGACATCTATATAGTAAAGCTCCCGTAGAAAAAGTTAGCTCCGAAAAGTAGGCTTATTTAGATAAACAAACTGCAAGGGTATACAAAACTTCGGCCGAGCCGAAGTTAACTTACCCCTATTTTTATATTTTTTGGCTCACAACACCCAGCGACTTAGAGCACCCCATCTTTCCCTTCATATTTTGATTCAAAAAAAAAATTAATTTATTGTTTCTTGTGTCTTGCTGACTCTCAGTTATTCAGTTTGCAGTGGGCTTATTTATACCATCGGAAATGGCTTACTTTCCAAGTGAACAATTTATCACCTCCGGGTAGCGTCATATTGAAAGATTTTGTAAGCTTATACGACACACTCAAAAAAATGGCTAGACTAAAATGCATAAATGGACTTTAATTGAGATATTAAGGTCATTTTTTACCTAATCAACTCAAATGTAGCAGCAAATTTTAGGCTCTGCTAAGAGTAAAGCCTTGGATCGATTTCTTACTAATTTTTGGTGTGGATATACATATGTATTTCGTTTTGATGCTTAGACGGGGCAACGGACTTGCCATCTACATTACTGGGCTCTTCGCTTGCTAAATTCTGCTTGCCTAGGTGAATTCTGTACTGTGATTTGTCGCCTGGCTGAATTCTTTACAGTGATTTGTCGCACTGTGGTCGATTGTCGTCTGCGTTGAGAAGTCGACCCCTGTGTTCGATTCGCAGGGGCGGTACTACACTACAGAAGCCAACACAAAAACACGAAAACAAAGCTAATTTCGTCTGTGCCTAAGTTTTAATACATTTAAAACCAATCGTTCCTCTGGCAGCTACGAGAAATAATCTTCCGATCTGATATATTTATTAGCAGCGTGCAGTCAAAAAAAGAATCAATGCCAAACTTCATATCTAAATGGTTAGGTAACTTGTACCACAATTTAAGGACATTAAGGACCTTTAGGAATGGTATGTCCTAAAATTTGGGACCTCATGGCATTGGTGCTTTTTACTTATAGGTAATAATTCCCACATTTTAGACCACTTTTGGTCTTTTAGGCAATTTATTTTTGGGTGATTTATTTCTTTTTGTCAAATACTTTCGCTCTGTACCATTACCGACTCTCTCTTTCCCTTATGTTTATTTAGTAGATTTCGAACTCCTTCTGTGGAAACTTTGAAGCGCGGTTTCCCTGAAGATTTATCTCTTATAAGTAGCTTGCATCATTACACATTTCTGTTATTCTTGTGTATATTTCTTTCTATTAACTTTGGCTATCAGAAGACGTTTTCAAAGGACAATAGATAGTTTTTTAAAATTGGTTCTATTGTCGAATTTCTGGCGTGATGAAATCCATTTTTTAGGGTCTCTTCAGATGGAATATAGGATTATTTTTAGTTCAGATGGAATATAGGATTATTTTTAGTGCAATGTATAATTTTGCCATTTTTTCCTTTACCTTACGGGTATTCTTAGGCAGTTTGGGTTTATGCAATATGAAATGAATTTTGCTCCTATTTGGATTCACCTGCTTAGCATCGTTTTGCGCCTTCCTCAGGGAGTGCGTATTAATTGCAGTTTGTTCACATTATAAACAGCCATTTTAAAAATCCTTCATCATTAGAGGAAATTTTTCCACACGAAAATTAAACCACAAATATTATTGACCCAGTTAATTAGAAACTAACGTCATTTACCCTATGCCGTTTCGACTTTACCACAATCAAAATTAGCTCAGTGGCTTGTGGTCTTTAATTATTTACTCTCCAAAACCCCCCCTATCGCCACGCCCTTCAGCTTGCAGCTACATAAACAACAATTAAAACGTTACAAATTGCACGTACAAGAACATCCTTGAAAGGAGCTTCCCCTTTTTCCCTTTCTCATTTATGCACTGCTTAGTATTTCTTCAATTATTTCCGATTATGGCCAGCAGAAGAAGCTTCAAAATCCATGTTAATTGCTATTTTGCTCCCATTTGGCTTTAAAAAATCCTGGCAAGAAAAGCAAAAATAACAACCTGAGGTCAGCAACTGATTTTCCATTCATTTTATTGTTGTTGCTGTTGTTGCCCTAATACGGTGTGAAGGAGGGTTGAGGGAGAAAGTTGAAAGAGAAAGAGAAAAATTACACTGACGACCCAGTAAAGTAAGTTCACAAGATAAACTGCAATCGAAGGACGTTGACTGAATGATAAATTACTCCTGACAATGGGTCCGGGGCAAACGTTGGATACGTGCGAGTGTGTGGGAGTGTGTCATGTGCCATCCTGGACAGGACGAGGATTTTTTCTACACTCGTTTGTCATAAGTTTACTTTTAATATAAAAGTTTTCTGTTGAAAAGTGATCATGATGATAATTACACAAGCAGACACTGTGGTTGGAGGGGCGGATGATGTACAGTGAGCCAAGATGGTTGGAAATGAGTATAAAACTGGGCTTATTTTAGAAAAAGAAAGGGAAATGATAATACAAATTTCGTGGTAGTTTATGTAGTCAACTTTTTTACTAAGATTTTAGTTGATTTGTATAAAGTTTGTCAACTTTAACCCCAGATCCAGGCAAAATGACATTAGGAACTGATTTTACTTTCACTTTGCATACTGAAAATGTGGAAGGGTGGATTTCCATGTGGTGCGGCTGACTGCACTGTAGCGGGCAGTGCTCTTGGGGAGCGTAGGGGGTGCAGGTGCGCCTAATGAGACTTGAGGTGAGGATTGGGGTAGGTTTTCACTAACATGATAAAAACGAGTGCACTTTGGAAGTCTTTAACTTTAATAAGAAGGTATATACATATCAGAGAACTGCAACGAGCCGCCAGGAGTACAATCGCTCAGCGCTTAAGGCTTGTCTGACTCGAGTATTGCCCTTACTCATACTCAAGTTGACTCAGCGCTTAAGCCGCGAGTCGACGCTAAGCCCCTTGTTACAAAAACGATGCTCTGATGCGAGCCGCCATGAGAAAAGATCGCTCGGTACAAATACTTGCGATTACTCCTAGCTTCGGCCGCGAATCACCGAGAGTACTTGTTTCCGAAGCCAAAGATCTGCAGCGATCTGTTACGATCAACGCTTTTTCGCAATCGTCACAACCACACAAAAAACAACAATTTGTGAGCGCAAAAGAGTTAGCATGATGGCCTATTTTTTGCACATGTATTTTGCAAACGCTTAATCTTTCTTTCTTGTGGTATGTTGTTGGTTGAAGTTTTCAAAAGACAACAACAATTGCATAAGAGGCTTGTCGAAGCTCGCCGACAGCCAGCAGAGTACGACGAGTAAATTCCGCTGCGCGAGTAAACATAAGTAGAGTTTGGAAAAGGCTTATTTTGACTCGTGCTATGAAAAGCTTGTTCACACTATTACTCGTACGTTCTGACTCAAAGTGCTTGCGATCATTTCGAGTGTGTCAAACCAAGGCGACGAGTCCAACTAAGCCAAGTAAACGCACGAGTGTGATCGAAAATTAGAGGCTTTTGTATTGTATAATCTGTCGAACTATTTTCTATCGCCCAGTCGCTATCGATAATTCATGAACTTAAGAACTAAACTTAACTCGGTCTGCGGATCAAGGAACGTAAGGAACGGAACACAAGCATCTCGCCCCCTTTGCACTAGTTGAAATATATTACGGAATTCAGGTCCATCTACGTTCATACTTCATGTTAAGTCTAAAGTAGGAATCTGAATTTGGACGGTCAGACACGAACAGAACCGTACAGGATCCTCTCAGTATAGGGTGGATGTCTCGGCAGATTCGGCAGTGGTTGGATTAAATACCCCGAGTACGTCTGCGCTCATTGGCTAGCCCGCGGGTGCTGCGCTTCTGGGGCCGTCTTGGAACTAGCGAGAAATCTATAGAAACACAAAAAAATGGATCGAATAAGAAGGAATTTCTTTTGGATTTATGGCCCGGAAGGTTAGTTTGACATAACAGGATTGGAATTCGGGTTCCTTCGGAAGTATGACTACCTTGACCAGGGCGCGGGAGGTATACAGATCAACCACACGGACCTTACCATCAGAACTAAGTAAGTAAGTCTTATGCACTCGAGCCAAACGCCATTAGTGGGAGGGGAGGTTGTCTTCCTTGACAATTACTAGATCCCCAACCTCTAGGTCCCAAGTGGGATATTGCCATTTATTTCTCTTGTGAAGTTCTCTTAAGTATTCCTCTTTCCAGCGTGAGCAGAACTGCTGGTTCAGGGCCTTCAGATGTTACCATCGCTTTAGGATAAAGGCGGCTGGATCCTTGATCTCTGGTTTAGCGACCGAGAGTAAAGGACCCCCGATCAGAGTCGGACGGATCTTCAAATATGGGAGAAATAGGCCGAGAACTCAGAGGGGCTTCGATTTTTTTGAGGATTGCCGAAACCCATGAACTTGTAGAAAAGCGTTTTGAAACTCTTCACTCCGGCTTCCCAAAGGTCTAACATTTGAGGTGATCCGTGGGGAATAAACCGCCAAATCAATTTCTAATGGCTGTACGCAGCTGTTATTTGGGTCTTGGTTGCCAGGAGGAAGTCAGATGATAAGGTTCTGGAAGCTCCTACAAAGTTCTTACCATTGTGGGAGTGAACTTTAGGGGGGCACCCTCGTCTAGACACAAATCGAGCGTAGGCTGCCAAAAACTTTTCGGTCGTTAGGTCAGATGTAGCTTCTAAATGGATGGCCTTAGTGCTACAGCAGACGAGTAGTAGCCTTTTGTAATGCGGCACGCTCGTCCTGTGAAGCTTTTGAAGCCTGTGAAGTCTACACCGGTGTAGGTGAACGGTCTGGAAAACGTCACTCGCTCGGTGGGCAATCCCGCTCTTCAGTTGAGTCTGGAGTCTTTTTTTATGGATGACGCAGACCTTACCCTTCACTACATTTCGTAGCTTGGGAATCCAATAGTTTGAACGGATCAAACGAACTATCATCTAGTTTCCTCCATGTCTTTAGGCGTCTTTACAAAAATTGGGTAAATTTTATTAGAATTTTTTTCGTTATTCTAAAATTATACATGAAAATTGTAAAAGTTTAACAAAAATCTTTATACTTAACCAATTAAAACAAATCAAAGAGCGCCAAAAAAAATTGGAAAATAAACATATTTGCACTCATTTTGACCCACTGTCCAAAACTGGTGTTAGAAGTGTCCAGTGTGTGGGGGTGAGACCGACTCCCAGAAGATTTATGTGCCCATGTGGTCAGAGATAAGAAGCAGCGCAGCTTCTTGAGTGTTTCGAGTGTGTTTGTCAGTTGAGGGCGAGGCGGTCCCAGGATGGGGTAATTATGATGCTTTGCCTTGTGTGGGTGGCAGCTGCTGCTCCTGACTGACTCACCCTCGTATCTCGAGTCTCTCAAGCGGTAGCCCAGTTTCACTCATTAAGGATATCCGTGCAGGAAAAACAATGCCAAACTCAAAACTTGCACAGCGAGACACAGACAAAAGCCGTTACAGTATTACCACATCCCCCCAACTTCCTCCACCCAGCGCTTTTAATGCATTTAGTGGCTGCGGTTTTTGAGCTCTCACATTGTTTGCTCTTTGGCGCGCCAGAACAGCACAAACAAAAAACAATACAAATTTATTTTGCCACGCCTCCAACACAGTGGCTGCTGCTGCTGCACTCAGACTTTTTCTTTTCACAGTCGGCGCGCAACGTCCCAGAACTTGAGCGTTGCACGGAAGTTCCGGTGTGTGTGCGCCTTGTCCCCTTTTTGAGAACATTAAACTTTCCCAGGAATTATATGCCAAAAGCTAACTTTGCTTGGTGCCGGGGAGGTGGCTTCAGCTTAAGGGCTGAGACGGGTGTTAATTCATTTGTTTTGGCATAATTTTCATTCATTTGAGTTTGCTTATTTTTTGTGAGCAAATTAAAAGTTTCGTTTTAATAAACCCAAAAGTCACAAATAATAAACAAGTTGCTCGAAGACATTAAAACACAAAAAACACTTATTGAATTGCAAATTTCAACAAAAAGAGAGTAGTTTGAGAGAGAAATAGTTTCAGGCGACTTTAACATGTAGGCTTATCATTAGAGGGAACCATAAGAAAGATATGTTGCTGAATTAATCATTAAATAATTTCGTCAAAAATGTTCAGTTTCAAGAGTTCAATAAGCCAGGAAATTCTAGTTTTAAGTACGAAATTCCGGACTCAAGCTTTTTAATGTCTATCAGCCTTGTTTTCAATTCTACTTCCACAAAAATTTTGTGATTTCAAACCGGTTTTTGGACCATATTTAGTGTCTAAAACACAAAACTTTTGCGGAAGTGTAATTGAGAACAAGGCTGTATATATTTTGGATTTCAAGATCAGTTTGGATATGTAAGACTGGATTTATGAATATTTTAAGAAATTTTTGATTTCAATTTAAGCCCGTCTTATGTCCGATCCTCACTGCAGCCCATAGAAGCTAGTGGTAGCAAAAACGTTGCATTCAATTTGAATGCACCTGCATCCGTGACTTTTTGGAGTAGTGACTCTACAAGGTATCGACTATTTTTCCTATCGTTGCACGGATATTTATTTTGTATTTGTATTTTATATTTATTTAAAAAGAGTTGACAATTTAGCTGTCAACAAACTAAGGAATATTAATTCTAATCCAGCCTCCGACCGAATCGGGAGAACATTTTTTCGATGTGCTCCGACTTACATCAAGTGGGCGGAGGCAAAGATTTACATTTGTTGAGACGATAAGTATGACAAAATATTAGAAACATTAACAAACAAGTAACCCCTTAGAACTTAACAAATGACATTAATCTTTATAAAACATACATATGATACGAAACGAGTCGTGAGATTCCAAATTAGATCTACTTATATGTAAGAAATTTGGCCGGAACTGTCGTGTCGGTCTAGAAGGGATCGAAAATTTAATTTGACTTATAAGAAAACTAGAGTCAGTGTGCCCCATTCACTCGAAAGTGCTTTTTCAAATTGTCCACTGATCTAAAGGTGGCAATAGCTATTGACCCACTCGACAGTATATGTACGAATATTTTGTACATCAAAAAAAAAAGCGGGAAAATTTTAAGACTAAAATGAATGATTTGATCCCGGCAACGGCATTAAAATTTTAAGTACGAGTAGGTTTGATATTGATCCGAGTCGGGACTGTGTCCTCCTCAATTTATAATATGATTTTTGAGGTGCTGAAAACATCCGAGGTGCAGTTGGCTGGGCGGCGGTGTGAGTGTTTGCGTCTTTCGAGGGCCCGAATTCGAGTCCCAGTCAGGGTATGTAAAAAATAAATTAAAAAAAGAGTGGGCGTCTTGGAACACCCGCTACGAGCAAAGCTCTTTACGAGGGCCAACTTGAAATTACAATACTTGCTAAAGAATATATAAAGTAATTTTGTTTTTGTTTTGTTTTGCTCCATAGGAATCGATGCTGACGATACATATATACCATGCTATATATGCTATCTACTTTTTTTTTTATTTACTAAAATAGAAATTGTTGAAGAGTTTTCCAATGTGACCATATATTAACATTATTTTTTGGAGTTCAACATTGATTTTAGAACATAATATCAAACTATTTCTTAGCTTTAAAATAAGGGTTAACAAATAGTTCTACGATTTCTAAAGTACAGATGTTACAAAATTAAAAAAAAAAAGATATTGGGGTCAAAGTCGTCGCATTCTTCTGAAGCATTTGGTGGTGTTGGAAGTTGTTCGGGACCAATAATATCACCCAGCCAGCAATAAATGCGTGATCTGACACTTTTCTGAAGCTTTTAGATGAGCATTCACCATCATCATGCGCATTTATGACTATTTTAATCAGAGACCGAGGACTCAAAAAAGACTCGAATGTGATCAAAAATTGCATAAAATGTTTGCTGGGTATATGTGGAAGATTTCTGAGTCTAATCTGACTCTTTTCTGACACAGGTATAAGTGCTTTCATTCTTCCAGTGAAGCATATAAAAAGTTACATTTCCAGGCACTTGAAGCCAAACATCCAACCAAAACAACATTTTCCATTTCCTGCCTAGTTCAGCTCCGAAAATGTTCAGACAGAAGTACTTTTAATGAGCCCGTGCTCATAATGCTTTAAGTAAGCTCCGAAAACCCTCTAATTTATGTGTTTACTACAAAATTAGTGTAGACAGCTCAGAACTATGTTAATTTGGCGAACAAATAAATAAATAAAATCGCTCATAAGCTCGGCTCTTTTCAGACACAGAATCTAGACCGCTCCAAACTTTGCTTGCTGGGCATTGACCGATTCGGTCACTGTTTTACCACTGTTTCAGTCAATGTTTCGGTCACTGTTTTGGTTACTGTTTTGGTAACTGTTCTGGTCACTGTTTGGTCACTGTTTTGGTCACTGCTTAGGTCACTGTTTTGGTACCTGTTCGGTCACTTTTTTGGTCACTGAGTTGGTCACTGTTTAGGTCACTGTTTCTTTCACTGTTTTGGTCACTATTTTAGTCGCTGTTTAGGTCACTGTTTTGGTCACCGCTAATCCACCACAACCACCCACCCACTCACAACCCACTTGCTGCTATGACTGGTTTTAACTGGTTTGCTCTTCGTGGTGTTAACTGGAATCCTGAGGTCTGTTTACCATCTTACTGTAGTAGACTACTTTTAAGTAATCTTCCTTAATGTGTCTTCCTTATGGTGTAATCTTCATACATAGACTAATTAATGGTGAAGTCGACTCATCGGAGTTGGTTAGCCAAATTAACCTCAATGTTCCTAGTAGATCGACCCGTAACTTTCTCACTTTATCTCTGAAACGTTATACTAATAGCTAAAATCTAAGATCAATTTAATCCAAAATGTTTATTTCAATATTCAAAATAGAATATTAATTGATATCCAGTCCAAATGGATACCAAAATCATCCAATCGTTAATCAACAACTATCTATATACTTGATTCGAAATTCCAAAGTAGCCTTGAAGTTTCAGAGACTTCCTTAAAACATAAAATTATCATAAAATCAGTTCATCTTAAGTTAAATATCCCCCTTCAATTCAATATCTCCAATAATTTGGTTATGTAATTCCAATTTCAATTACCCACAAAACCCACAATTGCATATGTTAATGACAAAAGTTTATTGGCAACTAATTTCTGCATGGATTTCGATGAATTTACATTTAATTGCTTGACTCGTGTTTTTTGTGGCACACAATTTATTGGCTTAATTGACAAAACAAAATGAGTGGAACGTGGCCAACAGGTTTTGCATGTCCAATGAGTCACGTGTGAGGAAGTTTTTAATTGGGGGAAAAAAAAAATCGAAAAACAAAATCGAAGAAACCGGGGAATGAAATGAAATTTATTTGCTTTAAAAGAAAAATAAAAGAAAAAAGTTTTGTGCCACCTTTTGCCAAAGACATTTTCAAGTGCAAAGTTTTTCCTTGGGGACCCTGGCCCGGCATCGCTTGAGTGGTCGTCGTCTCTGTCTCTGACTGTGAGACTCACTTGGATATGGGGTGTGTAATTGGCAAAAGGGGCTGCATTTAGCGGCGCGGGGGAGGGCTCAAATGTCAGTATAAGGGCGAGTGCATGTTTAAGGGGTCGTCGCCAGGTCTAAAAAGTCAATCACAATTCCCAGAGCAATCACAATACGCGTATTAATATTTAAAAAGGTCATCGGAATTGCTTTCCACCAAATCTGAGAGACAGTTGTGCAGTCGCCAAGATAAGATGCCAAAACACAGCCAATTTTGTGGCCTGCAATATTTTCCACTTAGTTGACGATTTGTTGCAACAACCCTCAGATGTGTGAGTGTAAGTGTGTGTGTGTCTGTTTTATGTCTGGCAATTTAGATTTTTATGATTTCTTCCATCGGAGTTGGAGCTGTCTTTTATGTTAGCCACGTCGCTGCATGTCTAATGCTCAGCGAATACCAGAAGATTGATTCCGCATTTGCATTTTCTCCCCTTGTTGTATTTATTTATGAGTTCTTTATCACAGAAACGAACAATGACAGCGCTCCGTCTGCTCGCTGTCTGAATTCAGTTCAAAAAAAAAGAAGAAACTTTCGCTTTTCCTAAGGGCATTCAATTACCTTGGCATTGCAATCAATCACACTCAAAACTTAAACAGCTTTTCCACACAATGTGCAAATATATTTACATTTTCAATTTTCAATTCATGACATTGAACAGAATAGTGCAATCATTTAGCTTAGATTTTAAGATTTCGACAGATATTAAGATGTTTTATTATTTTATTATATCCACCTCAAATTAACGTTAGAGTGGGTCAATTTGTTTCGCGACAAAGCGGTTGTTAAAATTGTAATCTACGGCGAATTCTAAGAAGGTTTGCCCAAGAAACCATGGGTGTAAAATCAAAATCGAGCTTCAAAATCGATACTATCGATGGTTTCTACTATCGATGGTAAAACTATCGATCACTACTGCTGGGGTTTTGCTGAGGCTTTTGTAAATCTAATAAATAAACGCCCCCGATAAGTGCGGTACCTCGTTTCGTGCATGTTGACGGCGGTTTTATTTAATCAATGTTTTGCTTTGCCAATGGTCGGCCTTTATCTGGAACGACTTCAAAATCTCTAGAACAGAAAAGTTGTTTTATTATTTTACATTTATTCAAATTAATTCGTAAAACAAATTTGATGAAGAGTTAGATGTAAGTTTTAAACTAAGAGTAATTCAGGGTTTTACTCATATCTTTGAACAAAAAGTCCGACATTGATATCTAAAAATAAATATCGTGAGAAATGAAAAAAATTGTGAACAATGTTCTAAAAATAATGTATATCTCAAACGCATCACCTGATATATATCCCTAGTCATTGAAATCGCTAACATTTTTATCACGAGTGATTCAAAGAGTTTTAAACCAAACTGTACCTAAACAAATCAAATATAGCTTTTGTGATATATATTTTTTAGAACACTGTTCACAATATTTTTCATCACTCGCGATATTTATTTGTAAATATCATTGTTGAATATTTTTTAACTTTCAAATAGAGGCTACCTTTATGTTAAGGCCCTATTCTCTTTCACAAAAATTTTTTTCGACTTTTTTTTTTTGCATTTTTTATAGCTTGGACATTTAAGAATATAACCTAAAAGGGTTTTTGAAATCGTAATACTTTAGAAGATATGGCCCTTTTAATGACCCAAAGTGACACGATTTGCCTAGCAACTGCAAACTTTAAGCGCTTATCTCGAAACCACGTTTTCGAGCTGGCGGCTTTTTTGGACTAAACTACAAAAAATGGGTCCAAATTCGATTTGTCAATTTCAAGTGGCCGCCATTTTGTAAAAAATCGAAATCGCAGAATGGTGACAATTCTACGTCGATTAAACTTTGTTTCATCCAAATCGGTTCAGTAGAACTGGCGAACTCGCCGCCAGCACCATGCCTTTTTTTTGAGGGCCAACTTCGACGGTGCCATCATCTATGGACAGCCCCTATATCGCGGCGAAAAATTTTTTTATTTTCTTTCATTCATTACTAATTTAATAAAAAAACAAAATTCAAATATTTTTTGCGTTTTCAAATGAGAATTTTTTCAAAAATGTTCAAAAACAATAAGGAGAATAGGGCCTTTGAGTGATATTTATAATAATTTTTAATTTATAATATCCATTAACTCCTCGTAACCGTTTTTCAACCAGTATAGTTTCATAACTTTATCTATTAATTTATAGCTAGTTGTAATTTCTTCTATTTCAAACTCCTCGTCGAGCCATATAGTAAATGCAGAGTTCTCGTGGAATTCAACAACAACATGGGGATCAGCTAGACTTATCCTTTTGGAACCGAAGCCCCCCAAAAGAAGTTTAAATGGCAACTCTCGTTGGTTTTTCCCGTTTTGAATGTCCTTTCGCACCAGACTGGTTATGCTATGTAACAGGTTTTCTCTAACCAATGGGCACCACTTCAGTCTAAGTTGGCTCAACTTGGGGCAGTTGATCAGCAATTGTAGCACAGAACTTTCGGTAATCTGACTGCCGAATAATCCTAAGCGCCTAAGATCAGTGAGCTTGCCAAATTTTGTTATGACTTCGTCATCTATATCAAAGGGCGGGCACAAGACAAGGGTATGCAGTCGAATTAGATTCAAAATCTCTAACAATTGCTCTTTGTCGATAAAAATGCCAAACAAAATCTCCAAATGATCTAGCTTTTGCGCCTGCTTGTGCTTGATAAACTCGGTAATAACATTCCAGCTTACAACTTTGTCATGGATGCATAATTTTTTAAGTTTTGGTAACTGAGCAATTATATCTTCACCACAAAAACCACTGAAATAACATTCGAAGTACCTCCACGGAAGCAAAAGCCTGCGATCTGGCCATTTCCTTGAAAACGTTCCGTGAACCTTCAATATTAAGCTTTTTAATCTGTGTGTGGTTTTCTAGAATATTCGAAAGACAACTCAACTCTTTCCAACAGGTTAGTGTGAGCGATTCGATGGAGGTGGGCAAACTAAGACTTTTCGTGTTCCATTCAGAAATTCGTAATTGCTTAAGTTCTTTAAGGTGTGATAAGTCCAGGCTGTTCGTTGTACTGAGAGTGTATATCGTTAACTTCTCCAACTTGTTTGTTCGCAGTAGTATTTGTTGTAATATGTGTATATTCAACTCCCAATGCAGCAGTTCCAACTGTTTCAGATTGGGAAAATAAAAACCAGCATAAAAGCAGGACATAAAATTACTCTTTTCGCGTCTCCAATACAACTGACTATAGATTAAGCTTTGAACATGATGGCCGGACAGTTGACAAAAATTCCGCGCTTCCCACAAAGTCAGATTTTCGGTTGTATCGGGATTAACTGACTTGTGCTGTCTGGCGGACATTGTTTGATAAATGGTTCGGAAGCGTAAGCAGGTACCTGCCAGACGGATCTGATCGGGAAGCGACAGATACTGGAACACATACTCCAGGCAATCATCGTTGAGTTGCAGAATGGGTGAATATGTTGAAAACTCCAATTCATTGGACTCTTCATCGGCTTGCACATGAAACTTATATCCGCTGACCATGTGCCTAGAGCTTCGCAGGACTCTGCAACTTAATAAATGTAAATGGAAAAGTTTTGAAAATAATATGAAACCTACTTTGATGCATCGCGTGCATTTGCAAACAGTGCAGATCCGTTCCAAGTAGGCAGATTTTCCTGTTCTTCATCAGCTGGAATAGAATCTTCTTTTTTTTCTATGCGCACAATTCTGCCATAGTTTCGAGTGAAGTATTCTAGTAACGCGTCTTGTGTCAACTGGAAGATAAAAACAATAGCGTATATCTTGACATATTCCTGGAACACAAATAAAGACAAGTTGTCTTACCTCCATTGGCATACCAAATAGATGCAACTTCCGCGCCGAAATGGGCACTTCAAATTCATTCTCCAAATAATTATTTAAAATGGGTTCAGGATGAGGGTTACACCAAGCTGCACAGAGAACAATACTATGAAATGTCTGATTTTGTGCTTTTTATACTCTGTACCAGAGGTACACAGAGAATATTAAGTTTGAGCAAAACAAGACAACAGCCTGAAGGAAGCAGTTCCGACTCTATACAGTATATTTATTCTTGATCAGCATCAACAGACGAGTCGATCTAGCCATATCCGTCTGTCCGTCCGTCTGTCTGAATGTCTGTCTGTTCGTCTGTCCGTATGAACAAACAGATCTCAGAGATGGTAAGAGATAGAGGTTCGACGTGTTTCGGACTAAAACTTCTTATACTTGCAGGCAGATCAAGTTTATTTTCAATTTTTGCCACGCCCCCTCCCGCCCCCGCGAATTGGAAAAACGTTCCATCTCCCTCAGCTTTATAGATAGGAAGTTCGTTCTTTCTGGACATATTTAGTAATTAGGATTATTTATCAATCCGCCAAAGGAATGGTAACGATCGGATGAACATTTGTCGAGTTATAAAGAAAACAAACAATTATGGGCAGCACCGGTTGCAACGGTAATGGGCAGCACTTCACAGGTACAGAGTATGTTTTAGTCGGGCTTGACCGACTTTCTTTCTTGTTCTGTTATATAGTATGCAATACTTACACGTCAACCTATTTAACGTATTCCGGAAACCGCAACAACCAGTTCCAGTTCGTTGTTTATTCATGTTAGCTCAATCGGTATATTTCCTACTATTAATTCTCGCTCAACAGTAAAAAAATCAACTTTTAAATAAGCTGGAATTAAGTTCAAAAATTAATTATTGATTTGGTTGGGGCAATCTATAAACATTTCTTAATATAGTACTAGGCAATACACGAGCTCGCAAATACCATGATTATATACCATCTAGTATGGCCGACCAACGCTGTATCAACGTTCCGTCGTCGATTTTGTGACTTTCGTCGACCCACCCTTAAGCCCCTCACATTGTGTTCGATTGACGTATTTTGCAATGCGATGTCCGCTCAATACGTTAACTGCTCGACATGAGCGACGCTGGGTCAACGCAATGCCATGCAGAGAGCCGACATGAGCGACTCTCGATAGACGCAATGCCATGCAGAGAAGCGACATAAGCCTCAATCGTTGTCGTCACGACGCATCACCGTACAAAGACCAACGCTGGGTTGACGAAAATACAGTGACTGACCCCAGCCGTACTAGAGGGTATGCTTTTGTATTCTTATACTCTGTACTAGAGGTACACAGAGTATATTAAGCTTGTGCAAAAGTAGGTAACAGGCAGAAGGAAGCATATCCGACCTTATAAAGTATATATGATACTTGATCAGTCGATATAGCCGTGTTCGTCTGTCCCAATGTCTTTTTCTCTGTCTGTCCGTATGAACAAACAAACTGTTCTCAGAGATGTTAAGAGATAGTGATTGACATGTATGGGACAAAATCTTCTTTTACTTGCAGACAGATCAAGTTTGTTTTTCAATGTTTGCTGTTTTTCAATAATTTGCTAACATTGCTAATTTTAAACTGAATTCACAACTCGTACATTTCTTTCAACTTTGTGATTTAAACACATCAACTGAAGTTAGTCTTATAATAAAACACAACTAAACTTAAGTCATTTACATTTTAAGTAAAGCAACAAAAGGGCGTAGCCCGATATAGATTCCTGGAAATGGCAGCTAAACACTTTGAAGATTGGATTTAATTATCTCTTAGGCTAAGGTCTTGGGGTCCAAGTTTTATATCATTATTAATAAGTTTTGGAAGGAACAAGGCATATTTTATTGGTATCTCACTTTTTAATTCAATTTCGCAACTCTGAAGAGATTTACAGCTCTGAATTCAATATCACCAAAAACTTTCTGGGTATTTTGTATCCGAGTTCTAAAAATTCAAATGAGTCATGTTAATCTGATTTCCGACAAAACCAAGTCATAACATTAACAACACACATATTCAAAAGCTTTTCGAATGTAAATTCTCTAATTAATTTTGTAAACATTTATCAGTCAATTACCGCTCAAAATATTGTAAATGTGGAGGTTTAGTCGTATTATTTGATGTATATTTTGGCAAAATATCTAAGAGCGGACCTCTTTGCTTTTTCTTAGATTTTTCAGTACTGTCGACTGGAACACTCAAAGAACACTTCCTACCGTTTGTTCGCAGAATGCTGCGAGAGGAAGTCATAACGCTGGCAATAAAGAAAAGAAACAGAACAATCAAACTGATAAGCATATGTTCATGTGTGAATATATAAATGTGACAAATTAAAGCGGACTTCAAAAATATCGCTGTGCAAGTTTCTATGGTTGGGGAATCATGGCTCCCGTCTGCGTCCCAAGAGACTGCAGGCTGTGGATGTGGCTGTTATTGAGAATCGCATCTGCGAGCGTTGGCATCACTAGTGTGGCATTAATGTGAATGGCATTACCAGAAGGTGCTGTTTGTCATTTATCGCAAAAGTGGCCAGGATTCGTGTCAAGGCGATTTGGGTGGACCACTTATGCATGAGAAGAATGGCCGGTGGATCTTGATATTGTTACTCACTATTTATAAGGCAATTCATTTCAATACATAATACATCATTCATTTCAATTCATTCAATACATCATTTCAATTCAATACAGAATTTTTAGTACAATACATCAAATTTATAACCTTAAAACTAAAGAAATTATGAAAGTATTTTGATGAAAAGGTAAAAATAATTAGTTAAATACTTTCACGATACAAACAAGTTTTTAAACCACTTTGGTTTACTGATTTTTTACATAGTAAAAGGAATATAAATGCTTTAATTCTTAACCTCCAACTCCAAGTCGAACCATTCAGAACATACAGAACTTCTAAAGAATACATTAACAACAGCGGGATCAGTTTGAATCAACTTTTCGAAACTGCACTCCCACAAATGTAGCTTAAATGGCAACTGTCGTTGGTTTTTCCCGCTTTGAATATCTTTTCGCACCAGACTGATAATGCTGCGCACCAGGTTTTCGCTAACATTTGGGCACTTCTCCATTCTCAGAGTGCTCAACTTGGGGCAGTTAATCAACAATTGTAGCACAGATCTGTCGGTAATCTTGCTATCCAATAATCCGAAGCGCCTAAGCTCAGTGAGCTTGCCAAATTCTGATATAACTTCGTCATCTATATCAACAAGATGACACAAGACAAGAGTATGCAGTCCAATTAGACGCGCAATCTCTAACATTTGCTCTTTGTATATTAATTGGGTCCAAATCTCTAAATGATCTAGCTGTTGAGGATAGTGCTTGATAATCTCGGCAATAACATTCGAGTTTGTCCAATTACTAAAGAGGCACAACTTTTTAAGTTTTGGTATTTGAGCAATTATATCTTTTCCGTATGATTCAGTGCATTTTATTTGAAGAACCTCCACGGAAGCAAAAGCCTGCGATCTGGCCATTTCCATGAAAACGTTCGCTTTGGTTAAAATTTGAAGCTTTTTAATTTGTGTGTGCTCCTTCAGGATATATGGTAGGCAAGTAAACTCTTTCCAATCGTAGACTGTCAATGATTCGATAGAGGTGGGCAGACAAAGATTTTTCGTATTCCATTCAGAAATCCGAACCGTTTTAAGTTCTTTAAGGTGCGCTAAATCCAGTCTGTCGGTTCTAGGCGTAGTAAGTATCATTAACTTCTCCAGCTTTTTTGTTCGCAGCAATATTCGTTGTAATTTGTGTACTTTCAACTTCCAATCACGCAGTTCCAACTCTTTCAGATTGGGAAAATTAAGACCAGCATAGAAACACCGCATAAAATTAGGATTTCTATATCTGCAACAGCTTAAGCTTTGAACTTGATGTCCGGACAGTTGACAAAAATCCCGAGTTTCCCACAAGGTCAGATACTTGATTGTATCGGAGTTAAGTGACTTGGGCTGTCTGGCGGAGATCATTTGATAAATGGTTCGGAAGCGAGTGCAGGTACGTGCCAGACGGATTTGATCGGCAAGCCACAAATACTGAAACACATGCTCCAGGCAATCATCGTTGAGTTGCAGAATGTGAGGGGACGTCGAAGACTCCAATTCATTGGACTCTTCATCGGCAGCTGGCTGAAGCCAACTAAAACTGGGTTCCACATGAACCTTATAACTGCTGACATTGTGCTCCTTGCTTTGAAGGACTCTGCAAATGAATAAATGTAAATGAAATAGTATTTCAAATAATAAGAAACCTACTTTGCTGCAACTCGTGCATTGGCAAACAGTGCGTTTGCGTTCCAAGTTGGCAGATATTCCGCTTCTTCATTAGCTGGGACTAAATCTTCATTTCTTTCAATGCTTACAACTTGGCCATAGTTTTGAGTGAAGTAATCAAGTAACATGTCTTGCGTCAACTGCAAGATAAAGAAACATGGATATATCTTAACCTAATACTGGAATACAAATTAAAATTAGTCATCTTACCTCTAACGGCATACCAAATAAATGCAACTTCCGCGCCGGAATGTGATCTTCAGTATACGCAATCTCTTTCTTCACATAATACCTGTACAATGGCTTAACCTTAAGAAGCTTTTCCTTCCTTAATTTATGGAGATTTTTAGGACTATTGGAAAGCCGAACTAAACAGAAAATAAACCATATATGAGATGTTTGATTTTGGGCTTAATTTTTATACTCTGTACCAGAGGTACACATAACATCCAGAAGGAAGCAACTCCCACCCAATAAAGTATATATATATTCTTGATCAGCATCAACAGCCGAGTCGATATAGCCATGTCCGTCCGTATGAACAAACAGATCTCAGCGATGGTAAGAGATAGAGGATTCACATGTATGGGACATATGTTTCTTATACTTGCAGGCAGATTAAGTTTATTTTCAATTTTAGCCACGCCCCCTCCCGCCCCCGCAAATTGGAAAAAACGTTATATCTCCTACAGCTTTATAGAGAGAAAGTTCGTTCTTTTTGTACATATTTAGGATTATTTATCGATCTGCCAAAGGAATGATAACGATCGGATGAACGATAGTCGAATTATAAGGAAATCAAACAATTATGGGCAGCACCGGTTGCAACGGTGACGTGCAGCACTTCACAGTTACAGAGTATGCTATAGTCGGGCTTGTCCGACTTCCTTTTTAATTTTTTTGTTATATAGTAGGTAAAACTCACGCATTATTCTAAGATATATGAACAGTAAACCCAAATGTTGCTCCTCATTCAACAGTAATACTAGGCGATTAGAACGCTGACTGTAGAGATAAGATTTAGTTGATGAAGCAGCGGAACAATCAAACTAATAAGCATTAAGTGCAGAAAACGACTAACAAGTGCCGGTAAATACCAACAAACGTCAAAAATATCGATGAGCAAGCATTTAATCGATATGTGGCATTATCAGTGATGCCAGCTTAGCGGGTTTGCTTGTTTCTTATTTTAAACAGCCGCGGCTGTTTGGAAAGCTTTAGTAATGTGGCTTTCAGATAGATTATTGGGGCTTTAGATCATGAAATACATCAAAAAATGGAAGGAAGCGAACTTCGGCTTGGCCGAAGTTTATATACCCTTGAAGCTCACACCAATTTTCAGGACGCCTACTAAGACTGTTTTTCAAACCTAACTTTTTTATGGTAGCTGTACTATACAGTCTTCCGGTTTCGACCTGTCTTATACCGATTCCATACAAAACAAAAAAGTTTCACTCACTAAAACTAGTTTCTATGGCAACTATACTCTCTAAAAATTAACAATAAAAAAAGGGGAAAGTTAACTTCGGCTCGGCCGAAGTTTTGTATACCCATGCAGTTTGTTTTATAGAAGTCCGATTTCGACCAAATTTAGTGGAATCATGGAAAAGCATAACAAACTAACATGTACATTGCTTGAAGGCGATTCCGTTTAAAACAAAAAAGTTTTTCTCACTAGAACTTCTTTTTCGACCAATCATTCATACTGCAGCTATTTACTATAGTCATCCGATCTTGACAAAACTTTGTAGAATTGTGTAAAAGTATATAAAATAAATACAAGGTGGGCCAAAAGAAGTCACCGGGCCAAAAGAAGTCACCCTATTGGAAGATGCTCTTATTTTTACAAATAGCCGCCAAAATATAAAGAGGTAAATATTATATATATTCTACATCTGTATAGTCCACAAATGTCAAAACAGATCTGACTTTGGCGGCTATTTGTATATGCCTTGTATATGCCACCGTAAGGGACAATTCCATTGAAAACAAAAGAGTTTTTCTCGAAAGAACTAGTTTCTCGACCGATCGTTCCTAAGGCAGCTATATGCTATAGTCGTCCGATTTCTATCGAACTTTGTAAAATTGTGTGGGAACATTTAAAACAAATACAAGCCAATTTTGAGGACATTTCCATTGGAAACAAAAAAGCTTTTCTACCTAAGACTACCTTTCTGATGCTACTTTTCTATGACAGCTATACTATATAGATGTCCGATTTCGACCAAATTTGGTGGAATCATGGAGAAGCGTAGTAAACTAAGAAATACGAAGTTTGGAGGCGTTTCAGTTAAAAACAAATAAATTTTTCTCTCTAAAAATAGTTTTTCGACCGATCGTTCCTATGACAGCTATATGCTATAGTCATCCGATCCAGCAGGTTCCGACAAATGTGTAGCTTATTTGTACCAAAGGACTTCGTGCAAAGTTTGGTGAGGATAGCTTTAAAACTGACGGAGGAGATAGAGACAGACAGACGGACAGACAAAAGTACTAAATCAACTCAGCTCGTCATGCTGATCAAGAGTATTTCTACTTTATATGCTCGGAGATGCTTCCTTCTATGCGTTACAAACATCCGGACAGTTGTATAATACCCTCTGCAAGGGTATAAAAAATCACCCATCTGTGTTTTAATAACCGTCAGCTGGATCTGGGCACCTCTGATTTATGTAAAAGATTGCCTAGACTCAAAAAAAATCCTTATCGTAAATTGATTTGGCTTGATATTCAAGCCAGTGTATTTACATGTTAACTCCGACAAATAGTACGAAATTTGGAATAGTCTCTAAAATTTCCATTTAGTTGTTAAGATTGATTGCAGTAGATTGAATCTTTGGATCAATTAGTGCCGTAAATTGATCGTTCAAAAACTTGGTATAGTCAATTGTAAATTAAGCTGTTGTCCGACAGGTTCAAAGAACAGTTTTGAATAATTTAATACAATCTCAAGATGAAGAAGGTGATATCGCAACGTTCACTATTATATCTGAAAACGATTTCTCAACTTTCGAGAAATCAAATGGAAGACACCCACCTTGGCTCAGGCAATCTTAAGTCATTTACTTGCAAATCAATTAAAAGCTATAAAGAAACACAGTTCAGCTTCAACGCATTTTTCAAATAAATTTATTTATGTATGATTCACATGTTCGATGAAGTTATTGAACGTTTATGTCACCTCTGAGCTCGGTTCTAGCACACTGCTTAACGATTAATTTACAATATATACTTCAATTCGTAGCCTCAAACTCCATGTCGAACCATTCAGTAAATTCGGAGTATCTGAAGAATACATCAATAACATCGGGATCAGTTTGAATAACTTTTTCGAAACTGCATTCCCACAAATGTAGCTTGAATGGCAACTGTCGTTGGTTTTTCGCGCTTTGAATATCTTTTCGCACCAGACTGATAATGCTGTGCACCAGGTTTTCACTAACATTTGGGCACTTCTCCATTCTAAGATGGCTCAACTTGGGGCAGTTGATCAGCAGTTGAAGTACTAAACTCTCGCTAATCTCGCTTTCAAGCAATGCGAAGCGCTTAAGCTCAGTGAACTTGCCAAATTTGGTTATGACTTCGTCATCTATTTCTTCGGGATGGCACAAGACAAGAGTTTGCAGTCCTATTAGACTTGTAATCTGTAACATCACATCTTTCAAGTCAAGTTGAAGGGTCGAAATCTCTAGGTGATCCAGCTGTTGAGCATAGTGCTTAATAATCTCGGAAATAACATCCGGATATATGTAATTGAAATAGAGGCATACTTTTTTCAGTTTTGGTAACTGAGCAAACAGATGTTCCCCGTAAAATCCACTGTATCTTATTTGAAGTATCTCCACGGAAGCAAAAGCCTGCGATCTGGCCATATGATTGAAAACGTTCCCTGAAGTTAAAACTTTAAGCTTCTTAATCTGGGTTTGGTCCTTCAGAATATTTGGAAGGCAAGTAAACGTATTCCATTTGTGGAGTGTCAGCGATTCGATGGAGCTAGGCAAACTAAGACTATCGGTGTTCCAATCGGAAATTAAAACATTTTTAAGTCCTTTA
Organism: Lordiphosa collinella; assembly: GCA_018904265.1. Taxonomy (NCBI): domain Eukaryota; kingdom Metazoa; phylum Arthropoda; class Insecta; order Diptera; family Drosophilidae; genus Lordiphosa; species Lordiphosa collinella. The sequence goes on along the minus strand of JAEIFV010000005.1, from coordinate 356,677 downwards.
AGGTGCTCTAATGCCAGCCGGTCGGTCCTAGGCTTTGTCCTCAGCGATATCTTCTCCAACTGGTTTAACCTTAGCAATATTCGTTGTAATTTGTGGACCTTTAGCTCCCAATCTTGCAGATACAACTCTTTCAGATTGGGAAAATGAAGACCAGTATAGAAGCAGCGAAATAAATTAGCATTTTCATTTCTCCAACCTCTTCCAGCACCCAAGCGTTGAACATGATGGCCGGACATTTGACAAAAGTCCCGCATTTCCCACAATGTCAGATCCTTGGTTATATCCGTGTTTACTGAGTTGTACTGTCTGGCGGAGATCCTTTGATAAACGGTTAGGAAACGTGAGCAAGTACGTGCCAGACGGATCTGATCGGCAAGCGACGTATACTGGAACACAAACTCCAGGCAATCGTCGTTGAGTTGCAAAATGGTTGGGGATGTTGATAACTCCAGTTCATTGGAGTCTTCATCGACAGCTGGCTGAAGCCAACTATAGCTGGACTGCACATGAAACTTACAGCTGCTAACCAAGTGCTCCTTGCATTGCAGGACTCTGCAAATGAATAAATGTCAATGAAAACGTATCGAAAATAATAAGAAGAAACCTACTTTGCCGCATCGCTGGCATTGGCAAACAGTGCAGATGCGTTCCAAGTTGGCAGATATTCCTGTTCTTCGTCAGCTGGAACAGATTCCTCATTTCTTTCAAAGCTCACAATTTGTCCATAGTTTTGAGTCAAGTACTCAAGTAGTGCGTCTTGTGTCAACTGAAAGATAAAGACAATTTGATATATTCCTGAAACAGAAATCGAAGTAAGTTGTCTCACCTCCATTGGCATACCAAATAGATGCAACTTCCGCACCGGAATGTGATCTTCAGTAAACGCAATTTCATTCTTTAAATAAAACTTTGAAAGCGGCTTAAGTTTTTTTGGTTTTTTTTTTATTTCACGGGGAATTTGGCGACCCTGGTTATACAAAGCTGCACAGAGAATAAACAATATTTGAGACGTCTTATTTTGGGTATATTTTGTATTGTACGTTATACTTACACCTCAACGTATGTAATTTGACCAGTAAGGCGACATCATTCATTTGTTGCTGATCCATTATTGTTCAATCGTTTTATTTGCTCTTATTTTTGCTTTTTTAAATAAAAAAATAGAGGGAATTTAACTTCGACTCGGCCGAAGTTTTGTATACCCTTGCAGTTGGTTGTTCTAAATAAGACTACTTTTCAGAGTTTACTTTTTAATGACAGCTATACTACATAGTTGGTGGAATCATGTGAAAGCATAGCTAACTAAGAAACACGAAGTATGGAGGCGTTTCCATTGAAAACAAATAAGTTTTTCTCACTTAGACTAGTTTTTCGACCGACTGTTCCTATGACAGCTTCATGCTATAGTCATCTGATCCGGCCGGTTCCGACAAATGTCCAGCGTATTTGTACTAAAAGACTTCGTGCAAAGTTTGGTCAAGATGGAGGAGATAGCATAGAAACAGACGGACATGGCTAAATCAACTCAGCTCATCATGCTGATCAAGAATATTTATACTTTATGTGATCGCAGATGCTTCCTTCAATGCGTTACAAACATCCGGACAATTTTATAAGACCCCCTGCAAGGGTATAAAAACTGAAAGAAAGTTCCGAAATTAATATATTTGATTGGCTAATTCGGAGAGTCGTGTTGGTAACTAAAAATTGCTCAGTTTTTGTTTTGAAGTTCTGTGTTAATCCTCTGTGAGTCGTGCTCTAAGTTTATGAAGGATACAAAATAACATGGGGAAAGTGTCCGCTTTCATGAGAATTGCACTTCACTGATGTGTGACTTTGAAGAAATTAAAAAGATTTTTACCTTAGGGAGCGTTCACTCACACTGGCAATCTGACATATTCAAAAATTTGTTTGAAATTAGTGAAACAAAACTTGCAAGGGTATTAAAAAGTTCGGCACAGACTAAGTTAACTTAGACCTTTCGTTGAATTTCCTCTGAACGGATTTGCAGCTGTGAATACAATAGTGGGATTCCTGAAAGTGATTTAGATTTCGTCGATCAGCTTTCCACAGCTCAAGTGTGCCCAGAGTAAGTGAGGAATTCACTGTCAAACTAATTAATCAACTTTCAGGCTGATTTCGATTTGGTTTAAATTTTATATCTTTTTGGTGTGACCGTTCTTTCATGGCGCGCTGGGTGTTTGTTTAAATTCTGCTGTTTTGAAATCATGGAGAACGTTGAATGTTTTTGTATTTCAAGTTTTAAGAATTAAATAATTATTTATTTAATGCATTTTAAAATGTTTACGAGTCTGTGTGAAGGAAGGAAAGACCACTGGCCAAAAATGGACGGAGTCATATGTAAGTGCTCCAGTTTTTACACCTTGTGTTTTACTTGGTCAAATATGATCGCGATTCCACATCTGCACAATTCTCTTAGAATGTTTAGCGAATCAAATTCTTTTACAATTTCATCCTGCCTCTTCCACCCAAGATCTGCCAAATTGCATTTACCAAAAAAATTGATAATTCATTGAGTTTCTGCCAACAAGCTATTATTTAAGAAGCTTAGAAAAATAGTTTTCCTGTTTTGCTTTCGCGCCCTTGTTTGTTAAGTCGATCCGCCATTCGGTCACACTGCCAGCTGTTCACGAAATCTATATCAAAGCTAAATCACTTTCAGGAATACCACTAATACATAAGATTGTGAAATCAATTGCTTTTTTTATGTACATTTTGGTAAGAAAACTAAGTGCGAACCTCTTTACTTTTCTTTGGTTTTTCAGTACCAGCGATTCAAACACTTAAATGCCACTTACCACAGTTTGAATGTTTGTCCGCAAATGCTTTGCCGGCAATCAAATCGCTGGCAGAGAAGAGAAACTGAGCAGAGAGAAGAGAGAGTGGACTAGGGCTCAACGCTGAGACAGATTCTACACTACTAACGATTTGTGCGCCCAAATATCACTACATATGTATGTACCATTTAGCTGCTGAATGCTGCTAGAGGCAATCAAAACGCTGGCACTGAAACTGAAGATAAGCTTTATGTTAAGATGCCGCCGAACAATAAAACTAAACAGCATATGTTGATGTGTGGAAATACCCTAACGCGTGCAGACAAAAACACCAAAAATACCCAGGTACATCAGCTAGTATATCGACTTATCACGCCATCAGAGATGCCAGCTTAGTGGGACTGCTTGTTATTCTAAAATACTTTCAACTTCTTAAAGATAATCAATATAACTTAATGATCGGTCATACTCACTTTAAAATTATTAACTAAACTTAAAAAATATTCAAGGCAGACTAAAATTTTCTTTGACCTTAAAAACTCGGGTAAAATTTTTGACCACTTTGACCTTAAAAACTCGGGTAAACTTTAAGGAAATGGAACCTCCCAAGTAAATAACTTAGCTATCATCTACAACCGTCATGTTTTGTTCCAAAAAGCTATCCTTTTCGAAATTAATTTCCTTCATAGTAGGCGGTTCCAAAACTTCGAACTTGTTCACGGCGCTTTTATTTAATCAAACTTGTTATGATCCGACTTTTTAATGGGTCCACCCATCGGTCGCCGGCTAGCTTACGGGATGAGTACGACTTGGATGTCCAGGGGGTTGACACCTAAGACGTTTTCTAATGCTTTGGTTGGAGTGGACCTCAACGCCCCCGTAATACAGACCAGTGCCTGCTGCTTGGTCCTCTCCATCAGCTTTAGGTATGTGGTTTTCTCCGAGGCTTGCCACCATAGCAATATGCCGTGTAGCAGAATCGGTCGTATTACTGAAATGAAAAGCCAATGAATCAGACTTGGTGATAGGCCCCAAGTGCTACTCAGCATCTTCTGGTACGCCATAGAGTGCATTGGTCGCCTTTTTCACTCTTTCTTCCACATTCGGCTTCCATGGCAGTTTACTGACGATTACTACTCCAAGGTATTTAACGTCGTTCTTTGGCGTAAGTGGAATTCCATTTATCTTTAGTGGAGTCCATAGCGGTACCTTGTATCCCTTGGTAAAAAGAATGAGGTCCGTCTTCTTCGCATTGATACTGAGTCTGGCTTCTGGGGCCAATTTTAGTATGTCTCTAAGTGTAAAGTCCATGATTGAGCTGAGAGTTGATGGACACCATACGAGGGCGGTCCCAGAAATAGCCGACCTAACTACTAAAAGACAAAAATTTATCATTTTTTTATTTTTCAACATAGGATCCTTTTAGGTCGATACACTTATCCCAGCGATGTTCAATAGCTTCGATACCTTTTTTATAATAAGAGCTGTGAAGCTCTGCAAAATAGGCATTAACCTCGGACTCCATCTCTTCATTGTTGCCAAATCTGTTGCCTCCGTCATTTTTTCAAGTTTGGAAATAAGTAATAATCAGAGGAAGCTAAGTCTGGCGAATAAGGGGCGTGAGGTAGCAGTTCAAATTTTAATTCATTAATTTTAGCCATTGCAACGGCAGAGGTGTGAACCGGCGCATTGTCATGATGGAACAGCAAACGCGGCACCCATCTTGCGCATAACTTTTTCAAGTCCAAATTTTCGGTCAATATGCGATGTACAGCACTTTTTGAAATGCCAACACATTCAGCTAACTCACGAACTTTCAATCGCCGGACACTCAATACACATTTTTTAATTTTGCCCACCATTTCTGAAGTGGTCACCTCATTTGGACGCCCATTACGATGTTCATCTTCGCAGCTCAAACGACCTCGCTTAAACTCAGCCACCCAATATTTTATTGTTGTAAACGAGGGAGCAGAATTACGTAAGGTAGAATCCAACTCCTTTTTAATATTGGTTGGACTAAGACCTTTTATATGAAAGTATTGTATCATGTAACGATGACCAATTTTGTCCATGTTTGCAAATCAATAACAAGCGTTCTCTATTAAAATCGACAAAAAAAAAAAACTGTGCAAGGTAAAGGCACCAAACTTCAAACTTAAGCTTTAAACAGTCGGAGCTTCCCCTTTTTAATATTTCTTGTGAACATTTTCCAACACTACTGTGCTAGGTCGGCCATTTCTGGGACGGCCCTCGTAAATATGCTTATGTCGTCGGCGTATGCGGTTATCATGGGTGCTTTCCTGCGGAATTTCGTTATTAGTTCGTTAACCACAAGGTTCCTGCAGGTTTTATATCCATTATCGCCTCCGTGGAGACGTTGTTGAATTCACCAGATATATCGAGGAATGCTCCCAAGGCATACTCTTGATGGTACAGTGCTTTCTCGATGGTGGCTACTAGGGAGTGTAGCGCTGTTTCCACCGATTTTCCTTTCGTGTATGCGTTTCGGTTGTTCTTCGTCAGGTTCATACCTTTTTTTTATGTGGATGTCTAGTAGTTTTTCCATTGTTTTAAGCAGGAATGAAGTGAGGCTAATGGGCCTGTAGTCTTTTGGCTGCACATGACTGCATTTCCCAGCTTTGGGAAGGAACACAACACATGCAGTCCTCCAAGCCACAGGTACATAACCCCAACCCAGGCAAGCTTCAAAAATGAACTGTAGCCATGGTACGACTCCGCCTTTGGCCGTTTAAAGCATGGCGGGAATTATCCGGGAGATTGGTAGCTCGCGAACGTGTCGTTCGCCCATCGGATTTTTCCTGGAGTGATTAAGTTGGTTGGGATGTTAGTTTGTTGAGTGTTTAGGTCCTGGAGCATGTCTGGCTAGGTGACTATAGTGCAGCCTGGGAATTGTGCAACGAGAAGAGCGCACGTAGCTTCCTTGCTGCTTTCTGTCCAGTGACCTTCGTCTGTTTTTAGTTGACTCTGCATAGGTGGCTGCTTTGAAAGCAGCTTCCTGAGTCTGGCTGTTTCCGAGACCTTCTCTAGGGCAGAACAACGTCTGCGGGTCAGCTAGTTGGATATAATAATAATGCCTGGATGTTTGACAAAATCGTATTCACCCCAAGAGAATGAGGTTGGCCCACAAACTGCAAATGTACCGCATACAAAACTCATTTACTCGAAAAGCAATCAAAAGAAAATAAAGTTTTTCTAAAACGAATTTTTCATATAAATTTATTTATGTTGATGTTAAATGGGGCTGATGCACATCTTGTTGATAAAAAAACATAAAAACTATGAAGTTATTTCTTTTAATCGAGAGTTTTAAATATCCGAGCATCCCGAATATTCGTAGCCTTCCCACTCTTCATCCATCCATGTAAGACATTCACAAGGTGGGAATTTAAAAATTACTGTAACGACATCGGAGTCGGTTTGAATACCGTTTCCAAACTTGTATTCCCACATATGCAGCACAAATGGCAACTGACGAAGGTTATTCCCGCTTTGAATGTCCTTGCGCACCAGACTGATGATACTGTGCACCAGGTTTTCGCTAACATTTGGGCACTTCTCCAATCTTAGAAAGCTCAACCTGGGGCAGTTGATCAGCAATTGAAGTACTAAACTCTCGGTAGTCTCGCTGTCAAACAATCCGAAGCGCTTAAGCTCAGTGAGCTTTCCAAATTTTGATATAACTTCGTCATCTATAGCTACGAGATTGCGCAAAGTAAGCGTATGCAGTCCAATTAGGCTCGTTATCTCCAACAATTGCTCTTTGTTGATTAATCCTCTGCTCCAAATCTCTAAGTGATCTAGCTGTTCACGATAGTGCCTGATAATCTCGGAAATATCATTCGAGCTTATTTTATTATCATCGAGATATAATTTTTTTAGTTTCGGAAACTGAGCAAACAGATCTTTCCCGGAAAAAGAACTGTATCTAATTAGAAGAACCTCAACGGATCTGGATATGGACACATCCTCGAAAACCATTTCTGAACCTGAAATTTGAAGCTTTTTAAGCTGTGTGGTATCCTGCAAACTATTTGGAAGGCAACTAAATGATTCCCAATTGTTGAGTTGCAACCTTTCAATAGAGGTGGGCAGACTAAGACTTTCAGGATACCACCTAGTAATTTCAAGCTTTTTAAGTTCTTTAAGATGCGCTAATTCCAGCCTGTCGGTTTTATACTCAGTGCTCAGGGTTAAATTCTCCAACCTATTCATTCCCAACAATATTCGTTGTAATTTGTGGACCTTAAACGCGCGATCATACAGATACAACTTTTTCAGATTGGAAAAATGAGGATCAGTATAGAAGCAGCGCTTAAAATAGTCATCACCGTGGGTTTCAAAATAAATATATAAATTTTGAACATGGTGGCCGGACAGTTGACAAAAGTCCCGCATTTCCCATAAAGTCAGACCTTTGGTTGTTTCGAGTGTCACTGACTTATGCTTTCTGGCCGAGATGGTTTGATAAAGGGTTCGGAAACGAGAGCAGGTACGTGCCAGACGGATCTGATCGGCAAGCGACAGATACTGAAGCACATACTCCAGGCAATCGTCGTTGAGTTGCAGAATGTGAGGGGATGTTGAAAACTCCAATTCATTGGACTCCTCAAAGGCATCTGGCTGAAGCCAACTATAACTGGGTTGCGCATCAAACTTATAGCTGTTGACCATGTGCTCCGATCTTTGCAAGAATCTGTAAATGAATACATGTAAATGAAAATGTAATGAAAATATTATCAAACCTACTTGGCAGCATCGCGCGCATTGGCAAACAGTGCATTTGCTTTCCAATGCCTGGTTGGCGGATATTCCTGATCTTCAGCTGGCACAGAATCCTCAATTCTCTCTATGCGCACAATTTGGCCATAGTTCCGAGTGAGGTAATCAAGTAATGCGTCTTGTTTCAACTGAAAGATAATGGTAATTGGATTTATCTTGACCTATTCCTGAAACAGAAATCAAAATAAGTCGCCTTACCTCCATTGGCATATCAAATAAATGCAACTTTCGCACCGGAATGTGATCTTCAGTATATGCTAAATTATTCGCATAATAGCCGCGTTGTTCTGTGTCCCACCTTCGCGTCCCACAATGGATATCCGGGCATTTCAGGATCAGGACTAGGCCGAGCTGCACCTAGAATAAACAATATAGCAGAACAAAGAAACTACTAAACAGATGTTTATGTGCAGAAATAGCCTAGCGCTTGCTGGAAAATACCAAAAAAATATCGATACCAAAAAAATATCGATATATTGCGCGATCAGTGCAGTGCTGCCAATTTAGCTATTTTCCCACAAGATCGGTCAAATATGTAATCTGGCGGATAGCGAGAAAATTAGCTAATTTGAAAAGAAAAATAGCTTCTTAGCTATTTTAAAACTATCGTCAATATCCTTAAATATCATGGCAACACTTTAGTCAAAAGTTGCTGTAATAATTTTTTTTAAATTTCTTTATTTAACATTAATAATTACTATTTACATATAAGCGCTTTGGGACAACATGAAATCACGGAAAGTTTGACAAAACATGTAAAACCTGCGGTACGGCCGCAAGGCATTGCTTCGCAGATTTGATCCAACTCCCTGATTCTATACTGTAAGTCCAGTCTCCGCAGAGCTGCCATAATGCTAGCTGCAAAGTTACACGCAGCCTCCCAGTTTCTCTCCAACATAAGCATGTAAGGGACTAAATTTTCTTCGGCTATATCTCCGACCATCACCCTGGATAATTCCGCCCTCTCAGTGTAAAACCTTACACACTCGAATAAGACGTATCTGGTGTCCTGCACAGGGCCTTCTTTGCAGCATGTGCACTTCTCGCTATCATCATGGCAGCCTCTTTTTGAGTAGCTCCTAAAACAGCCATGTCCACTAAGGAGCTGGGTTAGGTGAAAGTTCACCTCACTATGTCTCCTAGACCGCCATGGTGATAATCTCGGATTAGGCTATGGGTCCAGCGACTCTTCGTTTCTGCTGCTGTGTAGCACTGTTTGGTTTACTTGAGCCACTCAACCGTGAAGCCCAGGCCCGTCGACAGGGGGGAACGGGGTGTTTTCCCCCGGGCCCGAACTTCTGAGAGGGGCCCCGAGATTTTTGCCGAAAACTTAAATAAACTATGTACAGCATGAGAAAAACCCCCGGTCCCGGAATCCCCTTTCGACGGGCCTTGAAGCCCGATATCCTCGCTCGGATGACCGCAGCATCCCGACCTGTCCGATCCATGAGGCACTAGGTAGTAGAGTACACCAGGAATAACTCAACGACGCGTATAAACAGTGGCCTTAGTTAGCGCCAAGATTTCGCATGTTCGACGTGCCAAATTATTTTCTCGGGATGTGAAAATTTAGCTTATTGAAGCTGTGAAGAGCAAGCGATTGTTGTGGAACCTTACGGACAAAGGTCACAGCAATTTAAGTCTTGGTGTGCTGATGGGATGGTACGGTAAGGATACTGTTGATGAACTCTGATAGCTATTTATATACAAGCCTGTTCCGGTTTTCACTTTCACTAAATTTGCTCGAATTCGATTTGGTTTCCTGTTCCGGTTTTCAAAATTCGATAGATTTACTCGATTTGAATTCACTTTGCTTGGAGCCGATGAACTCAAAAGTAAATGCGATTTTGTACATAAAGGCTGACGCTCAAAGCTAATTTTGTACCATTGTTTAGTGTATTTAGATACTTTTTAATAAAAAATGAATAATTTTTATGAATAGCTTCAATTTTGCAATGTGCCATTCAAATCGAATTACCATATTTTGTTCAAGATGTTCTGGTTTTCACTTGTTTATGAAACGCAGAGAAAATGTTCATAAAATGCCCTTAAAAATAGAAACGACATTTTAAACACCTATATTCAACTACTATCAACTATTTTGAGTAATTATTTATGGATTGTTTTGATTCACCAGTTGATTAAGGTGAAAGTGTAGTCAACGGAAACAATTTGGAAATGAAACATTAGAATCGCAAATCGTTCGAATAACAGAACAGCTAAAACCAAATCGTTCGATTTTGTTTTCATTTGAAATCGAAGAAATATGTGAAAATCGGAACAGGCCAGATAGCTAATGTACTATGAACAATTTCTAGCTTTTTCCTGGCTATTTTTTAGAGTTGATCTAGCTTGCTTAGGCCCTGAAGAGTTGACAACACTGATCATCAGTGTTGCCAGTTGTTCCCTCTGGTGTGATAAAGGCGGGCAATTCAAATTGTAATGTAAGAAATATAATAAAAGTAAGACAATTTTTTGTCCAAATTTTGTAGATCTAGAATTTGTAAGTTTAAAATTAAAACTCGAAAAAACTTTGCACAAGAAAATGTGTTGAAAAAAATTCCCATTTTCTTTTATTTTTTTTTGACATTCATATCACGTAGCGGCAAAGCATCCCGGGAAAAGCTGATACACCGTGTATAATGGGATTTGTTTATTGGTATCATTTGCGTCAACCCCCGAAATCAAGTGCAGTACCCAAAAAAAAAAAAAAAAAAAGTTTCATGTTGCGTTTTTGAAGAGTGCACACTACATAAGTAGCCAAAGTGGGACTCCCCGTACGCATAGCTAATCCTAGACAGGGCCCCACCATCGTCGTCGGCATCATCATCATCACACAGCTGGGAGCTGCGAGCACGGTTACGCTTCAGGTGGCCTCCAACGAAAGGCTATCCAACGTGATGTTATAACGCAATATTGACACTTTCAACGACTTTCAACGCCGCCGCCAAAAAGTCATAAAGGGAGTGGCAAAAGTTTTTCCCTGTGCTCTCAGATTGCACTCAATGAGTTTTGGATGGGAGGTTGCATAAAAGTAAATCCATGGATTTTTCGTTGTTGCCACTTAAACTTTTTCACACCCAGACACCAAAATGCTGTCGCCCTTCTCGACTTTAAGTGCCCTGGACGTCTGGTCTTTGAGCGGCGGAGGTGGGATTGGGATTGGTTGGGGGAGGTGGTATGGGTAAGCGTGTGCCGAGCATTATTTTCATTGTCGCATTTTTCATCATCACACGGCTGCTCCCTGAGAAGAAGAAAGTTTTTATGGCTCGCTGTGCTTGGCTGGCGGCGTCTCTCTTCCTGCTCTTTGCCTGCACCTGTGCGTCGCTTAGGACCGGAAGCTGCACATCAGCCTTTTGCCATGTGCGTGGGTGTGGGGGGAATGTGGAACGACTGGCTCTCTAGTCTTCATTGTGAAGGAACAGTGGGCTTGGGAATGTGGTTTTTTGATTGGATTTTATTTTGGGAAAATGGAAATTCGTTCGCGAAAACTGAAATGGTTACAAAATTTAAGTAATATTCTTAAAATCCATGTATTTTAGAATCTATTAGAATTGTCTTGAATCCAACCCGATTGACCCCTTTAAAAAAATTAGCAAACTTCCAAGAGGTACAATATATTCTTTATTTCAGTCTGAGGAATTCTTAAATAAATTTCAACATATTCTTAAAACTTGAAGCTAGAGGTGTAAGCGAACTTTGCTTCACCTTACAAACGCTTCACGAATTAAAAATCTCTTAACGCACGATTCACGTACATCATTTGACACGACTCGACACGATTTGAGGAGGCGTCACGATTGATCACGAACGTAAAGCACCACTAATAAAACGCTCACTTGTTGCTGAGCTTAGTAAAATATTTCGCACTTGCATGGAATGCTTTCTTAAATACGAATAGCAGGAAACTTTATGTAATTTCAAATTTCAATATTAACAATGTCTTTATAAGATTTCGTGTTCTTTTTTGATTTTTACACTTGATCGTAAGGTTGCTACACATTTTTTGTAACTTAAGCAAAATATTGTTCTAACAAAAATTGAAGTGTTCTGGACTTAAGGCCTATAATCAGATAAAATACAAATTTAGTTCGTCACAATAAATTCACATGAATAGAACCACATTTGAACAGTTTTGAAATCTGATATGCTTTGGAGCAGCAGTCCTATCTACATGAAGTATTGTGAAAAACTAAATTTTTATCTCATCTGAGTATACGCCTTTAAAAACAATTCAACGTAATGTCATATATGTGGTACTTTCCGTCTCTTAACTGATTTCTGAGTTACTTGTTTAATCCGGGAATGCAAACTGATCGAAAATAAGATCAGGTTTGGTTCAGTGGTTCTTAAAGTTTTCCGGAGGCCTGTTTCGGCTTTAGCAGAAAATTCCAAACTACTCTTAAATCTGCGCGGAAAGGAATTTTTGCCAAACTTTCGAAGCTAAGGCAGTGCGAAAAATTCCCAAAGAGGCGATTTGTGTTCTTGAATCGAAACTCTGCCAAATCTCAACATTGGAAGCTTGTCCTTTAGTATAACGAGACGAATTTTTCTATAATCTGCGAGGGCTAGTTATCTTTCGGATTTTTAATGTTACGACAAGCTTTCAAAAAACTCATTTCTGTTCTAGGATCGTACTAAATTCCGCCAAATTAGCCATATTAGAATAATTTCCCCAATTTTGAAGGTAAGGCTGTCTAAAAAATATTCAACATTTCTGTTTAGGGATGGTGCTTAATTTGGTCGAGTCTCAATTCTTAAGACACTTATAAGTACTACATCCCGAAATGCCCTTAAACACTCAGAAAAAATTGCGTTCAAATCTACCGAAATCAAGACCATTCGTTGACAATAGTAGAGTAATCCCGCTTTTTCGTGAACTGTGAACGGCGGAGTCATTTCATGAACGCAATTTGTTTACATCCGTTGTTCGATCTTCATTAACGCTTAGGTGTTGCGTTAATACCATTTTGGGCTCAACTTGGGAAGATTTTTGAGGTCATTTTACAAACTTTCGGGCTTCTTTAAGAAACATTTTGGTAACGTTTTAAGAATACTTGGGGCTCTTTTTTATAACATTTTGGGAACAATTTTGGAACATCTCGGTCTTATTTTGTGAACATCGCGGTCTCATTATGTGTTAGGGTTCAATTTTTGAACAATTTTGATAAATTTGTGTGAACATTTTGGTGATTGTTACACATTTATGATATTCAAATAAGCAAGTTTAAGCCGGTTAGAGGTCTGGTTATGTTTTCACATAACTTTAATAGTCAAATACAACACCACAAAGGAGGCTGGTCAACTGAACAGGAGGTTTAAGAACCTTCCGGTTATATCATCAAAGCAGAAGCAGAGTTTTCCTCATGCCAGCATTGCTATAACTGCTTGGGAATTTCAAAGCAGCATAAGTGCAAAACCAACACCAGAACACCAACTGTTCATGATTTCCAAACAACTGATGGCTTTTTGAACGGACGCGCTGCTTGTTAAAATGTAGTGTGACCAGAGCTGATGTTTTGCCGTAAACGTCGGGCTTTTTATGTGAACAAAATGGTTTAAAAAGGAGTCCGCTTGGGCTGAATTTTGAACCGCAGTTTTTTCTTAGTGAATCTGCGCGGAAAGTTATTTTTTTCCAACTTTCGAAGGTAAGGGTAAGGGGTCGCAAAACGTTTAAAAACTCATTTCTGTTCTTGGTCCTTAAGTTCTCCCTATCTTAACTCTCAAATCCCTTCTATGAAAATATCGTGGCAACCTTCCTTAAATTGGCTTGTAAAGTCATTTTTTTTTGGACTTTAAAGGCCCTAAATTCTACCGAATCTTAACCCTTTAAGCCCATTCTCAAGTCTTACATTCAGAAATTTAATTAAATTTGATCTTTTGAAGGTGCCGAAATTAATAAATCCATAAATATGGGTGTCCGATAAGAATTTTATGTAACAAAAAGTTGGGTCCGTTGGGTTCGAAAACATTATAAAGTATTAGTTCTGGTTTTTAGAGGTGTTTAACGCCAGGTTTTTGTTTGAACCATAGCTCGCAAAAAACTAAACACTTTTTTCAATGCGACCAGCCTCAGTGAAAAACAGAAACAAACGCAGCACAAGCGGTCTCTCACTGAGCGGAACACTTATTTTCGCACCCCAAGTGATTTCTGTTACGTGTTTTCGGTTGAGCAAAACACTCGAGTCGCTTATCAAACAACCTCCGGCAGCAACTGTTTTGAGCGAGCGCTTACTAAATAACTGTGCTTATGTGTCGTTGGTAGGCTGTTTGTTGTGTGACGTTCGTTTAAAAGACCCGAGCGCAACCAGGTCCGGTGTCGTGGGGAAGGTCTAGCTGAGAGCAACTGAATTGAACAAAAACAGAACTGAAACTGTCTCGCTCCCTGTTTTCGTTGTGTCCATAACCAAACTGTTTTTTCCGACATGTTGAAAGTGTTGAGAGTATTTTGCGAGCTCTGGTTTGAATTAGAGATGTGAATGGCATATTTAAAACATGCACATCACACGCACGGTTTTATATTTTATAAACACATGCACGACTTTTTATTTAACGTTAAAAATAATCAAGTAAATATATTTTTTTACTGTTTTTACGACCTACATATAAACAGAGACACATAACACCACATAGGAGGATGGTGGATCATACAGCTGTTTCATGGGGGACCAACCTCAATCATCAGTGATCACGCCTAGTCTGAACTTGTTCAAACAGCAGCCTCTCCATGGCTGCGAAGTCAAAACTGTTTGGGTATTCCAAAGCAATATGCGCACAAAAACACGGAAACAGCCTGAACAGACAGACGTTTTTGTGTGTGTGTCTCTGTTTAAAGTTATGCGTAAGCATAACATGACCTCGAGCCGGCTAAAAACTGCAGGTAAATATATTTATTTATATTCTGTAGGAGCTTTAAAATAAACAATCATAAACATTTCTGCTATTTTTTCAAGCCAAGATTTACCATTTTGAATATTTGTATTATAATTAATTAAATTGTCTACTGCCCAAAAAAATACTATGCAAAATCACTAGTTGGCCATGAAAATATATTAAATTCTCATGAAAGTTTCAAACCAAGTCCATAGCAAAACCATTGGCGGTACAAAATATAGTCAGTATTCAAAATGGAATATCTTCGCTTAAAAAAAATCGTAGAATTGCTTGGAATATTTTATATTGATATTAAGAAATAATACTTTAAGATAATATTAGAGCGAGCCAAATCAAACGAAAAAGAACACCACCAAATGTTCATGAGAGAGTCAATATATGCATTTTAGGCAACTTAATGTTTAAATGCCTAAAAATGTAGATGTGATTGACCATTTCCAAAAAAAAGATTCGTGTTCAGCCTACAAAAATCATCTGGAATCACCACCAAACCTTCAATATACTGGACTTTGTTGCCAAGTGTTATTGACAAGGCTTCATTTTGGTTCTCTGATAAACCCACAAAATGAATATCACGGGGTATATTCAGAATCAGAGTGAATGAGTGAGTCCAGTGAATTCAGAGTTCTTGATTTAAGTTCGGATATATTATTTAGTTTGTTTTACTTTAATATATAACTATGGTTCTCGGAGTTTATTGGGAACTAATACTTTCTAAGCATTTTGTGGAGTTATGTTATGCCTTGTATTGCAACACGAACACGCCGTGTTGAGTCAAGCGGATTTGTGACACAAAGAACCCGCTACTATTTTAGCTAATGCTTTTAATATTGAACATTTTGTAGAACATAGAAATCTATTTCATACCTAAGAGTCTTTTCCTAGAACTTTTACTCCTATATTTGAAATATAATGATTTCTAAGTGAATATGGGACTTTTCAACCATTTCGAAATTTAATTTGTTATCTCTTTGAACAGTCCATAATGATTCCACTTTGAAAGCGTTGCAGATAGATGGCGCTACGCCTTTTTTTTATGTTGTATGAAAGATTGGTGGTAGGAAGGTGAAAATTTGTGGTTGTAGGTATTTTTTGATGCGAAATAAAAGTAGAAATACAATTAAATATTGTTGTCAAAGAAATTTATCACCACTTACCATTTTATGGCCCTTAATCATGTATTTTTGACTACAATTGTGTTAGAACCAGGCAATCAGTCCGAACCGTACTTGAGTGGCGGTTTGTGTAGTTAACGGAACTTATGTTTTGGATCGGTTTTTATAGACACTTGAAATCATTATCTTTTGTGAAGGTTTTGTTATTAGATGCAGGTTCCCAAAACAAACTATGGTGGCATAGAATTTTTCATTTTAGGTCCCAATAATATGGAATCTTTTTCGAAAACCCGTTCTCAAAATTTGATAATTTCGGTAATCGGTTCCGGTAATCCGGCTGGAATATAATCTATTGTTAAAGATAATTCGAATTTTCCAATGATCAACTTTGTGCTCCATCTTATTACATTTGTAACTTTTGTATGAATGTTAATTTAACACTTATTTATGGACTTAATAAAGGTATGAAAAATTCTTGATCCTAAAGTTCTTGTAATATTTAACATAGTTTTCCAATTTATGTATGTAAGTAGGTTTTTGCTTCATTTTATCAAATTTTCTTTTGGCCCACTGTGCATCATTGTCGTTTGTCCCCCAAACCTGGCAATTGCCACTCTTAGCCTCTGTATTGCATCCTCGTCTTCATTGTCTCTCACTGTTATTCCTTTTTTTTTCTTGCTCTTCTTTTTGGCTGGCAAATCTCTTTTGAATTATTACTGTAATTACCGTTGAGTTTCGCTGGGCGCACTGGCTTCGTCGCCAGCTCCTTGCTAGGAGCCTGTTGTGACACCGCTGATGACTGTGTTGATCCGACGATTATGATTTTATTACGTTTTCGTGTAGTTGTGCTTTGTTTCCTTAATTTCAGCCACAGTCTCCAGTTCAATTCTCATCCTGGTGCTGCCTGTGGCGTGAATTATGGCTCTCTCTCACTCTCATTGCCAGAAAATTTCGACTTGTTTTTGTTGACGTTTTTTTCCCCTCTCACTCTGGTCGAAACAATCAAAATTAATCGCTTGTAATGAAGCGTCCATAATGGTTAGAAGGAGGCTCAACCAGGATCGAGAGAGCTGGGAGAGTGTGATAAACGATGTCCTCCTCCGCGTTGAGCGGCACATTTAATTGTGATTGCCCTCGAGGGCCAGGTCCTTGCAACTAAACAAAAGTAAATATATGCTAAGCAATTTTTAGCCGGGATTTGTTCTTTTGTGTATAAATCAAAATTGATGGCTAAGCATTAATTTTGAAACGAATGATTTGTGTGCGAGGAGGAAAATTCAAATTTGGTAATTAATGCAATCCGACTGGCCAGTGTGGGCGAATTATGGATCGTTATTCAAAACAGTTGACGTTTTTTCTGTTAAATAAGAAATTCCCAATAAAATGAAATGTTCTTGGACATATATAATGGGTGATTTTTAAGCTATTATCTTTTTGGCAACACTGGTTTAAACAGCACACGCACGTTTCGTGTTTTGTTTCACTGTCAAACATCTTCAGTTTGGTCTATAATTTAACCATGAATCGTCTTACAAACGAACAACGCTTGCAAATTATTGAATTTTATTATCAAAATGCGTGCTCTGTTAAGAAAGTTCATCGCGCGCTTCTTGTGTTCAGCGACGAAGATCATTTCTGGCTCAATGGCTCAATAAGCAGAATTGTCGATTTTGGAGTGAATATCAGCCAGAAGCATTGCGAGAGCTACAAATGCATCCAGAAAAAGTCACAGTTTGGTGCGGTTTATGGGCTGGTGGCATTCAAAGAATGGTGAGCGCTACCGTGAGATGATATCCAATTTTTTTTGCCCAAAATGCAAGAGCTTGACTTGCATGACATGTGGTTTCAACAAGACGGTGCCACATGTAACACAGCACGCGCAACAATGGACTTATTGAGAGGCGAGTTCGGTGAACATTTTATTTCACGTTCGGGACCGGTCAATTGGCCGCCTAAATCGTGCGATTTAACGCCTTTAGACTATTTTTTGTGGGGCTATGTTAAAGCTCATGTCTAAACAGACAAGCCCGCTTCAATTGACGCATTGGAAGACAACATTGAAGCATTTATTCGTGAGATACCGGCCGAAATGTTGGAAAGAGTATGCCAAAATTGGACTAAGTGGATGGACCATTTGAGGCGCAGTCACGGTCAACATTTGCATGAAATAATCTTTAAACATTAAATTATATGGACCGTACTATCGATTCAAATAAAAATTTCATGCATTTTTCTGAGTTTTATGTGTTTTTTTTTTTTTTAAAAAACTTTCCTATAGCTCTTAAAAAATCACCCTTTTTTATTATCTTTTCGAAATTGTAAGAATTTTTCTAAAACTTTGACATTTAAATAACAAGCAATCCCCCTAAGCTGGCATCTCTGATCGCTTGATAAGTCGATATACAAGCAGATGGACATGGGTATTTTTGACGTACGCCACGCGTTAGGGTCTTCGTACACATTAGCACATACTGATTAGTTTAATTGCTTGGCTGCATCATTCTTCAGTTTGAGTGCCAGCGTTTTGATTGCCTCTCGCAGCATTCTGCGGACAAACGGTAGCAAGTGATCTTTGAGTGTTCGAATCTCTAATACTATTTAATGAACATTTATAATACATGTTTCAAAAATATATTAGTAAAGGCATTCCGGAATCAGCCTTAAGACATGAATCAGTTATATTCAATTTAAAAAGCATATCAATGTACGAGTGCATTGTACAAATGTATGTGTTGATATTGTTATGGTTAGATTTTATCGGAAATCCAATGGACATGACTCATTCGAATTCTTAGAGCACGCATACAAAATCCCTAAAAGTTTTTGTGCCAGAGAATGTTATCACAATCTTATGTATTTTTTCAGTGCTGCAATTCGGTTCAGAGTTAGGAAGTCAAAGAAGATTAATAAAAAGGTAGATACTTTAATATATAAACCGACTGAGCTAACATGAATAAACAACGAAGCGGCTTTTCGCCTGAGACAACTAAGTTAAAACGTAAGTATCACATACTGTATAACATATAATGCCCAAAATCTGACATTTCATATATTGTTTCTTCTCTGTGCAGGTCGAAAAACTCCCCGTGAAATCAAAAAATTGAAGCTTAAACTCCGTTCAAAATGTTATCTGAAGAATGAAATTGCATATACTGAAGATCACATTCCGGTGCGGCAGTTGCATCTATTTGGTATGCCAATGGGGGTAAGACAACTTTTTTCGATTTCTGTTCCGGGAATAGTTAAAGATATATCCATTTGTTTTTATCCATCAGTTGACACAAGACGCGTTACTTGAGTACTTCACTAAAAACTATGGCGAAACTGTGAGCGTAGAAAGAAATCAGGATTCTAATGATGATGAAGAAGAGGAATATCTGGCAACTTGGAGTGCAAATGCTCTGTTTGCCAATGCAAGCGATGCAGCAAAGTAGGTTTCATTTTATTTTCATAACATTTTCATTTACTATTATTCAATTGCAGAGTCCTGCAAAGCAAGGAGCACATGGTCAGCAGCCATAAGTTTCATGTACAACCCAGTTATAGTTGGCTTCAGCCAGTTGCCGATGAAGAGTCCAATGAATTGGAGTTTTCAACATCTCCACACATTCTACAACTCAACGATGATTGCCTGGAGTATGTGTTTCAGTTTCTATCGCTTGCCGAACAGATCCGTCTGGCACGTACTTGCACACGTTTCCGTACCATTTATCAAACCATCTCCGCCAGACAGCACAAGTCAGTTAGTTCCAAAACAACCAAAGATCTGACATTGTGGGAAATGCGAGATTTTTGTCAACTGTCCGGCCATCATGTGCAAAAATTAAGCTGTTGGAGAGGTGAAAAGGGTAATTTGTTGCGCTGCTTCTATGCTGGGCTTCATTTTCCTAATCTGAAGGAGTTGGATCTGGATGATCGCAAAATGAAGGTACATTCATTACAACGAATACTGTTGGGAACGAGCAAGTTAGAGAAGTTAAAGCTTAGGAAGATATCGATTGAAGATACATTCAAAAGGCTGGAATTAACGCAACTTAAGGAACTTAAAAAGTTAGGAATTTCTGTGTGGAATACAAAAACTCTTAGTCTGCCCACCTCTATCGTATCGTTAACACTCGAGCATTGGTATGAGTGTAGTTGTCTTCCAGATATTCTAAAGGACCACACACAGATTAAAAGACTTAAAGTCTTAAATTCAGCAACAGTTTTCAAGGAAATGGCCAGGTCGCAGGCTTTTGCTTCCGTGGAGGTACTTCAAATAAGAGACGGTCGTTTTTATGGGGAAGCGATAATCGCTCAGTTGCCAAAACTTAAAAAATTATCCCTATTTGATATTGAAATGGGACTCCGTGCTCCTTCTCATTTTATCACGCAATTTTCTCATCAGCTAGATCATTTAGAGATTTGGGACAAATTTTTCAGCAAAAAAATGATGATAGACATTACGAGTCTAATTGGACTACACACTCTTGCCTTGTGGCTTCCCGAAGAACGCTTAGATATACTAGATGACGAAGTCATATTGAAATTTGGCAAGCTTACTGAGCTTAGGCGCTTCGGATTATACCACAGCAAGATTAACGATAGTTGTGTGCTGCAATTGCTGATCAACTGCCCCAAGTTGAGCCAACTGAGGTTGATCTTATGCCGAAATGTTAGCGAAATCCTGGTGCAAAGCATCATCAGTCTTGTTCTACGAGACATTCAACGCGGGGCAAATCAACGAGAGTTGCCAATCCAGCTACATTTGTGGAAATGCGGTTTCGAAATGGTAATTCAAACTGATCCCAAAGTTGTTGATGTACTCTTTAGAGACTCTGAATTTAGTGAATTGTTCGACGAGGAGTTTGAGATGGAGAACTAAAGCATTCAGAATGGAAGAATTCTGTAAACCAATGTGGCTAAAAAACAGCATTAAGCTGTGAAAGTATTGAACTACGAGTACTTGAGTTATGTATATCTATCTCTTTATCAAATTTCATTCACTTAATATTTTTGAAT
Organism: Lordiphosa collinella; assembly: GCA_018904265.1. Taxonomy (NCBI): domain Eukaryota; kingdom Metazoa; phylum Arthropoda; class Insecta; order Diptera; family Drosophilidae; genus Lordiphosa; species Lordiphosa collinella. The sequence goes on along the minus strand of JAEIFV010000005.1, from coordinate 336,066 downwards.
AAATGTAATCTATATATATAAAAATGAATGTTTGTCTGTCCCTTATGCCTGCCTAAACCGTTCATCCGATTGCAATCAAACTTTGGAAAATGGTAGACCGCTTGCCCGGGAAGGTTTCTAAGTTAAACAAATGCCCGAAAAATGGTCCAAAACACGCGAAATTTGCAAAATTATACCGTTTATTCAATTGCAATGAAACTTTGGGGATTGGCTGAACGCTTGCCCGGGAAGGTTTCTTAATTGAAGAAATGGGCGGGAAACGGTTCAGAAACATCGAAATTTCAAAAACTATCCGAATCCGCTTATCCGAATGCGATGAAACTTTGGGTAATGGTTGGACGCTTGCCCGCGAAGGGCCTTAGTATGATCACATAGATCTCGGAGACTAGACGAGCTAGAGCCACAAAATTTTGTATGTAGACTCCTATTGTCCCTACGCAGATCAAGTTTATTTCAAATTTTGGCCACGCCCCCTCCCGCCCCCACCAATAAAAAAATGTGGAATAACTCCTACAATTTTTAAAGATAACAAGCTCATATTTTGCAGTGTAGTGTATGGGCCCAATATTTACAATCTCTAAAAGTTTCATAAAGATCCGATAATAAATTTGCAGAGTTATAAAGGTTATAAAAAACAGGGATGCAAACCACTCCAAAATAAGTATTGGTTCGGTTTAGTGGTTCACACAGTTTTTAAACCGCCGGTTCGGTTTAATACATGGTTTTTGGAGCTAGCCAAACCGCGGTTTCGGTTCGGTTCAGTGGTTTAGAAAGGCATATTTTGAAGTACTATGATTTCTGTCGTAAGGTGACTTTTTGTACTTTGAAAATTGAATTCCTATAATCGATCTGAATATCTTTAAAATCCTTAGGAGAATTTCAAAACTTTATGATGTCGGATTTGCAGGATTCGTCTTAAGTTCCTAGACGAAATGCCCTTTGAAAACAGAGATTGTCGGTTAAAAAAGAATACGTACCATGCATCTTACAACCCTCTTGGCTAAGATTGAATTAAGGTAAAGAAGTGCTACAGAAAATTGAAAATATTGCTACTAGAGGAAGACAAATCAATGATCAACTGTCAAGAAAAGGATGCAGATTGATGAATGGTATATTAAGATTGCAGAAGACTTACAGGATGACATGTTGTAAAATTTGTGTCAACTCATCCTAAGAGTATATCGATCCTGCATCGCCAATGATCAATTTGGTCTTTTAGTAATCTTCCTTGTAGAGGGTTGAACGAAATGTCGTATAAAAATTATCTTCGGGAAACGATTCAAATTCCCAAGTTAATAATAAGTATCATTGGGTAGAGAATAGCGATTCACGTCTTAAAAATCTTCAGGGAACTGAACCGAACAGAACCTTTTTTTTTTGTATTTTTCGATTCGGTTCAGCATTTCTAAAAGAAAGACGGTTCGGATTGCGGTTCGGTTCACCAGCTGAAAGAAGCGGTTCGGTTTGGTTCAAAACAGGTTCGGTTCAGAGCCGGTTTGCATCCCTGATAAAAACGTTGCATACTTTTTGGCGCTACATGCACTTTTTGCTCACATAATGTTGAAATGGTCACACTAATGTTAATGCTCTGTTAATTAACATAGGGAAAGGCTATTATACACTAATTGCCCTGAGTAAAGGGTATATCGAAGTCGGGCAGGACCGACTTTAACTTACGCTCTCGTTTTTTAATGTCACCTCATGTAATTGATCAAATGAAATTAGCGATTATACTTTTCCTGTCTTTTTTAGTAACAAAGAATAGGCCTGTATTATCGGAGGATGGTGGTATTTGCAGGGATAAATGATGTTTTCTGACTTCCTTTAAAAAGTCATTATTTTAATCCTTTGATAAAAACCCAAAAAAAGCAGCATTAACTCCTTTGCTTTCGCTGACTAAACTTGCTAAATACATTTGTAACCCGAATTGCACAATCCAAAACATACCAAACAACAAGCTAACCAACTACTAGCAAACATTAACAGACAGACAGAGTTTCCCGGCTAAATTTCGACACATGTTGCCGCAATAAAAATGTCAACACACACATAAAACATCTTCTAAAATGGCATAAAATTCCCTGGAAAAAAAGAAGACATTTTTGAAGCATAATAAATGGAGCTATGCCTGACAGAACTTTCCCTCACACGCACACGTGCGCTTAAAGCTTTAGCCCCACGCACACACACACACACATTGTTGGCCATTAAACACGCATTCCTTGGCCATATAAATTTATAGACCAGAAACACAAGGCGACAGTGAAAGTGCGCAACGAAAGGAAGGATGAGAGAAAGTGTTTGTCGCGCAACGAGTCGCGAGTTTTACTTTTACTTTTCATTCACAACTTTTCCCCGCCAAGGACAAAGGCCGCCCGAAAATGGTTCCCCACTCGCCGGCAATGTGTGAGCGGAATTTTAAAAAAGCCGCCTTTAATGAGATAATCTAAGCTCGTAGTCGTTATTTTACGTAATTGAAGGTTCACTTACAGACAAGTCCCCCCCTACCCCCTCCCAGCACCAAACTTGATTACCACGACCAGGGAGAGGGCGCAGTAATGATAGTGAGCCAGCCCGGACGTGCGTATAACAAACACAGCTGTGGAAGCTGGAGGCTGGAGGGGGTGCAACTGTGCAACATCAGCTTCAGCTACAGCATCTACTCCTGGCTCTTGGTAATCTGCAATAAATGAGGCATGTTGGAAGATTTATTTGATTGCTTTATTTAATATTTTAGAAAAGGCAGATGTTTCGCTGTTTCTGTCTACATACTTGAAAGTGGAACAGGAGTGGGAGTGGGAGCAGCAGCAGCAGCAATTGAAACAAAGACTGAAGTTGGCCTCTTCAGTCTACACTGTTGACTATGAATTATGACTGATATAATGGAATTTTTTATAAGAGCCAAAAAGGTGCGAAAAGGTGTGCAGAGTGCAAGCGCAATGATATATGATTGGAGAATTAACAATGTCTAGGGGATGAATTATTAAATGTGTGAGAGACATTTGAGTGCAAAATATGGTACTTTGAAACGATGTCTTGCTTGCTTTAGTTACAATTTTCATTTTAAGGAACTTCAAACATTACAATTTATTTTGTACAATAAGCAACTTCATAGGTTTGAACCAAAGCGGGATATTAGCTTACATCCACGATTTTACATATGTGTGTTCAACGGCGAAGAGGAAAGAGTCATAGGAACCGCTCCGAAAGCGGTTCAAAGTCGGAAATTTCTCAAGTTATTTGGTAGTATGGAGTTACATATTTTCCCTGTTCAGTCCCGGTAACGAGCCACCTTGAATGAACCGGTACAAAAATGTTTCAATGCCACATCTTAGAAACTATCTAAACAGGGATCTAAAATATTGAAACTAAACTCCAAACTAAAGTGAACCAATCCAAAAGTGGTTCAAACTGCGAGTATGCGTATGTTACACGGGCACGGCGTGTCCTTAGCCAGAGATATCTAGCGTGAATGGCGAATTGCCATAGAGAAGGCGGACCTTGCGACTTGGCAAGGATACCTCAGATAGGTCAAAGGCGATTGTAAATTAAATGATAAGTAAAGTATCGAAAGTGAAATAAAGTGAGCCGGGTCTCTGGTGAATGGAACGAATCTTGACAACCCTGAGCTAAGCCTGCATTGGTGTACGGGTCAGAAGAGCTCGTTACAACACGTCGAAAGCTGAATGTCGAGAAGCTGCAATCACAGCCTACACAGCAAAACACCCATTTACTCAAGAAAATCTCACCTTTCCCTTCAGTTATAAGTGAACAGCGGAAACATATTTCACACTCCATGAGTACGGCTACCAAGGAAATTCTCGGATATGCCAAGCACTCTCGAAAACAGTCATGTTACGATGATGAGAGCCGCCGCGCTACTGCGGAGAAAGACGCTGCCTGCAGGAGCCGAAGGTTTGAAGCCCGGAGCCTCACAATGTAAGGACGAAGCCGGAAATATTGTCACAGATCCATAAGTGGCACTATACAAATGAAGAAACTATTTTGCCAACCTGCTGGGAGGCTATGACGAACACAATGACGCCTCTGAAGAAGTAGTGGAAACACTAATCGATGATATAGAAAAAGACCCACCAGACCATAACGAAGTCTGGTAAGCCATAAAAAGTCTAAAAAATAACAAATCAGCTGGAGCTGATGAACTGTTCTAGGCTGGCGGTGAGAAGTTGGTAAGGTGCATGTACTAACTCATATGCAGAATATGGTCTGAAGAGAGCATGCCCGAAGATTGGAGTCTAAGTGTTTTCTGTCCAATACTTAAAAATGGAGACTCTGCAGTCAGCGCCAATTACCGCGGGATCAGTCTCCTACCCATTGCATAGAAGGTTCAGTCATGTATCTTATGTGAACGTCTAAAGTCGAGAATGAGCGAACCGATCGAACCTTATCAGTGTGGCTTTATACCAGGTAAATCCACCAAAGACCAGATATTCACATTGAGACAAATACTGGAGAAAATCCATGAGACGAAATCAAAACCTACCATCTTTTTGTTGATTATAAAGCCGCTTTCGACACTCGCATAAGGTCAAAGTTCTTTGAAGCCCTGTCTACTTTTGGTATACCAGCAAAGTACGTTCGACTTTGCATGATGACGTTGAGAAGCACACAAAGCTCCGTCAAAATAGGAAAGAATCTCTCCGAGCCTTTCGATACCAGCTGAGGTTTTAGGCAGGGTGACACCTTATCGTGCAACTTCTTTAATCTACTGATGGAGTATATACTGCGCCAGTGCCCAAAGAGGTACTTGCATATGCCGATGATATTGACATTATCGGCAAAAACGAACGGGCGGTAAGCAAGGCGTTTTTAGAGATTGAGAAGCAGTCAAAACTCATGGGCTTAGCGGTAAATGAGGAAAAGACGAAGTTCCTAGTCTCAGCGCGCAGTGAGTCTACGCGTCTTGGACAATCTGTTGCAATGGGAGAGTACAACTTTAAGGTTGTAGAGGGCTTTGTCTACCTCGGAACGATGATTAACAGCGACAACAACATCAGTCTGGAGATCCGAAGAAGAATAACTCTTGCAAACCGATGTTACTACGGGCTTAGTAAGGAGTTCAAGAGCAGAGTCCTCTCTCGGAAAACGAAAATTGCGCTATACAAGTATTGCAATAAGTCGCAGAAGCATGGACATTAACAACAGTGGTAGAGGAGGAAAGTCCTTCGGATGATTTATGGAGCTGTAAAAGTTGGCGATGAGTTCCGCACCCGTATGAACCACGAACTGTATGAGCTCTATGGGGACACTGATCTAGTCAAGCGCATAAAACAACAGCGGCTGCGCTGGCTTGGACATTTTACTTGTATGGATGAAGAAGCTCCAGTAAAAAAAGTGTACAGGCGGAAGGCGAACGAGTTAGGGAAAAGAAGAAGGGTAGTACGCCCGAAACTAGGATGGGCAGATCAGGTGCTGAAAAACATTGAAGCGCTTGAACTGACCAACTGGTGTCCAGCTCCCACAAAACAAAGGCGAGTGGCGGGCATTAATTTAAGCGGCCGAGACCGTCAAACGGTTGTGACTGAATAATCAGGCCATTCATCTTATTTAGTTTTGGAAAACTGTAGACCTTTCTTTATTATTAAGGTACTGGAAAATAGCAGCAATAGCTTTATCCTAGAAATGTAGCTTAAAAGTCGTTGCATATTTCAACTTTTGTCTGGCATAATTAAATAAATTTCTCACATCACGTATACGCCCGGTGTACGGTAATACTTCAAAAACCCTACTCAACATGGTGTGCCGCATTAATTTAAAAAATTCGACATTCATTCACCACAACAATTACCCTTTAACATACATTATGCCTAAGCAGCTCCATCGAACATCACGTATACGCCCCCATATACTGCTCTTGGTCCATCCATCCATCCATCTAGCTATCTATCCGGCCAACATCTATGCATAGCTAAACGTGCAACAACTAACAACTAAATTTCATTAAACCACATCGCACAAATTGAACTACAACAGAGCCAGAGGTGGACACCGCCCAAGCATCACCACAACAACAACTACAACAACAAAATGACGCTGGAGAGAATTTAAGTGCCTGGGCAAGCAAACGAACCAATTTTGTAGCTGAAAAAAAAAAAGAAAATGGCCAGCAAAATGAAGCGGCATGAAGTTAATGCCAGGGCCAGCCATGTGCTTCATGAGGCGGATGCCAAAAAGCGACAACAACTCGTGCATGAAGCTGGAGAGCCATAAGGGGGCGGTAGCGGACAAAAATCACGCAACGGAGCATGACAAGCAAACGCAACGTAGCGCATCCAGCTCCAACTTCAGACCCCAGTTCCTGGGCAACTTCAAAAATGCTGCAGCTGTTCTATTGGCGGGGGGAATCCCCTGTCCTCTAAACGTAGTTCGGTGTGATAATAAAATGAAAACTTTGAACGGCCAAAGCAGGAAAAGGAATCTAGCTTGGAAAGCGGCACTGAAAGAAATCAAATTAAAGGTAAGAAGGAACACTGCAAGTATATGTGCAAGTGTGGCCTCTTATTCGTTTCGATTCTATTCATTCTTTCGATTTCTTTCAGTGTACCTCCTCTGGCCAACAGAGGCCGCTTCTCTCTGACGGCGACCAGCGGCGCACCGCATGTCTGGCATATTTAATTTATTTATTTTATGCAAATTTCGGATAATGTATCTGCGGCCGCAGGATACAATAACAATAACAACAACTACAACCAGGAGTAGCTGTAACAACATCAAGGGGTTTTCCCCAAGTCGCCCAAAAAACACAAAACCCCCGCCATGCCACGGAAAAATTCTATAATGAAAGCAATTGTTGCCAAACCGCGCGGTACACAAAATTATGCTAAGAGAAGGAGTGGAGTGGAGAGGAAGTACTCGGTATAGTTGGAGCAACGGCTGGATGCGGTTGCCAGCGTGATATTTAGCATTACACGCTTCATTGTCTAAAGTGGCGCCCGGGGATTCCACCTCCTCACCAGCATCCATATTGTATTTATTCAAAAGTTAGACACCGCCTGCTTGCACTAACTACTAATGTGCGGTTCCCTATGCGGGTGTGTGTGTGTGTGTGTGTGTGAGAGACTGGAGTGGTGCAAGTTGTATCCCAGCGCCATTTGCTTTTTATTGTTAAAACTGTTGAAAAGTTTTGCCATAATTTTTCGTAGATTTTTTCCGTTTTTTTTTTTTATATTTTTAGCTGAGTTTTGTTTAATGAAAAGAAGGAACATGATCAAAAATTTTGCGTGACGAATATTTGAATACACTTTCAAGCCAGTTCCCTTTTTCGATTTCGATCAGATCATGCGGAATCGGAATTGGTAGCTGTTCCCGTTTCCGAAAAAGATCAAGTTATTCGGTTTTAAAAGTTTTGCCTAAGAGTCAGTGGAATGAAAAGTAAATGCCAATTTTCTTGGCAACGGTGATTCTTTGCATTTTGCAAATATTTCTATTTTAACGTGTCAAATATTTTAGAGATTTTGATGTATCTATAGATATATCGAGCCTTTAATTTGATTTAAAATGATTTTTGTTCTGTTTCTACCTCTGAAATTGCATGTAGACGAAAGAAAAACGATCGAAATGTAACCGAGCTGTTCGCAATTCTGAAACAGCGCATGCGCAGTGCTGATTGAAATTGTCAAGGCTGCCTTATGGCTGAATTAAAATTCGATAACGACTCGAACATTCATTCGAAAAGACAATCGATTCCTATTTCACTCGGAAACTGGAACACCAAAATGAAAACGATTCGGAATTGCGATCGTTTTACTTTTTCTTTCCACTAGGAAACGGGAACAGGCCTGAATATTGTACATTTGATTGATTTGATGTAAGGTTCTTGTTAGATCACGTTGACTTTTAATAGATCCTATTCACGTTTTGTGTATTAATCTAGTTGTCCTGCCGCAAATTTTAATTCATTTTTTCGGGATTAGCACGCTGTAACTTTGTCCATTCAGCCGTTAGAATCGCAATCAAATTTGTGAAAATAGAAGAGTCTTTGGGCTTTATGCTAAAGTGGTCTTAATTAAAATACCACCACCGTTCTGGCTTTGCACACGACGATTAAATTTGATAAATTTGCATTAACAGAGAAAAAATTCTCTTCAAAGGCCAATTAAGACACTTTCGGGTTCGCTAATGTAGCTCGGTTGATTTTTTTAGTCTGCATGGATATGTGTTCTGTCCCATAAGACTCAAAAAGCTAGAAAGTTTTGCTCGGTGTGACCTCCATAATTTTTTGAGTCCAAAAATTCGGCAAAAAGAATTTTCCGCTATTTCTTGAAAACATGAGCTGATGGCCCCAAACCGATACCAGTTTTGGAATGGACAGTGGACAAAACTGGATCAGAATTTTGCAACAGATCGGCTTGAAAAATATGGCTGTTGCTTTGTGTAATCAACCAGAAAATTCAACCGAGAATACATATGAACATGAACAGTAGCTGTGGCTGTGTAGACGCCCGTTTCGGCTGCCGCCATGGCAACGCCTTCGTCAGTACACTTTCAGTATTTAAAAAACTCAGGCGGCGAATAAAGACTTGAGAATTCCAAGTGCACAAATTGCACGAAATTTCAACTAGCTCTAAGCTCCGAAGTTTAGGGGAGCGGAAAATATATGCATTGGCGTTGAAAATTGTTCAATGTATCTCTGTTGTTTGTGGCCACTATTTTTAATCACTGAGAAATTTGTCTCAGAGTGTGCTTAAAAGTGTGCCACGATTTCATTGTATGCATTTATTTAAAAGGGTATGCTTCCTTTAGTATAAATATATTTTATTTGATTCAGTTGAAAAAAATATAAAGCTTTTTTGGTTGTTGCCTTGTAAAGCCACGAAGAGTTTTATCAACTCCGAAATATATTATCATATAGGGAAACTTAAAACAAGTGGAAAGGTCCGTCATGGTGTAGTGAGTAATTAACGTTGCTCTTTGAATCCAACATTATCTTTCCGGCTGCTTAAACCATTTATTCTTTCTTTGAAGCTGATTTTACATAGAATTTTATAGAATTTGTATTCACTTCTTAAGAGAAATGTTGTTGAATTTTATTTATATTAAAATTCTTCTGATAGCGATGCATGGTTTATTTATTATCTTCGCATCCCTTAAATCTATTTTAGCAAGCTCTGTGTATGCAATATCTGACATATCCCATATAAGCCAATTTTTGCGGGCAAGCAGTTTCAACTCCAACACACTTCCTTACAAAGTCCACATACCCTTTTCTCTAACAATTTCTCACTACATGCAAAGTATTTGCTCCGCCTTCATTTCACAAAACAAAACAAAAAAAAAAAAAAATAACGTATATTACGTATACGAGCTGTGGGAATTTTTACTAATTAAAATGGTTTTTCCGCTGACGTTTGCTGAGGGGTCCTGGGTAAAGTTTATAATTCCCACACAGATTTGCAAAAAAATGCACAAAAAAAAAAATACATACAACCTCCTGCAGCTCATAAATAAGTCGCTTCGAAAAATCCCCTTTGCTTACATGTGAGCTCACCCATAAATTAGCATTAAAAATGCTTGGGGCGTGGATTTTGATGATTTTTTATTTGCCTTTCAGGCTGCACCTCTTTGGGTTTCCTTTTTGACTCCATTTTTTTTTTTGGCAACTATCACGTGCAGCTAATAAATTTACTCAAGGGGCATTTAAAAGGATTACGGATCATCGGAAAGGCTGTCAGGCAAAAGTGATTAAGTCTGACCACGACGACGAGCAACCTTTTTATATTGAATGGGTTTTCAGACATTTTTGGAGTTCAACCCTTGGCTTTTTTGGTCTTGAACTGTCGCTTGCAGTCCATTTACCTGCACAATTGAATGATTTTGTAAGCCCCCGAAAAAACGTTTGCTGTTGTTTGGATTTTTTTTTGTGGGGTCGAAAGGAGTTTTTTTGTACTATAAGAGATGCCATCAACAGTTATCGCAAGGGTTGGGCATATTTGATTGTCAGAAATTTGCATTTCCTAAAAGGTTTCTGGTTTAAGTGAAAGCAAATGTTCAGGTTAAATTTTTAAATGCAATCGATATTAAAAATTTATTATTAAAATCTACAGAAAATCTGCAGAATATCTTTCAGTATACTCTCTGGGCTAAATATATCTAGTTGTTGACGGATACTTGAGTCGAAGGAAGACACAAATAGTTACAAATCTGTAGCAATAAGGCAAAATAGTAAAGCTCGAGCTATGTTTGAGATTTTAATAACAATGGCTTTCACGGTTTCAAGTCTTGATTGTGTCAAAACTTCACACCAATCGAACGCCACTTCTGCTAAGATTATAAACCGAACTATATATTTTGAAGTTCCCACAATAAATTTTTTATTTAATCGGGAAAAGGAAAGTTTTTCCATTCAAATTTACGGTTAGCCGACTGTCAGCAGCCTAAAATCGCTATGTGTGTCTTCTTAGGGCGTCCACGCTTAGACATTCAGAAAAAAAACAAGAATTGTGTACTTAAATTAAGTACAAACGGTTTCAATAGTACGGATAGTGCGAAAATACTTGATTCAAGCAATAAATTCTTATTTCAAATACGATTTTTTGTAACCCGAATAACCTGATTTAAAATTGTTTTGGGAAATACGAGTATGTAGTATATTTACTTATTGATCATACTTTTAGGTGGTTATAGTTTTAAGTCGAACCCGATTAACTCTTCAAATAAATACATTATATTCTTTGTTGCAGTCTAATAAATTGTTAAGTCTTTCTTGAAACAAAGTAAGAGTGCAATAAAAAAGTACAGAATGGCTTAAGCCCAAAAAATTCTAAAGCTATTCCAAACCTTTCTTTTAATGAGGTCTCTTTATTGAATCACAGAAGGCTAGACCATGAGCTAAGTCTGAAATCTATCATCACTTTATTTTATTTCTTTTAAAATAATTTGCACCAAAAATATTTTTAACCGAATTAAGAACGCGTTTTTATTAAATTTTTCAACTCAATAATAGTACGAAAAGTTCTTAAGTCAATATTTATTGCTCTTATTTCAATAATACTTATTATACCCTTGCAGAGGGTATAATAAAATTGTCCGAATGTTTGTAACGCATAGAAGGAAGCATCTCCGAGCACATAAATTATATATATTCTTGATCAGCATGACGAGCTGAGTTGAATTAGCCCTGTCCGTCTGTCCGTCCGTCTGTCCGTCTGTTTCTATGCTAACTCCTCCGTCAGTTTTAAAGCTATCCTCACCAAACTTTGCACAAAGTCTTTTGGTACAAATACGCTGCACGTTTGTCGGAACCGGCCGGATCGGATGACTATAGCATATAGCTGTCATAAGAACGATCGGTAGAAAAACTATTTCGAGTGAGAAAAACTTTTTTGTTTTAAATAAGATCGCCTTCAAATTTCGTAATTAACAGTGTATTTATCTTTTCCATGATTTCACCTAGTTTGGTCGAAATCAGAAATCTATATAGTCTAGATCCCATAGAAAATTAAGGTCCAAAAAGTAGTCTTAGTTAGAAATACTTTTTTGTCTTCAATGGAAGCTGCAAGGGTATACAAAACTTTGGCCGAGCCGAAGTTTACTTTTCCCTATTTTTTTTATTTTATTTTTAACTTACCTTTACTGCGACTCAACCTCGGGACCTCGAAAGACTGCACTCGCAGTCACCACCGCTTAGACAACAGCACCACATCAACAATGCCTTGAGCATCGTCCAAATTTATATTATAAACTGACGCGAGCGCTCTCACTCGATTGTTTTCCCACTAAAAACGATGCAGTGAGACGGGTTCATCGCTATTCTCTCAAATGACCCCCCCAGTTACTTTTCCTCACCCTCCTCGCCAAAACACCAACGAACGAATTAGCTCGATTTCAAGCGCAAAATTTTTCCAAATTCAAGAGTGAATAAAATTTTTTTTAAGAGCGTTCGTACTTAAATTATTCGTTCTACTTTTTTCTGGGTGTAGTCACATCGTTCTGAAATTAAATCTACAATGGTAGACCGAAGTTGGTTTTACGCTATTTTGTTTAAGTTTATTTTGATTCAAACTTTAAGAAATCAATGTGACCTTGCATATTTCAGGATAATTATGCCAAACTTTAAGTTGGGTTCCATAAACTTTAAATAAATAGCAAATTCCTGGTCTTTACTTGTGAATTTTTATTAAGCTGGGCGAAAAGACCGACGAAATGTGGTCAATATGCATGATACAATAACGACAATCGGAAGGGCCATTTTGAATGCGTAAGAGTTTGTCGAACCCCATTACTGAAACACACACAAAAACCAATGCCACAAAGTTGATTTTATACATGTTTGACAGCTTTAGATAGAAGATATCGCCTTTGAATCATCGAGCCAAGGCCGACTGAGTTTATCGAAGCTGCACAGTTTAATTATTGTATCATGGGCAATATGTCCGAATTTAAAGTGGGCTCATAACCTTTTTAAGTTTAATTTCGATGCTTACTACGATTAATTTTGATATGGGCCGTTAGCCCGAGGGCGTTTTGTCATGTCACCATTTGGAGTATCAAAGGGAAAATGACCCTAATTGGTTTCAAATTGATGACTAAATCGGGGGTGTCCTGGAAATCTCTAAAGATTAGAGAAATCCCTCGGTGTCCCAGAACTTCGAGAGATTTCGTTTTCCTCGAAAGTCTAGTTCGAAAGGTGTGTGTATAAGATTATGGTGCTACTACAAAAGCAGTGATATATTGCGTGGGTTCGTGAATTCGCTATTGGTTGGTTAGTGTATTGGCTGGTTTGTGTATTGGTTGGTTTGCCAAAATCTCCCAACACAATATGACAGGTTTGAAACCAACCGAAAGAGATTTCTAGGACACCGAGAATTGGTTTTGGGTTGGAATTTGGTTGGAAGAGATTTCTGGGACACCGCCGAATAGTGTCATTTTGATGATAACATTTCTTTGGAAGTGAGAGAAGAAAGGAGCATACAAAAGAGAATATACAGCCATGCTTCCATTTTCGCATTCGCAAAAGTTTTCCGCTTTGAAATCGGTTTTAAGTACAAATTTGCTCTCCAAATCGCAAAACTTTTGGCTGATAGTTTCCTTTTCTATTTGAAGATAGATTTTGATTTCTTCTAGAATTTCTAACGTTTCTCGAATTAAATTTAAGCATACTTTCTTTTGAATTCTGTTCATAAGCTCACTGTTTTCATTAAAAAAGAGTTTTATTCAGCAATTCTTTTTCCTTCCGGCAACATGCATAAATATTCACTAGCCGAGCGAAACAACTACCAGAGAGACATTAGTTACTGGCAGGACAAGACCGAAATTGCAATTTGCGTGACCAGTTCTTTCGCATTTTTTTCCGCTCTCCCTCACATGCCCACTCCCACAGGCAATTCGCTGCTTTACAATAAGTGCCAGGGACATAAAAATAATAATTATGCTTGTACCTTTTATGATTATGGTGTGAAAACAACAATTGTTGTCCAGACAAGTACAACGACATGGTCCCATCCTGCCGGGGCTATCCAGGATATTTACGAGCCATGTAGGAGCAAATTATTAAAACAACAACCAACCAAAAAAAAAAAAAAAACTGAAAGGAAAGCAAGCATACAATGGGAACAACTCAATGTTAATGGCTGCTGGGCGTGGTTTTTGGCTGGATTCTGCGCCACCTTGGCCTTAACATAAAGCTTAGCGACGGCTTTCAACACAATAAACAAAAAGTAATTTTCACAAATTTGCCAACTTGTAAGCCAGGGCCAAAATGTGGGCAAAACAGCATTGGAATTTATGTGGCGTGCAGTTTTCCAAGAAGGAGCAAGTCTGAGAGTGGACGCAGGTGTTTCCTCCCCTCTAGGAAGGTTTCTTAACCGCCGGATATACAAAGTTTTGTGTTGTTGTTAAAAGGAAACTGTCGCGACGCCATTTATTATCCAATGTCTGAGGCTAGCTACGACGTTGTCTCCGTTTTAGAAAGTCTCCCCACCACCCATAGCTAGTGCTAATGTGTGGAGCGTTAGAAATTGGCACATGTGGATAGATAAACTGCCCTAATGGAGGGGGCAGGGCAGAGACTTGAAGTGCTGGCTTTAAGATTTCCACTTTAGTTAAACTGTTTGGCTATTCAGAATCTTTTGTTCAATGACAAATTATAACATAAATGACATTTCCCCCTCACATCCATTCTGATGACCACTGAATACATCTCCATTTACCCGTATAACCTGCCTAATTAACTCATTAGACAATGTCACCCTCCAGAAAAGAATGTTAAATGTCCAACATTTACACACTCAATGGCCAAGACCCAACGCAATTTGTTGACAAACAAATTACACTAAGGATTTACAGCAAATTACGCGCAATTTTTCTACACTTTTCCTTTCAAATCCGAAAAAAAGGACACAACAAAGTCCCGGAATTTGCTTTTTTGGCAGATGTGTACATATGTCCCATGAAATTTAATTTAATCAAAGGGCCCCAACAAGAACAAACATCAACCAGCAGCAGCACAAATCAATCTCAGCAAAAAAAATCCCCAAAAGACGGGAAAAAAAGGAAAGGCGTTCACCCCCCCCAAACAGAAATTGATTAAAGCCAAAAACCGGCAGACAACACGCACAATGCAGTCCCTTTTTGTCCCCATTGCCTGATTGTCTGACCGTAACTTGTTTGCTCGCCTTTAATTTCATTTGCGCGGCCTCGTCCAAGGCAGCCATCGCCTGTTCTTGGTCCTCGACCTCGTCCTTTACTTCGCGTCGCTTCCTATATTTTTCTTGTGTTCGTCTGCTTTCATTTACATGCTTGAATTGTCATTGTAGCGTTTAGCAATTTTATTGTCCGGGACCACCCCTTTCTGGTTTTGGCCATGTGATTTATGCGCATATGCTAAGCATGGGCCAGTGTCGAACTTTGACCCTGGGCCACAGCCAGGGTTGAACGGATAAGACATTTTTCGTTTCTTTTTATGGGGAAACGCTTTGACGCTTGGAGAAATGGAACTTTAATTTGCCACAGCTGATTGAATTAGACATGGTATAAGAGGACTGATAAGGGGATTAATATTGGCATCTGTTTTAGTATAAAGAATAATGGTTGGTTATAAATAGAAAAACATTTTCTGGCATATCCGATTATGTTTCTTCTTCTTTGGCATCGATGGTGATAAAATCATCACAACCGTTTTACGGTCTCTGCCGCTGCCACTAATGCCCGCCATTCGCCTCTGTCCCGAGCGACATTCCACCAGGAGAATACACCCAGCTCCGCAACATCTCCCAGCAACTGGTCGCGCCATCTCCGCTACGGTCGACCCCGCCCGGGATTGCCTCCTAACTCGTTCGCATTCCGACTGTACACCAGTTTTGCTGGAGCGTTATCATCCATACGGGTAACATGACCTATCCTTCGGAGCCGCTGCTGTTTTATGCGCTGGACAATCTTAGTGTCCCCATAGAGCTCGTACAGTTCGTGATTCATTCGGATGCGAAATTCGCCGACAACGTTTAGAGGTCCATAAATCCTCCGAAGAACTCTTCTTTCGAACACGCCAATTGCCGCCTCATCCTCCTTTGTCATTGTCCATGCTTCTGCGCCGTATAGCAGGACTGGGATGATAAGCGACTTGTATAGCGCAATTTTCGTTTTTCGAGAGAGGGCTCTGCTCTTGAACTCCTTATTGAGCCCGTAGTAACATCGCTTTGCAAGAGTAATTCTTCTTCGGATTTCCAGACTGGTGTTGTTGTCGCTGGTTATCGTCTTTCCGGGTAGACAAATTCCTTAACAACCTTGAAGTTGTGGTCTCCCATCGGGTTATGTTTAGGTTATCAAAGAGATACTCGGTCAAGCCCGACTATAATATACTCTATACCAGTGAAGTGCTGCCCTTCACCGTTGGGACCGGTGCTCGACTATCGTTCATCCGATCTTTACCATTCTTTCGGCAGATCGATAACTAATCCTGATTACTAAATATATCCTGAAGGTTACAACTTGCTATCTATAAAACTGAGGGAGATATGAAGTGTTTTTCCAAATTGCGTAGGGCGGGAGGAGGGCGTGGAGAAAATTTAAAATAAACTTGATCTGCCTGCAATTATAAGAAGTTTAAAGTCCCATACATGTTAAACCTCTGTCTCTTACCATCTCTGAGATCTGTTCGTTCATACGGACTGACGGACGGACAGACGGGCATGGCTTAATCGAGTTTTCCAAATCTGAAACAAACTGAATTTGGATCTGGTATTCTCTTACCTATATGCAAAAATTTTTTGTGGCTCTATCTCTTATAGTCTCTGAGATCGACGCTTTCATACGGACAGACGGACGGACTGAACATGTGTTTGCCTCTGCTTATGTATTTTGCATCGCTTCTAGTATTCACAACGCACCTTCCCTCTGGCCCTACAAGCACAGGGACGGCTTCACCTGCCCCAAGCAACCCCAAGCAGAAAATGAATCATTCTCCCTGGGTCTGATTAAGTCAGGCTTTAGGACGAGCTGAGTGACTCCCTCCATCTTAACATGGAGATCCTGTCCACTCAGGACGTCGATGATGCTATTGATCCGTTCATGTGCAAAATCAAAACAGCTGCCACGAACGCTGCTACAGCAAACCCACTTCCCACACACACAACTCTTGGAAGTTTGTTGTTCACACCGGCCTAATAGCGCTGAAAATAAGCCTGAGGAGGAAGTACACAAGTACCAATGACACTGCGATTGACAGAGTAAACAGTAGGATTGCGTATCGGGTAAGGAAAGTCTTGGCCAAAATCAAGAAAGAGGCCACAGACAAACTCCTGGAGGATGCCACCCCTAATGAGGACTCCAAGTTTGCTCTCTGGAGTCTCACTAGGAAGTACAAGAGGCAGGTGCAGCCGAAATTTCCGGTCAGGAATCCTGATGGCACTTGGGCCAAACATTCACAAGACAGAGCTGAAGCCTTTGACTGCAACCTCGAGGAAAGATTTCAGCCTTTTAGCTCTGCCTCAAACAATAGGCTGCCATTGGTTCAGGACTCACTGGACGTCCCTCTACAAATGGCACATCACGTTTGAGGAGGTCAAGAGTGAGATAGTCTCGCTAAAAAGCAACAAATTGGACAGTAGGACAATAAAACTACTCCCTCGCAAGGCGGTATTTTTCTGTGGCGACTCTGCAGTCACCAGACACGAACGACTATCGACTACGCTGGCGGCAATGGTCATACAATCATGAAGTTTATTCATCTCTCATATCCAGGAGTTTCGGTAGAGTAGTGTTTGTGAGACTTGTGGCAGCGGACAGCGCTCGGAGCTGGCCACAACCAACAAACAACAAATTGTATTAAAGTAAAATAAATAATAAATGATTATTACGATACGTATCGGCTCTACGCTAGTACATGTGGAAAAGGCACTATTGGATGCTTACAAACCCGGGAAGCCTTCAAAAGAACTGCATTGCTACAGACCCATAAGCCTCCTGCAAGCACTTGGCAAACTGCTGGAAAGATGCATATTGCGAAGAATTCTGGAGACCCCATCAATCAAACGGAGGCTCACAAAATTCCAGTTTGGCTTTCGGCTAGGACATGGAACACCAGAACAGCTACACAGAGTGGTCAATTTCGTCCTGGACGGATTCCATGCCCAGGAGTACGTTGTGGCAGCGAACTTGGATATCCAACAGACATTTGACCGCGTCTGGCATGATGGCCTACTGGCCAAGCTCAAGAGAACGCTCAATCCTCAGCTCTTCTTAATGGTCAGATCATTCCTATCTGACAGGACATTTAGAGTTTTCCAGGATGACCTTGCATCCCAGAAAAAGAGGATTCGAACAGGGGTACCTCAAGGTAGCGTTCTAGGACTGACCCTATACAGTCTTTTTACAGCAAAAATGTTTACTGCTCTGGACATACCCATGGAGAAACCGCAGGACCTGCTCATTGCAACCTTTGCTGATGACACAACAATCATGCCACCAGATAAATGCGTCTATATGGCAACAGATGCTCTACAGGTAAAGTTTTGAACGCATAGAAGGAGTCATCCGAAAGAGATTGAAAACAGGGTAGTCCCGTAAATTCTTGAGCCGAACCGAAAAAAATATTGATTTGTACCTCATTCAGCACTGCGCCGCTGGGATACTCAGTTCTGCACATTTGGAATGGACATGTCTTAAATATCCTTTTAGTCTTCTTTAATATCCTTTTAATCATCCAACGGAGCTGAAAATCGTCCAAAGGATATGAAAAATGGTCATCCCTTGGACGATTTTCAGCTCCGTTGGATGATTAAAAGGATATTAGAGACATATCCATTCCAAATGGATACGAAAATCATCAAATGGATATTATTTAATATCCTTTTTTTCTCTGTGTGGTTAGTTGTTAGTTAGTTTGTTCCATAACATCACACAAAGTCAGGTTGTTTCAAAATTCGATTAACCGTTTCCAGAAAGAAGTTCCATTATAAGAAATAGCTCCTGGCTGGCTGTCTAAGTGGTATAGAAATGCTGTGTGTCTCTTTATAAATAAACTTATGATGAAAATTTACTTTTAAAGGTTCATTGTATATAATCGGAGTTTTTTTTCGAAAAAAAATCATGTTCAAAGGGTCACGTGTCTTTTCGACTTATCAAAGTGTCAAGCCGCTTAACAGCATCGACCACAAGTCCTAATGCCCTTACCCATATCCTGCTTACCATACAACTGACTTACTTCCCATTAATGTTTAATGTGCTTAAGAAAGGGATCTTGTGCCATTCTCTTTGTTCGATGGTCCACAAAAAACCGCAATAATTTTTGTGGCAACATTTATTTTAGTTTTGCTCACAAAACTAGCCACAAAAGACGTAGTGGAAGGCCGTTGCGGTTTTGAGGGCCTGTCAATGGCAAAGAACTGGCCCAAAACTTTTGGGCTGCAAAGCAAAATTGAAACGAATGCGTGTGGTGAAAGTTTACCAAAAGAATAAAAAAAAACAAAAGAAAAAGCAACAATGGGCCACACATAAATGACAAAACCCATAATATAATCCTTGGCTGCAGTCCGAAAAACTTTTGCGGTTCAATTTGAAAAGGAAGCACTCAGACGTAGACAAATAAAATTTTAATTAAACTAATGAAAATGTTCAGGCCAAAAGGCAAGAAACAGGAAATGTTTTTTGACATCAATTGTTTCCCCTTGAAACATTAAAAATTAACTGGCGGAATAATCGAAACTGTTAAAACGTTAATTTAACACTTAAACAAGCTAAACCGCAGGACAACTCTCGTCCTGGCAAAGTGTAACGGGAACTGTCAGTGTTGTGTGTGTGCGTGTGGCATTCCAATTGGCAGCTTTCTCTGTGTGTCACATTTAATGCAAGAACGGAATTCCATTAAACGACAACCGCAGCGCTGCTGACGTCGCTGCCACAAACCAAAAACCCCACCAAACCAAACCTCCCCGCACACCCACAAAAGAGGAAACGCATTTGTGGTGCCAAATAAACACGTACAAACACACACACACACACACATGGACAACATTTGTTAGCGATGGGTGCGTGTTTTTTTTAAGATTTTATTGCAAAAAAAAACATTTTAAAAGAGGCAGCAGCTACTCAGCAGCAAGGGATTTTTCAGTAACTGTTTTGGAGTGCGAAGAAAGAAGGCAGGCAGAAATTGTGCTGCCTGAATGGTGCACATATGATGTACTGCCAATGCTGCTGAGCTACAGCAGCCTTCTTTGGATATGCCTCAAAAATTTAATTTTATTTCAAATTTAAGGCAATTTCTGCATTCTCTTAAAAACAAAAATTTCTTCGAATTCTTAAAAGAAATTTTAATAATAAAATAATAAATAATTAAATTAAACATCAGAAACAACCAGTTTCAGCGAAAGAGCAGAGAATTTCTTCGATTCTTTAATTCAAACGGAAGAATGCAACTACTAGTGCACTGCTTAAGGACTAGATGTTTTTCAAACCAGAGTGTCCCAACCACTGCAACAAAATGTATGTAGTCTTTACTGTACTCGTGCCAAATTTGTGTTTCGTTCCTGCATTGACGAAATCATTATGCTAATTATACCTCCGCCACTCGTTTTGATTGAGTTTGTCGCTTTCTCTCTTTTGTCATTACACCACCAGTTGAGACACGTCATAACTCTTGATCTATTCAAGTTATCCACAAAATTTTTTTTCCTTATAATCTGGAAATCTCAAAGATTTTTTTGACTTATAATGGGTGATTTTTTAGCTATTATCTTTTTGGCAACACTGGCTTAAACAGCTCACGCACGTTTCGTGTTTTGTTTCACTGTCAAACATCTTCAGTTTGGTCTATAATTTAACCATGAATCGTCTTACAAACGAACAACGCTTGCAAATTATTGAATTTTATTATCAAAATGCGTGCTCTGTTAAGAAAGTTCATCGCGCGCTTCTTCCATTTTATGGTCAGTTTAATCGACCCACTGAAGCGGCTATTCGGGCTATTGTGACTAAATTTCGCACCAAATTTACATTGTTGGACATTAAACCACCAACACGCTTACGTAGAGTGCGAACTGAAGAAAATATCGCAGCTGTATCGGCCAGTGTTAATGATGACCATCAATTATCGATTCGTCGCCGTTCGCAGCAATTGGGCCTCTGTTACTCAACAACGTGGAAAATTTTGCGGAAGGATTTAGGTGTGAAGCCTTTCAAAATACAGCTGGTGCAAGAATTGAAGCCGAACGACCTACCGCAACGTTGAAATTTTGGTGAATGGGCTCTTGGAAAGTTGGCCGAAGATCCACTTTTTTACCGAAAAATTGTGTTCAGCGACGAAGCTCATTTTTGGCTCAATGGGTACGTAAATAAGCAGAATTGTCGATTTTGGAGTGAATATCAGCCAGAAGCATTGCAAGAGCTACCAATGCATCCAGAAAAAGTCACATTTTGGTGCGGTTTATGGGCTGGTGGCATCATTGGAACGTACTTCTTCAACGATGATGCGAATCGTAACGTAACTGTGAATGGTGAGCGCTACCGTGAGATGATATCCAACTTTTTTTTGCCCAAAATGCAAGAGCTTGACTTACATGACATGTGGTTTCAACAAGCCGGTGCCACATGCCGCACAGCATGCGCAACAATAGACTTATTGAGAGGCGAGATCGGTGAACATTTTATTTCATCGGGACCGGTCAATTGGCCGCCTAGATCGTGCGATTTAACGCCTTTAGACTATTTTTTGTGGGGCTATGTTAAAGCTCATGTCTATACAGACAAGCCCGCTTCAATTGACGCATTGGAAGACAACATTGAAGCATTTATTCGTGAGATACCGGCCGTTAAATATTGGAAAGAGTATGCCAAAATTGTACTAAGCGGATGGACCATTTGAGGATTGAGGACCATTTTATTGATATTTCCGTGTCATGGTATCAGCTCTATTAAAACCCACTCCAACAACCCCAACTGACTGCAGTGTGATCCCAAAACATTTCTCTCATTTCGCCCAATTCCCTTTCACACACACACACACTCACCTCCCACCCGGAACACGCAGCATATTGCAGATGTTTAAACACACAAAGCCTGTGGAGAGGGTTTTTGGGGGAGAGTTAAAGAATCACAACGACTTTCCTGCCACGCCCCCCGCCAACCCCACGCATGTACATATGTACATTTGTATGTAGGTAGGTAGGTATGGATATATGTGTAGAGAGTGGGCGCACATAAATTGCAATCGGAATATCAAATTGGCAGTTTGGAGCAGAAACAGGACAAGGACCAGGACACAGCCCTCTCGTTTCTCCTGTTCGTTGTGATTTTATCAATTCAATAAAAACGAAATAAAATCAGTACAAATGCAAATACCATTAATGTATTGGGTTTAACTTTGTTTTGTTTTCGTTGTGTATTGTTTTTTTTTCTGTTTTTTGTTCTTTTAAAAGGGAGGGGAAACGCTACGACTTGCCGCCAGTTTTATGCAATATTTTTCATATTTATTTATGAGCAATTTTTTTAATATTATTTACGCTCTTGTGCGTTTTTATAGTTGACTGAAAGACAAATATAAATATAAGAGTTGAGGGTAGGAAAATATTTCGTTTTTTTCGGTTGAGATTTGTTTATAGAGAAAATATTTTTAAGAATAATATTCAAAGGAAAATGATTAACCACTTTCATTCTCCGTATGAACTTAGGCCACCTGTTTCTTTATCCTATTAGACACTAAGCTGGCCAGCAAATTTTCGATACTAATGAACTCTTGGCGTGTGTTCACCTCCTCACACAAAAATGCCAAGAACAACACACAATTCAATTATTATTTTATAATTAATATTTTGCACATCAAAATCGCATCAAGAGCAGCAGCAACAGCAGCTGGGAAGCTGGCGCTAATTTCCACGCCAACGCCTCCACAAACTCATGGGCTCGGCTCACGCCATGAGGAAGAGGAGGAGTAGCCACAGCAGCTGGAGGAATCCAAACATGTTGCGTGTGGCACAAAAAACAAAGAAAATAAAGATAAATTAGGCAAAAAGAAATGTATTAGTTGAAAAATGTGAAGCCTGGCGAGATAATTAATAAAAAGCAGTCAACATTTAATGATGATGGAAAATCTTGATTAGGAAAGAAAACATAATGAATTGGTAGGCAAATTGTGCTTCAATTTTGTTAAGTAGTTTGGTTTTAATCAGGGATGAAAATCGGTTCTGAACCGAACCGAAATGCTGTTTTGCACTCGTGAACCGAACCGGTGGGTTTTCAACAATGCCGAACCGAACCAAAGCTCGAAAATTAAAATGGTTCGGTTTGGTTCACATCAATGTCGAGTTTTAAGACGTGAAGCGACTACCTTTAGCCAATAATACCTGTACTTTTGGGATATTTTATCGACTCTCTAAGCTACGATTTATCCGACTTTCGGTTAAATTAAGATTTGAACAGATCCTTAGCGATGACAGATTGATGTAGTCTTTATAAACGATTTGTCGTCAATTTTAAAGCATGTGATCCCTCACATCTCCTGCAAAAGCCCAACGACCTTTTATTATACTTGTCATTAAACTGAATTTCTTCTTGTTAGTTGCTAATTGATTTGTGTGAGTATTCTTCCCTCCATTCTGAATTCTAAATCCTAGATTAGCCAGAACATTATTTTCCTAAGATTTTTTGAATTTCGTAATACATGTAAAACAGCAGGCTGATGCGTTAGGTTAGGTTAGGTTGTGATGGCTGAGAGCGACTGGTCACTCTCCCACTTAGGCCACATGGGCCCGTTGCGATACCATATATTCCTTGTTTAACCCTATTAGACCCTGGGGTGATCTTCGATACTGAACCATTTTGTGGATAGAATAAATTTAAGCAGAGCTGGGATCTCTATGTCAGATGTCTCCGACAGGTTGAGTGAGAGGCTGACCAAGAAACCTAAGTCTTCTCCTACTTAAAGCGGGGCAATGACACAGAAGGTGCTGTATCGTTTCTCCTTTCCTCAAATCTGCAGCTTCTACAGAAATCTAAAGTTGTCGCCTAGGGTGCTGCGTGTCAGCCTATAAGACAGACGTCACTTTGTTCCTTGTAACGTAAAAGGTGTTAGTACGTTTAGAGTAAATGTTGACGTTAGTCGTACCGACGGGGAAGGTCCGGTGCGAGCGTAGTGTTCGGCTTTGTAAAGCGAAGGTAGCCATAGGCACCTATCGTGCAATTCCGGGAGCCGGTGGTTTGCTAGTCCAGTGTGCCGCAGCTCGTTATAGCGGTCCAGGCACCCAATAGGTGATACTGGCCCAATCCGTCGAGGGCGGCTCAGGAGCGTTTATTATTGTGGGAGTCAGTGCCTTATGCTGCTTGGCGTTGGTTATAAACCTCCCCTATGGGAGTGTGCTAAGGTAGTGGCAGCTTCGGTGGCCCATTGCGGTCCACTACAGTGATCGGGGAGACGGAACGATAGGTTAAGGTCTAGGTTGGGTGAAAAAACACCCCACTTACTTTTTGATCGAGCTTAGAACCATCTGTTTAGATATTGATGCGTAAACAATCGGTTTATGTCAGTTGAGAAAGAGAGTTATAATCAAGCAGCTGGGAAAAGCGGACGAGAAATAACCAAATAAGTTGTAAACCAAATTTCAATCACGCATTTTTTTTGAATATACAGAAATAGGATAAATATATCCCACTTTACATGGGGGCTCAACCGTGCCAAAGATATGCAAGTAGAGGAAGAAGCATCTATCCAACAGTTGAGGTCAGTTGCAAAAAGGGTTACAGATGCTAGGAAATCAGCAGCGAAGTTTGACGAAAAGCAGATCCATATCCAAGACCAAAATCAACAAGGCGATATTGTAAGCATAGAACTGAATCAGGGAAATAGTATGGAAGGGTTAAATGAAGTCCTAAAAATGTTGCCGGAGAAAATTGGGCAAGTGGAAGGTAAAACTCGAGTGCCGATGGAAAGCTTTTCCAAGGTCGTGCCGGAGTTTGATGGGGTGTCCATCCTGATCCGGCAATGGATCAGGAATTTTAAGGAGAAAGCGCAGGCTTATGAACTAAATGAAATGCAAAAATATGTGAATGCTCGAGTTAAAATGACTGGAACGTCGAAGCTTTGTCTAGAGTCAACATCAGTGTCAAATTATGCTGATTTAACGATGGTTTTGATGGACGAATTCGATAAAACGCTCACCTATTTTAGAGAGTTAGCCAGATTTATAAAAGAAGCCGGTTTTGACTTTTAAGTAAGGGAAATGTTTAATTTTTAAAAAAGTTTATTTTGATTAATATATATATCAACTGCCAATCTCACATGCCTTGGAAGAGCCGCGCGCCTTGCCAAGAACGCATCTTGTACCTGGTCAATACGGTTGCCAAACTGTGACCAACAAATCATTAATTATCTGAAACAGAATATCG
The DNA here is from genome assembly GCA_018904265.1 of Lordiphosa collinella. NCBI lineage: Eukaryota > Metazoa > Arthropoda > Insecta > Diptera > Drosophilidae > Lordiphosa > Lordiphosa collinella. The sequence goes on along the minus strand of JAEIFV010000005.1, from coordinate 311,238 downwards.
AAATCAGTTCCATAACCAAACGAACGTCCAAAACCGAATCAGCAAATGTTACTTGTACCCATTAAAAATTTCCCTATTTTAAGTAGTAATTAATATGCACCTTTCATGAGACTACCAGTGCCTTTTTCATTACTTTTATGAAGCATTTACAGTTCAAACTTGTCAGGGTATTTCAAAAAAATCCTTAATTTTTTAACTTTTTCAAAACCCAATTTCAATTGCTCTTCAGCTTGGTCTTGGCCAAAAATATTCACAGAATAAAATACCTTCCTTTTTGGCACTCAAAATCAAATTAAAACTCAATCTAGCATGTAATTATTACTTTCGGTAGCTGCCTCCTTCCCGCTCATACAATTTTAATGCACATGTTCATAGAGTTAGCTAGCAGCCGCCTAATCCTTAATTGATATCCTGTCAGCACAGCACAACCGTTTTTCGTCTGTTCTCTCTGTCAACTTTTATGCAAATTTTAACTCAATTATAAGCAAAATATTTACTCGATAGCATCAAAGATTAATAACGTTTTAAAGACTTTGCTTGGCTGTCAGACAAAACCAGAGACTGGGCCAAAGAGATTAATCTCGTTAAATGCTGAGGCGTGCCTGACCAAGTGGCAAGCAGGATCTGGGCTCTCCATCTGTGTAAACTTTGCGTGCTGCAAAAGTGTTGCACGCCTCCTGCTCTTGGTTCATGCCACATGTACTTACTACGTATGTACATACGTACTTGTACTTACATCTATAATTATTCCTTGCCTTCTCGGCGGCGACAACTCCCAGAAGTATACTTAATTATATTGTCGTAACTTTAAATGTCATTTTGTCATTGTCTGCGACACATGAGAGAAGGTCTCGTAGTACACTTGGAGGAAAAAGTTCAATTTGGCTCTAATACTTTTTGTTTATAGATTAAATAACCAGTAGGACCTCTTTTACCAAAGTCTTGTCTTAAATTGCACCCTTTGCCCATACTCACAGGATCTGTGAGTCTCAGAATGAGACAGAGAGCCTCTCTTCTTGAATAACCCTAGTGCAGTCGGAGACTTTTTAAAGAGAAGAGAAAGAGAGATCTATTAAGAGCAGTTGACAAAGATAAGAAGAAGGCTAACGACAGAAGGTCAAGATTATTCTGCAAAAACCAAGTGTAGCCTCTGGACTGACTCAATACTCAATACTCTGCGAACTGGTCTTGAACCAAGTTCCCGAAAACCCGAATCCTGGAACCGGTCCATGAACCGAACTTTTTAAGCGTATGACTTTCTGAGCCTGAACCCGAACCGGACCTCACGGACCCTGATGAAGAAGGGTTTGGTACAGAAAAATATTTAGAATTATTAGCATTAATAAGCAAAAATTGTAAATGATAACTCCAATGAACTAACGACCATAATTTGAATATCAAATAGCAAGAATAAAGCTCATCGTTTCTACCAATTCGGTCAAATTCAATGAAAATAGTGCAAACATTGATTAACAACTTAAGAAGCTATGAACCAAGGCTAAATCCAAATCATTGGTTTCGACTTCCTTAGAAACCGTTTGGCGATCTAAAATTAGGGTTTGTATGAAACCAAATTACATAAGGATTCTTAGAAAAAAAATCAATCTAATACCAAATTTTTAGGGTTGAATCCGAGACGAAACGGCGTCAAAACCATTAACTGAAGAATATGTTTTCAATTTAAATCTTAATTCAGCATTCTTGGTTAAAAATCGATTATAGTCAACTTTTAAATAAAACAATCAAATTTTTTATACCCGTCACTCGTAGAGTAAAAAGGGTGTACTAAAGTCTTGCAAATGTATGTTACGATCAGAAGGAAGCATCTCCGATATCATAGAGATTTTAAATTAAATAAAATAAATAGGGTTAACTTCGATGGCGCTGACGAAGTTTTTGTATACTCTTGCAGTCTCCATTGAAATCAAAAAGCTTTTATACAATGTACCAGGGTTACACAGAGTATATTGAGTTTGTGCAAAAGTATGTAACAGAAGAGGAATTCACTATAAAGTATATATGTTCTTGATCAGCATCAACAGGCGAGTCGATAATATCCGTCCGTCTCTCAGTCCGTATGAACAAACAGATCTCAAAGATAGTAAGAGCTAGAGATTTGACATGTATATGTAATCTAGACTTGCAGGCAGATCAATTTATTTTCATTTGCCAAGGAGGCTATTCGACTCGGCTTTGATGCTGAAAAATTTGGGGGGGGGGAGATGCTTCTTCGAGCTGTTACATATATAGATGTCAGACACCGATTCCTTTTGTTGTGATTAATTGAAAATTTCATTTTTTACTTACCCTGACTGGGACTCGAACTCGAGACCTCGAAAGCCTGCACTCACTGACACCACCCCTCAGCCAACACCACAACACCTCGTGCTTTTACCGCTGCTTCTAAGTCGTTTTAGCGAGAGAGAATTGTTCTCATTTCTTGCTCGCGCTCTCCGATTTTTGGCTCCCCGCACTTCCCTCTCCATCAAGCTCGAAGTGGAGAACGATGGTTTCTTGGATCCGAGAAGATTTCTTCTTAAAAACCAAGAAGAAAAATACTTAAGCAAAGAAGAATTCGTTCTCGCCGATTCGTTCTTCATTTCTCTGGGTGTACTCACTCATATCAACAATATCAATATCTATAATATCTACAATATCTATGATCACTAAAATTATCATAAAGATCGGATAATAAATAGCGGTGTTCTGAGAATATCACCTTCAGTCATATATTTGTGTTTAACAAAACAAACCTTTCAAGACTTGTTGCCGAGCGATTTCTTCTGTTATCTGATCGGATTTGAGCAACTGAGTCTTCAATTCGGCTGGAAAGTTTGACAAAATAAATCTAGAACAAGTAAGAGAGTCGGTCAAGCTCAGATGAACAATAGTCAAGCTATAAGGAAAACAATTGTTTTAGAGCTTTTCTTTCAGTGTATGACTAGAGACAAATCAGCTTGGCCGTACGTGGCCGCTTGCTGAACAACAACATTGAGATTCATGTGGCAGAGTCATGCAGTTAGCCAACGCGTGCCGTCTGGCTTAGCCTCTTGTTCTCGGCCTAATCCCCATGCTCTTTCATTTCTCTGTGCACATAAGTGGAGAGGGTCAAGAAACTTAAAATCCCCCTATCGTCCGCCCCCCTTTTTCACTATCTCTCCCTTAGCTGTAAATATGTTGAAGAATATAATTCATTTGGGCAAAAGATAATGCGGCTGTGGCACAGCTGTAAAGTATGACACAATTGACTGCGTTGACTTTAACATCTCTCATTATTATTTCGCTCAGGCGATTGCATAATAATAATGCAGTGGGAAAGCCCCACGCTGGCCAGTTTCCATTGTCAGAAATAAAATATCAGATTAAATTGCAGGCAATTGAAAATTTTAAGTGATGAGTTGATGAGCCAGTTCAAAACTTGTTTTATTTTTTATAATTTTTTTATTTAGGTAATTAAAATTATAAAATGCCCAGACCCAGAGTGCCACCTGGACGCTTCTTGTTGCCTCCCAAGCCTAGGGTTTGACCCACTCCGCCCAGTGTCTGACCGACTTGTCCCAGACCACCTCCGAGTTGACCCAACAGATTGCCAAAGGCAGCACAGCTGGTCGAGCTTAACGGAGACAGCGAAGCACCCAAAGTGGACAGCTCACAGAAACGGAAATCATTCGAGGTCTCCAGTTTGGTGTCAATTTTGATGAAAGGCGTGGCTTTACCCGAGATGCTTTGGAAGAGTTTAGAGGCACCGCCTTTGGCTTCCTTTTGGCCCTGTTGGGCAAACTGCACCAACATATCGATAAGATTCTGTCTCACTTTCAGATCCTCAGCACTGGTGATGCGCGTGTCCTCCAAGGGATTGCCAAAAATATCATTGGCATCGAACATGTAACCCAGTTCATCGCCATGAGCCACTGTTTCCGGTTTATTCTGAGCACTCTCCGAGACTATGGGCAGACCACGCAGGAAATTGATGCCCTTCGACTTGGTGCCATTGTACTCAAAGCTGTACATAAAAGCGGGAGCCAATTTAGACCACACTTGAGTGGTCAGCACAGCTGGCAGATTGAATAGAACATCGGTGGTGGATTCAACCACTTTGGAGAGCACTTGATCCACATTCAAAGCCTGTGGCACCTTCCACACATCCTGTAAGGTGGGCGTCAAGACACTGGTAAGACCTGGTAGAACCGGCTTGGTGATCTCACCAGTCAGCTTATCTATGCGCAAGAAACCTGTAAGCTGATGTAGTGCATCATTTAGAGAGCCCAAGAACTTCTCAGCCGAGCCAAAAACTTTGTTTAAAGTGTCAACGGATACCGAGTTGGCGGTCTCATGTTTGGTTACACCTGTGAGCAGAGGAATGCCCGTATAGTTGCCACTGCGCAGTTGTTGTTCCGGTTCACCCACCAGCAAACTGGGCAAAGCACGTCCATCGTCTTCACCTTCGATATGAGGCTGGAAACCCACATTACCGGTAAGACCCTTGACGAGAGCACGACCCGCCAAACGTTCGGTTTGTACTTGGTCATCGTTCTTGATGATGTCTTCGGCGGATTTCTGGGTGGGATTAACAAATAAACAGTTGTCCAGAGCAATGACACCTACCCTCCTCTCCTACTTACCTCTCTCATGCATTTAACTATCTCCAGCTCATTTCCTGCGGGACATCCATTGATCTTGGCCACCTCCTGTACACTCTGCACCGGCTCCTTGTCCGTGGCATACTGAGACAAGGCCGTGCCCGACATCGCCACCACACCATGCACTTCACCCGCACTTCTCGCCGACCTGGACATGGATAAGTACATAGCACTGGCCGCCCCCGAGCCATGACCGATGGCCTGCACCTGCTTGGGATTACCTCCAAAAAATGAGATGTAATCTGTGACCCAACGCAAGGCCGTAGCCAAATCAAACATGGCCAAATTGCCATCAAACTCCTTGGTGCCATCACCCATGATACCCAGCGAACCCAAGCGATATTGTGGCGCCACCACTATGGCTCCTCGCTGTGCCATGGGCGTGGCATCGTACTGAGCAGCCGAACCATAACGATAGCCACCCGGATGTATCCATACAAAAACCGGCAAACCCGTGCTCTCATCCGGCATCTGTGGCGTGTAAACATTAAGCAGCAGGCAATCCTCGCTGCCTATAATCCGTTGAGGTTGTGCCGGATGTGGTTGTATGCAGGGCGATCCATGTTGAGTGGCATTGAATTCACCCGCCATACGCCGATAGACGGGACGCGCATAGCGCAGCTCACCCACCGGTGGCTCCGCATAGCGCATGCCCAGGAAACTGTAGACACCCGTCTGGGGATTACGAAAGCCCTCTACGCGAGCATCACGTTCAAAGAGACGTCCAAATACCACGGGATCATCCACAGGCGGTGCCTTGGCCTGTTTACCTCCCACTATGCGCTTGACACGACGATGCAGCTGCCGCTCCGCCTGGGACTGCCCCAAGGTCATCATCATCAGCAGCAACACCACCACCACTAAACACCAATTGTTCCGCTTCGTCAGTGCGATCATTTCGCTTCATTCGCTTGTTAACCGGCAACTGAGCATTTGCTCATGCCCAGCTCGACTTGAATGACAAGGTCGGTGGCTTGGCTCAACTGGACGGCGATAAAACGCAGCTCGCACTTGGACTGATAAACCGAACAGCTTGTTGTGAGCTGTGTTTAGCTGGATAAGACCATGTTTGGGAAAGTTTAATCATGCTAATCACGTACGTTTACAACTATGCCGGGTATATAAATTTCAACTGAGTTCACTGAATCATTAAAACAATTGAAAACTGGGCAAAAAACTTGTTTTTTAAATAATAATTCAAGGCACAAAACTCTCATCAACAAATTAAGAATAATTCTGAAATTGAAATTCACTAACTTCCAATGAGAGCGTAAGACTAAGCTTTTCATAATTCTTACCCTTTTCAATAAATATGTCACTTCCTGAAGTGCAAGTTTGTGAAGCGAGAACCAAAATTTGAGTAAGAGTTTCTTTAAAAAGGCATACACAGAGAGAAAAAGCACAAAAATCATGGCTCTCCGGAATTCAAGAACTCTTTTTCACAACCATTTCGCTGCCTCTTTTTGAACGCAAGGCGGCATCTTAGCGCATACGACTATCAAGCACTCGATTAACAGTGCGACAAATCACAGTAAACAATGCAGTCATATATGTCATATCTTCTATTTGTGCAAGTTCAAATTTCTATCGTAAATTTGCAATAAAATTATTTTAATGTTTTTTAATCTTATCTTAGTTTTACGTTATAATTACGATGACATGTTCCATCCCATATAGGTATATAAAATTCCATTCCCTACCGACTCACACGATTTAACCAAATTTTCAGGATGCATGGTATTTCCAGCGATAACGTCACACCTTGGCCATGATCCCACACCCACCCACCACTTACCTTCTTTGGATCCTTCAAATCGGCTAAAAATGTCGTAATTTAGCATACTCAGCTTACAAACCGAACTTCCAGTCAATCGATGGTAAAACATTCATTGGAAAAACTGTTTCAAAATCGGGAACTTATTCAGAAACTTAACTATCAAAAACGAGCTTAACAAAAAAGTTCGGAATGTTAATCACAGAGTTCGGGGACGCGAGTTCGAACCACAATTCACCAATCGGGATTTCAAGTATTTAAAATAGAATGCACAAGCAGGGCTGTAAACCGAACCTTGAACCGAACGTCTTTCAAAATAAAAGCTGAACCTGAAACAGTGACCAAAACAATCCCCAAACAGTGACCAAAACAGTGACCGAAACAATGAATAAATCAGTGACCAAAACAGTGACCTAATCAGTGACTCAAACAATGACCAAAACAGTGAAGAAAACATTGGCCAAAACTGTGACTAAAACAACAACAAAAACATTGACCATAACAGTGATCAAACAGTGATCAAAACAGTGACGAAAACAGTGTCTAAAACAGTGACTTATCAGTTACGAAAACAGCTTTATTATACTCTGTACGAAAGGTACACAGAGTATATTAAGTTTGAGCAAAAGTATGTAACAGCCAGAAGATAGTCGAGCTATAAAGAGAACTATCAATTATGGGCAGCACCGGTCGCAACGGTAATGGCCAGCACTTCACAGGTACAGAATATATTATTGTCGGGCTTCACCGACTTTCTTACTTGTTTTGTGGTTTGTTATTGATATTGTGTAAAATATGGGCTTAACCAAGATTCGAACCAAAAACTTGAACCTCAAATTTCCGAACCTTAACCATTGGAAATTTTGGTTCGATCTCGCGATCCGGAATTATGAACAAATAAGTTGGGTTTGCAGCCCTGTTCATAAGCCCTTCTCTATCGCCTTTTGTGTGTTCTCTTCACCTTTGGCAAATTTAAATCTCAATAAGCATTCAAACCTATCGCCTAATTATAAAATTTGTGATTATGACTGACCTTCACAATCGCTCGACTTAGCCTTTCCAGTGTTATCCTGTGGGATTATTTGAAGAACTCGTGCCTTGGACCCTGGAAGCCTTGGAGCCTTTATTCAGCCCGAACTCTACGATATCTGATAGAAAATAAGATAAGCTCATCTTAGAGCTCATTTCATTATCGGACCTGTACCGAATTCCGAAAATGCCGCAAAACGAGTTGATTGCTGTTCCGAATTCCGTAAATCGACAAGAACTGTCGTTTTCAAAACGTGCGCTGTAGAGTCAGCGGAAATAAAATTGCTATTTAAGGCATTAAAATAATTCCCCAAAATTATTAACTAAAAATTCGAAATTAGTTGAACGTTTTTAAGATCGTTTAACATCATTACTTAAACTCTTTAAAGTTGATGCATAATTTAATAGAATTTTTTTATAAACATCTATAAAATATTGCATGAAAAACAAAACCGAGCGGTTACGAAATTTGGAAGCGATCCCATTTAAAACAAAAAAGTTTTTCTTACTAGAGCTTCTTTTTCGACCAATCATTCGTACTGCAGCTATATGCTAGTCATCCGATTTTGACAAATCTTTGGAAAATTGTGTAAAAGTATATAAAATAAATATATGCCTACGTAAGGGACGTTTCCATTAAAAACAAAATAGTTTTCTCAAAAGAACTAGTTTTTCAACCGGTCGTTCCTATGGCAGCTATATGCAATAGTCATTCGATTTCGACCAAACTTAGTAAAACCATGGGAAAGAATGGTAAACTAAGAAATACGTTCTTTGGAAGCGTTTCCATTAAAAACAAAAAAGGTTTTCTCACTAAGACTATTTTTTCGACCGTTCGTTCCTATGACAGCTATGTGCTAAAGTCATCCGTTCCGGCCGGTTCCGACAAATGTGCAGCGTATTTGTACCAAAAGACTTCGTGCAAAGTTTGGCGAGGATAGCTTTAAAACTGACTCAGGAGATAGCATAGCAACAAAGAGACGGACAGACGGAAAAGGCTAAATGAACTCAGCTCGTCATACTGATCAAGAATATATATACTTTATGTGGTCGGACATGCTTCCTTCAATGCTTTACAAACATCCGCACAATTTTATAATACCATCTGCAAGGGTATACAAAAATTTGATATTGAATCAAAAAAGTCGGAAAAGATCCAACGGACATCAATTAACCAACGATGTTATTACAGTAGTCAGAAACCTACCACCATTCCACAAGCAAAGTGTTAGAACAAATTGGGAATTTGAAGTTCACATTTGTTAGCAGCTTTGATTTAAACTGAACTAGATCTGCGCCAGGTTAATTATTAATATTTTTATTTTAATTAATGAAAATTTGAAAATTTATAAAAAAAAGTTTCCCCTGCTTATTATTTTCCCTTGCATATCGAATTAAGCCGCTTCGCTTTCTATTGATTTAAGCTGCTGCCATGACCCGTCGCTCAATTAGCACAGCTCTGTGCCAGCTCAATGCTTGGCACACTAATCTCTCTATTGACGTTGGTCTGCCCACAGGCCCCACAGCCTCCTCCTAAAAACAGCCGCAACTGAAACGCGGCGATAAGCAAATTTCCGGCGCGCAAAATTTAAACAAAAGAGAGAAATTTGTTGAAAACTTGTGGGCAGATCTTTTAGCCTGGGAGCCGTTTATGGATTATGTTGATGGTTGGCACTGGCAACAGTGCAAACAATGAGCATAAGCTAAGAGATGGGAATGCTTTTGGTGGGTTGCCTTGACGCCTTTGTGCAGAACTTGAACTAAAGTCAAAAGTCCAAGGCGAAAGCCGGCTTAAGGGAGAGGAGCGTTGTTTCAAGTGACGATATTAATACTTATTATTAAAACTAATTTTATGAATTGAAGTGCAGCGGGGGAATGGGGCATTGATGAGGATTTTTCTTAAGCCTCCTAGAGCTGGCTGGAGGATATCTGTCAGTTACTCTAACAATGCTAAAGGGTATGATGTATTTCAATGCCGAGTTGGAGGTACCAAGTGAATGTCAAACTGAAGCTCAAACTGTAAGTTTAAGACCGTTTGGCTGTCAAACTGTAGGGTGGAAAGGTTATTTGAAATATTAGTGGTTGGACTCGACTCTGTTTCGGGGTTAAGTTCACTGAGAAAGCAATGCCTACTCTTTCGTCCTGTGACTAGAATTTCGAGTAAATCTCAATTTTGGACAAAAAAAACTTTATTTTGACTTTTTTTTTAATCTACAAAGTTCCAACTAAGAACAGTCTATTGGGTCTTAAAATAGCTTGAATATTTATTACTATTTTTCAATCAAAACACTTTTTGGCTAAAATATGCCAAACTTTTTAAAGAACATTGCACCTAAATTTCCCAAAATTCTCATAAATTTGTCAACAATCTTTCTAATAATAGTTTTCTAGTGAATATTCCAATTCGTTTCTCGGAAAATTGTTATACAAACTGGCATTCTCTTTTGCAATTACAATTGTAAAACTTTGATGTATTAATCATTTAGCGCCGTTTGTTGCCCTAGCAATACCGACATCTGTGACAATATTAATGGCAAAAGATTCCATGGAAAAGCAGCAAAACTTTACAATTAATTAGCCGTTGGCTCTCTGCGAAACAGATGATAAACGATGATTAGTTGTTGGCAGCTTAGAGCCATAAATGGGCGATGTCTCCATTGTCTTAATGATGGGCAATAAAAATTGCGCAAAAAAAAAATAATACCCGAGACTTGAGTGTAATCAAAGCAAGCTGTTAACCCACCCATAAGACCCCCTTCTGGCATCAGGTTTCAGTGTTCAGTGTTCGGGTTCATTATGCCGCAGTTTACCTGTGTACCAAACTTCAATTGGCATAAATCACAGCCGTTTTATGGCTAAAGTGTCGTTCAATTTTCAGAAGTTTTTGTGGTAGTTTTTCTCCCCCATTCTCTCTCCCCCCACCACCCTCACCAATGCAATTTTTCTTCATTAATGCGTAGTTACGCAATTTCCGTACACAAGCCAAAACTTTTCTACCCCGCATTTGCGTTAATTTTGGTCCAATTCAGTGGCTGAAATTGCATCCCATCCCCTCACATCATTCGCATCATTCTCGTTTTGTGGTCGAGGACCAGCCTATTCCGAGTCTTTTGCCAAATTAGTTCCGCCCCTCGATTTATATTGTCATTTCGTGCGTTTCGATTGTGTAAAGCAATTTCGCAGGCAGTGAGTCGTTAGTAAGTAGTAGTAGTAGTTCCACTCTCCGTCAATTTTGGCAGAGAAGTTACGGCATTGCGGCGTGTACGAATTTAGACTTCTTTTGGATGTGTGTGTGTGTTTGGATGTGGGTGTGTACTAAGGTGCATAAATTAGGCTAGTCATTTACGGTTAATAGTGGGTAGTAGGAAAACAGCTGGGTTCCCATGTGTTGTGTTGTTTTTGAGGGTGTTGTTCTACATTGAAATGTTGTGTACTTTTGAAATTGCTTTGTAGTTGAAAATTGCAAGGACTTAAATACTAGAGTTGGGGTTAAATAAGGAAAAAGGTAGCTGTGGTAGAGAGTAGTACCTATATTTTCAGTTTGGTTACTTCTCGTTGAGGCCGGTAGCTTGCTTTGAGTGTGGGTCGATCAGCAAGTTCGTCTCAGCTGGAATGATGGTGCCTCTCGTTGAGGGCTTCGTGTTGCCTCGGTTGAGGACTTTGTGTGGCCTCTCGTTGAGGGCTTAGTGTTGCCTGAGTTGAGAATTTTGTGTTGCCTCGGTTGAGGACTTTGTGTTGCCTCGCGTTGAGGGCTTTGTTGCCTCGCGTTGTTGTTGTAACGGCTGGGAAGTTTTTTATGTACAATGTACATTGTACATATGTAAAGAAAAAAGAAAATGTGACGGAATAGGGTAAACTATTAGTAAGATGTAGAGGAATATTCCCTGCCTAGGTCGAGGTGAAGCAACGCTACTTACTCCTGTGACCATCCTTGAATCGTAGGGGCGTTTAATTTGGAAATGTTATCAAAATTGTAGGCTTCTCTATTTTCAAAGAAGGTGTTGTCTGGTGTCATGTAAACGGCTTAAACGCGCATTTGGGAAAACTTAGTCGTGCTCTGCCACTAGTTAGGGGTTATGCGGGCAAAAATAGATTGACATTTTAGCTTAGTTCAGCAGCTTATTGCTCTAATTCGTAGCAGAGTGCGGCGCAGTGTGCGCGGCGCGGCTTATACTATGTGTGTTTGGGGCGCTGTTCTCCGACTTTTCCATCCGCGAGATAGGAGGGGCCTGTCCCTGCTCTAGTTTCACAATTTACGGGTCCCGTCCCAGAACGTTCGCATGTAACAGTGGTTCTGGCCCGAGTGGCAGAATTAAAGACGTGGGTGTTCTGGGCGAGGGTACAAAGGGAACACGATTGTATGAGGACCAAAGGTAGCAGACAAGGTTGCTGAAGTATCGTGCGAGGTTGAGGTTGTCGATGCCAGAAACTTCCGCGGGAGTAGTTGTTGTAGAACTTAAAGACTTGTAGAATGGCTCATGCTAGGTAACAATTGCCAAAACAAAGAGCCTGCAGAGTTGTATTGCGGCGGATCGAAACGCTGCTTTCTTCAGCAGGTTCATGAAAGCCAAAGAAGGCAGTTATCCCGGGATGTTTTAAGAGCGTGGTTTGTTGTGAAGTTTATCGAATGGTCATACAAATGTACAACGTTTGCGTCGAGTTGGTTGAGTGGGATCGTAGGTACGTTGCAGCCGTCTAATTTAACGTATGAGCTAAAAAGGCGTGGACGCTGAACAGGAATAGGGAATGCTGCTCTGGCCCATAGAATCTGCCTTTTTTGGATTCGACTGTTTCACAAAGGTTTTTTTAATGGGTGGCTGGGAAGAAAGGTGGGGGGGCTGGGGTGGGGGGGGGGGGTTGTGGGTTAATTGTGGAGCGGGGGATCTTTGAATCCATATACTGAGAACATGTGGGGTGATCTTCTACTACACCATTGAATGTTTATGGGAGCGTTGACGTGTGTTTTTCGTCGTCACAGTCTTTTCTCATTTTTTGCGTGTGTCGTCGACTGTTTTGTGTAACGGTCGGGCTCGTGTGGGTGATTCCGTTCTAAAATCGGTTCCGTTCTATCGGTTCCAATAATAACGGTAAACGGTATTCGGTTCTCGAAAAACTGTTTGTATCGGTTCCGGTTCGGGATTTGAAACGGTTTATTTCGGTTAACGGTTAACGGTAACGGTACCGGTACTAATCACTGATTAAGACGATTCAACGAAACACCATAAAAGAAGTGAGTTCCTTCTGAATTTGCTCTTATAAATTGCACATATGATTTTTTATTTCTTATTGTTTTTTGGCTTTGGCCATTCATCATGAAATCGGAATTACAGAGGACGATGTCGTAAATGAACTGAGCAAAAAAATCCAGAAAACTTGACTTAATATTGAAAAAGAAATTAAGTAACGGGCTGTAAATCGATGTGTATCATGCGGTCTATGATGTCAACTTTGAAGTAGCAAGTAAAATATGTTGCTAAAAAAATTAATACTTTATTACGTTTATTTATTACTGGGCTAATTACAAACAGACTCAAAGCGAGATCCCACATTAGCCTCATGCTAGTGTTTACCCACGGGCAAATCAAACTTGCTGAGGGCGGTTTTTATTAATCAATGATTTGCTTTAACTGTCATCAGCCTCCAATGGCCGGGCTCCATGTGGTACGAGCTCAAAATCTCCATAACGTAACGTCTTATTATATTTCTTAAAAAGAATCCGATAAATTTGAAAAGTTTTAAAAATGGTTCCAAACATATTTCGAAAATTGAACGATATTTGATGAACAGATTGGGATTAGCAGTTGACTACATTTACTCAAATTCCTCTTCGATCCATTCACTTTCATCCCACCATCCGCAGCTTACATCAACAACATCAGGATCAATTTGAATTATCTTTTTCAAATCCCCTTTGCGTTCGCCCAATTGTAACTTAATGGGCAACTCTCGTTGGTTATTTCCGTCTTGAATGTCCTTTCTTACCAGACTGATGATGCTGTGTACCAGGTTTTCGATGTCATTTAGGCAGTAAACAATTCTAAGCTGGCTCAACTTGGGACAGTTAATTAGCAGTTGTAGCACAAAACTATCGGATTCTAGTGTATTTGAAATTTCAAGCTTTTTAATCTGCGTGTGGTCCTTCAGAATATTTGGAAGACAACTAAAATTGTTCCAGCAGTCGAGTACCAACGTTTCGATGGAGATGGGCAGACTTAGATTTTCCGTATTCCACTCAGTAATCTTAAGCTTTTTAAGTTCCTTAAGGTGTGCTAAGTCAAGCCTGTCGGTTCTACTGCGAGAGCTTATCATTAACTTCTCCAACTTCTCCATTCCCAGCAATGTTCGTTGTAGTTTCTGCACTTTAAAATCGTCATCATCCAGATCCAACACTTTCAGGTTGGGAAAACGAAGACCAGCATAAAAGCAGCGCATCAAGTTACCCTCTACATATTCATCATAACCATTTTCATCTTCTACTTCTCTCCAAAGCATTAAGCTTTGTACATGATGGCCAGACATTTGACAAAAATCCCGCGCTTCCCACAAGGTCAGATCTGTGGTTATTTCGTAATCTACCGACTTGTGCTGTCTGGCGGAGATGGTTTGATAAATCGCTCTGAAACGAGTGCACGTGCGTGCCAGACGGATCTGTTCGGGAAGCCCTAGAAACTGGAACACATACTCCAGGCAATCGTCGTTGAGTTGAATAATGTGTGGGGATGGTGAGAACTCCAACTCATTGGACTCTTCATCAGCAACTGGCTGAAGCCAACTATAACAGGCTTCCACATCAAAACAATAGCTGTTGACCTCATGATCGTCGATTTGCAGGACTCTGCAATGGAAAAGTTGCAAATGAAAATGTGTTGAAATTTTTAATTTGAAAAGAATACAAAACTTACTTTGCAGCATCTTGTGCATTGGCAAACAGTACATAAGCGTTCCAATATTCCGGATATTCTTCATCAGCATGAGAATCGTCATTTCTTTCTATGCGCACCACTTGTCCATAGTTCTGAGTGAAGTACTTAAGTAAAGCGTCTAATGTCAACTGAAAGATAAAGACAATTGGATACATCTTGACCAAATCCTGGCTTCTTCGGAAGGCGGGAACTCTACTGTGGTTATGGGGGGCGTATGTAGTGAGGATAAGTTGCTGATCGGTTTGACAAGGCAAACCCAGCGCGAAACTGGCTTACTGCGTCTCAAGTCGACTCCCGGTGGTAACCCCTGGTAACAGAGCGATGCATTCGCAAAGCTGCAGGCTAACGTGAGCGGCGATCCTACCCTGAGAAAAATTGTGGGCGCAACTTCGGGCTTGGCACCCGATTATCGTTTATTACATCCGCCAATGCAAAATGCGACAACAATGCTTCGGATACAAGGACGAATCGGAAAAAGACGATTTCGACGAGCGCCTAGAAGACCTATATGAGCGCTGCCCCGATCACCACATCAATATCGTGCTAGGCGACTTTAACGCAAAAATCGAGAGAGAAGAAGTTTTTAGCCCGACTATCGGCCGATTTAGCCAACTCGAAGAAACCACCAAAAATGGGGAGAGGCTAATTGACTTCACTGCGGGCCGTAACATGGTCGTTAGTAGTACCAGATTTGAACACCGTGACGATCACAAGGCGACCTGGAAGTCCCCTGATCAATCAACACGAAACCAGATTGATCACGCTGTGATAGACGGAAGGGACTCATCGAGTGTTCTAGACGTTTGTACGCTCCGAGGAGCCAATATAGGCTCGGATCACTACCTTATTGCAGCCAAACGAAGCGAAGCCTATTTTGCAAAACTCACACAGCTGCTCAGGGAAACCCCACCTGGAACTTCTGGTGTAGGCGAACAGTGGAAGCATATTTCACGCTCTATAAGTACGGCAGCCAAGGGGATTCTCGGATTTGCCGAGAACACCAGAAAACAGTCATGGTACGATGATGAGTGCCGCCGCGCTACTGCAGAGAAAGACGTTGCGTACAGGAGAACTCTGTGGAGAGTGGTTTGCCTCCCCAATTGGCCAAGTTAAATTCAACCAAATGATATTAACACGGCGCTCAAATAATTTAACAAGTCTTCTTTATTTGAGTTCTCATGTGCAAGTGTTGGTCGCCTGCACTTTACAAATGTTCTAATGCGACCAAAGCGTCGCTGGCGACTGCGCTGCTGCGAATGAGCTTGAGAGAGCGACGCCTAAATATAGAACAGGCGAGGGAGAAATATGTATAAGAAGAGCGAGTATCAAAGCAAACAAACATAACTTGGTGGTAGATGGCCATTGATTTGCTTGACATTAATTATAGGTTGGCAAAGTTATAGAAACTTTACCGAACAGCGCCTTTTCAGAAGAAAGAAAAATGAGCAGAAAAGGCGCATGAGGGAGAAAGTCGAAGTGCAGTTCGGATGGGGTGAGACTCGAAAATTCTACCAAAAGATTAGGCAGCTAACCGAAGGTTTTAAGCCCAGAGTCACACAATGCAAGGACGAGCACGGAAATCTGGTCACAAATCCGCAAGTGGCGCTAAACAAATGGAGGAACTATTTCTCCAACCTGCTGGGAGGTGATGACGAACACAATGCAGCCTCTGAGGAAATAGCGACACCACCAATCGATAACATAGAGATGGACCCGCCGGACCATAATGAAGTCTGGTTAGCCATAAAACGGTTAAAAAAAAAAAACAAATCTGCTGGCTCTGATGAGCTGCCCGCTGAATTGTTCAAGGCTGGCAGTGAGGAGCTGGTAAGGTGCATGCACGTACTCCTATGCAGAATATGGTCCGAAGAAAGTATGCCCGAAGATTGGAATCTAAGTGTACTTTGTCCAATATTTAAAAAAGGAGACCCTGCGATTTGCGCCAATTACCGCGGGATTAGTCTTCTTCCCATTGCATATAAGGTTATGTCATGTATCCTACGTCAAAAGCCGAGAATGAGTGAACTGATTGAATCTTATCAGTGTGGCTTTAGACCTGGCAAATCCACCACGGAGCAGATATTCACACTGCGACAAATCCTGGAGAAGACGCAAGAGAGAGATCAACACCCACCACTTTTTTGTTGACTATAAAGCCGCCTTTGACACGCCGATAAGGTCATAGTTCTTTGAAGCCCTGTCTACTTTTGATATACCAGAAAAGTAAATTCGACTTTGCATGATGACGTTGAGAAGCACACGAAGTTCCGTCAAAATAGGAAAAAACCTCTTCGAGTCTTTCGATACCAAAAGAGGTTTTAGGCAGGGTGACATCTTATCGTGTGACTTCTTTAATCTGCTGATGGAGTATATACTGCGCCAGGCACCATCTTTACCAGAGATAACCTGCCAATTGCATATGTTGATGATATTGACAGGCATTCTCAGAGATAGAGAAGCAGTCAAAAATGAGGATAAGACGAAGTACCTACTATCAACGCGCAGTGAGTCTACGCTTGGACAATCTGTTGCAATGGGAGAATACAACTTCAAGGTTGTTAAGGTAATTGTCTACCTCGGAACGACGATAACTATCGACAACACCAGTCCGGAAATCCGAAGAAGAATAACTCTTGCAAACCGATGCTACTACGGGCTCAGTAAGAAGTGCAAGAGCAGAGCCCTCTCTCAAAAAATCGAAAATTGCGCTATACAAGTCCTGCTATACGCCGCAAAAGCATGGACAATGACATCAACGGATGAGGCGGCAATTGGCGTGACCGAGAGAAAAGCTCTTCAGAGGATTCTAAAAGTTGGAGACGAGTTTCGCATCCGAATGAATCACGAACTGTACGAGCTCTATGGGGACACTACGCTTGTCATGCGCATATATCAACAGCGGCTGCGCTGGATAGGACATGTTACCCGTATGGATGTTAACGCTCCAGCAAAACGGCTGTACAGTCGGAAGGCGAACGAGTTATGGAACACGCCCAGGCCGGGGCGACCGAAGACGAGATGGGGCGACCAGGTGCAAAAAGATATTTCAAAGCTGCATGTGACCTCCTGGTGGGAGATCGCTCGGGAGTGGCGGGCATTAGCTGCAGCGGCCGAGACATTAAAACGGTTGTGATGCTTTCATCAGGCCAAAGAAGAAGAAAAAATCCTGTAAGATATATCAGAGTAAATCGACTTACCTCCTTTGGCATACAATACAGATACAGCTTCCGTACCACAATGCGGTCTTCAGTGTAAGCAATTCCAGCCATGAAGTAATGCATGTAGGGCCGCATCGTAGAAACAGGAATATGTCCAGCTGCAATGAAAATAATTAGTAAGTAACATGTCAGATTTTCGGCATATTTTTGTTATATAAAAGACGAACCTATATTTTCCATAGTTTCTGTATATTTTCACCTCTTTAAACTACGACAGCAGCAGTTGAACTTAATATTTTTATATTCCCCGTCAGGTCGTATATATAAAATGACACCTCGTGGCCTCCTTTATATATCGTTATACTACACTGTACAACAGTGTTGTGAAAACATCGATAGTAGGCACCATCGATAGTTTCACTATCGATAGTATCGATAGTACTATAGAAAAAATTCCATTTTGAATAAATCAACAAAAAATTAACAACAAACAAATCAAATATTTTTATATCCAATATTTTTCAAAGAATTGTATATAAAGAAACTTATCACTTTCATAGGGAACGCATAGAAACTTAAGAAATTACAAAATAATATCATTGGTAATTCACAGCAACTTTAAATGGAATTTATTCTCAAATTTCGTAATTGTTAGTTTGTTATGCTGTTCAATGATTCCACTAAGTTAGGTCGAAATCGGACATCTATATTGTGTAGCTCCCTTAGAAAATTAAGGTCGGAAAAGTAGTCTTATTTAGAAAAACCTTTTTTGTTTTCAAAGGCCAAGTCCAAGACGAAGTTAACATTGAACTGCACCGAACCGTTTTGATTTATGGTTTCCGGTTCGGTTCACCCTTTTTGGAAGGAACGCCGGTTCGGTTTGCGATGCAGTTTATAACTTTATGTCCCTACTATCAACTTGGTCATCTCAATAAAGCACTTTGGCTTTGTTATATGTGTGATTAGTTGAATGTGACGAATTGAGGCAAACATCTCATTTAGGCAAATAACGTTCCTTTCCCCCTTCCCCCCCATCAAATGCAAATGTAATTGGATATTTTGCAAATATCGTCTACATGTCCCAGCAAATGCCACAAACCATTAGGATGGCATTTGATGGGCGGTTGGGGTGGCTTGACTGTGGCCTCTCTGTGGTTTCTTTTGCACTTCCACCTCCATTAGGGAGGGAAGCTTGCGAAAAGTGTCAATTACAGCAGATGTCAAAAACAATCAACGGCATAAATAAGTCACACGAGAAACTAAGGCTAACTTCCGGCTGGGTAATCAATAAGCGTTGGCCAATTGCGTGCAGTTAATTAATGACTCAACTAGACCCAACAAAAAGGTGTTGGACACAGACATCGCCGGGGTCAAAACTGTTAACGTGGTAGAAATTATGAAAAACTTGATGTCCAGTGCGCGAGTGCGTGGTCATTGTGCGTGTTCGAGTCCAATCAATACTAATTATGGTAATCAATTTTAATTAGAGCATGATGGGCTCAAAAGCGTAAGGGTAAGTGACTGCAAATGATGTCGATGTCAAAGCGAACAACAAAGACGTAATCCTGGCACACTCATGCACTCCAAGGGGATTGGATTTTTGCTTATGTCAAAATTCAAACAATGGCCACAAGTGGCTTGCCCAAATTGAGGATGACAGGCCAACCCACACACCCACCCACATATCCCCTGTTTTTTCCCCTAGACACTGATAGACAGGCCTGCAACTGAACCTGCCAATGGCATCAGTTTGAAAATTCCATTATTTGGATTAGACCAATTGTTGCTCCTGACATCCCTTTATGCATGCTGCAGTGAGAAGATTCATTTGAGGGTATGGAAAGAAAACTAGTGAACAAGTAGCGCATATTTGAAAAATTGCTCAAACAAACCAACAATTTGCTTCTGATGTTGGTACTCTATGCGGCGCCTCTTATCAGAGATGATTAGAGATAGAGATTCGACATGTATGGAAGAAACAATTCTTATACTTGCAGGCAGATTAAGTTTATTTTTAATTTTGGCCACGCCCCCTCCCGCCCCCGCAATATCGACTCTCCTATTCCACTACGCCCATAACACATATAAATAAAAATCCCTTTGCCTTAAAAGTATAGAAAATGTATGAGACAGCAGCAACAACCCTACCCTTTGATATTTATATCAGAGATGCAATCCAATCGAAAATAAGTACTGGTTTGGTTCAGTGGTTCTCACTGTTTCTGAACCGCCGGTTCGGTTCATTACATGGTTTTTGGAGCTAACTGAACCGCGGTTTCGGTTCGGTATTATGATTTCTGCCGTAATGTGACTTTTCGCAAACTTTGGAAACTGAATTCCAATAAACCATTTGAATTTCTTTTGCAGATTCGTCTATAAGTTTCTAGACGAATGCACTTCGGAAACAGAGAATGTCGACTAGAAACGAATTCGTACCATGCATATTACAACATTCTATTTATGGTATTACATGAGAAAAAACTCTCCTGGCTTAGATTGAATTATGGTAAAGATTAAATAAACTGAGAATAAAATGATGTGATCATTTCCACACTTTTGAATAGAAATTTTTTCGTACCCCATTGATTTGAAAAAAAATGATATGACTCAAAAGTTCGTTTTAACCAGTGGATAACAATATGAACCTGATAGTTGTTTCTGTTTACAGACAGTTTAAAATATTGTCCACCAGAGGACGACAAATCAATTATCAACTGTTAAGAAAAGTATGCAGATTGATAACAGGTGTATTAAGAGATTGCTGGAGACTTATATGGCTACATGTTGTATTATATGCCAGCAAACATTTTATGAAATTTCTAATCACATTCGAGACTTTTTCGAGTCCTCGGTCTGATGTAACTAGTTATAAATGCGCTTGTTTTCGGTTCATATATGATACTTTTGTCAGGAGAAAATGTTACCCTAGCCACAACTCTTCTGTAAGGGTTATTTTTAACCCTTTCTTCTGATCAGTGTTAACTTATATGCGAGTCTTTTTCGAGGAGTACTTAAATAAATCAAATTTTGAGTATATGCATGAGTAAGATTCGAGTCTTCTATTAATCGCACATGAGCGCTCTGAAAAGAACCGAGCTTAAGGGCGTTTTTGGAGTAAGCTGCCCCGCAAACATTTTTGATTAAATTTGAAACATTTTCGACCCAATGGTCTGATTAAAATAGTCACAAATGCGCTCGTTTTCTGATCATAAATTATACATATGTACGGAGAAAATGGTACCGTAACCGCGACACTTCATGGAGAGTCGTTTTTAACCCGTTCTTCTGATCAGTTTCGACTCATTTTCGAATCATTTTGCGAGTCTATTTCGAGTCATAATTCTATAAATCACATTTTGGGCATATTCATGAGTAATTTTTGAGTCTACTTTCTAATCGTTAGGTACTAATCTCAATTTAATCATCAAAAGGGATTGAAAAAGACTCATTCGGTTGGTTTGCAAATCGTTAGAGAAATCCGTCGGTGTCCCAGAACTTCAAGAGATTTCGTTTTCTTTGAAAGTCTAGTTCGAAAGTCGAGTTCGAAAGATGTGTGGATAAGATGATGGTCCTGCTACAAAAACAGAGATATATTGCGTTGGTTCCTGAAATCGCCATTGGTTGGTTAGTGTTTTGGCTGGTTTTTGTATTGGTTGGTTTGCCAAAATCTCCCAACAAAATTCGAGAGTTTTGAAACTCACCGAAAGAGATTTCTAGGACACCGAGAATTGGTTTTGGGTTGGAATTTGGTTGGAAGAGATTTCTGGGACACCGCCGACTATCCAAATATTGGGTGAGATGAGTCAAGTCATCCATAAAGTTTATATCGATCCGGCATCGCTTAGGATCAAATTCGGTCTATCATTGATCCCATGTAGAGTATCGAACGGAATATCTTATAAAAATTATCTAAGGGAAACGATTAAGGTTCCCAAATTAATACCATAAGTATCGTTGGCTTTCGTTTTGGTTCAGCATTTCTGAAAGGAGCCGGTTCGGCATGCGGTTCGGTTTACCAACTAGAATAATCTGTTCCGTTCGGTTCATTGCCAGTTTGCATCCCTGCTTCCTGCTTTAATAAACATTATCTTAACTTAGTAGGCTTGAAGTTCTTCGCCTCTCGGTCGATTGTGCGGGAAGTGCGCTGCTATTTTGCCTGGGATTCGCACGTAACAAGCTTCGGCTTGAGTGGGTATAAGAATTATATACAGCATTTCTGAGTGATTTGCTGCCTTAGCTTAAACTGATTCATCTTTCGCTTTTGGTCCTTGTTTTCCCATCCATCTTGTTTAAATAATAATAATTCTTAAGTACTCGCATTTACAATTTGCCTGATTAAGTTGGTTGGCTTTCGTCCTCCTCCTCCTCCTCCTCTCAAAATCAACGACAAATGCGTGCTGCTTTTACAAGCGCCGCGGGTGCGCTTCAATCGTTCACTTCAGCCCCCCAAAATTCAGCAACTTGGTAACTCTCAACCCTCTCTGTGTACGAGTACATATATGGCTGCTGAGGGCGCCAAGTGCATTGGAATGTGTGGCAGCTGCAATTGTGCGGCAATAAATTATTGTGCAACACGCAGACATGATAGAGGAACAAGAGCTGTGGGGGGTCGGAGCCGGAGTGGAGACTGACTGAGTGAGTGAGTGGCAGTCAGCAGAGTCGTCGGCATGGTAATGAATGCTACGAAAATCCTTCTCTTCTTTTTTTTTTTAAACAATTTTTTAACTTAAAAATTACGACAGCGCTGACAATTTGCCATAAAAAGCGACAGAGTGAAATGGCTGAGGAGACTGTGGGTTTTGCCCTCGGCTGACTTTTGTGCTGAGTTGACTAAAGGATGGAGGAGGTGGTTTTGGGAGTGCGCTGACTAGTGATGGGGGAAATCAACAAATAAGTAAACAAGGAGTTGTATTTGAAAAAGGATTATTTGAATGCTTTAAAGCAGCGATGGGCAACACTCAGTCCGCAAAGCTCAACAATATAATCCACAAAGAACAGGAAATCACGGCCTCAAAAGTCTGCTGCGCAGTTAATGCTGCCCTTCTGTTAGATTTTGCTGCCCACCGCTGCTTTAAAGTTGTATAGAGATAAATTATAATTAGAGTTCAAAAAACTTGGTAGAGAAAACACAAATATGTCTTTAAATTAAACTTTTATTTCGAAAAAATTTCCCGTGTCACGTTGTCATCCCTTGCCTTGATTTCCCACTGCTGACTGTTGGATTTTTTTTGTGCTTTTGTTACACCCCTTTGATGTACCTTGAATTTTGCATGTGAGTGCAATATTTTACTCTTCCAATTGGATGCGGGAGGGCTCATTTGTCAAACGTCACGACTTGATGATGCAATTGTTGTTGTCATTTAGTTTGCATGCAGATTTACGACACAGTTTTCCCACATATAACCAGTATTATTCTTTTGTTGAGCATCCCCATTTATGGCTTATTTACTCTAACTCAGTCAACTGTCAGTCAAAAAGCTTCTTACCTTTACATATCATATTACCGCACCCCAAAAAAAAACAAGGGTTAGTTACCAAAGAATAACACTTAGACACCCCCCACATCAAAGATGTTTGGTCTTTAAACCACCCTTCCTAGTGCTGGCGCCACCCTCCTCCACCCTTAGCCTATGACAATTTATGCCATTTTAAAGACTTTCGCCTCGTTCTGCGTGTTTATCTTTTTTTCTAGTCAGTTAACGCTCGCCTGCATTTTCTGCTCTGGCCCTAAGAAAATATTATTCTTTAATTTCTGCTTTACTGCATTCAACTACCTTTTCATTTTCATCTTTTTTTTCTTTATTCGTTGGCAGCCAAAAGGCATAAATACACAATGCATATATGAAGAGTTACCTCTGGTAGAAACTTTCCAATTGGTTTTGGCTGCGCTTTTTCTTTTATTGCAACGCTTACAGAAATCGTTGCATAAGTTTGGGGCGCCACACAGCTAAGTTTGGCTCATAAAACTTTTCGTTTTTACTTTACATTTTGAAAAGATTGGAGATTTTTTTCCACTGACGTCTCAAGCTGTTTAATTGTCAGGCGAAATTTCCTGCTTCATTGAATGCAAAGTAAACTTTTTATGCGCCTGCGGCAAGCAGGGAATGCTTAAAGGAAGATGGGAAGATAACGGCAGGGAATGCTTAAAGGAAGATGGGAAGATACCGGTAAGATGGTTCCAAATAACCTTTTCTTAACAATTTCAAAGTAAATCTATGAGTTTTAAGCTGGGGCGGCAGTGTGTTTCCCATTTTTTAGGCACCACATAACTATACATCAATATTCAGTCCTGCAAGCCAGAAATCTTGTTTTAACATAACCCTATTAGTAAGTCAGCTACCAAAGTCAGATTATCGCGGGGGTGCCACAAAATTCACTAGCGATTTGCCAAATCGCCTTAAAATTTTCGCCATGCCACAGAACTTCGAGTGATTTAAAGAGCACTGGGAAAGACATGAATCTGTCTTTGACAAGGCAATCAACAGGCAAAATACTCTAAATAATGTTCCCGTTGCTCGAAAAGAATCGGAAGAAAGGTTGTCCATTGAGAAATTGTGGGCCGTCCTAATGCTCCTTCATAAACTTGTCCATCACGTCGAGATTTTTAGTAATATGAGCTTAAAAATGCTAAAAGTGCCTATTTTGACCTTTTTAGGAGCGTTTTTCGGGGAATCCATTCTATTGTTTGGACTCTCTTAGATATAATCGGCATTCTTTTAGAATTGTTCAGAGTAAAAGCGCAGCTAGTGCAAACTGCATTGGGAACCCATGTTTTGTTAGAAATCCAGAAATGAACTGAAGCGTTTCAGCTCGGAAGACAAGTTACTTAAGCTTTTTAAAAATGACCAGCCTTCTTTACTGTTTTTAGGAAACGAAAACATATTAGAGTCTCTACCAACCATTGCATACTTTGGGGCACCAGCAATAAATAGGATATTTTTGGATTCTTACACAAGTGCTAATAGAGGTATATCTCCATTGAAAAAAATCGCAAAGCTGTTTGGAATAGTTCATTTTAAAGCTAAGGACTGGTACTTTCCGATGGTATCAAAGAGAGCTCAAGCAATAGAATGGATTCCCCGAATCTTAACACAAAAATCACAACAGCATAAGTATAAAAAATTAATTTGATTAATTGCGAAATTCTAATGTTAAAAGGTGGCATCACTGAAATACTAGTGATTTTGTGTGTTGAGGCAAATGCCAAGTTGAACCAGCGACTTAACTAGCGATTTGCTAAGTTAATCATTCAATAAACTAAACATGCGAAATGTTTTATTTTTTTAATGCAGTCTATTCAGAAATTTAACACCCTTTATGCATCAATAAGATTTATTTTTATTAGGGGCAATTCGCAATTCGCCGACTCAGTAGGGTGCGATTTTGAAATTACTCGTAAACAGGGTCTGTGGCATGGCGAATTGAAATTCTAGCGAATTTAGAGCGAAAGCGATTCCTGTGTTTTGTTTAGACCCCTGTATGCTTAAGGAGAGCGTAAGTTAAAGTCGCCAACTTTAAGAGGGAATTATTAAATTGTCCGGATGTTCGTAACGCATAGAAGGAAGCACGACGAGCTGAGTAGATTTAGCCCTGTCCGAGCGTCCCTTCGTCTTTCCGTCAGACGGTTTCTATGCTATCTCCTCCGTCAGTTTTAAAGTTTTCTGACTTTGCACAAAGTATTTTAGTATAAATACGCTGCACATTTGACGGAACCGGCCAGATTGGATGACTTATCATAGAGCTGTCATAGGAACGACCGGTCGAAAGACTAGTTCTTGTAAAAATAACTTTTTTGTTTTCAATGGAAACGTCTCTTACGTTTGCATATGTTTATTTTATATAGTTTTACACAGTTCTACAAAGTCTTGTCAAAATCGGATGATTATAGCATAAAGCTGCAGTACGAATGATCGGTCGAAAAAGTAGTTTTGGTGAGAAAACCTTTTTTGTTTTAAATAGAGTCGTCTCCAAATTTCGTACTTATTAGTTTGTTATGGCTTTTTATGATTTCACTAAGTTTGGTCTAAGTCGGACATCTATAGACATAGTAGTCTTAGTTAGTTAGTAATCAAACTGCAAGTGTATAAAAACTTCGGTCGACCCGAAGTCAAATTTCCTCTATTTTTTATTAATGTTGCTTTCAATCTGACGAAGGAGATAGCTAAGAAACAGGCAGACGGCCGGACATGGTTAAATCAACTCAGCTTGTCACGCTGATCAAGTATAAATATATATATTTTATGTGGTCGGAGATGATTCCTACTACGCGTTCTAAGCTTCTGGTCAAAGTTACAAACTCTTTTCAAGTGCTCAAAAATTAAATGAAGATTTAAAATTTATCAATGTTATTTGAAATATCTTACTTTCGATTTCTTTTTTAACCGCTTGTAGATTTTTTTCCAATCTCTCCGACGTTGCTTTGCAGAGCGGATGCACTTATGACTGGAAGGTTATTATCAATTGGAAATTAACGCTTTCGAGGTACGATGCCTAAAACAAGCCTATCCCCATTAATAAAATTTTCTAATAATAAACCAGAGTTGTGTTAAAATAACATTCGATTTCACTTTAAGGTTACCCTTTTGTGTAAAAAAATACTTTCCCCAAAATGGAGAAGAGATGTTAAACCAGAACTACAACCAACATTACCACACACACACACACAGGCTGGCTGGAGTACTAAGCCCACTAAGCCGCTTGCTGATGGCCCCCTCCTCTCCAGAAGTAAGCAGAATCCTTGCTACTGCGCGAATACGTGTAAATATTTTTGCCAACTCTGTTGGCAAAGCGCATTAATCATATTAAACAGCGGCGCAGACAACGACGGGATTTCGTCTGTTATTTTGTGTGTCTCTCACCCTCTCTTTTACATTTATTTGTGTTCGTCACACAGTGCGTATGATTATTACCACTATTATTAATATTATCATGTGCTTGGCCTGACTTGGCGCCCGGAGCTTGTTTTTGTCGACACCGTTGAGGATGTGGATGGCAATGGCAATGGCAATGGCATCGTCATTGCAATTATTTACAAAATCAAAGCACGTCCTGGCTGTGCTTTTATGCGTTTACGTGTGTGTTTGTGTTTGCACTAAAATACTTTGAGCCTTTCACAGGGACAGACGGTAAGAATGGGAAAGCTCATTTCAAATCGGCCAGAAAAAAAAGAAACTTTAAACGGAAGTTTTTACTTTTTCACATAAATATAGAGTTTTATTGGCTGCTACTAGTTTAGGATTTTTATAGCTTCAGATGAAAATACGAAGTAAATGAGGATTTTACCTGACCAAGGAACGAGTCCACTTTTTTAAAACTGCAGCCCAAAATGGCATTAAAACATAAAGCTCTGAGCTCAGCTCTTACCATGATACAACGAAAGAAATATGGTAATAGTCCGGACAATGAAGACTTTCGGCGCTACATAAATTCCCACCAAGCTGCAAATCAGTGAGGGTTTTCACTAGCCCTTGTAAAATGGCAAAGCGTTAAAGCGTAAATCCAAAAGTTTACGAAGCAACAACAAAACACAAGAGTAAAAAATTACCACGTTTAACATGCCTTAGGGTATGTTTAAAAAATCTGTCGTAAATGTGAAAAAGTGTAATGTTTTGAAGGGTTGTAAAGTTTTTCAAAGAATCCATTAAAAATACTTAGTGTCAAGCCATTTCCTCTTCAAAATTTGCGGTCACACCAGCTAACTGAAAATTTTAAAAAAGAAAGCTGGAAGGCAATTCAAAGCGCTGGAAGAATGTTATGACGCCAAGCGTTTCCGCAAGGCCCAGTGCCCCATTGTGGATCGGTTAACCTGCACGCTTATGTTGAAGGGACCCAACAATGGCAAGAAGCTAAGTTCCTGTCTCACTGTCAAGCGCTCGTTCGAGATGATTCATGGAAGATGTGTCTCCCTTTCGTCGCGTTAACCGGGCCATCTGGCTGCCGTGCACTGGAGCAAGTGGGGATGCCTTCAGTAACACCAATCTCATTGCCGTGTGCTTGGTCGATAAGCTGATCAATGCTGCAAAGGGTTCCTCCAACTCGTACGCCATCAATTCGAAAACAGGAAGACAATTCAAATGACATGTTTGCAAAAAACTTGCAGTTTTAACTGGCGCGAGGTCTTGTTATGCTATTGGCATAACTTTTAACAGAGGCACACACTAAAGGAGGCTTCAGGTTGATCGGACGCGTTTCATGAGAGACCAAATCCTCACTCATCAGCGATCTTGAGCCTGAAATGTCTATCCAAAGAGCAGGTCGAGTGGTCTAGTGGGCTAAAGTGTAGACGTTTAAAATTATAGCTTGACCCTCCGACAACTTCCGCTCAAAACACTCACTCTGCATTATGATTTTCATTTCAAAAGTTTTCCAATTTCACTTGGACTTACAAATAAAAAAGTTTTAAGAGGCATTAAGCTTCTCTCACTCTGATGACTCGAAAATTAACATTTTTAAGCTACCTACATTTAATTTCCCAGTTTGGCCATTCGGAACTCCTGCATATTAGCATTTATACACTCGAAATGCAGTCATAAACAAAAGTTTTTTGCGTGTTAATCCACGCATGCTGTTTCAGTACCATCCATTTGCCTGTCTGGAGGCTGTCTCCTTCATTTGCCCTGCAACTTTTGCGGCCGAGGTTTTAATTTAAATTGACAACATCAAGCAGTTAAGTACTTGCAGCGACATTTTAATAGCTTGTAAGCCCCACGAGTACCCCAAAACTTCCCCTTCACCTCGACCAGCAAAAAGGACACAGAAAAAAGAAAAAAAAAAAGACGCCACATCAAGCTAAGGAAAATAAATACAACGAACGCTTATTTACATATTCCCAAACGTAAATACGCACCATTTTTATTTGCTTGGCTGTATTTTTTTTTTTATATATATTTGTATGGGCACTCAACGAATCCTGGTTGAGTTTTGTATACCTGGTAGCTGTAGGAGTGTTGAGGGGTATATTGAATTAAGCCAAGTTGCAATTAGGATACTTAGTTTTAAAACCGGTTGGCGAACCGAATCTTATACTTCGAACCTTTTGCAGAATATGCTTCACTGTTCCAAAAAAAAGTGGGTTATAGTATCAATTACCCTTTACAGGGCATTACTCAAGTCAAATCCTCTGGCCTTGTTTCATTTTTCTTCTCATTTTATTTTTAGGAAGAAAAAAATTTGCATAAAGTGAAAACAAGCATTTTAATTTCACTCGACGTAGCCAAACTGAAATGTACGACAGCATATACGATGAGGCAGTAAACGTTAACATTTACCTCTGCCTCCCCCGTGCACTTACCCTTACTCCCCCGGCTCCCTTGAGCGTTAAAAACTTTTGCAAGAGCATAAAAAAATGAAGAGGGGACAGTCGTAATTGTTGGCGAGCGTTTAAAAAAAAAAAATCACCCACAGACAAAACAAACCCATTTAGATCTTCCCTTTCGTTCTGGGGCTAATATTCCGGGCCAACTTTTGAGCTCCAACTTTTGACATTTGCAGTGCACTAAATTGACAGTGGTTCTGGGATTGGGTTCAATGATAAATGTGCATTTTGCGTAACGTTATGAAAACTATTTCGGACTGACAACCGCAAAGCTTAAACGAGAATCCACTCCACAGAGTTCATTTGAAATGGGACACATGCCACGCTGACACGCTGGCAGTTTCATATAATTTAAACCCAAGCCACACATTTCGCTTCGGATCGGGAGCTATTTGTGTCTGTGTGTGGTGTGGTGTCCCTTTGTTGCTTGTCTGCCATTTGATGCGCAGTCCCATAAATTATCAGGCACTTGACTGGACATCTTCACATTTCTGGTTAGTCATTTGCCGGCTAAGAGGCACACATACACAAACAGCCAACATTATTATACAAAAGATGTCCAAATTGAAGGACCACTTACAAAGGAAACGAAGGTGGCAACAACAGTAACAAACCAACTAAAAAAATATACATCACTTTCAAAATTTAAAGTTAATTAACAAAATATAATATTTAAAACGCAATTCTAAGAGGAATGTGCGATTTTTTTCGTAGCAGTCTCAAATGGGTCGAGCCAGATAAGACAAGGGGATTTTTGAAATTTACTTTTAAGGATTTTCAAGTGGCCCATGCGACACCAAGCCGAAGACTGTTACGCGCGAAGCCCAGCTCCCGCCCAACCGACCGAGATGCGCAGCTGCCAACGTGCGACACGAAAACCGGATAGAAATGTACAAAATAATGTTAACTACGGTCCAAATGAGTTAAAATAGAGGTTTTTAAAGCAGAAAGAGAAAGTTCCGAATTGATTAAGCGGTAGAGTTTGTTGTAATCAGCACAGAGGACGCGAAACGGATCTTGCAAGACATAGTTAGTAGTACAACGTTTCAGAGATAAGGGGACAAAGTTACGGGACGATCTTCTAGGAACATTGAGATTAATTTCGCTAACCAACTCTGATGAGTCGATTTAACCATTAATTAGTCTATGTATGAAGATTACACCAAGCATAACTCTACGGTTAAATAAGAAAGGAAGATTAATCAAAAGTAATCTACTGGAGTAAAATGGTAACTCCAGTTAAAACCACGAAGAACAAACAATAAGAATTGCTTTTGCACAGATTCTATTCTATTTGATGGATCGAATATTGCGGAGACCACACGCATAATCCATAATCAAGAGTTGGACAAACAAGAGAAGTGTAAAGAATCTTGGAAGTGTAGGGACCGCCAAATTCCTTCGACCACCGCTTTATAATCTCAAGAACACTGTGGAGAGACTGGTTTGCCTCCCCAATTGGCCAAGTTAAAACCAACGAAATGAAATTAACACGGCGAGCAAATAATTTAACAAACTTGTTTAATTGAGTTCTCATATGCAAGTGACTTGTCTGCTCCTTACAAAAGTTCTAATGCGACCAAAGCGTCGCTGGCGACTGCGCAGCTGCAATGTCTAACTATAGAACAGGCGAGGAAAGGAATATAACAGGAGCGAGTTTCAATGCAAACAAACATAATATGGTGGCAGATGACCTTTGAATAGAATTAAATAGAATGAATAGATTTAGGTTGGCAAAGTAAAGAACTTTTCATTGGCGGCGATTCGCAGGGGTTCCGGACCGAACAAACACTTCTGGGCTTATTAACAGTAGCAGTTACATGAGAGTTAAATTTAAGTTAATGGTCAAGAATCACCCCAAGATCATTTACTTCATTTAGGCGCTGCATTGCTGCATCAAGCTTGTAAGTGACTTATTGTGGTAACCTCATAACCTTACACTTCAAACTGTTACTTCCACATTGCCAATCAATATCGCACCTTTAAAACTAATTTTTTTCAACTCGAAATTATGTTTTATAGGTTCGTCTTGGTTCCCTTTCTAAGAATTTATATCATTTTTGCCGCAACTCCTTTTAAAATGCAATATTTGCAATATTTTTGATAAAAAATAATCATTATGTTTTGAGTTTTGTTTTTTTTTTTTACTTAAGTGGTTTAGTAAAACTGAAAAAAAAATCATTATTGTGAAAGCAGAACTACAAAACATTATTATTAATAATCAATTTTTTGGGATTTTTATAATATAACTTATAATAACTACAATCCCTGAAAAAATCCATTACAAACGGAAAAGCTCTTATTTGAAATTAATAACAAGCGATCTTGTGGCATCACTGATCACGCCACATATCGATAAAAAGTTAGCACATCAATATTTTTGGAGTCCGCTGATTTTTTCCAGCAGACGTGGTGTTTTTATATCATATATCAGATCAAGAGATCATTCTCGAAAAGTGAAGGTTCTTTGTTCCACTGGCGGATGAGCTTTACGGTCACACTAACGTAAACAAAGAACAGCTGGTTGGATGGCTTTGCTTGCAATTGTGTGTCTACGTTCGGCTGTCATATGTCCAGCAGCATGCTCGTATGGTGGCGAGCTTTATGTTGCAGCAAGTTTTCGGTATGCACACATAAGAAATTTAATGGCAATTTAACATTCTATGACAAAGAATAAAAAATTGGCGATTATTTCGGCCAAACACAACCCATGGGCGTAGTCAGTATTCAATGAAAGGGGCCATAACTTCTCCCACTCTACTAAACCTCCTCTGCCAGTGAGTTAAAACCCGCTCCACCATTGGCAACGCCACTGACCAACAGCTGTTCCTATTGGTGACTTTTTTGAATTCGATAGCATATCGATAGAAAATCTAGCTTTCTGCGGAAAAATGCTAGAACATTTAGCCTTTGGCTTGATCATTGGTCACGAATGATCTGCTGTATGACATGGGGAAATACACAGAAAGAATGAGGTCATTTCAGTTATATAGAATGTGCCAGTGGAACAATTATTACTCCGGTTTAATACTGATCCTGAAATGCCTCGTTAATTAAGAAAAAAAAACCGAATAAGCTAACATGAATAAACAACGAACTAATTGTAGGGGCTTTTGGTCTAAGTCAAATTGGTTGACGTGTAAGTATTGCATACTTTACAACAGAAAATGCCCACAATCTGATATTTTATATATTGTTTGTTCACTTTGCAGCTTGCCTTAATCCTGAACCTGAAATTCCCCATAAGCTCGAAAAAAAGATGCTTAAGCCCGTTTCAAAATATTATAAGAAAAATGAAATTGCATATACTCAAGATCACATTCCGGTGCGGAAGTTACATCTATTTGGTATGCCAATGGAGGTAAGACAACTTATTTGGATTTCTGTTCTTGGAATAGTTCAAGATATATCCATTTATCTTTATCTTCCAGTTGACACAGCACGCGTTACTTAAGTACTTCACTCAAAACTATGGCCAAGTTTTGCGCATAGAAAGAAATGAGGATTCTGTGCAAGCTGAAGAAGAGGAAGAAGAGTATCTGCAAACTTGGAATGCAAATGCACTGTTTGCCAATGCACTCGATGCAGCAAAGTAAGTGTCTTAGTATTTTCCATAACCTTTTTTATTTACATTTATTCATTTGCAGAGTCCTGGAAAGCTCGGAGCACATGGTGAACAGCTGTGAATTTTATGTGCAAGCCAGTTATAGTTGGCTTCAGCCAGTTGTTGATGAGAGAGCCCAATGAATTGGAGTTTTCAACATCCCGACACATTCTACAACTGAACGATGATTGCCTGGAGTATGTGTTCCAGTTTCTATCCCTTGCCGATCAGATCCGTCTGGCACGTACCTGCACACGTTTCCGAACCATTTATCAAACCATCTCCGCTAGACAGCACAAGTCAGTAAATTGGGATACAGCCAAAGATTTGACTTTGTGGGAAACTCGAGATTTTTGTCAACTGTCCGGCCATCATGTTCAAAGTTTAAGCTGCTGGAGAGGTACAAATGATTATTTTATGAGGTGTTTCTATGCTGGTCTTCATTTTCCCAATCTGAAGGAGTTGGATCTGGATGATATGGAGTTAAAGGTACACAAATTACAACGAATATTGCTGGGAATGAACAAGTTAGAGAAGTTAACGATAATGGCTGGTTTTACAATCGGCAGCCTGGACTTAAAGCACCTTAAAGAACTTAAAATGTTACGAATTTCTGAGTGGAATACGGAAAGTCTTAGTCTGCCCACCTCTATTGAATCGTTAACACTCGATCAATGGAGTGAGTTTAGTTTTCTTCCATATATTCTGAAGGACCACACAAAGATTAAAAAGCTTAAATTTTTCATTGCAACAAACGATTACAAGGAAATGCCCAGTTCGCAGGCTTTTGCTTCCGTGGAGGTACTTCAAATAAGCGACAGTGTTTTTTATGGGCAAGATATGTTTGCTCAGTTACCAAAACTTACAAAATTATGCTTCCATGGTAATGATGTCAACTTCGATGTTATTTCCGAGATTATGAAGCACTATCGTCAACAGCTAGATCATTTAGAATTTTCGGGCAAATTAGGAGACCCAGAGCAAGTGTTAGAGATTACGAGTATAAGTGGACTGCATACTCTTGTCTTGGACTATCGCGAAGATATGGATGACGAAGTTATATCAAAATTTGCAAAACTCACTAAGCTTAGGCGCTTCGGACTATTCCGCAGCAAGATTAACGATAGTTGTGTGCTGCAATTGCTGATCAACTGCCCCAAGTTAAGCCAACTGAGAGTGAACTCGTGCGGAAATGTTACCGAAAACCTGGTAAACAGCATAATCAGTCTGGTGCGAAAGGAAATTCAAAATGGGACAAATCAACGAGTGCTGCCAATTAGGCTACATTTGTGGGAATGCGGTTTCGAAATGGTAATTCAAACTGATCCCGTTGTTGTTGATGTACTCTTCACAAACTTTAGCTTTAGCGAATGGTTCGACGAGGAGTTGGAGGTTAAGAATTAAAGCTGGAAGAAATCAGTAAACCACTCCTTGAGCAGTAAAAGTATTGAACTGTTTGTATCTACTTAACTCTTTATCATATATCTTTCACTTATTATTTTTAATAAATGTTATAAATTGTTAAATAAAAATTAAATTTTTGAGATTTTGAGATCGTACCACATGGAGGCTGTCAACAGTAAAGGCTTAACAACGATTAATGAAAAGCACCTACTATAAAGGATATTCATTGCTCAAATGTAACAAAAATGATATGTTTCTGAAACGACTCATGACGTTGAAAAATTAGATGATTACGTGGGAAAACGTTCACGGAACAATAGAGATGAGCCGGCTCAGACCACATCAAAGGTCGATTGTTTGGTGGAACTGTTAAAGCAAAGAGGATATAGTAATAGAGAACAGCTCAGTGCAGCCTCTCAGAATTGAACTCTGTTAACTGATATTCCGCAGAGAGATACTTTGGATAATTGTTGCTATGGCCTTATATGCTGTCTTTGTCGGTCCTGTTGTGTTTTTGGACGGCATAGGAATATAGCTGTGTGGAAGGGAAACAGAGCATTGGTGGGAGACCAAATGTTTTATGTTTTTGTGCAAGGGATAATCGGCACATAGCTGTTACAGTAAATAATATTAGTGATTTTTGCGGGCAGGCGGGGGGAAAGTTATCGAAAATTAACAGTGAATGAGCGAGGTGAGACAGAATCACTGTTTTTTTACAGAGCTCTGCCGCTGCTAACAGAGCACGGCCAGTGTTTTATCGCGTAAGTATCTGAAAGTCAATAAGCCTCTATTATTTACTAATTGTACGGCCAGTTCGTTAAACATATAGGTAAAAAAATCGTTAAATTCATAATAAATTCAGCTCAATCAATTTATGCAAAAAAAAATTTTTTTTCAGTTTTTTTTTACCATTTAGCAGCCCTCGCTTCAAAAATTCAAACCTGCGCGCCTCGACCAGCTGGCGAAGCCATCGTCAGTAACGACGCATCTGAACAATCGGTCAGTCTATTACTTATTGTTGGTCTGTGTTGCGGACAAACGGTAGGAAGTGATCTTTGAGTATTCGAATCGCTTATACTTTTTTATTAACATTTATAATACTTTGTATGGTATTGCCCAATAAATGTTTCATAAATATATTTGTAAAGGCATTCTGGAATCCAGCCTTAAAACATGAATCATTTATTTTAAGTACAAAAACAGCGGAAAGTTAACTTCGGTTCGACCGAATTTTGTATACTCTTGCAGTTTGTTTTTCTAAATAAGACTACTTTTCGGATCTTACTTTTCTATAGGAGCTTTACTATATACATAGATGTCCAATTTCGACCAAACTTACTGGAATCATGGAAGAGCATAACAAACTAACTTCGTTGGTTAGCCCCCTTTCGAATTCTTAGAAATCTAAAAATCAACATTATAACAAACTAACATGTACGTTTTTTGGAGGCGATTCAATTTGAAAAAAAAAGTTTTTCTCACTAGAACTTCTTTTTCGACCGATCATTCGTACTGCAGCTATATGCTATAGTCATCTGACTTTTACAAAACTTTGTAGAATTATGTAAAAGTATATAAAGTAAACATATGCCAACGTAAGAGACGTTTCCATTGAAAACAAAAAAGTTTTTCTCACTAATATTAGTTTTTCGACCGATCGTTCCTATGACAGCTATATGCTATAGTCATCCGATTCTGACAAAACTTTGTAGAATTGCGTGAAAGCATAGCAAATAAATAAATACCAATTTTAAGGACTTTTCCATTGAAAACAAAAAAGTTTTTCTGAGTAAGACTTCTTTTCAGACGCTACTTTTCTATGACAGCTATACTATTTAGATGTCCGATTTCGAACAAACTTAATGGAATCATGGGAAAGCATAGCAAACTAAGAAATACGAAGCTTGAAGGCGTTTCCATTGAAAACAAAAAAGTTTTTCTCACTAAAACTAGTTTTTTGAACGATCGTTCCTGTGACAGCTATGTGTTATAGTCATCCGATCCGGCTGGTTCCGACAAGTGTGCAGCGTATATGTCCCTACTAAAAGACTTTGTGCAAAGTTTGGTGAAGATTGCTTTCAAACTGACGAAGGAGATGGCATAGAAACAGACGGACAGGGCTAAATCAACTCAGCTCGTCATGCTGATCAGGAATATATGTACTTTATGGGGTCTGAGATGCTTCCTTCAATGCGTTACAAACATCCGGACTATTTCATTATGCCCTCTGCAAGGGTATAAGAAGCATATCAATATATGTACATATGTATGTGTTGTTATTGTTATGACTAGAATTGGTCGGAAATCCAATGTACATGACTCATTCGAATTCTTAGAGCTCGGATACAAAATCCCTAAAAATTTTTCTGACAAAGAATGTTGATATCACTAACTTACGTATTGCTTTCAGAGCTGCAAATCGAACCGGAGTAACGAAGTCAAAGAAGATTTATAAAAAGTGACATTTAAATAAGCCTTGGTCCATTTTACTGTGGAACGACAAATTATAAGAGGATAATATATACCGACTGA
This sequence comes from Lordiphosa collinella, assembly GCA_018904265.1. NCBI lineage: Eukaryota > Metazoa > Arthropoda > Insecta > Diptera > Drosophilidae > Lordiphosa > Lordiphosa collinella. Next base: position 274,860 of record JAEIFV010000005.1, on the reverse strand, counting down.
GCTAACATGAATAGAAAACGAAGAGGCTGTTGGCTTGAAAGAACTAAGTTAAGAAGTAAGTATCACATACTACCTGCGTGAACTAAGTATATGTGCATAGACTAAATTACTAAATGGCCTTTGTCGCGGGCAACGACGGCGGCCGTCTTAGGGGCTTAGGCTATTTACCAGTGCTGATACAACACGTCTCAATCGCAAATTATACTTTTCGATGAGCTGAATTGTGCTCATTTCATGAATATTCGGAACATTTGTTCTCAAAAAATTGAGAGAACATTCTTCTGTTCATATTTTGAGATGCAAAAAATCTTATTTTCTGAACACGTTTTTTCCCTCTGTGCACTTACTAACAAAAAAAATTTAACCAAATATTTCGTCTTCTTATGAAATAAGATAATATGCATAGAATGATTTTTAAACTTTTACTTATTAAACTCATACCAATGGCTTCTTAATAGTTAATATGTTTTCCTCTTAGCTTAATAACCTGATTTAATCTACCAGTCATAGAGTCTTCTCCCATTCTGCAACCAAAGCTCCTTTAATCTGCTTTGTGTCGTCAAACTGACGGCCACTCTTATAAACGTTGGATGAAAGGATTCCACATAGATCCTCAAATGGGTTTAGATCTGGGCTGATCGCTGGCCACTCCAATAATGGTATATTTCTTGAAGAAAAGAAGGTTTTTGTGATGCCTGCTGTGTGGACTGAGGCGTTGTCTTAATGAGATGTCTATTTATTTCCATACAAATCTTCAGCAAAATCAGCTAGCACCTTATCTTACATTTGAACATAGAGCTCCGCGTTTGTTTTAGTTGGTATAAAGCACGTCCAAATGATGCCCAAACCATCAGTGACCCATCACCGAAATTTCTCTTATGGCATGTTCCCCGTGGTTGTCTTCAATCGCGCCAATACTTATTACTACCGTCGGGGCCATTTAGGTGCAACCAATTTTTTCATCAGAAAAAATTTCCTTCTGGAACTCGTCGGTGCAAAATTTATATTTTTCAGCAAATGCCAAACGGGCGCTTAGGTGGTTTGGCACTAACTTTGGTACGCGCTCGCGAACGGCATATTTGACGTGTTCTGTTTGTGCCAAAACTTGATACACTCGTCTTTTGGATACCTTAACTGGAGCTTGATCTCCAGGCAAGACATGTCTTCTTGACTATGGTGGTCGTTCTGCCGGAGCGCTTTATTTGACCATAATAATCGGGATTTTTAAAGAAGTTGGCGATTGTATTTTGATGTCTATTGACTCTGTTAGGATATTTCAGCCCCCCAGAGTTACGACGCCACGATAAGATAAGAGATGATGCATGGGAAGCTAAGATAAACAAACAACAAGAAAAACTTGCTTGCCAAAAGAAATATTGAATAACAGTTAATGCAGAGAGAGATCAAAACAAAAATGCACATATTCTAAGTTCACGCAAGTATATACCAAAAATTGCCACAATCTGACATTTCATATATTGTTTCTTCTCTGTGCAGGTCGAAAAACTCCACGTGAAATTAAAAAATTGAAGCTTAAACTCCGTTCAAAATTTTATTTGAAGAATCAAAATTGCATATACTGAAGATCACATTCCGGTGCAGAAGTTGCATCTATTTGGTATGCCAATGGAGGTAAGACGACTTATTTTGATTTCTGTTCTAGGAATAGTTCAAGATTCAACCTTTTTTTTTTATTTTCCAGTTTACACAAAACGCGTTACTTGATTACTTCACTCGGAACTATGGCGAAATTGTGAGCATAGAAAGAAATCAGGATTCTGATGACGATGATGAAGAAGAGGAATATCTGGCAACTTGGAATGCAAATGCTCTGTTTGCCAATGCACGCGATGCAGCAAAGTAGGTTTCATTTTATTTTCACAACATTTTCATTTACAATTATTCAATTGCAGAGTTCTGCAAAGCAAGGAGCACATGGTCAGCAGCTATAAGTTTCATGTGCAACCCAGTTTTAGTTGGCTTCAGCCAGTTGCCGATGAAGAGTCCAATGAAGTGGAGTTTTTAACATCCCCACACATTCTACAACTCAACGATGATTGCCTGGAGTATGTGTTCCAGTTTCTATCGCTTGCCGAACAGATCCGTTTGGCACGTACTTGCACTCGTTTTCAATCCATTTATCAAACCATCTCTGCCAGACAGCATAAGTCAGTTAGTTCCAAAACAACCAAAGATCTGACTTTGTGGGAAACGCGAGATTTTTGTCAACTGTCCGGCCTTCATGTACAAAGTTTATCCTGTTTGAGGGATGCAAATGATTACGAAAGTTTGAATAATGAAATGGTTAATTTGATGCGCTGCTTCTATGCTGGGCTTAATTTTCCAAATCTGAAGGAGTTGGATCTGAGTGACTGCGATTTGAAGGTTTACAAATTACAACAAATATTGTTGAGAACGAGCAAGTTGGAGAAGTTAAAAATAACTAAGCTAACGATTGAGTATACCACCGACCGGCTGGAGTTAGCGCATCTTAAAGAACTTAAAAAGTTTGGAATTACTGAGTGGAATACGGAAAGTCTTAGTCTGCCCACCTGCATCGAATCGTTGACACTCACCTATTGGGACAATTTTAGTTGTCTTCCAAAAATTCTGAAGGACCAAACGCAGATTAAAAAGCTTGAAATTTTAAATTCAGAAGACGTTTTCGAGCAATTGTACGGTTTGCAAGCATTTGCTTCCGTGGAGGTACTTCAAATAAGAGACTGTCGATTTTATGGGGATGATTTAACTGCTCAGTTGCCAAAACTTAAAAAGTTATCCCTATGTCGTATTGATATGGGATGGAATCTTGTCCCACATTTTATCAAGCTTTTTCCACAACAGATAGATCATTTAGAGATTTGGGAACAATTTATCGACAAAGAAATGATGTTAGACATTACGAGTCTAACTGGACTGCGTACTCTTGTCTTGGACGATCCCGAATATATGAATGACGAAGGCATATCAAAATTTAGCAAGTTGACTGAGCTTAAGCGCTTCGGATTATTCTACAGCAATATTACCGATAGTTCTGTGCTACAACTGATGCTCAACTGCCCTAAGTTGAGCCAACTGAAAATGAAGAACTGCCGAAATGTCAGCGAAAACCTGGTACACAGCATCATCAGTTTGGTGCGAAAGGACATAAAAAAAGGGGAAAACCAACGAGAGTTGCCAATTAAACTACATTTGTGGGAATGCGGTAACAAAAAGGTAATGCAATCTGATTGCGATGTTGTTGATGTGCTCATCAGAGACTCTGAATTTAGTGAATGGTTCGACGAGGAGTTGGAGGTTAAGAATTAATGTCTAAATATTCCACTCGTGATTGAAAAATTCGGTAAACTAAACTGGTTTAAAAACGTGTTGTTTGCCGTGGGAGTATTGAACTACTTTTATTCACCTACCTCCTAATCAGACTACTTTCACTTATTATTTTTAATAAATGTAATAAAATAATGAAATAAATTACGGGGGATTCTCCATGTCGTCTCTGTTTTTGGACCTTTGAAAACCCAAAGAGTTTTTCCAATTCTGTGTTTTGTTTATTGTGTTAAAAATAGATCAAAGTAAAATAAACAAAATTTTTCTGCTTCGATAAGGGGGCTATTCAAAAAGCTCTCGGCCGTCAAAGTGGGGGGTCCAAAAAAAAGGTATTGAGCTGGCGGCCACGATTTCTCGTCTCCAGGTTGATTGAAATGAAAAGTAAAAACCGAGTTATAGACAGTATAGATGTCATTCTGGTATGAAGCTTGAAAAAAATTTTTGAGATTTTTATTGACCAAATGGTGGTCATTGAAAAAGTGTAAAAAAAATAGTAAACATTTTTTTAAAATTATGATTGAGGTTCAGACCAAAATGGTGACAATTCTGCGTCGATTGCATTTAGTTTCATAAAAATCGGTTCAGTGTAACTGTAGATATCATGGCCGCCAGTTCGAAAAAAGTGCTTTCGAATTAAATGCCTTTTAAGATTAAAGTAAAACAAAAATGACTCGTTTTACCAAAGACATTGTTCGACCAAAAAAGCAATATCTTAAGTATTTTGAAATTCAAAAAATCATTTTAGGGCGATATTCTCAAATATCAATCCAAAAAAAAATCGGAAAAAAATGTTACTTTACGTTCTGGAGATTTTTATTCGTACTAGATAAAGGCCGACCAATGGATGATGATGACAGTAAAAGAGATTATATAAAATCAACTTCCGGACATCTTACGGTCTAAGGACTGCCTTAAAAATGACACAGGTGCTAAATTATAGATTTTGAATTTCTTTATTTCTCTTTACAGTGCTACAAGGAGTTCCTAAAATAAATACACTAGTCACTAGTCTTAGAAGCCCACTTGAATACAAACCAGCATGAGGCTAATGAAGAATGTCGCATTGTGTCTGTTTGTAGCCATGTAGATCACTTCTGCTCGAAAAAAAAACAATTTTTCCAATTTTTTTTTTTAAAACCACATTACAAACGCATTCCGAACAGCCGTATGCAAAGCTCTTATTCAAAATTAGTAACAAGCAAAACCGCTAAGCGTACATCACTGATCACGCCACATATCGATAACAAGTCTGCACATCGATACTTTTGAAGTCCGCTGCTGGAATTTTCACGCAAGCGTTAGGCAATTTCTGTACACGAAATTTTGTTTATTAGTTGGATTGTTATTGTTCGGCATCATCAAAACATTAAAACATCAAAACATATAACAAAAATTGCATTTGTGGACTAGCCGGTATGAAGTGATCATTAGGGGCTTCATTCGTTTTTCTACATTGAGACTCAGATCTCTGCTCAGACTCTTTTCTCGGCCAGCTATTTGGTTGCCGGCAAAGCTTTTGCGCACAAACGGTATAAGGTGAGCTTTAAGTGTTCGAATCGCTAGAACTAACAAATAAGAAAGTCGGTCAAAGCCGACTATAATATACTCAGTGCCTGTGAAGTGCTGCCCATAATTGTTGGTCCGACAATAGTTCATCCGAATTTTACCATTCCTTTGGCGGATCGATAAAGAATCCCGATTACTAAATATGTCCAGAAGAAACGAACCTTCTATCTATAAAACTGTGAGAGACGTGACGTTTTATCCAATTTGCGGGGGCTAGAGGGGGCGTGGCAAAAATTAAAAATAAACTTGATCTGCCTGCATGTATAAAAAGCATGTGTCCCATACATGTCAAACCTCTATCTCTTACCATCTCCGAGATCTGTTTGTTCATACGGACAGACGGACGGACGGACATGGCTAGATCGATTCGGCTGTTAATGCTGATCTAGAATATATATACTTCATGATATCGGAAATGCTTCCTTCCGCCTGTTTCATAACGAGAAACGGGAAGGAAAAATGCCAAAAATCAGACATTACACATATTGTTTATTCTCTGTGCAGATATGTATACCCAAGGTCCTGAAGCTCCCAGCGAATTAAGAAAAAAGAAGCTGAAGCCATTTTACTGGTATTATGTAAGGAATAAAATTGCATTTACTGAAGATCACATTCCGGTGCGAAAGTTGCATCTTTTTGGTATGCCAATGGAGGTAAGACGACTTATGTTCATTTGTGTTCCAGGATTAGTTCAAGATATATCCATTAATCTCAATTTTTCAGTTGACACAAGATGCGTTACTTGATTACTTCACTCGGAACTATGGCCAAGTTGTGAGCATAGAAAGAACAGGGGATTCCGTCCCATCCCCATCTGTTGAGGTACAGCAATATCTGGCAACTTGGAATGCAAACGCACTGTTTTTCAATGCACGCCATGCAGCAAAGTAGGCTTCATATTATTTCAAGTATATTTTCATTTAGATTTATTTAATTGCAGAGTCCTGCGAAGCAAGGAGCACACGGTCAACAGCTATAAGTTTCATGTGCAACCCAGTTTTAGTTGGCTTCAGCCAGTTGTTGATGAAGAGTCCAATGAATTGGAGCTACCAACATCCGCACCCATTATGCAACTCAACGATGATTGCCTGGAGTATGTGTTCCAGTTTCTATCGCTTTCCGATCAGATCCGTCTGGCACGTACCTGCTCACGCTTCCGAACCTTTTATCAAACTATCTCCGCCAGACAGCACAAGTCAGTCAATTGGGATACAGCCAAAGATTTGACTTTGTGGGAAACTCGCGATTTTTGTCAACTCTCCGGCCATCATGTTCAAAGTTTATCCTGTTGGAGAGATGAAACTGATTACTTTCGTAATGATAAAAAGGGTAATTTTATGCGCTGCTTCTATGCTGGTCTTCATTTTCCAAATCTTAAAGAGTTGGATATGTATGATTGGACGTTGAAAGTACACAAATTACAAAGAATATTGCTGGGAATGACCAAGTTGAAGAAGTTAACGCTAAAGACTCAGCCTACAACCTACCGGCTGGAGTTGGTGCAGCTTAAAGAACTTAAAAAGCTTAAAATTTCTGGTTGGGATGCCGAAAGTCTTAGTCTGCCCACAGCTATGGAATCATTGTCAATCTACAATTGGAAAAAGTTTACTTGCCTGCCAAATATTTTGAAGAACCACACACAGTTAAAAAAGCTTCAAATTATGGGTTCAAGGAACGTTTTCAAGGAAATGGACAAATCGCAGGCTCTTGCTTCCGTGGAGGTACTTCAAATAAGAGACAGTGATTTTTATGGGGATGATATAATTGCTCAGTTGCCAAAACTAAAGAAATTATGCCTCTATGATAATGATGTAAGCTCGAGTGTTATTTTCAAGATTATCAAGTACTTTCGTCAACAGTTGAATCATTTAGAGATTTCAAAGTATTTAGAATCAATCGGTAAGAAACAAATGTCACAGATTACGAGTCTAATTGGACTGCGTACGCTTTGCATAAACTATCCCGAAGAAATACATGACGAAGTCATATCAAAATTTGGCAAGCTCACTGAGCTTAAGCGCTTTGGATTATTCGACAGCGAGATTACCGATAGATCTGTGCTACAATTGCTGATCAACTGCCCCAAGTTGAGCCAACTGAGAATGACCTCGTGCCGAAATGTTAGCGTAAACCTGGTGCACAGCATCATCAGTGTGGTACGAAAGGACATACAAAACGAGAAAAATCAACGAGAGTTGCCAATAAAGCTACATTTGTATGGATGCGGTTTCGAAAAGATTATGCAAACTGATCCCCATGTTGTTGAAGTAGTCTTTAGATTCTCTCCATTTACTGAATGGTTAGACGAAGAGTTGGAAGTTAAGCAATAAAGCATTTATATTCCATTTAGTGAACGAATCTTTGAGCAGTGAAAGTATTGAACAACTTATATCTATTTACCACTTGTTATTTTAAATAAATGTTATAAAATAATTAATTAAATGAAATACAATTTATGTTCTTATGATTTTGAGGTCTTACCTCCTGGCAAAGGCAAAACAACTCAATGAAAACCGCCGTCAACAAGCTAGATATTTGGGTACCGCCTACCACTAGGAATATTCATTGCTCAAATGTAACAAAAACGATATGTTTTGAATATGAAGTGGGTTTAGTATCATCATTGTGCTTCTAGTAATTAGATACATATTTTTATGACACTAACCAACGATTTCGGGTATCTCAACAAGAAGCTTAGTTACTAACATTTGACTAAGGAAAGAATTGTCGATCAGATTTGGAAAGTTTATTTTTTTAAGAAATTATGTTTTTGGTTCTTAGGGATGAAGCAAACCATAACTTGGTATAGAGATAGGAGGGATGTTCAGTATAAATAATTTTTTGGAGACATATTAAGACCCTGAAGCTTATCCAGGAGTCAAGGTTGATGTCATATATTTGTTGAGCAATCGTTGATATGTGATCCGTCCGTTTCTTATTAAATATATATCTGGCTATATCATTAAATGCAACATTTAATTTGTGTCTAAGAGGTCTTCTCTACATATTCTATACTTATACTGTCAATTTCAAGAATTTGCAGTGTCTGGTTTGTAGTCTTTCTTATATAGGACTAAACGCTTTGAATTTGTAGAGTTAATCTTCAACCCATTCCTCTTAGCCCAATCACTGACTATACTTAATTCACTGTTACTAACGGACAACTAACATACATGTGCTAAGTTTCCATATGCAATAAAGAAACTTGAGCGAATTGAAGTAGATTTAGGTAGTAGGTCCAAGTCACTTAACATTTACCATCCGATTAAGCAACCAAAGTTATGCTAGTCGGTTTTAGTGTAAACGTTGCTTTTTCTAATTTAAAGTTCACAGTTTTATTTGAAAATTAAGAAGAATGTCTGTGGTTACTAGATTAGTTCGTCTATATTTGACGAATTGATGAGGGGCGATGTAAAATTAGGTGTTTAAACGGTTTAGACCACGTCAAAGGTCGATTGTTTGTTGGAATCGTAAAGGTATCATCCACTTTGAACTGTTGCCACGGAATGAAACCATCAATTTGGATGTTTATCCAAATTGGTAAAAAAAAAAGAAATGAAAGAAAAGCATCCCGGACTAGCCAACCAAAACTCTGTCCTTTCCTCCATGATTACGCTCGAAAATGATCGAAGCTGAATTGGGAATCTCCTACCTTGCACCATCAGATGATTTAAATTTGTTACGATGTCTTTAAGATTCGTTAAATGGTAAATCATTCGATTCTGTTGGGGATGTCAAAATGTCCAAAGAGTCGACAACTTCCACTACTGAATTCCTTTTGCGAGCGATCCTTCTTTTATTGAGAACAAGTTTTCTTTATTTGTTCGTCGATGTAGAACGATTGGTATACTTTTGAGAACGTGGTCTTGTCTAAAGAAAGGAAAAATCAAGAACGTATTGGGTATAAAAGTAAGAAAATGGGGCTGCCTTTCAGAACGCCATTTTTTTCTGAGTGTAGGATACGGAATGCCACTCCTTGGTCTTCGATTCCACGACTTAACACTAAAGCTATTCAAAACAATTTTTTGATATGTATACGTCCGAAAAGTTTCCTATTTATTATTTGGCATAATGTGCGTATGTTTCAAACATAACACGTAAGGGAGCTGTAGTCGAGTGCCCCGACTACAAAAGACTCTGTTCCCTTGACTTCTTGTGTTTTCATACACATATACACACACTCACACAACCACACATCCGCTCTTACATACGCACACATGCACGCGGTAACTGACAATGCAAGGCCCCCGTCTCTCCCACAAGCAAAATTGATTCGTATATAACTTCGGTGTTTTTAGTCCGATCTTATTGATCTTTTCAGAATAGATAGATATTGGGCCTTACTTGATATATACAATGTTTGGAAGGTCTACAGTTTTTTTTCGCTTAAAGGGGGGAGGGGGAGGAATTTTCCAAATCTGAAACAAACTCGATTTGAATCGGGCATACACCTACCTACATTCAATATATCTCTTATAGTCTCTGAGATCGACGCGTTCATACGGACGGACAGACGGACATGGCTAAATCGACTCGGCTGTTGATGCTGATCAAGAATATATATACTCTATATGGGGCGCAAATGTTTCCTTCTACCTGTTACATTCTTTTGCCAACTTTATTGTCCCGCTTTTCCCATTTTCAATGGGAACAGGTTATAAAAAAGAAATGAATTGCCTTATAAATAGTGAGTAACAATATCAAGTTGCAACGGCCATTCTTCTCATGCATAAGTGGTCCACCGAAACCGCCTTGACCCGAATCCTGGGCAGTTTTGCAATAAATGACAAACAGCACCTCCTGGTAATGCCATCCACATTAATGCCATCCTAGCCATGCCAACGCTCGCAGATGCGATTCTCAATAACAGGCACATCCACAACCTGCAGTCTCTTGGGACGCAGACGGGAGCCATGATTCCCCAACCATAGAAACTTGCACAGCGATATTTTTGAAGTCCGTTTTTTTTGTCACACTTATATTTTACCACATGAACATTTGCTTATCAGTTTGATTGTTCTGTTTCTTTTCTTCATTGCCAGCGATATGACCGACTCTCGCAGCATTCTACGAACAAACGGTAGGAAGTGTTCTTTGAGTGTTCCAGTCGACAGTACTGAAAAATTTAAGAAAAGCAAAGAGGTCCGCTCTTAGATATTTTGCCAAAATTTACATCAAATAATACGATTTAACTTCCACACTTACAATATTTTGTGCGGTAATTGACTGATAAATGTTTACAAAATTAATTAGAGAATTTACATTCGAAAAGCTTTTGACTGTATGTGTGTTGTTAATGTTATGACTTGGTTTTGTCGGAAATCAGATTAACATGACTCATTTGAATTTTTAGAACTCGGATACAAAATACCCAGAAAGTTTTTGGTGATATTGCATTCAGAGCTGTAAATCTCTTCAGAGTTGCGAAATTGAATTAAAAAGTGAGATACCAACAAAATATGCCTTGTTCCTTCCAAAACTTATTAACAATGATATAAAACTTGGACCCCAAGACCTTAGCCTAAAAGATAATTAAATCCAATCTTCAAAGTGTTTAGCTGCCATTTCCAGGAATCTATATCGGGCTACGCCCTTTTGTTGCTTTACTTAAAATGTAAATGACTTAAGTTTAGAAGTGTTTTATTATATACGAAACGGTTATCAGAGTTTTTAATTCAGTTTAGAATTAGCAATGTTCAAATTGCTATATTTCGCGTTTTACAAGTAACTCCTCGTTTTTTTGGGTAAGCTTAGTATAAAAAACAAGAAAGATAGTCGGTCAGGCCCGACTATAACATACTCTGTACCTGTGAAGTGCTGCCCATCACCGTTGAAAATAAACTTGATATGACCGAAAGTATAAGCTCTGTCGAGCAGTTAACGTATTGAGCGGACAACGCATTGCAAAACACGTCAATCGAACACATTGTGAGGGGCTTAAAAGTGGGTCGACGAAAGTCACAATATCGACGACGGAACGTTGATACAGCGTTGGTCGGCCATACTAGATGGTATAAAAACATGGTATTTCCGAGCTCGTGTATTGCCTAGTACTATATTAAGAAATGTTTATAGATTGCCCCGAACAAATCAATAATTATTTTTTGAACTTAATTCCAGCTTATTTAAAAGTTGATTTTTTTACTGTTGAGCGACAACTAATAGTAGGAAATATACCGATTGAGCTAACATGAATAAACAACGAACTGGAACTGGATGCTGCGATTTCCGGAATACGTTAAATAGGTTGACGTGTAAGTATTGCATACTATATAACAGAACAAGAAAGAAAGTCGGTCAAGCCCGACTATAACATACTCTGTACCTGTGAACTGCTGGCCATCACCGTTGCTGCCCATAATTGTTTGTTTTCCTTATAACTCGACAAACGTTCATCCGATCGTTACCATTCCTTTGGCGGATTGATAAATAATCCTAATTACTAAATATGTCTAGAAAGAACGAACTTCCTATCTATAAAGCTGAGGGGGATATAACGTTTTTTCCAATTTGCGGGGGCGGGAGGGGGCGTGGCAAAAATTGAAAATAAACTTGATCTGCCTGCAAGTATAAGAAGTTTTTGTCCGAAACACGTCGAACCTCTATCTCTTACCAACTCTGAGATCTGTTTGTTCATACGGACGGACGAACAGACAGACATTCAGACAGACGGACGGACAGACGGATATGGCTAGATGCTGTTGATGCTGATCAAGAATAAATATACTGTTTAGAGTCGGAACTGCTTCCTTCAGGCTGTTGTCTTCTTTTGCACAAACTTAACATATATAGTATTGTTCTCTGTGCAGCTTCGTGTAACCCTCATCCTGAACCCATTTTAAAATATAATTCGGAGAATGAATTTGAAGAGCCCATTTCGGCGCAGAAGTTGCATCTATTTGGTATGCCAATGAAGGTAAGACAACTTGTCTTTATTTGTGTTCCAGGAATATGTCAAGAGATACGCTATTGTTTTTATCTTCCAGACATCTTCACCCATTCTGCAACTCAACTATAATTGCCTGAAGTATGTGTTCCAGTATCTGTCGCTTCCCGATCAGATCCGTCTGGCAGGCACCTGCTTACGCTTCCGAACCATTTATCAAACAATGTCCGCCAGACAGCACAAGTCAGTTAATCCCGATACAACCGAAAATCTGACTTTGTGGGAAGCGCGGAATTTTTGTCAACTGTCCGGCCATCATGTTCAAAGCTTAATCTATAGTCAGTTGTATTGGAGACGCGAAAAGAGTAATTTTATGTCCTGCTTTTATGCTGGTTTTTATTTTCCCAATCTGAAACAGTTGGAACTGCTGCATTGGGAGTTGAATATACACATAATACAACAAATACTACTGCGAACAAACAAGTTGGAGAAGTTAACGATATACACTCTCAGTACAACGAACAGCCTGGACTTATCACACCTTAAAGAACTTAAGCAATTACGAATTTCCGAATGGAACACGAAAAGTCTTAGTTTGCCCACCTCCATCGAATCGCTCACACTAACCTGTTGGAAAGAGTTGAGTTGTCTTTCGAATATTCTAGAAAACCACACACAGATTAAAAAGCTTAATATTGAAGGTTCACGGAACGTTTTCAAGGAAATGGCCAGATCTCAGGCTTTTGCTTCCGTGGAGGTACTTCGAATCTTATTCAGTGGTTTTTGTGGGGAAGATATAATTGCTCAGTTACCAAAACTTAAAAAATTATGCATCCATGACAATGATGTAAGCTCGAATGTTATTACGGAGTTTATCAAGCACAAGCAGGCGCAAAAGCTAGATCATTTGGAGATTTTGGGCATTTTTATCGACAAAGAGCAATTGTTAGAGATTTTGAATCTAATTCGACTGCATACCCTTGTCTTGTGCTCGCCCTTTGATATAGATGACGAAGTCATAACAAAATTTGGCAAGCTCACTGATCTTAGGCGCTTAGGATTATTCGGCAGTCAGATTACCGAAAGTTCTGTGCTACAATTGCTGATCAACTGCCCCAAATTGAGCCAACTTAGACTGGAGTGGTGCCCATTCGTTAGCGAAAACCTGTTACATAGCATAACCAGTCTGGTGCGAAAGGACATTCAAAACGGGAAAAACCAACGAGAGTTGCCATTTAAACTTCTTTTGGAGGGCTTCGGTTCCAAAAGGATAAGTCTAGCTGATCCCCATGTTGTTGTTGAATTCCACGTAAACTCTGCATTTACTAAATGGGTCGACGAGGAGTTTGAAATAGAAGAAATTACAACTAGCTCTGAATTAATAGATGAAGTTATTAAACCAATCTGGTTGAAAAACGGTTATGAGGCCTTAATGGAATATTATAAATATCACTTAACATAAAGGTAGCCTTTATTTGCTAGTTAAAAAATATTCAACAATGATATTTACAAATAAATATCGCGAGAGATGAAAAATATTGTGAACAGTGTTCTAAAAAATATATATCACAAAAGCTATATTTGGTTTAAAAGTCTTTGAATCTCTAAATGACTAGGGATATATATCAGGTGATGCTTTTGAGATATACATTATTTTTAGAACACTGTTTACAATTTTTTTCATCTCTCACGATATTTATTTTTAGATATCAATGTCGGACTTTTTGTTCAAAGATATGAGTAAAACCCTGAATTACTCTTATTTTATAACTTACATCTAACTCTTCATCAAATTTGATTTACGAATTAATTTGAATAAATGTTGTAAAATAATAAAAAAAACTTTTCTGTTGTAGAGATTTTGAGGTCGTTCCAGATAAAGGCCGACCATTGGCAAAGCAAAACATTGATTAAATAAAACCGCCGTCAACATGCACGAAACGAGGTATCGCACTTATCGGGGGCGTTTATTTATTAGATTTACAGAAGCCTCAGCAAAACCCCAGCAGTAGTGTTGTGAAAACATCGATAGTGGGCACGATCGATAGTTTTACCATCGATAGTAGAAACCATCGATAGTATCGATAGCACTATCGAACAAAATCAATTTTGAATCAGGGACCGTAATCATTATAAGTTATATTATAAAAATCACAAATAATTGATTATTTATAGAATTTTGGAGTTTTGCTCCCACAATAATGATTATATTTCGAGATTTACAAATCAACCCGGGCCTTAATGATTATTGTCTGAGTAAAAAAACAAAACTCAAAGCATAATGATTATTTTTGAGCAATATTTTTTGCTCAAAAATATTGCTCAAAGTCCAATTAAGAACATTTAAAAAGGAGTTGTGGCAAAAATTGTAGAAGTCCATACAAACTGAACCATGGCGAACCTATAAAACACAATTTCGAGTTGTAAAAATTTGTTTTAAGAAGGTATTGCAGCTTGGCAAAAATTGTTTTCATATTTTCATATTCATATTTTTATAGCTTGGAATCGTCCTAAAAGGACTCTTTGAAGTTCGAAATAGTTTGGATGATATAGCCCTTTTACTAACCCAAAGTGACCCGATTTGCCTAGAATTGTCACCATTATGGCCCCTGTTTCAATCATAATTTTAAAAAAATTTTTACTATTATTTTTTTACGCTAAACTACAAAAAAATTGCATAAAATCGATGTTTTATTTTTCAATGGCCGCCATTTTGTAAAAAAAAAGTCGCAAAATTATGATTGAAATAGTGGCCCGATTAACATCTGTACTGAATCTAACACCGTTTACTTTTTCCATTTCAGATGATCCGAAGTGGAGTTATGTCTCCTGTACGCTGAAACACAGATGCAAATCAGTTACGCACTACCACTACAGGCAAACGATGAGTTGGATGCCAGAATTACAATCCAAGAGGTTTGGAGTGCAATCCGTAAAGGAAAGCCTTGTTTAAAATATTTTGCGTGGTATTCCCTGATAAACGTTTACAAATTTTGTTAGTGAAACACGAATCATTTAATTTGAATTCCAAAAACATTTCAATATACTTATGCGTGTATGTGTTGTTAATGTTATGACTAGATTTGGTCGGAAATCAATTGAAATTACTCATTTAAATTCTTAGAGCTGCAGATAAGAAACCTCTCGACATTTTTTGTGCCTCAGAATGTTGATATGGTATAAAGAACTGCTAGTCTGTTCAGAGTTGCGAAGTCAAAGGAAATCTTAAAAAGTGAAATTTAAAAATTGCCTAGTTCCTTCTAAAACTTATTATTATTGAAATTAAACTTGGATCCTGTGAAGTAAGAGCTAATTAAATGCAATCTTTAAAGTGTTTAGCTGCCATTTCTAGGAAGTTATAGAGGGCCCCTTAATTGTCTTATTATTTATAATAAGACTAACTGATAAAGTTTTTAGAACCATGTACGATGCGGTTATCAGAGTGTTTATAGTGTTGTAGTGTATAGGCTGGGAGCTTCTACTGAATGTCTGTTAGACCTCAGTTCAAATCTCAGCAAGGCATGTGAAAAATATAAAGAAATTTGATTATTTTTTTTGTCAAACAAGAATATTTAAGCAGTTGCAATTACATGGTTGTACAAGGCTTAAGCAAATAAAATAAATATAGGGTGGTCTATTTAAAAATTGGAGTTTAGTTTTTCATGTCATTTATTTATGAAAAACCTAATTGACAGTAGCCCATTCGACCCACCCAATTTTTGAGAACATTTTCAATTGTTTCGGCACATATGTCAGCAATAGCAACTTGAATCTCGTTCTTCAACTCGTCAATTGTTTCATGATTCTTTGCATAACATTAGTCCTTGACCGCTCCCCAAAGATAAAAGTCTAAAGGTGTCAGATCACAGCTTCTTGGCGGCCAATTCACATCTCCTTATTTGCTGATTTATTTGATTTTCGAAGATATGGCGCAGAAGATCGATTGTGGCGTGCACTGCGTGGCACGTAGCGCCGTCTTGTTGAAACCAAATATCGTTCAAGTCTTCCGCTTCAATTTCCTCGAAACCATTCACTTAACATTGCGTGGTAGCGCTCACCATTCACGGTCACCAAAATTCGCACCAAACAGTCACACGTGGTGGGTGCATTGGCTTCTCGACGATGATATGCGGATTTTCTGTGCCCCAGATGCGACAATTTTGTTTATTAACATAACCACCGAGGTAGAAATGTGTTTCATCCGAAAAGATGATTTTTCGAACTGTAGACGATTTAGATGGTCAATTGGCTTTAGCTGCTGCACCAATTGAACTTTGAATGGCTTCATGGCAAGGTTCCCATGCAAAACTCGCATCAAATAAGTGCGCGAAATGTAGAGATTGTAGAATTGTAGAGATCGATGGCGAGTTGACGTCGATGGTTGTTTACGCACAATTTCAGAAACCGAGTAAGGGAGTAGGTACACGGGTTGGGTTATCCACCAACTTTCCAATTTCACGAACTCGCTTTCGGAACTTTTTTTTTGTTAAATGTTTTTTTTTTTCGAATTTTGCACAGTTTGAGTCGAGGACTCACCACTTTGCAAATATGTTTTTAATATTTCCCAACTTTCTCCAAGCGAATAGCGACCAAATTCGTAAATGTCTAAGTTTTTACCAAATATTAGTCGCTTTCTGAATGGCATTATACGTTTTTTAAGTCAAATTATGAATAGTTTAAAATCCAAACACTAGATGGACCACCCTGTATATTTGTATAAGCGTCCGGGAGTACTGTGCCGAATAGGTAACAAAGAAAAAAAACTACTGAGACCCTCTGCAAGGGTATAATAAACCTAATCCAGATTTCTTAAGACCATCAATAACAGTTTTTGATCATAATTCCAGTTTATCTGAAAATTGATTTGATTTACTGTGGAGCGACAATTAATTCAAGGAAATAAACTGATTGAGCTAAAATGTGTAATCAACCACCTACTTGTCTTGGCCTTCAGTCATATGGGTTGAGTTGTAAGTATTGTCTATTGTCTAACAAAAAATAGCCCAAAGTCTGACATTTTATATCTTGATCGCTCTCTAATCAGCTCACCCTGTGCTTAACTTTGATCCTGAATATCATCGTAAACTACAAAAAAAGATACTTAGACCCCTTTTGAAGCATTATATCAAGAATGAAATTGCATATACAGAAGATCACATTCCGGTGCGGAAGTTGCAACTATTTGGAATGCCAATGGAGGTAAGTCAACTTATTTTGATTTCTGTTTCAGGAATAGTTCAAGAAATATCCATTTGTTTTGATTTTTCAGTTAACACATGACGCGTTACTGGATTACTTCACTCAAAACTATGGCCAAATTGTAAGCTTAGAAAGAAATGAGGATTGTGTCCAAGCTGATGAAGATTGGAACGCATCCGCACTGTTTGAAAATGCACGCGATGCAGCAAAGTAGGTTTCATATTATTCCGAATATATTTTCATTTAAACTTGTACATTTGCAGATTCTTGCAAAGCTCGGAGCACATGGTCAGCAGCTACAAGTTTCAAGTGCAAGTCAGTTATAGTTGGCTTCAGCCAGTTGCCGATGAAGAGTCCAATGAATTGGAGTTCTCAACATCCCCTCACATTCTACAACTCAACGATGATTGCCTAGAGTATGTGTTCCAGTTTCTAACGCTTGCTGATCAGATCCGTCTGGCACGCACCTGCACACGTTTCCGAACTATTTATCAAATGATCTCCGCCAGACAGCATAAGTCTGTAAATTCCGATACAACCAAAGATCTGACCTTGTGGGAAACTTGTGATTTTTATCAACTGTCCGGCCATCATGTTCAAAGTTTAAGTTGCTGGAGATGTGAAAAGGGTAATTTTATGCACAGCTTCTATGCTGGTCTTCATTTTCCAAATCTGAAGGAGCTGTATCTGGATGATATGGGACTGAAACTACACAAACTTCAACGCATATTGTTGGGAATGAGCATGTTAAAAAAGTTAAGTCTTAAGAAAGTGCCTAGACCCGATCAAGGGAGAGTTAAAAAGCTTCAAATGATATATTTATGGAAAATGGCCAGATCGTGGGCCTTAACATCCGTGGAGGTATTTAAAATTAGTGCCAGTTATTTTTACGGGGCAGAACTAATTGCTCTATTACCAAACCTTAAGAAATTGAGTCTCGTTAATAATCATATTAAATGGGACGTTATATCTGAGCTTATCAAACACTATGCTCAACAGCTGGATCATTTAGAGATTATGATGCATAACGGATTTATCAACAAAGAGCAAATTTTAGAGATTCCGAGTCTAATTCGACTGCATACTCTTGTTTTGGGCCCGTATGTAGTTATAGATGACGAAGTCATATCAAAATTTGGCAGGATCACCGAGCTGAAGCGGTTCGGATTACGCGGCAGCAAGATTACTGATACATTTTTGGTGCAATTGATGATTAACTGCCCCAAGTTGAGCCAACTGAGATTGGAAAAGTGCCAAAATGTCACCGAAAACCTGGTGCCCAGCATTATCAGTCTGGTGCGAAAGGACATTCAAAACGGAAAAAACCAACGAGAGTTGCCAATCAAGCTACATCTATTCTTGTGCTGTTTTGACAAGATAAGTCAAACTGATCCCGACATTGTAAATGTGGTTTTTGGTAATTTTCCATTGTACATAGGGTTCGACGAGGAGTTTCAGGTTGGAAGGTCGTCTGAAAACGATTTTGAAACAGTTGTTAGCGTACCGAATTTGTCATTCCTAAATAGTCGTAGGCTTTTAAGAAACACATCACTAATAGCTATTGAACAACTTGTATCTACCTCTTCATGAAACTTAATAAATGTAATAGAATAATTAAAAAAAATTAAATCAAGTTTACGTTCTTATTACGGTCTGATCTGATAAAATGATTTTTAGATAACAGTAAAAGCCAAACATTGATTACTGAAAACCGTCGTCTGCATTTGGGTATTTGTATACTCTGTACCAAAGGTACACAGAGTATATTAAGTATGTGCAAAAGTATGAAACAGGCAAAAGAAAGCATCTCCGACCCTTTAAAGTATATACTATATTCTTGATCAGCATAAATAGCCGAGCCGATTTAGTCGTGCCCATCTGCTGTACGTATGAATGCACAGATCTCAGAGATAGTTAGGAATAGAGGTTTGACATGTGTGGGACAAAATTTGGAAAATGTAATATATCCCACAGTTTTATAGATAGAAGGTTAGATCTTTTTGGACATATTATGTAATCAGAATTAATTATCGAATCGGCAAAGGAATAGTTACTTGTTTTTAAACGAATCAT
Organism: Lordiphosa collinella; assembly: GCA_018904265.1. Lineage (NCBI taxonomy): Eukaryota > Metazoa > Arthropoda > Insecta > Diptera > Drosophilidae > Lordiphosa > Lordiphosa collinella. The sequence goes on along the minus strand of JAEIFV010000005.1, from coordinate 255,809 downwards.
GATCGGCGATGTAAATAAAGTTTCTTACTAGCCAAAACTGTCATAAAGCAAGAGAGATGAGACGGCTTAGATCACATGCTGATTATTTGGTAGAATTGTAAAACTATAACCTTCTTTGGACAAATTGGACAAAAAATATCAAAGAAAAGCAACACGGCTCAATTGAAAGCAAGGTCACCATACCTCGTAGACGAAGCTGATTGAGAAGCCCCTTTTTTTATGTTCCTGTTTTTGTAAGTCTTGGGGTTGGTGAAATTGAGCATGCTATCAAACCGCAAAATACACTGGAATCGCAAAAGTAAGACAGAGAAAAAGGATCTTAGACCAAATTTCAGACCTTCTTTTACATGGCTTGACTTAAAATTTTGTTTTTTGGCAATGTGCGTTTATGTTTGTGTAAACCTTCACGCTATTTTTTTTTAAGATTCAAGTGTAGACAAAATCAAAAAATATTTAAAAATATCGATATCAAATCAAAATTCGAAAAATATTTTTTTTTAAATCGTATTGTATTTTGATAATTATCAACAAGCAGCGTCTATGATGAAAGAGATAATTAAATTCAAGCCTTGAGTGTTTTGCTGCCATTTCTAGAAAGTTATAGAGCGCTAAGCCCTTTTATAGTCTTATTAAAAATGTTACTGAGTTAGTTTAGTTGAAGTTGTTTAGTAAAGTTTAGTTGTCTGTATGACAAGTGAAAAATTATTCAAAAAATCGAATGTAAAGGGTGGTTTTTTAAGAGGTATAGGAAAGTTTAAAAAAAAAAAAAAACACATAAAATTCACAAAAATGCATGAAATCTTAATTTGAATCGATAGTACGGTCCATATAATTTAATGTTTAAAGATTATTTCATGCAAATGTTGACCGTGACTGCGCCTCAAATGGTCCATCCACTTAGTCCAATTTTGGCATACTCTTTCCAACATTTCGGCCGGTACCTCACGAATAAATGCTTCAATGTTGTCTTCCAATGCGTCAATTGAAGCGGGCTTGTCTGTATAGACCTGAGCTTTAACATAGCCCCACAAAAAATAGTCTAAGGGCGTTAAATCGCATGATCTAGGCGGCCAATTGACCGGTCCCGAACGTGAAATAAAATGTTCACCGAACTCGCCTCTCAATAAGTCCATTGTTGCGCGTGCTGTGTGGCATGTGGCACCGTCTTGTTGAAACCACATGTCATGCAAGCCAAGCTCTTGCATTTGGGCAAAAAAAAGTTGGATATCATCTCACGGTAGCGCTCACCATTCACAGTTACGTTACGATTCGCATCATCTTTGAAGAAGTACGGTCCAATGATGCCACCAGCCCATAAACCGCACCAAACTGTGACTTTATCTGGATGCATTGGTAGCTCTTGCAATGCTTCTGGCTGATATTCACTCCAAAGTCGACAATTCTGCTTATTTACGTACCCGTTGAGCCAAAAATGAGCTTCGGCATCAATTCTTGCACCAGCTGTATTTTGAAAGGCTTCACACCTAAATCCTTCCGCAAAATTTTCCACGTTGTTGAGTAACAGAGGCCAAATTGCTGTGAACGGCGACGAATCGATATTAGATGGTCATCATTAAAACTGGCCGATACAGCTGCGATGGTTGAATGTCCATGTAAATGTAAATTTGGTGCGATATTTAGTCACAATAGCCCGAATAGCCGCTTCAGTGGGTCGATTAAACTGACCATAAAATGGAAGAAGCGCGCGATGAACTTTCTTAACAGAGCACGGATTTTGATAATAAAATTCAATCATTTGCAAGCGTTGTTCGTTTCTAAGACGATTCATGGTTAAGTTATAGACCAAACTGAAGATATTTGACAGTGAACCAAAACACGAAATGTGCGTGAGCTGTTTAAACCAGTGTATGTCAAGTCTGTATGACAAGTGTAAAAAATATTCAAAAAAACCGAATGTATGGGCGTAATTAAGACCACCCATTCTCATAACGTGCTTCGTGAACTTTTTTTTCTGACGTAAGTATATTTACAATTATACACACATCTGCAAATTTCAGTAGCCAGAGACATACAAACCAGTTGTGGAATTTTATGGGATCACAACTTAAACTTCAACTAAACATACAAAAGACGATCACAAAATCCACAAAAAGATTCAATCGTTCAAACTAAATTCACCAGAAGAATTTGACAAGTTGGTTTATTTTTAATATCTGGATTTAAAGTAAATGCGGTCAACCCTCTCTGCTATTGGCGCCATCTTTGTAGTAATTAGCCATGAAAAGCTTGTCAAACTGCCGTTCGGACTCGGCGTAAAACTGTAGCTGTACAATGACAAATGGCAGTTTTTAATGGAAAGGGGGTCACTTCAATCTGTCTTCATTTAATACAATAAACCTGTTCCAGTTTGCTTAAGTCAATCAATAATATTTGTTGAAGTTCATTCCAGTTTATCTGAAGTTGTTTTTTTGACTGTGGAGCGACACACAATCAGAGGAAATATATCGATTGAGCTAAAATGAGTTGTCAGTCAAATAGGTTGACGTGTAAGTATTGCCTACTGTCTTCCAAAAATGCCCCCAAGTCAAATATTTCATAAATTTTTTGTAATCTGTACAGCTTGTCCTAAACCTGACCCTGAAGATCCCCGTGAGCTACTAAAAAAGAAGATTAAACTCCCTGCACAACATTATATGAAGAATGAAATTGCATATACTGAAGATCACATTCCGGTGTGGAAGTTGAGTCTATTGGGAATGCCAATGGAGGTAAGTCAACTTATTTTGATTTCTGTTCCCAAAAAAATTCAAGCTATATCCATTTACCTTTATCTTCCAGTTGACACAGGACGCGCTACTTGATTACTTCACTCAAAACTATGGTCAAATTGTAAAAATTACTACAATTGAGGCTTCTGTCCCAGCTGATGGGGAACGGGAGTATCTGTCAACCTGGAACGCAACTGCAAAGTTTGCCAATGCGCGCGATGCTGCAAAGTAAGATTTTCCGTTTATCTTCTATACATTATCATTTAATTTTATTCATTTGCAGAGTCCTGCAAAGCTCGGAGCACACAGTCAACAGCTGTAAGTTTCATGTGCTAGCGAGTTATAGTTGGCTTCAACCAAATTCCAATGAAGAGTCCAATGAATTGGAGATTTCAACATCCTCTCACTTTCTACAACTCAACGATGATTGCCTGGAGCATGTGTTCCAATTTCTGTCGCTTGCCGAACAGATCCGTCTGGCACATACTTGCACTCGTTTCCGAACCATTTATCAAACACTCTCCCGGAGACATCATAAGTCAGTGACGTCCGATACAACTAAAGATCTGACATTGTGGGAAGCGCGGGCCTTTTGTAAATTGTCTGGGAAACATGTTCAAGGATTAAGATGTTGGAAAGACGGAAATGATAATTTTATGCGGTGTTTCTATACCTATTGTGGCAGCCAATTTCCAAATCTGAAAGAGTTGGTACTGCGTGATGGGGGGATGAAGTTATACAGAATACAACGAACATTGCTGCGAACAAGCAAGTTGAGAAAGTTGACTCTAATCACTCAGCCTAGAACCGATAGGCTGGATTTAGCGCACCTAAAAGAACTTCAATATATTCGAATTACTGAATGGAATACGGAAAGTCTTCGTTTGCCCTCGTCTATCGAATCGTTGACACTCGACCGTTGGAACAATTTTAGTTGTCTTCCGAATATTCTAAAGGACCAAACACAGATTCGAATGCTTCAAATTTTTTCGCGGCAAATAAATGGCAGTGGTTTTAACGTGAAAGAACTAATTGCCCAATTACCAAAACTTAAAAAATTAGATCACTTAGAGCTTTGTGCCGAAGGAATTGACAAAGAGCAAATGTTAGAGATAACGAGTCTAACGCAACTGCATACTCTTGTCTTGGGCTTTCGCGTAGGAATAGATGATGAAGTCCTATCAAAATTTACGAAGCTCACCGAGCTTAAGCGATTCGGATTATTTCTTAGCGATATTACCAATAGGTCTGTGCTACAACTGTTGATCAACTGTCCCAAGTTGAGCCAACTGAAAATGCAATCGTGCGGAAATCTTACCGAAAACCTGGTACTCAGTATCATCAGTCTGGTTCGAGAAGACATTCAAAGCGGGACAAATCAACGAGAGTTGCCAATTAAGCTACAATTGTTTAAATGCGGTTTCGAAAAAATAATTCATATTGATACCGATATTGTTAACGTATTCTTTACAGAAACTCAATTTTGCTAAATGGTTATGCGATGAGATGGAAGTTGTGAATTATGTCATAGATAAGGCATAGATAAAAACGAGTTTGAGCCGTGAAATTATTTAGTTACTTGTGGATATCTATTATTTTTAATAAATGTAATGAAATTTATTAATTCAAGTTTACTTTCTGGAGATTTTGAGGTCGTACCAAATGGAGGCCGACCATTGGAGGTTGATGACAGTAATAGCAACAATGATTGCATATTGTGTGTGATGGTAAGTTCTACTGGTGAAATGAGCACGCGCTTACAATTTTTAAATGCAGAAAGTCTTTCAGCCTTGATCTCAATTCCACTTCCGCAAAAGTATTGTGATCCAGAGTATATTGTGATTCATCTGGTCCAAAAACCGGTTTGAAATCACAAAATTTGAGCAAGGCTTCGGACAATTTGGACCAGCAAGTGGCTAATGTAGTGACACATTAGCCTCATAATTACATTATTCCGGATGGAATTTTCCAAAACCCCGTCCTAGTACGCAGTTTCACCACAAAAGGAAACCCCCATCGAAATTTAAGCCTATATCTCTTACCGTTTAGGCTGTGCGATGATTGCCAATCAGTCAGTCAGTGAAGATAAACTCTTTTATATTTATAGGAATCTTTAGAGATTTTCGTATAAACGATAGGATTTTAAACTAAACTACGTGGAGTTTATATGTAAAGTGTCAAAAATAGTGTCGCCTAATAGATTATATGGAAGTAAAACCGTACGCTTTAAATCTACTTGGCGCTGAGTAGTCGGTTTCAAATCTCTCAACTTTTGTGATCTAATCTAGTGGTCTTGCATTTTTAGGACACTTCACATGTAAAGGCAATCAGTTGTTGTTCAAAATGAAACCGTTTATACGAAAATCTCTAGAGATTTCTGGGACACCCACGATAGAGATAATAAAAATGGATTGTTCTTGTTATACACTGGAAAAGTATGTTTTAATTTTGCACAGAAGTTTCAATTCATTGAAGGAATCATTGAAGGAATCGTGTCTGACCAGCTTCTCCGATTGAGCTTAATCCCTCAGTTGTGAAGCTATCGATTTGAAATTTTGTAAAAAGTCTTCCTTTGACTGCACACTGCTAATGTATCGGTGCCGCCCGGATCGGATGCCTATTTCTTGTAGCTGCAATAGAAACTATCGGTTTCAAGTGTACTACAACTTCGGCACAGACTAAGTTAGCTTTGCTTTCTGTTTTTTTTCTTTTCTGTTCCCAGCTGTGTGCTCCAGCTGTGTGCCCAGAGAAAGTCTGTAATTGGGGGTCATATTTATTGATTTCAAACAATCAACTTTGAGGCCGATTAAGATTTGATTTAAATTTGATTTCGTTTTGGTGTGATCGTTCTTTCTGCGACGCCCCAGGGGTTAGCAACATTAGTTTATGTAAAAATAATATAATTATCATTTATTTGACCTAGAAATAATAAGTCACCTGAAGTCCTATATTATAGTTACCCTCGAATTAGTTAATTAAATTCAAACTACGCGCGCACCTTCAAATCAGATGCTGACGCGCGAAATGACAACAGCTGCAAATAAGTCGCCATGACTGCGATCGAACAACAGCGATACACCAACGATAGACCTATCGATTAATTCATCGACGGAGCAGTCGACGCCGACAGCGCCCAGCGGGCTTTTAGCGCAGAGCCCGAGCACACTAGGACTTCACTTAGTGCGCGGCATCGGTCGAGTCAACACCATGGAGCAGCAGACCAAACAGTAAGTACCAAACTACCATGTCTCTCTGGGACACCCGTTGTGCGGTTTCCGAATCGTCTAGAACGCGCTCAGTCCCACCAAGAGACCAAGGTGCGGTTTTCGAATCGGCCTTGGTTGGCTCCGGATGTGCGGTTTCCGAATCAGCATCTGTGTCTGGACGCGATTTTCGGATGAATAGCGCCGTTCGTTGCCCTTTCCAACTCCCACTGTGCGGTTTCGAATCGCGTGGGCGACCGGTTGTCGGCTTACGATCGGCCCGGCCTGGGCACGAGATTGATGCACTCCCGGCGCTGCCTCTCTCGGGCCCGTTGCGGCTCCGATTGGCTAGACGCGCTCCCCTCAAGGGGCCAATAGTCGTTTCCAATCGCTGGTGGCCCGGTGGGGTTTCCGAATCGGCCGTGTCACGGGACCCGGCTGAGCGCCGCGCCGTTCGCCCAGTCGGTTTCGCGTGCCGGTCACGAGTTGTGCCTGTTCCGTGGGTCGCCCGGCACGGGTACCGTTCAATCTGGGTTGCGTGAACAGTCGAACTACGTGGCCCGCCTCGCCACCCACCCCACCGCTCTCCTTTTGTTGTCATTAATTTAAAATTTTTTTTTTTACTTTTTTACTTATTCTGACTGGGATTCGAACTCGGGACCTCGAATGACGCACTCACTGACAGCGCCGCTCAGCCTACTCTACCACGCCTGCGATGCTTTCAGCATCGTCATTATAAATTGACGGGCGACAATCCCGATTCGGATCGATATCAAACCTGCTCGTACTTAAAATTTTAATCCCGTTGCCGGGATCAAGTCATTCTTTTTAGGTTTAAAATTTTCCCGGCATTTTTTTCCGGTGTAATTATTTATTTAAAGCATTCAAGAATCTCTTTGAAGGGAAGAAAGGATAGTGGCCTAAAGTGGACGGAGTCAAAAGTGCTCCAGTTCTTAGAGCTTGTGCTTGATTTAGTCAAATATATTCTGTATTTCATACTTGCACAGCTTTCCTAGAATGTTGTATGCCTGCCTCTTCCACTTAAGATCTGCCAAATTGCATAAGTAACTTCAATTCACCGTAAACAAAATTAAAATTTTTTGAATTAATCTTTGTTAAATTCTGTACATATTTGAACTACATAATCTCTCAAGAAATTATTATTAAAAAAGCTTAGTATAATAATTTTCACACTTTTTAAGCATGTTTAGCTTTCGCGCCAATGGTTAATCAGCAGTTTGGTCACACTGCCAGTTGCTCACAAAATCTAAATCAAATCAGTGCGCGAAAAGGGTCGCTCCGTCAACTGATTTGGATTTCTAAATCAAATCTAAAATACTTTCAGGAATACCACCATCATATTTCTTAAAAAAAAGCTTGACTTAAGAGTTTGATTATCCGTAACCCCGAACGTATATCATCACTGACCACGACATATATCGATATAAGCTTGCTTTTTTTGACAGCCGCTGGTATTTCCCCACGTTGAACTGTATTTCTACACATAAGCAAGTGCTTCTTAGTTTGCTTGTTCTGCTGCTTTTCATATCGGCCAGCGTTTCGACTGCCTGTAGCAGTCTATTTACGGACAAGCGGGAGGAAGTGATCTTTGAGTGTTCGAGTCGCTAGTACTGAGACATCTAAGAAAAGCAAAAGGTTCGCTTTTAAATTTATTGATAATTTTTACATCAAATATCGGTCCATAATATGTTTTGTGTTATTGCCTGATAAAATTTATAAGCGAAATATGAATCACTTATTTTAAGTTCGCAAAGCATACCAATATACTTGAACATATGTGTGTATGTGGAGCATAAATTTTGTTGGAAATCAGATTGACATGACTCATTTGAATTTATAAAGCTTGGATACAGAATCGCTAGAAAATTTTTGTGCCACAGAATGTTGACATTGGATTGAGAGCTGCAAGTGTGTTCAGAGTTGCGAAGGCAAAGGAAATATTAAAAAGTGAGATATAACAATTAAGAAAATCGGTCATGCTCCGACTATATTGTGTGATTGCATAATTGTTTGTTTTCCCTGTAACCCTACTATTGTTTTTCCGATTTCGACCGTGGATAAACGACGTGGCAAAATTTAAAAATAAGCTTGATCTGTTTGCAAGTATAAAAAACATATGACCAATACATGTCGAACCTCTATCTCTTACCATCTCTGAGATTGTTTGTTCGTTCGGACAAACGGCTATATCGACTCTGATGTTGATGCTGATCAAGAATATATATACTTTATGGGGTCAGAGGTGCGTACTTCTAGCTAACAAGTCAGGAATGCTCTCAATCAGCTGACTTTGTCTGCGCAGCGAAACAACTATAAAATCGATGAGATTTTGGTAATATGGCTCAAGACAATTTTGGAACTGGATTAAGCTGGCTTCAATCTGGTTTTTAGAAGGGAAAATAAAACAAGTTTTAAGCAATTTGTAATTTGAATTGAGTATTATACTAAGATACGGGCTCAGTGCATTACCGTAGATAAAGGCAAGGATGACATGAACTAAAAATACTTGCAATAATTGCTTTTGAATTTGCCCCGAATCGAAGACAGTGCCTATTTTTAAAAATTTTCATTATAACCAAAGAAATTGTTAGCAACCAAATTTCACCATTTATCATAAATCGCAAAACTGTCCCCTTTTTCAATGCGACCAGCCTCAGTAAAAGACAGAAACAAACGCAGCAAAAGCGGTCTCTCACTGAGCAGAACACTTTTCTCGCACATCATGTGTTTTCTGTTACGTGTTTTCGGTTGAGCAAAACACACGAATCGGTCATCCGACAACCTCCGACAGCAACTGTTTTTAGCGAGCGCTCACTAAACAACTGTCTGCAAATGAGCAGAACACAAGAAGTGTCTCCGGAAGGGTTTTTTTTTGTTTTGTGCGTTTGGTAGGCTGTTTGTATGTATCACGCATACATACGAAAATAACAGTTTAAGAGTTTGCTCGAGCATAATAAAGTCAATGTTTTCGTTACTGTTTAGTCTATGTTTTGGTCGGTGCCGTGACAAATCGCCCACGGACAAAAGGCCCATATGAAAAATTTCGAACACTGCTTTGAAATATAACTCAGAAGTTTTCTGGGCCTTTTGTCCGGACAAGTCCACAAGTTGTTCATTGTTTTTAAAAATGGAAACGAAATCTTGGGCCAATTTCGGCGCTTTTGGCAATGCACCAGCTTTAAGACGTCTTAAATTTCGTTCCATACTTGCAAATGATACAAGTTTTGCATCGTCACCACTTTTTAAACCCTCCTCGTTAAATTCCAAACGAACTCTATTAAGTCGGGACTGACAGAGCATCTTTAATTTTCTGCTTCAATTTAAATTCGGAGATCCGTGTGTTTTGCTGTGATGATTATGACTAGAAACTGTACCGTTTGAGCATTGGCAGCCATTAGAATCCCGATATATTGCAGATGTCTGGCAACCGTTCTCATAGCACACGTATCGGCTTAAGAATCACCCCATGTATCACGTATGATGTCTTGAACTTATAAAGTTGCTCCTCCGCCTTGATATGTAAGAGTGAGCTATAGCGTTTTCTCAATCTCCATTTTATAATATGTTAGTTTTTTTTTAACTTGGCGAAAAGTCCGACGAAATGTGGGCCATATGCCCGAATTTAATGTGGACATAATTTTGATAAGGGCCTTTTGTCCGTGGGCCTTTTGTCATGTCACCGATTTGGTCACTGTTTTGGTCACTGTTTGGTAACTTTTTTGGTCACTATTTTGATCACTGATCGGTCACTGTTTGGTCACACACCAAAGCTGATGACTTTGCAAAGTCAAAAGCGTAGCCAAAGACCGTCCGTAAAAGAGCTTCGCTCTAACAAACATATGAACATACATTTACTTTTTAATGAGATATGTCATTCTCTCAGAGAATGATTCAGAGCTTAAAAACCAAATACACTAAATGTGCAATATTCTCTGAATAAAGCTGTCTTTTCAATTGTCTAATATCTCATTTTTGTTTCCCATAGTCAATCTGAGATGCACAAAAATATATGATTTCTCATATGAGTTTCTTGACAACCAACGCGGAATATACAATGGAATTTTTCAGGCATATCATTTCGCAATCGCAAAAGTGCGATTTGGAGAGCCAATTTTGTCGAAAAACCGGTTTCAAATCGCATATTGAAATTTGCCTTCCAAAAATTTTTCACAAAACCATCCGAACCAACTTGACACATGCATAAGCGCCGTTTATCTGCCTGTTCTGGCATCTGGCTAGCGCCACATAGGAAATTTGACAACAACAAACGAGCCCTGGATTGCCAAGTTTTGCTTTATGATTGGCGCGGAACTATTCAGCAGATAAGTCCGATTTCCGATTACTGATTTATGATTACCGATTTTACCTGCTGAATACAGTGATTGCCGATTGCGATTGACAAATTTGACAATCATGATTGTTGAGATGGAACCATTCAAAAGGTATGATTGGTGAGACCATTAACCGATCGTACGGCCAACTGTTTACCCCATAACTGGAAATGAACTGACAAACTTACTGAGTTAAAAGCCCCCAAAAACGTTTCCTAAATTTTTATAGTTGTAATGTATTTTTAAACTTATCAATCAGTGTTATTCAGCAGAGAATCATAAGCAATCGCAAATCGTAAATCAGTAATCGGAAATTGGACTTACCTGCTGAATGCGCCCATTGTTTTTAGAACAAACGCTACTTTGTTGACCTCGAGCCAGCTAAACTTCATGCTAATTAAAGATTGGAAAGGTAGCCAAATAAATTACAAACTAATAACACAATTAACTGATTTTAATTGATCATCAAATTAATTGAAAACTAGAACATGGGAAATTTTATTTGCGCGTGATGCTGCCCTGTTTGGTGGAATGGACAATTATCTTGGACCCAATTGGACCAATTCTCTATTCCACTTAGAAATTAAATCTATCGCACTTCTGAGACACCGACGGATTTTTCGAGCGATTTGCAAACCAACCGAAGCCAAAATCTCTAGAGATTTCAAAAACACGGTGCCAGAGACTGCCAATGCTGAGAGCGAGAGAGAGAACTATTCTCATTTAATGCTCGCGCTCCCCGCTTGTGGCTCCCCGCACTTCCCTCACCATTAAGCTCGAAGTCGAGAGCGTTTGTCTTCTTGTATCCGAGCAGACTTCGTCTTAAAAAATCAAGAAGAAATACATTTCTGTGGGTTTAGCTGTAGAAAAAAACAAACCTAATCCCGATTTCTTATGTCAATCAGTAATAATTTTTGAACTGAATTCCAGCTTATGTGAAAATTGATTTGATTTACTGTGGAGCGACAATAACATGTGGAATCAACCAACTAATTGTTTTGGCTATAAGTCATATCGGTTTTGCTGTAAGTATTAACAAGAACAAAGTCAGACATTTCATTTATTGTTTGTTCTCTGAGCAGCTGACTATAACCCTGACCCTGAATTTTTACTTGGACTACCAAAAAAGCATCTTGAGCCCGTTTTGAAACATTATATGAAGAACGAAATTGCATATACTGAAGATCACATTCCGGTGCGGAAGTTGCAACTATTTGGAATGCCAATGGAGGTAAGTCAACGTATTTTGATTTCTGTTTCAGAAATAGTTCAAAATACATATCCATTTGATTTTATCTTTCAGTTGACAATGGACACGTTACATGATTACTTCACTCAAAACTATGGCCAAATTGAGAGTTTAGAAAGAAACGAGGATTGTTTCCAAGCTGATGAAGAACAGACATATCTGACAACTTGGAACGCATCCGCACTGTTTGAAAATTCACGCGATGCAGCAAAGTAGGTTTTATTATTATTTCGAAATTCGAATACATTTTCATTTACATATATTCATTTACAGATTCCTACAAAGATCGGAGCACATGGTCAACAGCTATAAATTTCAAGTGCAAGCCAGTTATAGTTGGCTTCAGCCAGTTGTTGATGAAGAGTCCAATGAATTGGAGTTTTCAACATCCACCCATATTCTACAACTCAACGATGATTGCCTGGAGTATGTGTTCCAGTTTCTATCGCTTGCTGATCAGATCCGTCTGGCACGCACCTGCACACGTTTCCGAACCATTTATCAAATGAACTCCGCCAGACAGCATAAGTCTGTAAATTCCGATACAACCAAAAATCTGACCTTGTGGGAAACTCGTGATTTTTGTCAACTGTCCGGCCAGCAAGTTCAAAGTTTAGTATGTTCGAGGTTTGGAAATGATAATTTTAAGTGGTGTTTCTATGCTGGTCATCATTTTCCAAATCTGAAGGAGTTGTATCTGGATGATAGGAGCTTAAAGCTGCACAAAATACAGTCAATATTGCAGGGAATGAACAAGTTGGAGAAGTTAACGCTTGAAACTGGAATACATGCTGAGGGTCTTAGTTTGCCTACCTCTATCGAATCGTTGACAGTCAAGGGATTGGGAACGTCTTCTTGCCTGTCTAATATTCTGAAGGACCAGACACATAATAAAAAGCTTAAATTGCCTAAAACATCCGAGGCCAGTGGTTTTTACGCGGTAGAACGAATCGCTCTATTACCAAAACTTAAAAAATTGAGTCTCAGCGAGGGTAATATTAAATGGGACGTTATTTCTGAGATTATCAAGCAAAATGCTCAACAGCTAGATCATTTTGAGATTTCAAACTCAACATTTATCGGCAAAGAGCAAATGTTGGAGATTACGAGTCTGATTCGACTGATTTCTCTTGTCTTGGGCTCCAATGTAGTTATAGATGACGAAATCGTATCAAAATTTGACAAGCTCACCGAGCTTAAGCGCTTCGGATTACGCGGCAGCAATATTACCGATAAATCTGTGGTACAATTGTTTAACAACTGCTCCAAGTTGAGAGATTTAAGATTGGGGTACTGCAAAAATGTCGGAAAAAACCTGGTGCCCAGCATAATCAGTCTGGTGCGAAAGGACATTCAAAACGGAAAAAACCAACGAGAATTGCCAATTAGGCTACGTCTGTTTGCTTGCGGTTTCGAGAAGATAACTGAAACAGATTCTGAAATTCTTGATGTATCCTTTAAAAGGATTCGATTTGCTTAATGGTTTGACAAGGAGTTTGAGGTTAAGAACTAAAGCATTTATATTCCATTCAGGTTGGGAGAAATCAGTATACCAATCTGGTTTAAAAAAGGTTTCGAAACAAAAATGTATTGAACTACTTGTATCTACCTCTTCAGCAAATTTCAGTTGCTTAATATTTGTAATAATTGTTTTAAAATAGTGAAATAAATTAAATAAAGTTTACGATCTAGAAAACCGCCGTCAACAAGCTCGATATTTGGGTACAGCCTACTAATGGGTGATTTTTTAGCTATTATCTTTTTGGCAACACTGGTTTAAACAGCTCACGCACGTTTCGTGTTTTGTTTCACTGTCAAACATCTTCAGTTTGGTCTATAATTTAACCATAAATCGTCTTACAAACGAACAACGCTTGCAAATTATTGAATTTTATTATCAAAATGCGTGCTCTGTTAAGAAAGTTCATCGCGCGCTTCTTCCATTTTATGGTCAGTTTAATCGACCCACTGAAGCGGCTATTCGCACCAAACTTTACATTGTCTGGACATTAAACCACCAACACGCTTACGTAGAGTGCGAACTGAAGAAAATATCGCAGCTGTATCGGCCAGTGTTAATGATGACCATCAATTATCGATTCGTCGCCGTTCGCAGCAATTGGGCCTCTGTTACTCAACAACGTGGAAAATTTTGCGAAAGGATTTAGGTGTGAAGCCTTTCAAAATACAGCTGGTGCAAGAATTGAAGCCGAACGACCTACCGCAACGTAGAATTTTTGGAGAATGGGCACTTCCGAAGATCCACTTTAAATAAGCAAATTAAATAAGCAGAATTTTCGATTTTGGAGTGTATATCAGCCAGAAGCATTGCAAGAGCCACCAATGCATCCAGAAAAAGTCACAGTTTGGAGCGGTTTATGGGCTGGTGGCATCATTGGACCGTACTTCTTCAAAGATGATGAATGGTGAGCGCTACCGTGAGGTGATATCCAACTTTTTTTGCCCAAAATGCAAGAGCTTGACTTGCATTACATGTGGTTTCAACAAGACGGTGCCACATGCCACACAGCACGCGCAACAATGGACTTATTGGGAGGCGAGTTCGGTGAACATTTTATTTCACGTTCGGGACCGGTCAATTGGCCGCCTAGATCGTGCGATTTAACGCCTTTAGACTATTTTTTGTGGGGCTATGTTAAAGCTCATGTCTATACAGACAAGCCCGCTTCAATTGACGCATTGGAAGACAACATTGAAGCATTTATTCGTGAGATACCGGCAGAAATGTTGGAAAGAGTATGCCAAAATTGGACTAAGAGGATGGACCATTTGAGGCGCAGTCACGGTCAACATTTGCATGAAATAATATTCAAACATTAAATTATATGGACCGTACTATCGATTCAAATAAAGATTTCATGCATTTTTCTGAATTTTATGTGCTTTTTTTGAAAAACTTTCCCTTTACTTTAAGTGGTCGGAAATGCTTCGTTTTATGCGTTACAAAAATCCGGACAATCTAAATAAACCCTCTTTATGGGTATAAAAAGCTTATCAACATATGAATGTTTGTGTTGTTATTGTTATGACGAGGTTTAGTCGGAATTCAAATTGACATTACTCATTCTAATTCTCAGAGCTCGGATACTAAAGTTTTTGTGGCAGAGAACGTTGATTTTGCAATCTTATGTATTGTATTCAGAGCTGTTTTGGAGTTAGGAAGCCAAAGTTGATATATAAACCGCGAGATATTGAAATAAAGAGGCCTTGGTCAAATAATAAAGGATATATTCGGATTGAGCAAACATGAATAAGAAACTACGAAATTGGGGCATTTGGTCTAAGTCAAATGGGTTGAGGTGTAAGTATTTCATACTATCGGGTGTATCCCAGAAATCTCTAGAGATATTCGAATGAACGGTTACATTTCGAACATCAACCCCTTGCCTTTGTATGTGAAGTGTCTTCAAAATGCTAGGCTACAAAAGTTGAGAGATTTGAAACCGACTGCTCAAGGCAAAGTAAATTTGATGCGTACGGTTTGCTTTCCCTAAAATCTAGTAACCGACATTATTCTTGTCACTTTACATATAAAGTTCTCCTAGTTAAATTAAAAATCTCTTCGTTTATACGAAAATCTATAGAGATTTCTGAGACACCCCCGTATATAACAGAAAATGCACAAAATCCGACATTTCACTGATTGTTTGTTCTCGGTGCAGCTTGGCTTAATTTTGGTGGTAAAACTCCCCGTGAGCATAAACCCCTTTCAAAATATTATTTGAAGAATAAAATAGCGTATACTGAAGATCACATTCCGGTGCGGAAGTTGCATCTATTTGGTATGCCAATGGGGGTAAGACGACTTATTTAGATTTCTGTTCCAGGATTAGGTCTAGATATATCCATTTGTTCTTGTCTTCCAGTTGACACAAGACGCTTTACTTGATTACTTCACTCGAAACTATGGCCAAATTCTTCGCATAGAAAGAAATGAAGAACAGAAATATCGGACAACTTGGAACGCCATTGTACTGTTTGCCAATGCACGCGATGCAGCAAAGTAGGATTTCTTTATATCTTCTAAACATTTTCATTTACATTTATTCATTTCTAGAGCCCTGAAAAGCTCGGAGCACAAGGTCAACCGCTATAAATTTCATGTGGAAGCCAGCTATAGTTGGCTTCAGCCAGTTGCCGCTGAAGAGTGCAACGAACTGGAATTTTCAACAACCCCACGCATTCTACAACTCAACGATGATTGCCTGGAGTATGTGTTCCAGTTTCTATCGCTTGCCGATCAAATCCGTCTGGCACGTACTTGCACACGTCTCCGAACCATTTACCAAACAATCTCCGCCAGACAGCACATGTCAGTGAGTTCCGAAACAACCAAAGATCTGACCTTGTGGGAAACGCGCGATTTTTGTCAACTGTCCGGCCATCATGTTCAAAGTTTAACCTGTTGGAGAGATAGAAATGCTTATTTATTGCGCTGCCTTTATGCTGGACTTCATTTTCCCAATCTGAAAGAATTAAATCTGCATGATTGTGAGTTGAAAGTTTACAAATTACAGCGAATGTTCCTGGGAATAAGCAAGTTGGAGAAGTTAACGATTCAGACTCAGCCTGTAACCGACTTCCTGTCCTTAGAGCCTCTTGAAGAACTTAAAGAGTTAGTAATTTATGATTGGAATGCGGAAAATCTAAGTCTGCCCCCCTCTATCGAATCGTTGAGACTAAACGATTATTCACGTTGTTTTAACTAACGATTGGAACTATTCTAGTTGTCTTCCAAATATACTGAAGGACAACACGAAGACTAAGAAGATTGAATTTTTACATTCAAACGACTGTTTTGCAGACACTTGCTTTCGTGGAGGAATTCCAAATAACTGTCAGTGGATTTTATGGATATTTCAGTTATAATTATTAATAAATGTAATAAAATAATAAATTAAATTAATTAAAGATTAAGTTATAGAGATTTTGAGGTCGTACCACATGGAGGCCGACCATTGGAGGCTGAGAACAGTAAATACTAAACAACGACTAAAGAACTCTGAAAGCAAAAAGTTTCTTTTAAAGTGTGCGAACTCAAATAGCACAATTAACTGAATTTATTGAGTCCTCCACGGAATCTATTGAGGTAACTTCGTCATCGTCCATATCAATAACTTCTTTTAGGTCACTTGAGCTACCTTCTTTGATATTGGATTCTTCATCGATTTATATATATAAATCGGTATATTTCGGCTCCGGACCGGTTTCAAGCCTTAGTTTTGACACATTTCTTTGTTTACAAATCAAATTGCTTTGGATTGTAAAAGAGTAAAAGAACTCATACTCAAGTTGACTCAGCGCTTCGGCCGCGAGTCGACGCAAAGCCCCTTGATACAAAATCGAAGTTCTGATGCGAGCCGTCATGATTAAAGTTCGTTCGGTACAAATACTTGCGATTACTCCTAGCTTTGGCCGCGAATCACCGAGAGTACTTGTTGCCGAAGTCAAATATCCGCTGCGATCTGTTTCGATCAACGCTTTTACAAGCACACAAAAAACAACAATTTGTGAGAGCAAAAGAGATTGCATGATGTTGCGCGTACGAGTAAACAAGAGTAGTGTCGATAAAGCTTGGCCATTGCTGGCAAAAAACTTATTTTGACTCGTGTTATGACAAGCTTGTTCATATTATTACTCGTACGAAGCAAAGAGCTTAATCGTTCTGACTCAATATGCTTGCGATCATTTCGAGTGTGTCGAACAAAGTACCACAGTTACCCAGAGTATAATAAGTTTGTGCAAAGTTTGTATGTATGTTACAGCCAGAATTAGACAATAGGCTATTTCTTACATCTAGCAGAGGAGAGTTTACAGAGAAGAGATAGAAAAAATAGTAGTAATTTAGACAAAGGTTTCGAAAGGGTTCATGATAAGCAGAGTTCGTAAGACAAGGGTGGGGACATAATAAGCAGAGCGCTTGGGTCAATCTTACCTGACAGGAGCTTATGAAGGAAAAGCACTCTAAGGTAAGATTTACGATTATTGAGGGATGGAAGATCCAATAAGCGTGGTCTTTGCTCGTATAGTAGTAGGTGCTTATTAAAATCCCAGTTTAGGCCACGGAGGGCGAAAATTAAATACTATTTCTGTACAGATTCGAGTTGATCCTGAAATTGTTGGTAGTATGGAGACCAGACACATGATCCAAACTCAAGAATAAGTCTGACCATTGAAACATATTCAGGCGTGTTCTCAACTCCACTTCCACTGCAATTTTCGGAAACGGAATTGAATCAGTTTGTCGTAACACAAAAACGAAAGCGTTTTACGTTTTAAAAATTAATGCTTGCTACTCCGTGGAATGAAAAGTAATTGACAAATTAAGTTAATATTCCTTAGTACCGTGATCAATGGAGAGTTTGTTAATGTAATTTGATTTGCATTTAAGTCTATAACTAAATTAAAACAAATTTTTTTGTTAAATGTCTCGAGAAATTGGAGGCGTCTGCCAAACCGAAAAGTAAAACGTAAAAGTCAGCCTCTCTTGTTTCCGCATGTTCCATTTTCCATCGTTTCGCTGGATTCTCTTGTGCCGATTTAGTTTAGGCCGTAGTTTGCCAAAAGTAAAACGTAAGCAAAACATAGCTCTCAAAAAATTGTTAACACTTTCTTCCAATGCGACCAGCCTCAGTAAAAGACAGAAACAAACGCAGTGCTTTTTGTTTTGTTTTGTTTTTTGTGCGTTTGGTAGGCTGTTTGTATGTGTGACGCTCGTTATACAAAGACACACACGAGCCCAACACACAGTTTGGAAGTTTGCTCTCGGCAAAAGTGTCAGTGAAAGACAGGAGAGAAATAGGAACGAAAAAAAAGTTCTTTGCTCTGAGAGCAACAGAAGTGAGCAAAAACAGAACTGAAACTGTCTTTCGCTCTATGTTTTCGTTGTGTCCGTAACCAAACTGTTTTTTGACGACTCCTTGAAAGTGTTGAGAGTTTTTTACGAACTCTGAAGCAAAATTATTTGGAATTAAGAACAGCAAATCCAAACCGAAACGGAATTGCTTTCGGTTTACTTTTCAAAACGTTGCGGAATTGAGAACATGCCTGATAATGTTTTGGTGACATATGGATCATTAAATTCCTCAGACCATCTTTTGATAAGACCAAGAACTCCCATAGCTTTATTGGTAATGACCAATATATGACCGTTGAAACATAATTTGGGCATAAATTGTATTCCCAAATCATCAACTTTGTAGATGCGTTTCAAAGACTTATCATCAAACATATAGTCATATAGATAAGGCGTACTACGATGAAAAGTTAAATTTTTACAGTTGAGAGGCAGACTATTGATCTTGCACTAATTATTGAGTGAGTTTAAGTCTCTTTGTATACATGCATCATCATAAGATAGTTTGAGATCGTCCGCATACACTGCACATGAGAGTGAGATAAGGCAGCAGAGGTCTGAGATGACTGCCTTGGGGAACACCGGAGGATACACAAATAGGTACAGAAAACTGTGGATTAAATCTAATTTTAAATAAGCCATGATCCAAGTAAGTAACTTGGGAGTCAACCAAGATTGTACAGTTTGTGAATAAGGAGCTCATGATCAACGGAATCAAAAGCTTTGCTGAAAGCAGCTTGTTAACAAACCCCATATTAACAATAGTTGTAAATCCATGTTGTGATGGGGAAATTATTGAGCGGCAGCGATGCAAGTGAGAAGTGATGAATGATTCGAAAACTTTTGGAATTGCCGATAGATGCCCCTGTAGCTAGACACTACTGACTTTGATCCCTTTTTGTGGATAGGAATAATGAATGACTCCTTCCAATAGTTAGGGAAGTCACCATGTTGGAGAGAGAGGTTAAAAAGTTTTTGGCGGGGCTCACACAGAGAGAGTCAGCACAATATTTTTTTACACAGCTTGGAACATTGTCAGGCCCAGGGTTGAAGGAAGCTTCAACCGATGTTTAGCTTGACAGCCGACTCTCAGAGTCTAGAACCGGAGCAAAAATGGAGCTAGAATGGGCAATATTATAAGAAAAGGATTTCCTTATATTAGGATATGAGGAGGAATAACAACGCTGGAAAAACGATGCGAAAAAGTTGACAATATCCGCATCTTTGTCGGCAGCTGTTTGCTGACATTTTTGCTCTCCGAGCTATTTTTGACAATGTTCGCCTCCCTCCAACCCAGCTCTGAACTGCCCTCAACCACGAGTGGGCAGCGAATGAAGTCAAAGAGAGCTCTTGCGCTCGGCTCGTGTGCGTGTAAATAGCCGATTGTGCTCGGCCCTTGGGGGCTATGGAGGAACATTGCTGCTTTAACCAGCTAAGTATCAACATGTCAGAATGTAGTTAACATCACTCAAAGTAGAGAGGCGTTTCAAATTGAGTTTTTACATTAAATATTCTTTGATATTGGAACTTTATTCCAGTTTCAAAAGATCTAGATTCAGAATTAAAGGTAATTTCATTAAATATTCAAGTCCATTTTGTTGGTAATGGAATGGGATCAGCACTTAACTAATAGCACAAGCTTAACACTTCAGCCACTTTGCCTTGTTGGCCGCCCATCATAAATCTGTAGTTAAAAGCGAGAACTGCAAAGATTTAGCCCAACTAAAGTTGCTTTTTAATGAACTATGCATTAAAAATATGTGCACAACTAAGAGCATTCATTAAAAAAGTTTTTGCTTTAAATAAAAAAGTAAAAGAAGGCAAAGTCAAAGCCAGTTACAGCCGTTACAGCCGGCCGGCCAGTAAATCCCTAGAAAAAGCTGCACGAAACTTTGCGACTTTGGCCATTCATCTTACAACTAATTTCTGACTGGACGCACGCACTCTGGACTATGGATGGCTGGAAGCCTTTTGCCACTTAAGTGCTTAAATATTTTTCTTTGTTCTTCGGCCAGGAAAACACTCAAGTTAGTGGCCATTTCCGTTTTACGCTTCCCTAAATATTATTTAAGCTAAATAGAACTTTGTGTTTTGTGTTTTGGCATTCTGTTTAATGAGATTTTGCCAGGTGCATCTGCCTGACTTTACAACTTTTTTTTTTTTTGCAGACCAAAAGTTTTGCCTGATTAAATGTTGTCCGAAAAGTGTGCTTCTTCATGCTGATAACACACATAGTGGGGAGGAGAGGAAAGGAGAGATGCAGAGCAGAGGCTTCTGCTCGGTTTACGCTTTATTTTTGACCAGCCAAACGAGAACCGAAAGCTTGAAACTTTAAACTCAGGCAGAGAAGCCTTTATCTAATTGCTTTGAAAAAGTTTTTGGTTTGCCATTGAAACTCAATGCTAAAGTCAATTTTTGGTTTCTGTGGCCTCAGTCCGGCCTTGTAAATGCTGGAGGGGAGGGGAATAACTTAAGTCCTCAGATGCTGGCTAAGAGCTTGAGAAAGGCATTAAGTAGGTGATAAATGTGCGAGGAATATGGCGTGTACGAATCGGCAATTCATGAACTATGTACATATAATATCAAATATTTTTCTAGGTAAAAAAAGGGTAAATTCATTCATAGAAGTGGAATTTTAATTAAAATAAGTATGTTCCATGTAACAAGACCCCTAAACCGTGTCAAAGGGCGCTACACTTGCACAACGTACAGCGGATTAGAGGTACAAAAATAGAAAAGCAAAAAAAAGTACGACAAGTTTATAACAAAACGCAGCGGGTTGGCTCAAAGTAACAACAATAACTCAGAACTTACATTGCATGTCTCATACGAGCATTTGGACGAAGACGAAAAGGTTATCCTCTTTGTGGCATCTCCCCTCCTGTGGCTTTTATTGATTAAACTTGAAGTTGGCAGCCGCAGGGGCCGCCCGTCGCTTTCTCTCTGCGAACTTTCTTAATTTTGTTGTAATTTCTTTCACGCTGCTGGAATTTCTATCTGCAAATTTATGAGCAACAAAGCAAAAGCGGAAACTATTTTTATTAGATTAAAAAAAAAAGCATGAAAATTTGTATTGTAAAGGCAAATCTCTGGTCGTAATTTGCTCTAACAATTTTAATCGCATTTACGCGCTCACGAGAGTCGTGGAAAATATTAACAACATTGTTTCCGAGTCGCTTTTCATTACGAAATTGTTCGTGCGTAAGAATGTTGAAGGCGGCATTTTCAATTTTCCATCCCCCTTTGGACTGAGAGCACAAATATTCATTTATTATGAATTTAGCAATTCGTGTGCAAAAAAAAATTAAATAAAACAAAGAAAAACGTCGATTGAACTTTTGCATAGCATACTTTTTGGGGCTAGGGAAAATGAATATTTTATTATTGGCTAGGCAAAGGGTAGCAAAAAGGTGTTAAGGAAAAGAAAAAATTGCTTACAAATAATAATAGGAAATTCGTTGCTTTTCCTTGGGTAATTCTAAATTTAGCTTAATACTTAAAAAATGTTAATTTAAAATCGTATTAAACTAGCTGAAACCTCCGCAAACTCGAATGCGTTTAAGATTTTAAGTCACTACGTATTTCTTAAAAAAAGATCAAAATTGCTTGCCTGGCTTAGCAGACAAAGGTCCAATTTCACCAGGGATGCAAGCCGGTTCTGAACCGAACCGAACCAAACCGAACCGCATTTTCCAGCTGGTGAGCCAAACCGCAAACCGAACCGGCTTCCTTTCAGAAATGCTGAACCGCACCGAAAACCACCAAAGAAAAACGGTATGGTTCCGTTCAGCTCTCTGATGATTTTAGAAGGTGAATCGCTTTCCTCTAGCAAATGACTTTTTATTTTCGATCTCCTAAAATTTTTATAATTCGACCCTCAACAAAGGGGACCACTGATAGACCGAATTAATCCTCAGAAGAGATGTAGACTTTCAGGATCACTTGACACAAATTTTACAACATGTACTCCTGTAAATCTACCGCTCTTGCCCACCGACCTCTTAATAAACCTCTTTTCTTGAAAGTTGATAATTTAATAATCGTTCTCTAATGGTCGTCTTAGCCAGTAGATGCATAAAACGTATTCTTTTCTAGCCGACATTCTCCGTTTTCGAAGTGCATTCGTAGAGTTTATAGAGCAATCCTACAAATCCGACTTCATACATTTTTGACATTTCTATAAGGATCTTAAAGATATTCAAATCTATATGTATAAAATAGTTCAACCTGACTAATTGACTGACAGACTGGTGAACACCGCCCAGCCCAAACCATAAGAGATAAGAAGCTGAATTTTTCACTGTAGTTTCATCTTATGCTGAAAGTGAGTACTAAGATTTGGTTTTGGAAAGTTCTGTCGGAAATTGTGGAAAATTCAAAGTAAACTGTAGTATCTAACTTTTTTAATTTTCATCCGATTAGGCTTAAATTCATTTTCAAAAATCTTTATGAAATTTCAACAATGACTGCATATGATTTTTCCGGAAAATTCACCCCTCTTGGTGGAAATTGGGTAATAAAGGTTGTATGTAAAATGGCTTGACACAGCCCCGAAGGACCAAAGCCGAGCTTCTCTCAATCTCTTGACTTGTGCGCTTCTAATTTTCGCACAAGAGAAAGAGAAAGCTTTTCGCCGATCGGCAGTTATAAGCTTTATGGCAATTAGCTCGCGCCAACAGCAGAGAGGGGTGACCGGATGTAAAGTTTATTCTAAGAAAAAACTTTTCATTAGATTTTACGAGGCAGGATCGAACCCACGACCTCTTGCACAGTGGTCGCGCACACAAGCCGCTGAGCCTCCCGGCCACCTGTATGGGTTGAGTTTTAGTTCCCAGCGAATAGCTCCAAATTCGTTTTCAAACTAACTCATAAAAAACAAGAAAGAAAGTCGGTCAAGCCCGACTATAACATACTCTGTACCTGTGAAGTGCTGCCCATCACCGTTGTTTGTTTTCCTTATAACTCAACAGTCTTTCATTCGATCTTTACCATTTCGTTTGGCGGATCGATAAATAATCCTGATTACTAAATATGTCCAGAAGGAACGAACCTTCTATCTATAAAACTGTGGGAGATATGTAGTTTTTTTCCAATTTGCGGGGGCGAGAGGGGCGTGGCAAAAATTGAGAATAAACTTGCCCCGATGGCGGTATTGGCTGAAAGTCCCAGTCAAGGGGACTCAGAAGGAAGGAAGACTTAGCCCAACAGACCGCCGCCCGCAGCCAAGCCCCCCCCTACCCTACCCCCCCCTCCCACTCCCCTCCCTCCCACTCCTCCCTACCCCCTTACCCCTCCCCTTACCACTCCCCCCTTACCCCTCCCCCTCTCCCCGCCGCAAAACTCTTTAAATAAGACTACTTTACGGTCCCAACTTTTCTATGGGAGCTTTACTATATAGATGTCCGATTTCGACCAAATTTAGTGGAATCTTGGAAAAGCATAACAAACTAACATGAACATTTTTTGAAGGCGATTCCATTTAAAACAAAAAAGTTTTTCTCACTGGAACTTCTTTTTCGACCGATCATTCATACTGCAGCTATATGCTGTAGTCATCCGATTTTGACAAAACTTTTTCGAAGTGTGTAAAATTATATAAAAGATATATAAGCCACGTAAGGGACGTTTCCATTAAAAACAATAAAGTTTTTCTCACAATAACTAGTTTTTCGACCGATCGTTCCTATGGCTGCTATAAGCTATAGTCATCTTCTTTTGACCAAAACTTTGTAAAATTGTGTGGGAGAACGTTTGAGGACGTTTCCATTGAAAACAAAAAAGTTTTTCTATTTAAGACTACTTTTCAGACTCTACCTTTCTATGACAGCTATACTATATAGGTGTCCGATTTCGACGAAACTTAGTAGAATTATGGAAAATCATAAAAAACTAAGAAATACGAAGTTTGGAGGCGTTTCCATTAAAAACAAAAAAGTGTTTCTAACTAAAACTATGCTATAGTCCTCCGATCCGGCCGCTTCCTACAAATGTGCAGCGTATATATACCAAAAGACTTCGTGCAAAGTTTGGTGAAGATAGCTTTCAAACTGACGGAGGAGATAGCATTGAAACAGACAGAAGGACGGACAGACGTACGGGCAGTGCTAAATTAACACAGCTCGTCATGCTGATCAAGAATATATATACTTTAAGTTTTCGGAGATGCTTCCTTCTATGCGTTACAAACATACGGACAATTAGATAATACCCTCTGCAAGGGTATAAAAATTAAGTTCAATGGTTCGTACCTTCTAGACATATTCGGTAATAAGCTTTATTTATGGATCCACCGAAGTTTTAAAAAAAATAGGATGACGCTAGTCAAGTTATGAACAAAAGAATGTTAGCTGCAGCACCGCTGATTTCTGGTACTGGTGCAATACTTACAAATGTGCATACACTTTCGCAGGTACAGAGTATATTACAGTCTGGCTCGGCCGACTTTCCAACTTATTGGATTGTATAGAAAATCACAAGTGTTTAAATATAATGGTGTTAACTTTGATCGTGATAAAATAATTTTTGCTTAAATTGTAGTTGTGCATCATTTTCAAATTGTGCTCTGTTCGAAATTGGGCGATGTTCAATTGGTTGATCAACTGTTTTATCAGTTGATGTTAAAATTGAAATTGTGTTGAATTGTCTTGTGCTATAATTGTGTTATGTTGAGTTTGTTAGTGTTTAATTTGTATTATATTGAAATGACGTGAGTTTAATTGACGTGTTGAAATTGTTTTGTAGACGTGAAAACTTTATATATGTACTTAAATAGAATTTTTGGTCATAAGCTCCCAAAATTTAACTTTATTCAAAATGCTTTCTCAATTTATGAATACTCCACGGTATTTTTTTCAAAAACATTCCCTTCCTTGTGAAGTTTATCCTTCCATATTTTCGTTTCGCCATATTGAACTTAATAGAAACGAACTTGCCCGTGCCCGGCTCTCTCGGCCACTCGTGCTGAATTTTTATTGCTTGATTTAATTATTAATGCGACTTGCAGATGTCACGAACACAAAGCCCCCTCACCCCCACTCATTCTTAACCCTATCGTGCCACGCATTTTGACGCGTAAAAACAAAATATTGCTGTCTCCTTTTTCGGCCCCGGCAAAAAGGTTTATTGAAGCGGCAACAACGGATTGCATTTTTTATTATTTATTTCGGGCAAAACTTTTCGTAGGCAAAATTACTTATAGATAGCATGTCGAAATGCGTCCTCCGTCCATGTCGAAGAAGAAAATTCATAATGAAATATTTATGGACATAAAGCAATGCGGAGCAGTCAAATGGCATGGGGGCGGGGAGGTTTTCCATCATCATTGGGAAAAAAAGGTCGTCGGGATTGGTTGTGAGGGGGGAAGGAGAGAGCAGAGCAGTGAGACTGATGCGGTAAACGGAAGTCAACTCAGCTGCCTGGAAATGATTATGATAAGAACGTCGTTGGTTGCTTTCCCCCTTTTGTTTGGGTCTGTCTGGTTGTAGTTTATGGAGGTAGTTTGTGGAGGTTTTTATGGCAAATAAATTGCCTAGGTATGTGGTGGGTTAGACAAGTTGTAGGAGGCTCATAAATATAATAGAAACCACACTGATTTGGCGGGAGTGACACAGTTCTGACGGGTTGAGTTGAGGCCTACAAATGTGTTAGAAGTGGTAAAGTAGTGTAAGTGTCAACTAGAAAGGAAAGTCTTGAAATTTAGGAAAAACTTAAGAATGAAAACGATCCAAGAAACTCCCAAACAACACAACAGTTCGCTCTTGGTGCACCCATTAAGACCAAGTTCCCCACTAAGATCAACCCAAACAGTAAAACCGTTTACATAACTCATTAAAATGGAGAGGCACAAGCCACAAAACTCTCCGCCCAACAAATACAATAAATATGCAACTAAATCAAGCTTAAATGTGCTTAACAATTTTTGAACAATAATGTCCAAGCCACAAGTGCAGAAATGTACCCAAACACAACCCACAAAAAAGAAGGAAACGCAGAACACTCCAGACGCCTTTAACGAGCAACGAATCCCGAGGCTCGGTCCCGGTCCTGGTCCTGGTCCGGTCCGGACTCATACTCATACATTCATATGTCAGGGGCGGAGAGAAATATTACGCACACAGAGTGCTCATTACGAGGGACGACGGATGGTTAGAAAAAGGTTTCGATAGAAATAAATTTGCACCTTAACGCCTTTAAATGCGCAACACTTGGCAAGGTGTAGAACATGGTGTTGCCAATTACCCGGAAGTATGCGAAAAGCTTATGCGATAAATTCAGTAAAGTGCCAAAAAGGTATGCAGCGAGAATAAAATGAAAATAAACTATGTGTGTGTGTGTGCAAAACTCTAAGTATTTTCAAGGTATACAACCTCAATGGTCTGGTCTGGTCTGGTCTGCTCGGGCGCTGGCTTTTGTGGCTTCCTGCGTCTTTGTTAGAGGCCACGTAGCCAACACCTGCGTCCAGCCTTGCTCTTATAGAAATGGAAAGGGCAAATGTGGGTGGATGCTGGCCATATTGAAGGTTAAGTTCCTAGAGCTTTAACAAAAATATTATGCGAACTTTCACAGCTGCCGCCAAGACTTTTGTTTAAATCATATAACACATACTTACTACCAGATTCATATGGCACTTTAAGGATATTTCATTAAAATTTACCATGTTTGTGTTTTGCTGCTGCTGTTTTATGTAATTCCCGTGCGCTGCTCGCTTTATGGAACGCATATAAAATTTTATATGTTGGGCTTTGCCAGCTTTTCGTTTTGGCCTGTCTGTTTGGATGAAGCAAAGCGTGAAATATGATTGTGATGCGGTACAGGTGAAGTTGTGGGGCATTTAGATGGAGCTTAGTTCTAAGGGAGATAGTTTTTGGTACAAATCTAGTTATATTTGCATGATTTATTATAGCTGTACATCAAAACTGACTTTTGCTTCTAAAAGTCAAAGCATTTTTATCATAAAATTGCTCAGAAATTTTTGGGAATACATTCAAAAAGGAGGTACAGGGAGAAAGGAGAATCGATAATTGGATATAATAAACCAAAAACGTTTATAGTGGGGCT
Source organism: Lordiphosa collinella (assembly GCA_018904265.1). Lineage (NCBI taxonomy): Eukaryota > Metazoa > Arthropoda > Insecta > Diptera > Drosophilidae > Lordiphosa > Lordiphosa collinella. Next base: position 228,342 of record JAEIFV010000005.1, on the reverse strand, counting down.
GTAAGAGCTCCGAATGACTGGCTCAAACAAAAATTTACTAATCGGAAATTTTAGTTCTGCGATTTTTGGTAAAAAGTTTTGTTTCATTACTTGGTTCGTTTCATGTGTTACCAAATTTAAATAAAAAAGCATTTGATGTGATTAATATTCAGATTTAACAAGGATTTAGCAAGGTTTTAACAAATTAGTATTTAGTTGTCGATCCTCATAAGACATTTATTAAATGTCTAAATCTATAGTGTCTATAAAAATTTAAGCTCGAAACATGTTCAGGTCCTGCATTTTGGTTTTAGGTTCAGTTTAAAAATAGTCCAAATTCCGCGCTCAAACCGGATCAGTTAATAACCGTTTTGTTGGTCTGGTTTATAAGTAAAAAAGTAAGGGTTTGGGCTTAATAGAATGAAAAGTAAGTAGATCACATCTGAAAATCGTTTTCTAGAATTAAACTTACATACTTAGGCACCGTCCCGTAATCGTCACCGTTCTCCGTCCCTTCTTCTGCATCAATCCTCATACCTTTGTCGTCTGAACATACTTTTACACAAAATGAATGCTAGCATGCTCAAGGTCGAGGTTTGATTATAGTTCATAAGTCAACCAGAAAATTCAACAGAGGATACATGTGAACATGAACAGAAGCTGTGGCTGTGTATACGGCCGTTTTGGTTGCCGCCATGGCAGAGCCTTCGTCAGCACATCTTCAATTGCTGTCACACCAACAAGCCGTTTGCAAGTCCTATAAAAATAACCCAGACCGGAGAATAAAGAGTTGAGAATTCCAAGTGCAGAAATAGCACGAAATTTCAACCAGCTTAAAGCTCCGTTGTTTAGGGTAGCTTAAGGGTAGGGGTTTTATAGATAGAAGGTTTGTTGCTTCTGGACATATTTAGTAATCAGGATTATTTATCGATCCGCCAAAGGAAAGGTAAAGATCGGATGAACGGTTGTCGAGCTATAAGGAAATCAAACAATTATTGGCCGCACTTCACAGGTACAGAGTATTTTATATCCGTGCTTGACCGACTTTCTTTCTTGATTTTTTTTATCTACGCTATTTTTTGTCGCTCTCCTTCTTACTTTCTTCCTTCTTCAAAGTAATTAGTAAATTCTTAGTAATTAGCATTATGTATCGATCCGCCGAAAGAATCATAAAGACTGGATGAACGCTGGACGAGTTATAAGGAAAACAAATATTTATGCTCCGCAGTACAGGTTCCAAAGCGATGGGCAGCAGATTAGAAGCTATATGGCTTTTTCCAGAAATATACAAATTTTTAGGGTACAGATTCTTTACTGTCGAGCTTGACGGACTTTTTTACTAAGTATTTATACACTTAAAAAGTGTATTATAATTTTGACCAGAAGTTTGGAATGACGAGCTGAGTCGATTGAGGTTTGTCCGTCCGTCCGTCAGTCTGTTTCTACGCAAACTAGTCCTTCAGTCTTGAGGCTATCAAGCTGAAATTTTGCAAGGAGATATCTTTTAGCTGCATACTGCACTTATGTCGAAACCGCGAAAATCGGAGGGTCACTTCTTGTAGCTGCCAAACAAATTTTTTTTTATACCCGTTACTCGTAGAGTAAAGAAGATATACTAAAGTCGTGCAAATGTATTTAACAGACAGAAGGAAGCATCTCCAACCCCATAAAGTATATATATTCTTGATCAACATCAACAGCCGAGTCGATATAACCATGTCCGTATGCCTGTCTGTCTGTATGAACACCAAGATCTCTGAGATTAGAAGAGCTAGAGCCACCAAATTTGGTATGTAAATGTAATGTAAATGTAAAATGGCTTCTCTCAATCGCTTGGCTTGTGCGCTTCTAATTTTCGCACAAGAGAAAGGGATCTACAGCTTTACACCGAATCCGAAAGGCCATTTTGAGAAGCTTTTCATGGCTAATTACTACAAAGCTGGCGCCAACAGCAGAGAGGGGTGACCGGGTGATGAAGATGAAGTGATGAAGAAAATATTTAGTCTGGAAGGTCCTGACAGCTACAAGAAATATTGGGCACATATGCGACAGGGTACACAGAGGGAAAAAACGTGGTCAGAAAATAAGATATCTTCATCTCAAAATATGAACAGAATGTTTTCTCTTCTTGAAATGAGCACAATTCAGCTCATCACAACCACCCCTCCGAAAAGTATATGTAGGCATTCAGACGTACGTCTTCAGACGCATGGCAATAGCCTAACCGTCTACGACGCGTCGCGACGGCCGCCGTCGTTGCGCTCGCCAAAGGACTTGGGCTCTACTCCCAGTTAGTCCGACAAAAATTTTTATTCATTTAACCAAGGCGGGTGGGATGTTGTACAAGCGATGTCTCTGCGGACCTCTGGCCCTGGACCTGGACGGTGGGCCTGGGGACAGTGAACCCCTTTTTACCTCAGTGTAGACACACCTTGTAAAAGCTTGGCCATGGTGGTGGTATGAAAATGGTAAGGACTGAAAATTGCTATTAAGGAAGGACTCCGATGTGTTCCATATCGATCAGAACGTCCAAGTGTATGAGGAACTATTGGACTTCAAGCAGTGGAGTTCAGCAGTCAATTATAAGGCTATGACTGAACCTTTAAGAAGGATAATGCGTCAATTATCAGCGCAAAGCTAAAAACGGAGTTGTTTAATAACAGAATTCAGTTACCAGGTGTTGTATTCCCGACCTCAAACTAAAAAACTTAGGGTCTGGGGTATCCTATCTGTTGAAGTAATTGATAACAGATTTCTGTTCAGTTCGAGGCTACAGAATTGACAATAGAGTAACAACGAGCAAACATTGACTCAGCCCACTTTATATCATTGGTTAAGTTCCATGCCATTTACAAAGTTCAGTATTAAGTTGCTAAGTTTGTAGTGGCTTTAGGATTGGTAATTCTCCAAATCTAAATAACAAAATACTTTCAGAGGTTTGAAAGTAAATTTCAGGGCCTTTAATTTGGTTTTGGGATGGAATATTGGTTGTAAGAATTTCTGGGAAAACGTTTTAATATAAGTTTTTAATGAATTAAAAAAAATGCTATTTGGTTTTTTTCGTCAGCTCAGCTTTCCCTGAAGTCATCTTGGGACATTTAGAGCTGATCTTAGCATTTTCACAGAGTTTCCTAGACATAGCCCAGAATGGTAGTCCCAAGTCCCTGATAGCATTCCGCGCATCAGGGCAAGCACGTTGACGTCCGTTTGCTGCTGCAGAGCAGTGCTTCGTTGAAAAAATAATTTGACTTTTTCCCTACAAACTAACAAAACCGACCTTTTTACTCCAAAAATAAAATATTTTATCACCCCTTACAAAATGCCACTCTCTTTTTGCTAGCTCTGCCCTCAACTTATCTACAGAGCACCTGTGCGCCACTTCAAACCAACCGCACGCTTCGCTTTATTACCCGAACATCATTTCACGCTAACGTAAGCGCAAATTTTGTACCTAAGCCGCGACCAGATTCAGACAATATGCCAGCCTTCCTACTCCCCGGTCACCCCCCTGCAGCATCTCTCAAGTAGGTAAACAAGTATAGCTTCCCAAAAATGGGCAATCAAGTTCAAAATGGCCCACACCTGTCTCAGGGTTTCGCCTTTTCCTGCTCCTTCTCCTTGTTCTGGTTACTTTTTTAATACTTTTTATGATTATAACAATGTGTACAAGTGTCTGCTCAATGTAAATACCAAACAACTTGTTTCCATACCAAAAAGGTGGAAGACGGAAGATGGAAGAGCCAACCCTCATACTAATGAAACTTGTTTGCATCCCTTTTGCCACTTGTGTCAGCGCTTTGTGAAGTTTACAAAAACCAAAATAATAACAACCCTCCTAAGCAAACTGGAAGCATTATTTATGTTATTAGGCACAACTCGGCGACTTTAGTGTGCGCTCATTTTGATAGTCTTTTCGTGTTTGTGCGTTTAATTGTTAACATTTCATTTAAGCGAAGCGACTGTGTGTGTGTTTGGGTGTGTGTGTGTGTGTGGAAAAGCAGTGAAAATTCATTTATCAAAATGCTGCCCGCATTTCCGCGATGAAACTCCCATAGGATAAACTGACTGGCGCCAGCAGAAACAGAAGTTAAACCGAAAATCTAAATCGTTATGAGCAGTCACACACAAACACACACATGCAAAGTGAGAGGCCCCCTTGCTCCTAACTTCCCACAGCACAGTGATTCAATGACTTACAAAAACAAGCTCTTGATTTTCACATATTTAAAGAAAATTTTACTTTGAGACAGTCGATCAACATCAATAATGGAGCATCAAGTGTTTCACAGTTCTTAGAGTAAGACTACATAAATTTTGTGGGTTTTCTTCAGTTTGATATAGTTTAATTGTTCTGGTCCTGTTGTATGCATTTTTGTACCACTGTTTCTGCCTCCTCCCCCACTCCTTTCCTATGACGTTTGCGTATGTCAAAGTTATCTAAATGAAAAATTGACTTTCATACAGAGGCAAGCATCACGTTGGTGGAACGAGGGCAGCAAATCATCATCGTTCGTTTGCACATCGCTTTCAGTTGAGTTTCCGTTCTGTAGGATTTCGCATTTACGCATTTCCTATTTTAGATGATATTTCATACTTTTTTGCTGACAGCAGCAGCAGCAACAGCAGCAGAAGCCGCCGCTGATGATGATGATGTGCGTTTATTATTGTTGCTTTATGGCTTTGCATACATACGAATTTGTTAGCATGTATGTAGATATGTATGCACAGCTTCATTGACAGACCGACTATCTCTCTGTCAGCGAGTGTGTGTGGGTGTGTGTTTGTGTGGGTTTGCCTTTGGGATTATCAACTCATTGTGTCAGTGTATGCATATAAGTACTTATAGGGGTATCCCCTTTCCAAGACCAGCAACTTGTCTGACTTTTGACATTTGCCAATTTGGCAGTTTGTCGGGAAAAGATCAATGCTTTAAATGGTTTATTGTTGTTGTAATTAGTGACAAGCCATCATATTTTATAGGGTTAAGGCTGGGGATATTATTGCTTAATCCAAAGGAATCTGATTTTCCAACATGCTTACAAACACCAAACCATTTACTGGTTTGGTCGAAAGGCGGTTTCAAATCAAGTAGAATAAAGAAATACTTTTTATTTTATTTTTATTATTTCTGCGACAGTTTCTGATAAGGCAGCAGCAAAGGGTCAAACCTCAAGCCATTGAAATGGTTCGAAGTCCGAACTAGCACAAAAAAACAAGGCTTGCCCAAAAAAGTGGAAATAATTATCCTAATTATATCCAAAGTAAAGGAAAACACATCTCATCGTTCTTAATCCCTGGGAACAGAGCGTTGAACCTGCAAAGCTGCTGGCTAACGTGAGCGGCGAACCCTCACTACGGTAAACAGGGTTTTTGCGTCGGTATTCACCAGCTTTAAAAATACTTTACTAATGAAAACTGCTACAAAAATGCCTCGGATACGGAACCCCCTCGACGACGACTTACGTAAAAGTTTTAAGGACCACAATTTGAGGATATGCACTTGGAATGTTCGCACTCTTAACAGGGAAGGTGCTGATATCCAGTTAGTGGGTGTCCTCGAAACATATTCATCTGACGTTACCGCACTCGAGGAAATGCGATGGATTGGACAGGGAAAAAGTTGAGAACATATATAGCGGACATGCTTTCAAGCACAAGCTTGGGTGCGGCTTTGTAGTCAGCGGAAGTCCTCGTCGCTCTATCAACAGCTTTAAACCAGTTGACAAGAAACGAGCAATGAAATATATGATTTAGCCGACTTAGCCTTCGCGAAGAAACTTCCAGTTATGGAGAGAGGCTAGCCGATTTTGCTGCGGGCAAAAACATGGTCGGTAGGTTAAGATGGTAGAAGCGGTGAAGCTCCTTCACTTAGACCAAAATATTGGTCCATATAATCCCTTATTTTTTACTTTTAGACAGTAAAGGGAGGGTCATCCCTACTAAACCACTTTGAAAGTAACACAAATTGGAGTAGCAAAGTAATCTCTATTTCAGAGACGGTGACATGACAAAACGCCCACGGACATAAGGCCCATATGAAAAATTTCAATGATTACTTTGAAATATAGCTCAGAAACTTTCTGGGCCTTATGTCCGTACAATAAACCCATGGGCCTTAAGTCCGTAATGAAATTTAAGTGACATTAAACGCACAGTGAAGAATATAAAACTTGACCAATTTGTGCTTTCCATACTGATGGACTAGTTCTACAAGTGGATTCATATGTTTTATAAAAGAATATTAAGTGTGTTTACAATTTGTTGCAAGATTTGGTATGCACGCAGGGTTGATAGACCACAGACTTAGTACTCAGTAGTTTTTTCTGAGCTAGGTGCTGCCGAAAGTAAGCCGCCAGGTGACCGTTTTGGTAAACATCCGGCAGTCAGTTAAGGGTAATCAGAGACTATAAATGAAATGTTAGCCGCACGGCAGGCGATTTTGGGACAGCCAAAGGCCAGCATATTCTCTGTTAACCATTCGACCGACAGTTTATTGCCTTGGTGTGTGTGAGAGCAGCGCAAAAACTGATTCAATCGCGACGCAGTTAAACAAGAGCCGAACACGCAGCGAAGCGACGCAATCGGCCAGATTGCCAGAGACTGTACATGAAAAGTCGTGCGTCCGCCAGGCGATTTTGGGTAGTCGTTCGGCTAGCACATTCTCTTAAAAGTCGCCCCATTCCTCATGAAGAAGTTTTGAACTTATAAAGTTGCTCCTCTTCTTTGATATGCAAGAGGCAGGACCTCAAATTGACTTGGGAGAAATGTGGGCATCCGATGTCTAATTTCGATGCTTACTACAACTCATTTTGATATGGGCCTTTTGTCCGTGGGCGTTTTGGCATTTCACCTCAGAGACTGCTGAAATGTCAGGTAGGAAATGGTGAACTAGGGTTGTGAGTCGTCTCCTACTGAGCGCTGGACAGTGACATAGGAGATGTTGGACGCTTTCCTCTTCATTAACTGAGCAACAGCTTCTTCCTACGAGTGGGGAGATATTCTGCCTGCCTAAACGCATTAGTGTTTAAATTCTTTTAAACTAAAGAGTGGGCCAAGTGAGCCCAGAGATTTCACAAGTGTTAATTGATTTCCAGCGGTTCGTGGCCATTAAGAGGGTAGTTTCGCTTATTTTAAGTCTACAAGATGCAATGGGCACCCCTTTCCCGATTGGAGCTGGGCGATAGTGCCAAGTCTAGCGAGTTGGTCTGCTATCTCATTGCCCTCGATGTTGCGGTGTCCAGGCAATGGTAGGGAAGTCGAAAGGACATATTTATACCTAAGTCTGGACTAAGAACTCCGCCTCCCACCTGACTTTCCAATTTAGTGTAAATGTTGATGGCGTTTGGTTTGTCATGGGGAATCGAGTTCCAGTCCAAACGACTTGGTATTATGACTTCATATATAGTATCAAAAGCTAAAGTGGGTATGCAATAATCATTTGGGGGAGATTCCCCACTTACGGCCAATGGCGGGCTTGCACGAGTACAGTGCAGTGGTCGTTAGTAGTAAAAAATTTGAACATCGTAACATCCATAAGGCGACCTGGAGGTTCCCTGATCAAAAAACGAAAAACCAGATTGATTACGTTGTGATAGACGGAAGTAATTCATCGAGTGTTCTAGACGTACGTGCGCTCCAAGGAACCAATATGGACTCGGATCACTACCTTGTTGCAGCCAAAGTACGCACACGGCTCAGTGTGGCACATGCCGCACAGTCTAGCACACGTCGAAAGCTGAACGTCAGAAGCTGCAATCACAACGGACCTCCGAAGCCTACACAAAAACATATTTCACACTCCATGAGTACAGAACAATTCTGATCTCTCAGGATTTGTTTTACGTGGCTTGTGCCATAGGTAGGCTTAAAACGACGGTACACTGTACGCCCTGAAAAGGGCTCCCCTGGCGCCAATTGAAAGCACACTGGTCGGGTGTGACTTTTCCCCCTTGGTTGAGGGCGAGGTCAATCTAAGAACCTCTACTATAATCTCGGCTATAGCACCGTAGGTAATTTACGTACTTATTCGTCGAGCCTCTAAAAGAGACTCTACCCGCGATGTGGGTATCAACTCACAGTCACCACGATACTCCCACTTGGGGGCCAACCGCAATGTGAACAGCCTAGGGCTGCTGTTCATCCCGTGGTACCGATAAGCTCGGTGGGCTTCTCTCTTTTTAGACCCGACAGTCTTGGTTTGAGAGTACCGACTAGGGTCCGCAGGGTTGTCAAACCCGTCATGATGTCCCTCAATCAACATGCCTCTTGCGGGGACTCCATGAGTACAGCTGGAAATTCTCGGATATGCCGAGCACCCCCGAAAACAGTCACGGTACGATGAGTGCTGCCACTCCACGACTGCAGAGAAAAACGCTGCCTACATAAGAAGTCTGTAATCGGAAATAACGCCAGATATTTAGGAGCGATACCGTAAGAAAAGGAGAGAGCAGAAGCGCCTTTTCAGAAGGAAAAAGAGCGAGGATGGAGGGTGAGGAAGTCGAAAGGCTGTTCGACATGAGTGAGACTCGAATATTCTATCAAAAAGTTAGGCGTTTAACCGAAGGCTTTAAGCCTCGCAGCCTCATTATGTAAGGACGATGCCGGAAATATAGTCACAGATCCGCAAGTGGCACTAGACAAATGGAAAAACTATTTGTCCAACCTTCTGGGAGGCGATGACGAAAACAATGCCGCCTCTGGAGAAGTAGGGGAACCACCAATCGATGGTATAGAAATAGACCCACCGGAAGTCTGGTTAACAATAAAAATTTTAAAAAGTAACAAAGCGGCTGGCGCTGATGAGCTGCCCGCTAAATGTTCAGGGCTGATGGTGAGTAGTTGGTAAGGTGAATGTACAAACTCCTATGCAGAATATGTTCCGAAGAGAGCATTCCCGAAGGTCGGAATCTGTGCGCAATTGGCGCCAATTACCGTGGCATCAGTCTCCTTCCCATTGCATATAAGGTTCTGTCTTGCATCCAATTGGAACGTTTAAAGCCGCTCATAGGCTAACAGATGGGACCTAATCAGTGTGGCTTTAGACCTGGTAAGTCCACCACAGACCAGATATTCACATTACAACAAATAATGAATCGCAACATCCACCAACTTATTGTTAATTATAAAGCCGCTTTCGACAAAGTCAAAGCTCATTGAAGCCCTGTCTACTTTTGTTTCGACTTCCCGAGCCATTTGATACAAAAAGAGGTTTTAGGCAGGATGACACTTTAACGTGTGACTTTTATAATCTGCTGATGGAGTATATTCTGCGTCACGACAAATGCTAACAGATCGGGCGCCCTCTTCTTCAACGCTTTACAGCTACTTGCATATGCCGATGAAATTGCTATTATCAGCACAAACGAACGGGCGGTAAGCAGGGAGTTTTCAGTGATTGAGAAGCAGTCAAAACTGATAGGCTTTGCGGGACGAAGTACCTAGTATCCATACGCAGAGAATCTACGCGTCTTGGAAAATCTGTTACATTGGTAGACTGCAACTTTAAGGTTGTTAAGGATCTTTTCTACTTTGGAACAATGATAGCCTGCACCAAGAATTTCAGTCTGGATTTCCGAAGAAGAATAGCTCTCGAAAATCTATGCTAATATGGGTTATCGAAGAAAGAAAATAGCTTATCATTCCAGTTCTGCAATACGGCGCACAAGCATGGACTTTAAAAGCAATGGATGAGGCGACGATCGGCAGGCTCGAGAGAAAAGTCCTTCGGAGGATTTATAAACCTCTAAATGTTGGCGAAGAATTGCACCGAGCTTGGAGAGGATCTAGTCAAGAACACAGCGGCTCCAATACTGTGGGAAATGGGGCGTGTGTATCAAGTCAAAGAAGAAGAAGAAACGTCTAACATACCAAGATGAGCGACGATAAGCCGTCATGTACATTGCAGGAACAAGGCATCTAAGTTTCTAGGTACCACATAAGATTCGCTACCGACTAAGTCTCTGAGGTGGGAGTAGCAATACTTAAGTAGCTGCATATTGACCCCTTCCATAGTTTAAGACAGCGATGGACAAGCCCCTGCTCCTTTTCCCCCGAGATGAGAAATGCCCACCGCTGGTAACCCTGCTATAAATTCTAATGCCTCTCATTTCCTCCTAGTCAGCTTGTTCTGATTTGTTTATTTTTAAAAATAAAACACAAAAAATCGGCTTACCATAAAAATCAAACATTAAAACCAGCAGCCCAAGGCTAAGTATCCTCTCATATTTCACAGCAACAAACAACAAACCTAAAACTATTAAGCACACTTGTTTTTCGGTGGGGCCGGGTGGGTTAAGACAAAGTCAACTTAAAGCCTTAACCCTTGCACACAACTCAATGACATTTGTTGCCAGCGGCTTTCACAACACACACAAAAATAGGCCAAACAGCAAAAAGGGCTGAACCAATATGCTTTTTCTGCTGCTGCTGCTGCTGCCAACAAACAAGACAAACAGAGGCTCGAGATGACGCAGCTGGCAGTTGGCATTCTGCCGAGTAGACAACAACAAAACTATTGAACAAAAGTGGCGCCGGGGTGCGACACTCCCAAAAGGCAATCATAGAAATGTGCTCTAATTTAAAGTATAAGACAAGGAATAAAAACAAAGAACAGCTGCCAAGAGTTGAAATTGTTGCCAAAATGATTTTTATATTTTTATGTGTGTTTGAGTTGTTGCACTGCGTGTGTGTGTGTGTGTGTGTGTGTGTGGGGTCGAACCAATATCGACATTAGTTCACTGTAATGTCATGAACTTCTTCATGGCCTCAGCTGCCTGGGTATTGGCTTTGTCAGCGTTTATTGATGGCATCTAAATGCTTTTCAATTTATTTTATTTTCCTGCAAGGAAAACAATTTATTGGAGAGTTTTTTCCTTGTTTGTCTTGGCCAGCAGCCGGGCGTATGAGTAATATGATTGATGTGGCCACAATTTTGTAGCATAATTTTAGGCCGCCACTTGAACTCGACAAGTGTTAGAGGGAGACGGCTAGCAGACACGTAGTCGCCGTTAAGTTTGAACACCGAGCAATTTAAGGTAATTTAATAGAGCCGACTTAAGCAAGCTTTAAACATTAAAATGAATAATTTTACTGTTAAAAACAGAGAAGGTTTATAAAAAAAATTTGCTTTTATTTCAACTCAATTGCTGGTTCTAATTCCCTTTGGTTAAGACATTTCCCACAGAAATGTGGTACAGCTGTTCCCCTTTATCGCAGATTTTGTATCTGAAAACTAAAGTTTTCATTTATTGCGCGCAAGTAGCGTTGAAAGTGGAGGAAGCAGAGGATACAAGAAGCAAATGCCAGCGTCTCAGTTGCCATATTTGCGAGCAAGGCGAAATTTAAAAAGATCTGCTAGCGATATGAGTATTCCGACAAAGACAAGACAGATTGAAAGATCTAGTGTGATTACTGATCAAGAGACAGAAGTATTCATTCCAAACAGTTTTAATTGTTGGAACTGCACTTGGCTCCAAAACGAATCTGCTGGCGTGCAAGATCAATAACGATTTTCCCACATTATCATTATTTATTTGATTTTATTTCATAAAACTTAGTATAAACTACTGTGGTTGCTTTTCATCGGCATTAGCCGGGGTAAGCAACAACTTTGTTGCAGCTTTTTCTCGACTGCGAGGCTCTTGAACGTCTAAGCTGATGGACGGACAAAGCTTAATCGAATCAGCTAGTCATGCTTATCAGGAATAAAGGGTGTTTTTTTTTCAACTTTCTGTTTTCGTGTCACTGTTTTTATTGAATTTTATTACCAAAGTTCATGCTCGGTTAAGAAAGTGCATCGTGGGCTTCTTCCATTTTATGGTCAGTTCGAGCGACCTTCTGAGTCGGCTATTGTGACTAAATTTCGCTACAAATTTTACATTATTGGAAATTAAACCATCAGCACGCATACGTAGAGTGCGCACAGAGGAAAATATCGCAGCTGTATCCGCCAGTGTTGTTAATGACCTTGAATTATGGACTCGGCGCCGTTCGCATTAGTTGGGCCTCTGTTCCTCCACCTTTTAAAATACAGCTGGTTCAAGAATTGAAGCCACACGACCTACCACTTTTGGTGAATGGGCGCTGGCAAAGTTAGAGCCACATTAACCAATTAGGGTACTAACAGCTTCCCAAAATTATGCAAATACTTAAAAATTTAGGTTTGACACCTTCAGAGGCTTCCTTAAATTACTGTAGAGCGATATTACATTCCCACTGACCCTGCCCGTGACTGCTTAATTTGGTAGATTTTTATCTTGAACCATTAACAATTAAGTAAACCTGCCGTTTTTAGCCGGTTCAAGGTCATGTTATGCTTACGCATGACTTAAAACAGAGGCACAAAACACCACAAAGAGGCTGGTAGATCGTACAATGCATGCTGCTTTGGAAGTCTCAAACAGTTAGAGTGATGTACGAGGTGTGTTCAAAAAGTATCGCGAATTTTGAATTTTCGGGGGTTACGTATATTCGAATTTCGATTTTTTTGTGGCGTTATGTTGGTACTCATGTCTCTCACTTATGCCGACAAGCTCGGCCATTTTGAATGTTCACTTAACTGTTGACAGCTGCTTTGCTTGCACGTGTTTTGGATCGTCTTCGATTTTTACCTATTCAAAAAAATGAATCAAAGAACCTGTATCAAATTTTGTGTGAAAAACGAAATTAAGTGCGCGGATGCATTCCGAATGTTGACTGTGGCATACGGAGAAGCTACCTTCAACCGAAGCAACGTTTATCGGTGGTACAAAATGATCTCAGAAGGCCGAGAAGATGTGAACGACGAAGAGCGTGCCGGACGCCCGAGCACTTCAACAACAGACGAAAAAATTAATGAAGTGGAGAAAATGGTATTGGCCAATCGTCGAATCACCGTTAGAGAAGTTGCTGAGGACCTAAACATATCGATTGGCTCGTGCCATTCGATTTTTATCATTGATTTGGGCAAGAGATGGGTCGCCGCGAAATTCGTACCAAAATTGCTCAATTGCGACCAAAAACAGCATCGCATGAACATTGCTAATGAGATGTTAAACTCTGTCCGCGACGACCCAAATTTGCTCCGGAGGGTCATAACTGGTGACGAATCGTGGGTTTATGGTTATGACGTGGAAACCAAAGCTCAATCATCTCAATGGAAGCTGCCGCACGAACCAAGACCGAAAAAAGCGCGCCAAGTTCGGTCGAATGTGAAAGTTTTGCTGACAGTTTTCTTCGATTGCAGGGGCGTGGTGCATCATGAGTTCTTGCCACAGGGAAGAACGGTCAATAAGGAATATTACCTGCAAGTTATGCGCAATTTGCGCGAAGCAATCCGCCAGAAACGCCCGGATTTGTGGAAGAACAAAAATTGGCTTTTGCACCACGATAACGCCCCTGCTCACACATCGTTGCTTGTGCGCGACTTTTTGGCCAAAAACAACACACTAATGATGCCGCAGCCACCGTATTCCCCAGATCTGGCCCCCTGTGACTTTTTCTTGTTCCCTAAACTGAAGAGGCCCATGAAAGGACGACGTTACGCTACGCTTGACGAGATAAATACGGCATCGAAGGAGGAGCTGAACAAGATAAAAAAAATGATTTTTTGAAGTGCTTCGAAGATTGGAAAAACCGTTGGCACAAGTGTATAATATCTCATGGGGATTACTTTGAAGGGGACAAAATAGATATTCATGAATAAATAAATAATTTTTGAAAAAACACAAAATTCGCGATACTTTTTGAACACACCTCGTACAATAAGGAAGCCATCTTACGGACGGGACCACCTTCTACTAATCATCATGGTACTATCTTCCTGCCTCATTTGTGGTGTTGTGTGCCTCTGTTTTAAGTTATGCGTAAGCATAATATGATCTCGAGCCTGCAAAAACTGCGGGTCAAGGTGTATTTATTTAAGGTGACGTATTCCGTAGTGGCAAGGGGCCTTAATTTTCCCACCTCTCTCTCTCGGCTCAGATGACAGCTCTCTGAGAGTCAGAGCACTCTACGTTTGTTCCTAGCGTCGCAAATTCGCATTACGGAATCGAGAACCTCCTTAACACTTCGTAGTCTGTGGGCCAGACAGAATCGATTACAACCCAGATTACTTTTACATTAGCATGGCCGCTTGGTGGACAGCCTGCTTTCGAAACCTCACTACCAGTAATCGAAAAAGTGGGCGATAGCCGAAAGCTAAGGTTTCAAAGGCAGGCTGTCCACAAAGCGGCCTTGCTTATGTAAAAGTAATCTGGGTTGTAATCGATTCTGTCTGGCCCCCCCGCCTACAAAGTGTTAAGGAGGTGCTCGATTCCGTAATGTGAATTTGCGCCGCTGGGTTGTTATTGACGTCTCTCGACGACGTTTGCACTCAGACTGTCAAAATAAGGCCCCATAAAAGAGGGCAGCTGTGTTGAGTACGTCACCTTAAATTAATACACCTTGTTGCGGGCTTACTTAGTATAAAGGTCGTAAAAACAGTCACATTAACAATTAAGTTAAAATTGTTGTCGCTTTGTGTTGCTAGTAGTGCAAAAATACCCATAGAACGCGAACCTTGGCTACTGTGGAAAAGTGGCTTTGAGGTGATGCTTACAGCAGCTCCATCTATCAGAATTTAGTGATCTCATCCCGGGTGTTTTCCAAAAGTTTGATTTTGTCATACTGTGTAATAAATTGTTTTTCTATTTGCTACAGTTCAGGTTCGCCTGTGGCTTTTAAAAACACTCCAAGACTCCAGCAATTGCATTTAGCTGCGCACATAAGTATGCAACAGTTTGTGTTCATCCGCCCCATTGTTCGACTTGTGTTGTTGGTTCGATAAGCTCGTCATGGTGCGCCTCGCTTCTTGCCAACCATCTAACAAATCCCAGCTGTTTGGTTTTTCTCCTATTCAGTTTAGTTCCACGACAAATGCCCAACGGTAAGCAATTCCAAATCCTTGGGCATAAAAGATACAAGACTTGCAAAGCTTAAGAAATGGAAAAACTGAAATCCAACAAAAACAACAACAATGCCATGTCTGTGGCACCGGAGAATCCCTTCAAGCGGCCCATGAATGCATTGCAAAAGCAGTGGTATCGTGTTCTGTTGGCCCGCCGTGTGGGATTCGGGCAGCGGCCGCCCAAGGATGAGCGGGAAATAACCTAGTAAGCGACGCCAGTTGAAATCAAATTGTGTGCAAATTGCAATTTCCTGTTGATTTAATACATTTCAGTGCTGACATTTGCCAGAAGCGTTACATGGCCGCCTTCCGTCAGTATAACGAACGTTTCCGCCATGAAATGGCCAAGCACGAGGAGATGCAACGCTGTGCCATCGATGCGATGCGTGTGCACAGGTGAGCACACGGCTGAACGCTGTCTGGGCAATTAGGGATTCACTTATTTTTGATTTCTCCCCCATTCCAGAACCTTTTCCATTACGACGCTTTGGTTGCCGCTGCACTCGAAACGTGAAATCAACTCAACGCTGGAGACACTTGAACAGGTTTTAACTATCACAGAAAATTTGTATGAAAATTGTTAAATTTTGTACTCTTGCCACTTGTTTACTGTGTCAGGTTTTAACTGTCAAGGAAAGACGACGCCTTCAGGAGATACTCAAGCAGGGCGAGTCCTTGCGCACTCGTCGCTAGGCGAGCAGCTAAGTGAATTCCACTTTGCTTGGATTTTTGTGAAAATATTTTCTGCCTTTTCCCTTGGCTTTGCTGTAAATATTTAATATCAGTAAAAGTGCAAAATTCACTTAATATAAAACAGAAACTGTGTTGGGACCTAATCAATGTCTGAGAGGGATTTCACAAATGAACATTTTTATAAAGTTTTTTTTATTATCCAAAAATTTGCTCAACCCTTTCCCAAATAAAATTTATAACAAATCTAACACGCATACATCATTTTGATATGCCCCGCCACGGACACGTACATCCGTAGACGTCGATGTTTGCCTAAGGGTGCAGTGCCTGGGTCAGAGAAGGATCTCCGGGACAGACACATTAATTTTGTGCTCGCTTTCCTAACCGCATGCAATTTTTCTTTGCTCTGCTCCGGCCACGGCTATCGCCTTTCAATGGCTGCACAGGAAGGGGAACGGGAACGAGGACACACATCCTTCAGTCAGTTAGTCAAGACCAGGCCAGATAAGTGCGGTCTATGTGCAGCACGTAGACCAACTCAATACAGTCGATAAATTGCGGCAAGAAACCGGGGAAGCTTGCAACCCGTTAACTGACCGCAGCAGCTTAAGCGGGCGAGGGGTGCACCTTAAAGCCCAGTTAACTGCACCCACTTGAAATTCCATATCAAAAAACAAAAACACGGCCTGCTCTTCATTAAACAAATTCTTCAGCTAAAAAGCTCATTAAAGGCACAACATTCCGCTAAGATATGAATTCTGCCTGGCAACAACATTCCAGGAAAATAGGAAAAAACAAGGAAACTCGTAGCGGAAAATATGTTATTAATTCAAATTAATATAATCCAATTTTTTTCCAGCTTGCTTCCTCCTCTCAGAGGAAATGGAAACTACTTTCTCAACGCTGGGGGTCGGTCGCAGCTCATTGCGGAAAGATGTTTTCCCTTTCCGCTGTGCATTAAAGGGGGAGGTTGAGGGGTTATGATGTATAGACATTGTCGTATCTGGGTTGGTCTCTTGTTGTTTGAGTTTAGTCAGGGATGAGCTTGGGTGCGGTTTTTGCAGTTTGTTTCGTGACTGCTTTGTGGTTGTGCAGAGGGGAGGGGACTGTTAATAATGTGAAGATATGCCCAAAACTGGCAGCCTTAAATTGTGTACATATATTTCAAAGGATATACCATTACAGTTTTACATATGGCATCAACTAGTGCTGGCTAGCTCAACATTATTTCAGCTTAAAGGTTAAATTATGAGATAATAGAACTAAATGAATTTATAAATAATTTTGAAATTTTCTTATCGTAATGCAATTGGCACTTTTATCGATATAAATTAAGAGCCCGCTTAGCCGCTTCACTGGATGATGCCAGAAGCAGGTGGGTCGACGTGAAATCACTCATTATAAATAAAAACTCTTTTCAAAAAAAGAATCGGAAGCTTGCTGTTTACACAAAAATATCGGAACTTGTTCTTAATTCCACTTCCACAAAAATTTTGTGACTTAAAGCCGGTTATAACACGAGAACAACGCAGAAGTTCTCAATGCTTTTTCAGGCCAGCAATGCAAGTTTATTGGTTGTTCATTGGGATGGAAAATTAATCTAAATGCAATTCTTGTGAGCTTTAATGAGACATCACAATTCCTAAGCGCTGCCGTGGTAGAGTCTTCTACTGGCGAAAATATTGCCAAAGCACTTCGTGATACTATAATCGTGGAACATTGCCTCTAAGATAGCATTCGTACAAAAATACTTCAACAAAAAACTGATTCAACTCCCTTGGCGCCATCACATATTTAAAATTATTCTAAAAAGTAATTTTGAGTTGAAGCATTGCTCCTGAAGTTTTATAGTTAAATCGCTTTGCAGATAATTGGGAAAGTTTTGACCATAATGTTTTTAAGTCTGGTCTAGACGATCCATGTTTCCGTTTAAATATAAACGGAGATGACGAAAAAGCTATTAAACTGTTCTGTCATCAACAACTAAAGCTTAAGGCATATGCGTCAGACGACTAGAACTACTTCAGCTCTCACTAGCATTTCTCGGAGAAAGTTGTAATTTTCGTACTTGCAGTTCAACATCTAACGCAACATTTATGGGTTAAGCAATTTACAGCCTTAATATATCCCTTTTTCGTAATCAATTTACTCTAACCACACGAGAATTAAATGCACTTTTTTATATTCTGTACCAGAGGTACACAGAGTATAACAAGTTTGTATATATATACTTGATCAGCATCAACAGCAGAGACGATTTAGAAATGTCCGTCTGTCTGTTTGACCGAATGGACAAACAGTCTTAGAGATAGTAAGAGATAGAGGCTCGATATGTATGGGACAAATACTTCTTAAACTTGCAGGCAGATCAAGTTTATTTTCAACTTTGGTCACGCAAAAGTATACATATTCTTGATCAGCATCAACAGCCGAGTCGATTTAACCAAAGCTAATAAAACTCAACAAGATGAATAACGGTCACTCTCTGCTCAAACGAAAATAAAATCTAAAACTAAAACAAGTTTTTTAAGGTCAGGCGCTCTCTCAGAGCGCTCTCTGCTCAGCTTGACGTTTTCAGTTTGATTTTACTTGATTGTTCAGTTTCGATTTTGAACCATCCACTAAGACTCACATATTTACGACAAAATTCAAATGCTGCAATGGTGTTGCGGATGAAGGACTTGTCTCATAGAATTCGACATAGGAACGATCGGTCGAAAAACTAGTCTTAGTGAGAAAAACTTTTTTGTTTTTAATGGAAACGCCTCCAAAGTACGTTTTTCTTAGTTTACTATTCTTCTCCATGATTTCACTAAGTTTGGTCGAAATCGGATGACTATAGCATTTAGCTCCCATAGGAGCGATCGGTCGAAAAACTAGTTCTAGTGAGAAAAACTTTTTTGTTTTTAATGAAAACGTCCTTTTCATTGGCATACTCTTATTTTATATACTTTTACACAATTCTACAAAGTTTGGTCGAAATCGGATGACTATAGCTTATAGCTCCCATAGGAACGATCGGTCGAAAAACTAGTTCTAGTGAGGAAAACTTTTTTGTTTTTAATGAAAACGTCCCTTTTATTGGCCTATTCATATTTTATAAACTTTAACACATTTCTACAAATCGGATGACTATAGCATATAGCTGCAGTATGAATGATCGGTCGAAAAAGAAGTTCTAGTAAGAAAAACTTTTGTGTTTTAAATGGGATCGCCTCCAAATTTCGTAATTAACAGCGTATTATGCTTTTCCATGATTTCACCTAGTTTGGTCGAAATCAGACATCTATATAGTATAGATCCCATAGAAAAGTAAGGTCCAAAAAGTAGTCTTAGTTAGAAAAACTTTCCCCTATTTTCATTTCTGAATTCGGCTATTGTCTTCGTCTTTAAAACAAATGATCTTGACGTGGAACAATTGTGCGGCACTGCGACTTTGAAGTAGAGTTAAAGCTCTGAGAAAGAGCTCGAAATTGAAAAAAAAAAGAAGGAAAATTATCCTCCACTGGGATTCGAACCGGTAAATCAAAAATGTAAGGCGGCAAAGACTTAGCCATCATGAACTTTATGAAACGTGTAGCTAAATTTCAATATATGGAAACTCGTAGAAGGAGAATTCAATGCATCAATGCTCTCAGCGAGTCGAACGATTGACGCGCACATACAATTGTATTTGAATTCGATTGCTACGTGACAAAAAGATGTCTGCCTTATGGCATTCGAACATATCCGTCTGTCCGTATGGAGATAAAGCTTTGACATGTATGGGACAACTTCTTCATATACTTGTAGGCAGAACAAGTTAATTTTAAATTTTTGCCACGCCTTCTCCCGCCCTCGCAAATTGGAAAAAACAACACATCTCCCACAGTTTTATAGATAGAAGGTTCGTTCCGTCTGGACACATTTAATGGTAAAGATCGGATGAACGATAGTCGAGTTATAAGGAAAAAAAGCAATTATGGTCAGCACCGGTCACAGCGGTGACGGTACATAGAATATTATAGTTTCTTACTTCTTTGATAAACAATTTTAGTACCTTAGCATTTTATTAGCTTTATTCGATTTACTTGCAGTTTATTCGATTTTTTTATTCCCATTTCTACTTCCGTTCCATTATCTGGTCTAACTTCATGTACATTGTACATCCCCTTCAATGCGCCACTAGAAACCCCCTCAAGAATTCTATTATAATATCAATGACCAATTTTAGTGAGCGTTCAATTGTAAATGCGTATTTGATCGATAAGATAAGCAATCTGTAGGATTGTAAAACATTATCTGATAAATTTGATATTTATAGATTAACACAAACGCAAGGAAATATTTACAAATATTTCATAAAATGTCACCAAAATATCTAATCATACATATTCAAGTCTTAAGAAAACGTGACAATAAACATTAGCGCTAAGTTATCAAACCTTAGGAAATTATTGAATATCTCTGTGGTGAGTAGTTCACCTTTTAAAAATCTTTTATAAGAATGTATTGACTAATAAATAAGAAATGTAAATAAGTTAGTCAACTATATGGTTACAATTATAATCTTCTGTCAATTCTTAATGAATCACTTTGGGAAATGTATATACGTTACATGGGTTAGTTTACGGTATTTTCGATGTGTATGCTCAGAGCTAATAGATTGCCTCAAATGTTATCTTATATATAAGCTGATAAAGGTTTTGTGGTTAGATTAAAATTTCTATATAAATAGTCAGCGAAGGTATAGAAATTTCAGTACAATATTGCTTTTTCTACCGTCAAGATGTCACATCATCACAATCCGAATGGGCCACCACGTCCTACAGTTTGTCCACCACCATACCATGGACCTCCTCAGCATTGTCCGCCGCACCATGGACCACCTCCGCATCATCATGGACCACCGCAGCATTGCCCACCGCATCTTCATGGGCCACCACAGACTTGCCCACCGCATCATCACGGACCGCCGCATCATCATGGACCACCACATCATCATGGACCACCCTCAACTTGTCCACCTCATCATAACCATGGACCGTTCATTCAGCCCCGTTAGATTACAATACATATAGTGTATTAACTTGGATTCCTCACTCATTAATTTCAATTAGTTTTGCACAATTTTATATCGAGAAAGTGAAAAGTATTTAACTGCATTAAAAGTTCTACAAAATAAATGAATTTATTTTTATATATTTGTTATTATTTTATTTTACTTACTGCAAAGACTATTTGATAGTGGACGACTTCTTAATATTGGTGCACAGAGAAAACAAAATATTAAAAACTTACTTACCTTGTCTCGGGAATTTAAGCACGAATGACGGCATCTTAGCCCATATGAATATCGTCAGATCGTCTGACCTTATTGCGACTGAGTAAACAAAAGATGAATAAAAGAAAAATGAATACCGTACTCTGAAAAAAAGTTATTTGAGTTTCTTAATGTACGACGAGTGAATCAATTATTTTTTGAGGCTTGTTAACTTATCGTTAAATATGTATTATTGTTGAACAACAATTAGATAACATTTTGACAACATTGTGACGTGTATACTTACTTCGTATCAACAAAGAATATAAAGATAATATTTGAATTTATTATATTGAAAATGGTAAAAAGGTCTTAAGTTATAATTTTGATATTTATACTTTGATTTTTTAACTAAGAAACTAAAGTTTTCAGGGATGCAAACCGGTTCTGAACCGAACCGGTTTTGAACCGAGCCGAACCGCTTTTTTCAGCTGGTAAACCCAACCGCAAACCGAACCGGCTTCCTTTCAGAAGTGCTGAACCGAACCGAAAACCACAAAGAACAACGGTTCGGTTCGGTTCAGTTCTCTGATGAGTTTTAAAACGTGAATCGCTTTCCTCTAGCCAATGATATCTACTTATTAACTTCGTTTTCCTAAGATAATTTTAGTTCGACCCTCTACCAAAGGGACCACTGATAGACCGAATTGATCCTTAGGAGAAATAAAGCCTTCAAGGATGACTTGACACAAGTTTTACAGCTGTAAGTCTTCCGCAGTTGCGAGCCGATCTCTTAATATACCTGTCACCAGTCTGCATTCTTTTGTTGAAAGTTCATAGCACAAGGAACCAAAATTTTCCAGTATCTTGAAGGGTTGGTAGTGATTCTAGATGATTTTCGTGTGCTAAGCAAGACTGCGCTTTCAGAAATTTTCCATAACGTCGAGATTTTTAATAATTTGAGCTATAAGCTGCTAAAAGTAGCTATTTTGACCCTTTTTAGGAGCGTTTTTCGAGAAATCCATTCTATTGTTTGGACTCTCTTTGATACTATCGGAAAGTACCATTCCTTAGCTTTGAAATAAACCATCCCAAACAATTCTGCGATTTTTTTTTAATGGAGATATACCTCTTTTAGCAATGGTATGCAATGGGTGGTAGAGACTCTAATATGTTTTCGTTTCTAAGAACAGTTAAGAAGGCTGGTCATTTGTAATGAACCAGCAACAAAATACTAAAAAAAAACTTCACAAATCTGTCCTTTTTTGGCCTGTGTTTATGAAATCGTCTCTTTTTAAGCATTAACAGGAGGTTTTCTTTAGAATTTTGTTGCTGGCTTATGACAAATAACTAGCCAATTTTACTGTTTTTAGGAAACGAAAACATATTAGAGTCTTTACCACCCATCCAAAATAGGCACTTTTAGCAACTTTAACCTCAAATTACTAAAAATCTCGACGTGATGGACAATTTCTGAAAACGCAGTCTTGCTTAGCACACGAAAATCATCTAGAATCACTTCCAACCCTTTAAATAGAATTTTGTTGCCTTGTGTTATTTTTAAGCGAGTCTGTTCTTAAAGTTCCCAACTGGTTCTAACGCGTTTGACCTGGAGTGATAGTAAATTTCTGACCTACAGTAATTCTACCTTGGACTTTGGTTAAGTCATGGCCCTTTGATATTTCCAGCCTTCTTTGGCTCAATACCTCGTGCTAGAACAAATTGGGAATATCTATAGAATTTTAAGGGCTCAAACAGACAACATTTTGTTATTGTTCGAAGTACTCTTATTTTCTTTCTAGAATGTTTTTGGTTGACATTAGAAATAACTGGACTTTAATAAGGAATATTTAGTACTTATTTTGAGAGCTAGTCGGGCTTGACTTTAGACCAAAAATAATTCGAAATGTACTCAATATATCCCGAAACAGTCTTAAATCCCATATTTTGGGTTTGAAAAAATCGTACTTGAAATAAGAATTTAGTACTTTAACCAAGTATTTTCGTACTTACCGTACTATTAATACCGTTTGTACTGAATTCAATAGAAAGTTCTTGGTTTTCTTTTCTGAGTGCAGGGATGCAATGCATTCAGCAAATAGTTGGCGTCGATTGCTCGCTTGCTAGGACGTTTCGGCAGGTCTCCGATACGCTTGACTGCTTACCGTTGCATTCTCCTGAGCTGCGCTTGCGAATTTACTCTTCTTCTCATAGCACTTGTCCTTCTTACTTTTTTCAGGTTCGCGACATATTGGACTCTCGTTTTCCACTCACATATTAGAAAATCACAAAAATCTTTCAAGTTTATATTCTTTCTTACCTTTTACAAATAGAGCGATTCCGTTCGATCAACGCCTCCTATGCTCATATGATAAAAGTAAAGATTTGGCAAATTTAGCTACTTTTGACCATTAGAAGAAAGTTAAATAGCCTACTATTCCAGGTTATCAACTATTAGTGACAAGATTTCATCCAAATCCGTTTAGTCATTTCTGCGTAGATTTATATTATTAGTAAGACTCACTCTAAAATTATGTTGTGATTTGTTTTGAAAACATTTCTGTTTTTCCTTAAAAGTCAAAAAATTCAGTGTATTTCCCGATATTTTCCATAAACTAAAATTATCAGTGCAAAAATTATGAAATCGAATATACTTTGGAACACGCTGCATGCCGTCGAGCAATTGGAAGTGGCCTTTGAGCAGACCATTCAAAACATAGACGATATTAATCATCGCTATCAATTGATCTCCGCGCTCAAGAAAACGGCCTCAAAGCGTCAACAATCGTACGAGTCGGAAATCCAGGCAGCCATCACAACGCCCACATTTACCAAGATCTCCTCAAGTCGTCCAAAGAAGCGAAAAATGAGACGATTGAAGAAAAGGAAGATGAAATTAAATCCAGCTCCTCCACCTCCTCCAACTCCTCCTCCAACTACTTCGATACCCCTTGAGACCCCTTTTGTAAGCCTAGAGACCAATTGCACCTATGAATTGACGAATACAACCAGCCAGCGGAAAGTCAAATCCTATCGCAGTTGGATACGAAAATTGCATGAGGCGGCGCATAAGAAATTACAAAAAGAGGCCAGAGCGATCAGCAATGGAAGTGGCAAGACCTACACTTGTAATCTCTATTGCTGTTCCACTTGCTGTATTGAGTCAGAATGTGATTAAATTAAAATTGAATGTGTATAGATTTTAAATATTATATTCTAATAAATTCTTGTGAATAATTTTGATACCTCAACTTAAAACTCAAGCTGGAAACCGCTTAAGTTCTGAAGAACTTTCGGTACGGAGTTTCAAAATATTCAAAACGAAGCCACACCTCATCGATTACCAATACCAATTACATTCCCCTCATTCTGCTTAAATCTTTAAAGCCAACACAACAATCGTTTGCGTCCTTTACGAGACGCATTTTGTATGGCAACTTAAACGCTAATGGCATAAACATCCGGAACGTGAGTGAAATGTTTAAAAAACAAAAACCGCTTCAAAGCAAACAGAACCACAACAGCAAGACACAGAAGCTGCAGCCGGAGGTGGACGCATTGGGTTGGTGGCTATAATGTAGCCCAAAAGCGCGCGCACTAGCCACAGTACACAACAGGCCCAAATCAAATCTCAAATCATGCACGTTCCTTGCAAAAACCAAAGGCATCACACAAGAGAAGTTGAAAAAGAGACAGAGACAGAGAGAGAGAGAGAAGAGAAAGAAGGCTGAAGGGAATTGAAATACGCCAGTAACAGAAATACACTGAGAAATTTTAATTTAGATTTAATTTAAGAAAAAAAAAATAGGGGAAAGCTAATTTCGGCTCGGCCGAAGTTTTGTATTCCCTTGCAGCTTCCATTGAAAACAAAAAAGTTTTTCTAAGACTACTTTTTGGACATAACTTTTCTGTGGGATCTATACTATATAGATACTATATAGGATCTATACTATATAATGTATTTCACAATTCGAATTGTAAAAGTAAGAGCAAAAGAGAGAAACTAAAATTAATTTATACACCGATAGCAGTAGTGTAGGCAAAACATCGATAGAGGTCAACATCGATATTGAAATTATTTTATCGGGTGTGACACATAAAGCTCTAGTGACTTTTGTATAAACGTTTGCATTTCAATTTTAAATTTTTTACATTTATATGAAAAGTGACAAGAATATCTTTCGATCCTAGATCAGATGGTGAATGTTAAGCGATTTGGACCTATTACCTAAATCTACTTGGCTTTGAACAGCCGACTGCTTTTGAAAGCAGTTTAAGTTTGAAATGCTAGCGTTTATCCGAAAATCACTAGAGATTTCCGTGTCACCCCCATATATTTTACAATTCTTATTCCATCCTATATTTTTATTGACTTTTTTGCAGACATTACACAATGATTTTTTAACTACTGTTAAATCATCGTATCGAAATATTGCTTTGCTTTAAAATAAATGTTCCCAAATAGTTCTACGGTTTTTTTAACGCAGATAAAACAAACTATTCAACTCCAATCCTACGATCTTTTAAAGACTCCTGCCCATTTTTCGTGATTTTTAAAACTCGGGCACTGTTTTGATCACTGTTTTGGTCACTGTTTTGATCACTGTTTGGTCACTGTTTCGATCACTGTTTTGGTCGCTGTTTTGGTCACTGTTTTGATCACTGTTTTGGTCACTGTTGCAGTCACTGTTTCGATGAACCACCACCTCACGCCCACTCAACCCACCTGCTGGCAGTTTTGCCAAATCAAAAGCGTAACCAAAGAAATCTGTCGCAAAGACAATCGTTTTCTGGATTTGCCCCTCAGTCGATCGTCCGTAAATAAAGCTTCGCTCTACAATCTTTTCATTAGATATCCCGAGGCGGGATCCAGCCCAGTTGATCTTATAAAGCAACTAATTTGAATTTACTAAGTCTGACTTAATGATCTAGTTAATTGTGGGATTTTCATAGAAAACATTGATTTGAGCAATTCAATTGTTTTTAGATTACCTCACAATCTTCAGCCTTTTTTAACAAATTGATATATTTCCCATTTTGGAGAAATTTTCCGTAGAAGTTATTAGGAAAATTTTGTGTGAATATGATGATATACACTTAATGAAATGGCAGAACAACGATACAGTTTTGAAGTCCGTCGCCAATTTTCATGTCACCATATTAATTATAAAATAACATAAATAATATGATATGACATGCGCTTTTT
This sequence comes from Lordiphosa collinella, assembly GCA_018904265.1. Lineage (NCBI taxonomy): Eukaryota > Metazoa > Arthropoda > Insecta > Diptera > Drosophilidae > Lordiphosa > Lordiphosa collinella. Next base: position 202,299 of record JAEIFV010000005.1, on the reverse strand, counting down.
TCAGCTTTTTCATAAACTTTTTTCCCGCTCCGTTTCTGGAAAAAAAGGCAACACTGCTCACAACCCAACTGCTGCTATGGCTGTCTTGCACAGATCAAAGCTGCTGACTTTGCAAAGTCAAAAGAGTAGCCAAAAAATCTGTCGTAAAGACAATCGTCTTCTGGATTTGCTCTCCCAGTCGAAACGTCTTATCTCCCACAGTTTTATAGATAGAAGGTTTGTTCCTTTTGAACATATTTAGTAATCAGGATTCTTTGTCGATCCGCCAAAGGAATGATAAAGATAGGATGAACGATAGTCGAGCTATAAGAAAAATAAACAAATATGAGCAGCACCGTTCGCAACGGTGATGGGCAGCACTTAACAGGTACAGAGTATATTATTGTCGGGCTTGACCGACTTTCTTAGTTGTTTTTTCTTAACTTTTTATTACTTTTCTTTGCTGAAAAATTGTAGAATCTCTCTCGCTAAGTGTCCAAGTATCGTTAATTTTTCCAAGTGCAGGCTGCACTAGACTGACGGCAAAATTGTTTGAAAATTCAATTCACACATTTGCCAGTTGTCGATGATTTTCTGTGATTTTGACTTGGCCCTGGCATGGATACTCTTGGATAGTTGCTGGCTCATCCTGCCTACCATTTCGAGGTTTTCATCTTGGTTTGTTTTTTCCTCCTTTTTTTTTTTTTAAATAAGTGGAAAATCGCAACGAATTGTAACACAATGTCTGAGGAGGGAGGTGGGTGGTGTTTGTTCCAGGCACGTGCATGTCGAACTCTCTGGGCAGGGGCGCGCATCCATTGCAGCTGCCACTCCACACGCCACTCCATTTTCCCTGTTGGCTCCTGTGTTGCTGCGGCATGTGTTTGAAATTTGAGGTAGCTTTTGGAATTTTCGACCATATCGAGTATTTTGTATGCAAAGAGTTTGTTCAAAATTTAATTTATATACTTTGGCCTTTGTTTATTGTCTGCGAATGAAATGCGTCTATGCCCTTGCTGGGATTTCTTTTTCTGGTTTATTTTTGGCTGTTAAACGAATTACCATTTGCCAGCTTTGATGTAGTCGCTCTTTTGGTTTCGGTTTCGTCTTTTGGGTTAGTTCTGCTTTGACGCAAACTTTGCAGACCATAAAGTTTTGACTTCATGCAATTTTAATGACTTAACGAGCAGCCGCCATTCCGTTTGACAAACGCAAGGCGGAGCTAATTAGGCAAACGGCGGGTGATTTTTAAAAAGTGACAATGCCTAAAAGTATGCTTTAGTTTTAATCTTTCAGGCGTATTTTGTGTTTATTAAATGTAGCTTTAATTTAGACAAATAAATTAAGAATTAATGATATAATAACTATGGTCAACAGATGGTATATTATTGCAATTGTTTTGGGGGATGTCACATAATGCACACAAATTTTGAACACAAAAATCGTAGATAAAAAATAAACAAAAATGTTTTGTTTAGTACAGAGTATGCTGATGATGTATGGGTGAGTGGGTCGTCACTGTATTCCTGCTGGGCTTCGTCCTTCCTTCCTTCCTTCATAACATATCCCTGAGCACTTCCTTTTGTGGCGCAGTCAATTTCTCCGGAAATTGTATATCGAAAGCCACAAGTAGATCACCTTTACGTGTTGTATCCTTGGGGAAGGGCAAACCGTAGCCCTGAATGCGTTTCACCGTATTCGGTTTGATAATCTCCTGCATGGTGCTGATGCGTAGCTTATCGCCGGACATTGTAGGAACTTGGAAGACCACACCGCAGAGAGCCTGAAAAACAGAAACGAACAATGAAATTGTTAAAGTTTTGGGGTTTTGATTTAGCCATTAAATAAAGCACACATGTGCTCTCATGTCCAAAATCTATCAATCTTGTACTTTGTCCTGTCCTGTCCTAATCCTGTTTACGTTCTCAGACGGTTTGTTTGCTTTTGTATCGGCCACAACATTTATAAATCCTTTTTTATTCGTGCTTAAGCATGTTGTTGACATGTTTCTCGATGGCCTTCTTTTTGGGCTTTCTCTTTGTTTGCCCACTACTTCGATTGACATACGATTTTGTTTAATTGGCCCACTAAAAGATAGACATCCATCAATGACTTAAGCCAGAGGGTGGAAAACTAAAGAAGATATACAATGCCTGTGACTAAATTAATGAAGGAAAAGAAATCTGCGCGTCAAATTAAAGAAAGCCTTTAACTTTGTTTAGCAAGTTACTAATAGTTTCGACTGGTCAAAACTTATCTTATCAATTAAGTAGTTTGTTCTTATCAAATTATCTAATCATTTACAAGTATTGCTCATTGATGTCTTATGCTATGAATAGATAGCTCAAGTGCCCTTAGCAGGGAAATAAACGTGTGAATAAGACAGAAGCTATAACCACAATCTGGTTTAGGCGGCACCCAAACTTTTCTGAGGGCAAATCGGTTCAGTACCATTTCAAGCGACTAAAATAAAAACTAACAAGAAAGAAAGTCGGTTAAGCCCGACTATAACATACTCTGTACCTGTGAAGTGCTGCCCATCACCGTTGCAACAGTTCATCCGATCTTTACCATTCCTTTAGCGGATCGATAAATAATTTTGATTTCAAAATATGTCCAAAAACTGCGAACCTTCTATCTACAAAACTGACGGAGATATGACGTTTTTTATAAATTGCGGGGGCGGGAGGGGGCGTGGCAAAAATTGAAAATAAACTTGATCTGCCTGCAAGTATAAGAAACATGTGTCCATACATGTTAATCCTCTATCTCTTACCATCTCTGAGATCTGTTTGTTTATACGGATGGACGGACATTAAAGTCAATGGGGGTTTAACGTGAGCACCTGCCATGATGGCCTAATCCCACGGTGCCAAGCACAGGGTTGAAACGTCAACCAACGTCCACAGTGAAACTTCACAAGAAGCCCCAAAGGTACCAATTGGAGCCACTACCGCATGGTCGTGACTCCCTTCTTGGTAAGGAGCGAGGCCTACCTATACCTCTTCCGATCTCTGAGTCACGGCACCCGGTTGAAACGCAACTCCACGTCGAGCCCCTAAGTGACTCTACCCGCCAGACGGAACAAGTTCCGCGGGCTCTGGCTCCCGTGGTACCAGAATTAAGCTTCCTGTCAAGCTCCGTGCATGCAAGGACACTACCAATTTAAACTCCAAAGCAGTTTTGGGTTGGTGAACCACGGATAACATTGAACAAAGCTGTTAGGAATAGAGCGAAAGCTGACAAACGCCAACTTACAGATGGAACAGTATACACCACGATTCATGGTCGTGGATTTCTCACTGGTTGGAGCGAGGACTATTCCTTCCTCTTCCGCAGGAAGCGGCTTACAATCATTGATCAGTGATCAAACTGCAGTAAACTGCAACCAGCTTATGTCCCCAACAGCCCTAAGGGCTTGACAAAAGGGCAGAGAGTTGAGACCGTCTCTGTGATCCCAATCGTCTGTGATACCAGAAAAGGTACCAAAGGGAACACTTCCAGTTTTAGCACCATGATGCATGGGGACTGGTGGCCCCCGATAAACCCACCCGTGGACAATACGAGACTAACCTAGCTCTAATCTAACCTGACTCATCCATCATCATTCTTACACCCAACCCTCATTCACGCACACATTCAGCCTGGATCCACAATCTGAATTGTCAGACGTCGTCTGGAAAATACAGTCCTCCCAAACTCATTCAGCCTATTGACCCTATCACTAGTGGAGAGCACTTGACTTACGTCAAACCCACCACTAACCTGAACCTCACCTAATGCACCAAGATCTCTGAGATCTTCATACAGCGGACACTCGCATAGAACATGTTTCCATGTCTCTTCGCGCGAGCCACAATGGCATTCCGGACTCTCACTAAGGCGCCTCCTATGCAAGAATGGGATGGACGGACAGACGGACATGGCTATATCGATTCGGCTGTTGATGCTGATTTAGAATATATACATATAGTTTATAGGATCGGAGATGCTTCCTTCTGTCTGTTACATACTTTAGCACAAACCTAATATACTCTGTGTACCTCTGGTACAGAGTATAATTACGAGTAAGAAAGTTGGTCAGATTTAGCTGTTGGAGTATAGTTGCAACTGAAGACAGTTGCTGAAATAACTGATATAACTAAAGGGTGATTTTTATGCTATTTGATCTTTCTGTGTTCATTTTTGACACCTAACGCGTGCTTCTTAGCATTTAACAAAGCCATAAAAAGCTCAGTAAGGTTTGCCATTTCACCATGGATAGACTAAAAACGAACAGTTTAAAGGCTGTCAATTCACCCTGAAAAATGCACTGTTAGGTACATTGACATGTGGTTTCAACAAGGCGGTGCCAATTGAGAAATTATGTGACTTGACTATTTTTTGTAAAGACTTCGCGAAATTTGCAAAGTTCTTATATGAGTTTAGAATATCATGAACCGGGGAATTAGGAGTTGAAGAACAAACGATCCAAAGAATCGCGAAATGTGGAAAATGGTAAATGGAAAATGGATTATCATGACTATTTGATAGATGGCGAATGTAGACGGGTAAATAGGAGGTGTGCATCGAAAGGTTTAAAAGGTTTTCTTTAAACTCATGATCAGCCCTACTCCCATTTCCCATTTATGATTTGAAGACCTAAACTAAACTAGATCTCTTCAATACAAAGTTTGAGAACGCTAACTCATTTTGAAGTAAGTTTTTGATTGAACTCTTCTAAAAGTAAGTAAAGTAATAAACAGGATATCTAGAATCCAGGAATGCAAGGCGGTTCTAATCCGAAAGGCTTATTTGTGTTCTTAAACAGAGTTCTTACAAAAGTGCAGGACCCCAGCGAAGTAGCCTTAAGACAAAGATATTGTACTAGTTAGATCTTTAACCTTAGCCGTTTTTGCTAATGGCTTTGTAGAAATTATTTTCATAAGCGAGGCATACAGCCATGCTCCAAGCTGTGTGTAAATTATGGCATCAAACACTAAATCTATATTAGTTTTAATCACAATTTTGTATACCTTCAATTCAATTGAATATGCATAACTAAGCCAGATCTTTAAAATTCATTTTTGGTGCCTCTACAAAAAGCGAACCCATAAAGCAATTAAAGTTCCATATACGTATATTCATCACATAATTGCTCAGAAAAATTATCATACATATATATTTTTTGTTTTTTTGTTTTTGCTTTATTGTTATTGTAACCTATTAAATTTTGTTTGTCATGTGCAGCATTAAATTTAATACGAGTCATAAATTACATCATCAACAGCAACAGCAATGCAATTGCTTTAACTGAAATCTGTAAATAATGGAAATCGAATCAATTTTAGTTCAAGTGTCTGCGTCAAAATCGTCAACTGCAGCAAACTAAAAATTGATGAACAATCCAAGGATGGATATTGACTGAAACTGAAACTGAACCTGGGGCTGGAGCTGACGGCCAGACGCCGCAATTGTTGTCAATGTCTGCCCATTTGGTATTGTCAACATTTTGTTGTTGTTGTTGTTTTTTGGTAGTTTTTCGGACTTGCATAGAAATGGAATGGCTCAATACAAAAGCATTTTTCCAACCCCAACCCCAACTTTTCTCCATCCCACTAAAAACTTCGTTTGCATTTTGATGACAGTCGTCGTCGTTGTCGTCGGCAAAAGAACAAAAATAAAATAATGCTTTTTGACATGCGATTGAATGTTGTTGATTTGGTTTTTTGGTCATTTTTGCTGTGGGAAATTTATGTTTAAAATGTATATTCTATATCAGTTTAATTGAGTCTGGTAAACTGGTTTGGCCAAGTAATTTAAGCGTTACATTTCCTTTAATAAATATAAATGCTGGTTCGGTCCATTGTCGTAGGGACAGGTTATGGCTGGAGCTGTTTGTGTCGTCATCAGTTTATGTTGTCATCGTTTTTGAATTCGCCATTCGCCATATGCTTACTCGTTCATGCTTATATGTATGTACCATGTGTATTCACTGTACATATTTAAATATTCATAAGTTGTGCACTTTGGTTTTGTCGCAATTTATTTGATGATTTTTTTCATATGTTGGCAAGTATTTACATGTGTTTCTGTTCCCCAATTTTGATATGCAATATATGTACAATTTTTAAATTAGTTCCAGATTCTCAAATAAAGTGGAATTGTCAAGGTTCTTAAATTCACATGTCTTGTGTGTTCATTTTTCAATTCACCACAGCTTAGGGACCAATTTTTGAAAAGAGTAGCTGTTAAGGTGACGAAATTGTATTTTTGTGATTTTCTATAATATGCCTGGAAAACGAAAGTCTAATTTGTTGCGTAGCTCGAAAAAACCAAGAGGGACGAGTGTAATGATAAGTCAGGAAACTTCTTCAGAAGCGGAGCTGAGGAGATTGCAACAGGTGAGTCGTCAAGCGGATCAAAGAGCAGCCGAAACGTCAGAACAGGCGTGCAATCGACGCACAGTGGTCCCAAAACGCTAAAAGTTGGCCAAAAGTCGACAAACTTATTTGAATTGGCTGAAAGTCTGTACTCAGGGGTTTTCGAGGTCGCGCTGCGAAGTCAAAATTCAGGAAAACAAAATGGCGGATCCAATATGGCAGACACTTTCTGCAAAAACGTATTTGATTTGGCTAAAAGTCTGTACTCGGGGGTTTTTGGAGTCGCTGAATACGAACTAGAAGTAAAATTTCAATAAAAATACTTGAATTAAATACTTGAAACTCGAAATTTAAAAAAAACATAAATTTTATTTACTCATTTGCATTTACAAGAACTTTAATTTCAATAAATTTTCACATTTTGAAAAATAAGATTTTCTACATTTAATGCATTAAAAAAAACTCAAGATTTCACATTTTTGTCTGAAAACGAACCTTTTGGCTAGGTTTTTTCTTTGTAAATTTCTTTACAACTTTTCAATCGGAGCAAAAACAACAAAGTAATGCGAGTTTTAGTGGAGGCAGCTTCGGAAAATCCCGTTTATCGATAAAATCTCGATAACTATTGGACAAAATACTTTAGAAAAAGTGAATCTGGGAGAGAGCTGACGAGCAGTCCATATCGGACATTATTCAGACATTACCGGACAAAAATCATCACCACGACTGAATTAGCAGCTATTAGCAGCTAATTTTTGGATATGTTTTGAAGAAGTGTTGTATATACAATTTCTATTTTGTTTGAGAGTGGGATCTAATGGGACTTTTGACTTATTGTTTTTTTCTTAACACGACTTTTCAGAATGTAATTAAGAAAAAACCACTACTTTTATTAATGACTCACTATTTCATGCATTGTTAATAATAGTTTAGAGCTATACATTCAAATTCTACGTACTTTCTGGAATAGAATCCATTTTGTAGAATCCAAATTGGTTAACTTTTTGAGATTCTATACGCTTCTGAAATATGTGTCTATTATTTTGGCCAGCTTTTTTGGGATTTGGGACCATAGTGAGACGGACAGACGGACATGGCTAGATCAACTCGGCTGTTGATGCTGATCAAGAATATATATACTTTATAGGGCCGGAAATGCTTCCTTCTGACTGTTACATACTTTTGCACAAACTTAATATACTCTGTATACCTCTAATACAGAGTATAAAAAGAGCGAGCTTCGCTTCATTGTTTTGAGTTTTAAATGGTAGAGGGGTATATATGGAACTATAGCTTTATACGTTCTGAAAAAACTGACTAGGGTTGCCGGATATTCAAAAAATAACTATATCGATATTGATTTCGATATTGAAAAAGAATCATTTCAATATTGATATTTTTTATAGGAAAAAAGTTCAATATTATCAATATTTAAAAATAAAGAAATTTCTTTGGAATAATCAGGCCTATTAAAGTAATTAAGATGTCACTTTGCGCTTATTCATTACTTCATTCTTACTAAGTCTGTATTTACACAGTGAAGGAAACTTCATGAAGTTTTTGAAAAAGTTTTCATTTGTAGGAAAGAGGTGTCGCTTGCCTCTGTACACCTCATTCCTACGGTGTACTATTTATATGTCGGGAACTCTTCTTCATGTTAGTTGGCCCAATATTTCAATCACAACCGTTTGACGGTCTCGGCCGCTGCCAATGCCCGCCACTCGCCTCTGTCTAATGTCAATAGTTCAAATCTGTTAATACCAAAATAAAGTTTGACATTTTTTAGCATTTGTGTTGTATACTGTGAGCTGGATTATTTAGATGGATTTCGATTTATTATTTTAAGGATTATCTCAGCAAGAGTGTGTCGATGAACTCAGTTATTTGTACGGCAATAAAGCCCCATCAAAAACCACTGTATATCGCTGGTATAGTGAATTCAATCGTGGTCGAAGTTCTCTCTCGAGAATCTCTGTTAAGGTCGTCCAAGATCGCTTGTTGCAGCAGAAAACATCGATGCTGTGAGTGGACTAATAATGCAAGATCATCAAGTGGCATTGCGTGAGATTGAAGCTACCCTAAACATTAGTTCCACCAGAACAGGTAACATTTTGCATGATCACCTTGCCGTAAAAAAAAGTTTGTTCTCCTTGGATTCCGCATAATTTGACAATCGCCTGTTCTTCGCTTGAACAACGTAGGACGGTCTGTTCTGAGTGGTACTTGACCATTTGTTTGATGGAAGTCTTCGGAGAAATTCGCAAAACCAACCGCCAAAGTCAAATCATTCTCCATCTTGACAATGCGAGCTCTTACACATCACGTCACTCAAGCGACTATTTGACCGGCAAAAGCGTCGAATTGATGGGTCATCCCATCCGTACAGTCCTGATTTAGGAGCCAATGATTTCCTTTTATTCCCAAACATCAAAAATAAACTGCGTGGTGAACGTTTTTCTGCGCCGCACGAATCTGTTTAAATCTGAGTGGAAAAAGTGTTTCGAAAATTGGTTTGAGCGAATGCAAAAGTTCATAAATTTTAAATAAAAATAGTACCCCACGTACAAGCGAATGCTTTTTCAAAATCAGCATGAAGTTTCCTTCACCGTGTAAATACAGTCTAAGTCTTGAGTTCAAAGACCTCTGTAATTCTGAAGAAGGTTCGGTCCAGGGGTTCAAGCTCGTTGGAAAGTCTCAGGTTTGGTTCTCGGATTAAGAGTTAAGGACTGGTTCGTTTATTTATCAATCCTAAGGTTTTAGTTCGAAGCTTGGTTCATCGTAGTGAGGGTTGATTTTGATATGGAAAAGAAGTCATATCTTTAAATGAAATTTTAAAATTTTAGAAAATGTTGATGATTTGGTGCCTATTAAGATGTGGTCCAATCTTAATAATAAATTACGAAGTAGCTCACAGAATCAGGTTTGAGAGTTTAACTAATTAGAAGATTCGGTTGTGGGTCCGTTTCGTTGGACCCAAAAACCCGAACCGAACTGGATTCTCAGGGGATTGGCTCTGGACCTGCTTGCAGCCTTGTCTTAAAACTTGAAGTAACATCACTTTATATGTCTACATTATAGGCTATATTAGTGATTCAGAGAGGGTTAAAAGTGATCCTCATCATACAAATCCTTTTACTGTAAAAATCTCCACCCTATATCACATTCAGACACATGCAGACCCACACATCCACCTATCAATTACTAGCCCAATCTCCTAAGCATAATTACATCTTAAACATACACAAAAACAAACCGTGTCAAATATTTCTATATAGAAACCGCAGACATGACACTTTAAACTAATATGGAATTCATATTTACTCAAAAATATATTGAGATAACGTTAAAAACAAATGCGTAAAAATGCCATAACTGGCAGAAACTGGAAAGAAATATCCAAAAGTATTTACTAAATTTGTCGCACTAACAAGCAATAAAATGTTAAAAATGTCAAATCCAACTATTTAATCTAGTTAACGCAATTAACAATTTGAACATGACTTGGTGTACTAACCAACTGGCTGGCATGTTACTTGTAGTTTTGCGTTTTCAGAAAGTCTGCCCATATCGGACGGAGTGCTTTGGCTGTGAAAAATTTAACACCTCGGAGCTTTTGACCAACTGCTGCTGCTTGTGCTGCTGCTGTTGTTAATTGAAACTTGACCATGTTGACCAAATTGGTATGTCTGGTCACCCCCAGCACGTATATGGTAAATTTGCCATAACCATAATGCTGATTTTTTTGAGTTTTTTTTGATTACAATTTGATTTAGGCGCTGGTGGGGCATTTAATTGGGCGCCATACTGTGAGAATATGATATCTTTGACGCGATCGATGTGAAGTCATGCGCGCGTGATGGTTTTTGGTGTTTGGTTTTACCTTAAACAGGTTCAAAGTGGAACAAAATTATGCGAAAATGTTGAGGAAATTGTAAAGAATTTTGATCGGGAATGTGGCTTGGGTCAGTGCTAGAGATGGACGCAGATTGGGGTGTTTTGGAGTATATATTGAAATGTTGTGGGATCGTAGTTTTTGGCCTAAATGCCAGTTTGGGCCATGTCGCCCTTTTGTCTGTTCGGTACGTGTCATTGACATCCACTCACCTGCTTTAGTGTCAGTCTCGCCGTGTAGCGTAAATCGCTACCCTCCCGCTTGAACATGGCATGTGGTTTATCCCTAATGATGAACACAATATCCGCTGGTATTTTACCCGGTGCCTGGTCACCCTCCTTTTGGAACGTGACCTTTGTGCCCGATTTCCAACCGGGCTTAATTGATATTTGTAAAACTTTATCCTCTTTTTTGGAGCTGCCATCTGGCTGGACAACACGTCGTGAGATTTTCATTTTCTTAACACAGCCATGATAGATCTCCTCCATTGTCACATAGAGATCATGTTCGACGGGTGGATCCTGTTTCTGTTCCTTTTTGAATGGTGTATGCACATTAAAGGAGTGTGATCTGAAAGAAGGCCTACGCAAGATTAGCAAGAATTTGTTGATGTATATATTTTCAACCTACCTGAAGGGACTGCCTAGGCCATGCCTAGACCCAATGCCGCCAAATGGTGATGAAAAGAAATCTGGTTCCGTATCCAAATCGAAAACATTCTTATCAAACAGATTATCGCCCATGTCAAAGAATGAAGCAAATGGATTGCTATTGCCAAAGAATTGAGCAAATGTGGCACGAGGATCGCCATGGAACTGATATGTAAATGTATTGTTCGTGCTGCCACCATTTCGAGTGCCTGAGAAAAAGAAAGATTTGTTAAAATTTTATTTAGGAATATATTCTTTATTTTTCGTGTTCAGATCGTGCCGGGTCGTGCTGTAAAAATTTTCTATAACTTTTTCAGAAACCGAGAGATTCTTTAAATTAGGGATTAAGTAAAACCGAAAGAAATATTGGTTTCGGTTACAATTTTGTTCGGTCACTTTTAGTCGATTTTGTTGTCTGTTTTAATTTTGGTCCGACTACGATTCGGCTATAAAATTAGCGTTTCAGCTGCTGAAGCAACATTGTCCCCACACAATATTGAGGCGTGCTTCTTCGACATGCAAGTCATCAGCGATCAACTGAAGTTAATCTAAAAACGGGTTGGGCCGAAGTTTAATTGCAGTTGCACTTGAAAATCAAATGTTACAGTTACATACATACAGTTTTTAATCGAAGCCAATAGTAAACTAACTGCAGATAGTCATATCCAAAGATATGAAATCTATTGATAGCATGAGGGGAAGCTGCCAATTTGTTACAAAATAAAAGACTGCTGGTTAAGTAGTGTGACCAACCACCAGCTAATTTAAAAATACCAAAAACTTCCATTGTTGGAGTAATTTGTTTGTAAAGTCTGGTCACATTACACCTACGCTCCACGTTGACGAAATATGTTGCGGCGTAAGCTAAATTACGTACGTCGCAAGTCCGTATAGGCCTTAAGGATTTGCGTCCAATTGGTTTCTAAATAAATTAATTATAGATATTACACCAGAAAATTGTTACTTGAGTGTACAAAGAACTGCTAGTACCACTTTCGATAATTCAAAAAGTTCTGGGTACCCATACAATCTTTTAACATTAAGAACGCGCTTAATGCAACGTTTGAAAAAAGACTATTCTTAAATACACACAGACAGATTTGAACCAGAGCTTCCCTTTGCGATCTGCATAGCATAACCGAAATCCATGCACGCTTGCTCTCGCTCTGAGCGGAACACATTCGATTCTCTTTGCTTTTGTTTTCAGTTGACTGTTCTCAGTTGAGCTATTCTTGTTTTGCTCATTCAACAACAACTTATAGAGTGCGATCCGACTGAGCGCTTGCATGGGCTGTTGTTGATGGTTCAATTTCGTAAAAACGGTCGGCTCTCTCTGTTCCACGCTGCATGCGTGCTATTACGTTTCACCATACGGCAAAAAGAACATGTTTGAAAAAAACGAACGGTTGTCAATCGTTCGGGCTTCGATTCGCATATGGGTTTCCAATCGGGTGCTGCATGCGTGCCATTAGAAGGGACGTTTACATGTTGTGCAGATTTCTGCGCTTCTAACCTACTTCCAAAAGGAACGTGCATGAGTTTTCATACAGATTATATGCCTTCTATCATACTGAACAAGTTGGTAGTGCATTCTTCCTAGTAAAAAGAAGTGTGCCAGAAGGCATTCTTTTGGGAACCACGTTCCGACAAATCCGACTGGGGATATCTCACTCACACATGCACACACACAAACGCAAATGACTTTTATTTTCTTCGCTTGGACCAAACGGTAAATGAATGTGCAGAGCAAAAGCGAATCAAAACCATTAGTTATTTGTTGAGCAGAGACCGTTTTGTTCAAGAGCCGATGTGAACGACTCATCTCTGACCCTTGGCCATTGTACTCTGGCACTTGTGCTTATGGCTAAGTTGGAGCAATAACAATTTAGCAAGAGGGTAGCAAATTTGTTGCTAGCTTTTCATGATTTCGTCTTAAAAAAAACTGTGTATTGAAAAGAATTACACTAGGCAACAAGGTACAGTATCTTGAATGGTTGGTAGTGATTCTAGATGATTTTCGTGAGCAAGACTGCGTCTTCAGAAATTGTACATCACGTCGAGATTTTTAGTAATTTGAGCTTAAAGTTGCTAAAAGAGCCTATTTTGACCCTTTTTAGGAGCGTTTTTCGTGGGAATCTATTCTATGGTTTGGACTCTCTTTGATACCATCGGAAAAAACCACTCCTTAGCTTTGAAATGAACCATCCCAAACAATACTGCGATTTTTTCAATGGAGATATACCTCTTTTATAACTTTTGTAAGAGTCCAAAAATATCCTTTTTATTGCTGGTGCCCCTAAGTATGCAATGGGTGGTAGAAACTCTAATACGTTTTCGTTTCTCAAAACATTAAAGAAGGCTGTACATTTGTAATGTTTCAACATACCGCAAAGTACTAAAAAACCTCACAAATCTGTCCTTTTTTGGCCTTCGTTTATGAACTATATTGTAATCGTTTCTGTTTAAGCATTAACCGGAGGTTTTCAGGTGGTATCGCAGAGACTTTTGAATTATAAGAAAAACAAACAATTATGGGCAGCACCGGTCGCAACGGTGATGGGCAGCACTTCATAGGTACAGAGTATGTTATAGTCGGGCTTGACCGACTTTCTTTCTTGCTTTTTATTATTTTCGAGTTTGGGTCGTGCCGGCTTGTGTTTTAAAATTGTTTTACCATTACTTCCTTTTTCTAATTTTCGTGTTCTGGTCGTGCCGGATCTTGCTTAAGATTGTTTTACCGTTAGTTTCGAAAAGAAAGATTCGTTAAAATTTAAGCTAGGAATTTGATTATATTTTTTCGTGTTAGGTTCGTGCCGGGTCGTGCTTTAAAATTGCTTTACCAATTTTCCCGAATGATAAACATTCCTTAAAATTTGATCTAGAAATTTCTTCCATTTTTCCGTGTTTAGGTCGTGTTGGGTCGAGTTTTAAAACTGTTTTACCAATTTTTCGCAAAAAAAAAATGATTCGATAAAAATTTGATCAAGGAATATTTTCTTTTTTTCGTGATCAGGTGACTACAATGGGTTTCTATCCATTTTTCAGACGAAAACAAAACGTTCTGAGTAAGTTTGTGCAAAGCTGGTCCAAACTTTTTACTTTTTTAATTCAAAAGTTGTTCTTCTCTCCCGATCTTTTTGTCAAGATCCTTTTAAATCAAACTTACCACCACTCTTCAGTCCATCCTCGCCATATTTATCGTACACCTCACGTTTACTTTTATCCGATAGCACCTCATAGGCCTCCGCAACCTCTTTGAATTTCTCTTCAGCATTTGCGGCTTTATTTTTATCGGGATGATAGCGCAAGGCCAGTTTTCTGTAGGCCTTTTTGATCTCTTCATCGGTGGCAGTTTTTGGCAGACCTAATGTTTTATAATAATCTTTGCCCATTTTAGGTGCTGTGTGTGTGTTGTGTGCTGTATAAAATAGTGATGCAGGTAGTTTCCAAGATCGCTGTTTTGTTTAAAGATCTGCCAATGAAAACAAACAATTAATATAAATCTCACATACTTTCATCAGAAACAAACATACTCACATCAGATCTATAGTAGTTTATTTCATTTGTCTATCTTCCACCAGTTGCTTAGTTCCTATGATACTGCTCCAAAAATTGATATTGTTTGCGGTTTTCTATAATGGCACATGCATTTTGTCGTTTTCTAAATCAAATAAAATAAAATATAAATAAAAGTTAGAGAATAGTTCCATAAACTCAGCCATAAGTATTTATGATAGACACGTCACAGAACACAGACAGACAAGACCCTGGTCATATTCAATGTTGAGCTGCCCACGCCTTTTGGCTAAATTTAGACGAGGCGAGAAATATTTGAACATTGGAAATCCACTCTACATACATAACAATATATACAAATGTATAGATGGACATATTTAAATTAAATATTTTTATTTAACCAACAAACATTCAAGTGATCACACATAATGCTTGATAATTGAAACTTGTGCTCTAGCCAATTTGCATTGACCTTAACATTTTCATTTTCAAAGAGAGGCCCATCCAATTAAGTGTCAGAAGAGGCAACAGAATTTTGAATTGACGATGACATTTATGAATGTTTCTATTAAGAAAACTGACAAAAGGGGACAATTATTCAAATGACTCGTAATATATGTGTCTTTCTTAGGTGTAACTTAAAACTTTTCCTGGTTTAGCTTGCGGTTGATCTACAACATCAACAAAACAAAATAAGACATTTCAATGTGAAAAGTTAATCAAACTGTGGGATTGAGAGGTGATAATAATATCGTATCAAAAACCACAACAATAAAGCCGCATCTTTTTTAAATATATCAAATTAAGTTCCGAGTTAATAAAATGGGAAGAAACATATTAAAAATTGAGCAAAAATTAAACAGAACCTGAACCGGACCACCTCTGCTTGAAAAAAGGTTCGGTTTGCAGTAAAACTTTAGTCAGTTTTTAAGAACTCATAAAACTTTCACAATATTGCAAAAGGAGCATTATTATTCTAAAATCATTTCCATACAAGGCATAAGTATTACATCTTCCAAAAGGAAATAAGGCATAATAATAATACTAATATCCATAGAAAGTGATGCCAGCTTTCAGTTTTAAAGTTTATGCACTTTTGAAAGCCATCGCAAAAACTTTTGAATTATAACTGTAACGAATGTGGTCCATTCAGATTTTCTTTAATATTTTTGATGGCTTCTCCTTCTCCACAAAAATATGTCTTATTTTCTTACCAAAGAATCTCTCACCGGTCTAAGAATTTCGGAACCAAGCTTCAAACAAAAACTTAGGTTCCGCTCCGAAAACCTTAGGCTTTCCAAAATTTCAATAGTTTTTTGAAAAAAAAATTTCTTCGAATCCTTTTTTGCAGAACCTTTTTATATTGATTTTAATATAATTTATAAAATCAATGGCACCTGAACTATATACATAAAAATGGCGAAAAAATTTTAAACAGAATCTGAGCTATTCAGAATTTATTCATCTTCAACCAAGGTGAATTCCATTAGCGAATCTATATATAACTTTGATTCTAGATGATCATTCTGCGAACTCTATAGCGGGTCTTCCGACTGTATTCGAGTTCTCCTTATTCATTTTGATTAATAAGGAGTTTCCGTCCAGCCATTCATTATGCCGTTGCTGAAAAGGTTTCACAGTTCGATTTCAACTTCTCCAATTTTCAACCAATTTGCTGAGAAAGACCTCCAAATTTTTCAGGTGAAACATCTTTAAGTTCGTTACGGAAGATTTTAGTAGGACTAATATTTGACTTCAGCGTCACGCATTACACGTAACGCTGACATGGCATATTTTGTGGTGTTGATGTTAAGCGTTTGAAGGAGGTCGTGTAGGGGGAGTGGAAGTATCGAGTACATAGTATCGAGTAACTGGAATAGAGTACTGAGTATGGAATACTGAGTATAGAGTGCTGAGTATTGAATACTGAGTATTGAGTACAGAGTATCGAATACTAAGTATCGAGTACCAAGTATCCAGTACTTAGTTTCGAGTACTTAATATCGAGTACTTAGAGTCGAGTACTTAGAATCGAGTACTGTGTATCGAGTACTGAGTATCGAGTACTTAGTATCGATTACTTTGAATCAAGTATCGAGTATCGATGCATTACTTCGGCATGCATTCGGTGTGAATTGACTTGTGTGCTCGGCTCCCCGAGGCATGACTGGGGAACAATGCTTTCAATATACCAAAACTGGTGTCGGTGGGTGTCCAAAGGAAAATGGAGGAAGAAAGGAAATTTAAAGGAATCTTTCTTGGAGCAAATTAATCTCGAACCAGCTTAAAGAAATCCTGCTTTGGGGTTAAATTAAGCATAATTTTTGGATTAATTTAATCTTTATGGGATTTTTTTTTTATTTTTAATCTTTTTTGATCTTTTTAGGATTGAAAAAAGTTGTATCAAATCAATCTTTTTGGGATCGGCTTAAGAATATCCGGGATTGCCCTGTTTCCAATCCTGTTTTGGATTCATGTAATCCCGTTTGGATTGATTTTTTTTGAGTGTACTTAATATCGTCTACTAGGTATTAAGAACTTCGTGGCGAGTAGTTAATAGTATTAAGTACTGAATATCCAGGTCTGAGTACTGAGTATCGAGTATATAGTAACACACACAAGTAAGTGGAAGCTGAAGCACATCGCAGCACAACATGTTTCACATCAAGGCCTCGTGAGTGATAGCCACACTCACACCTTTTTTAACCCTTTTCGATTCTTCTTTTATGCACTTATTTTGATCGCAATATTAATTGTGCCACTTTGCAAAAAGGGCTTTGCGTCTGTCCACTTCTTCAAAGACGCCCCAGACTTGTGCTCCATAGGATTGAACATGCTTGACATGCTGCATTAAACAACTTCCATTTGACATTTATGCTTTTATATCACGTTTGACTAGAAAATTGTTCCATGTCACATTCATTAAAAAGAGATGGTGAGGATGAACTTAACTCCTAGGCTCGTGAATTCTATCGAAAATATTTATGTGTTCTCCTTTAAATGTCCACCTCTCCATCGCTGCCAATCTACCACCTTTCCTGAAGACCATTATTTCGAATTTTGATAGATTTACCTCATGGTGGATACATATATTAAAAGGCGTAATATCTCCTTTCATTACTTCGGGCTAATAATCCAAAAACAAAAGCATTTCTGTCATTTCATCTCCTGTTTAATATCTTTGTCGAGAAACCTTTTGCATGCAGCTTGTACCAAAGTAAATTTCTATATGTTCCAGCTCTGGCAATTTGAAAAGATTGAGGCACTAGAAGCACTACAAAAGCGTGCCAAGTTTATAATTCCGCCATCCTTCATTTGATGGGCTCAACAGAAGTCCACAGAAAGTAGGTAAAAACCATTGAAAGTCGAAAAACTATTCGAAAACCGAACCAGAGGCTTAACTTTGCTTTAAACCATACTTACAAATATTATATCTTTGCCTTTAGGTAGATTCGGTAATTCAGCCACCTCGTTGATGAAATAATACATACCGACACTTCGGTTCGTTTTTAATTAAATTATTTAATAATATAATTTTCACTACTCTTCAACCTTGAACTGGTAATCTTTTTTATTGATCTTAGATCATCATTTCAATTGAAAGCTTCTTCATTCTTATATTTTTTTTTAAAAATACAATCCCCTTTTCATAAATCAAAGCAAAATTATACCATAATTTATTATAAAAATATCTTTTTTTTCGCGCTTTAGTTTTTTAGCACAATGGATGACAAAGAGGCGCAGCCAGCGGGTGATATAAATCAAGTTCAATTCAATTAGAGCGAATTCCAGGGGCCGCCTCTCATAACCTACGACAATTTATAATTGGGCCTACAAAGAAATGGAAATTGCATAAATGCAAAAATAGCATTAAAAGCAATTCGCTAATAAAAACACATGCAAGCATACAAATACAATATGTATGCATATGAAATTGCCATAAATTGTTAAACAAATGCTATATTGTAATCAATAAATGAGTCGGTTCCTGCCTGGCCATAAATTATTTATGCGGAAGACTCACTCGCCCACTCGCACACACACCTCGTCGCCCCAAACAAGTTGTAAATGTCAACGGTGGGGGGTTGTAAATATATAACATGATTTTATTTACCACCTTAAACTCATTATTTGGCGAAAATAAATATTGAAATTTAAATATTTTTAATCAGCTTGCGTAATATTTGATTTTTCTTCAGTTGACAGAAATACGTGTGTCTACAATATTTATGGTTGACCTTGTCTCTCGCTCAAACTGGCACACATTTATTTTTTTTCTGCTTTTTTTTGGCACGATCCGATAAAATAGCAATTATATGCATATTGCAGCTGACTAATGTCTGGAATGAATAGCTGCTGCCGATCATTGCTGATCGCCTTATTGACAGCCTGTTGTCTCACCCCCTCGAGAATTTAGAAATTCAAGGCAGACATTTCGCAGCAATTGTTGAAATTGTCAAAGCAACAACTTTATTTGCAAAAAAAAAAATCGTATTCCAAGATGAAATCAGTTAGACTCAAGGCTAGAAAATGAAATTAAGAATCGAGTTGAATGTAAATGATTGGGGATTTGAGGTCTATGGGCTTGAACTTGAACTATAGAGGTGAAGAGAAGTTAGCAGGAATTACTAACAAACAAGTTTACAAATTTTAGAGTTTAAAGTAGAAGAAAAGATTAATAACAAATCTTTGCGGATATTCAAAAGCCTAAGAGTTATAAAAGCATTTGGTTCGAGGCTTAAACTTCGAGCCTTCACTTAAGGTGTTAATTTTGTTGGTGCTATTTTCGGAAATTTAAGTGTTTAAATCTTTAATCATTCTTTTTCGAATTCAAGCTACAACTTATATCTTTACAAAATTTTTAATATCAAAAGTATTTTGTATCAATTGCCCGTAATTGAATGACACTTTATAGGGTGATGATATCATAAATTAATACCTATTTATTTTCTTAAATTAGTACAGATAATTTCAATATATTTTTGACTCCAAACCTGATTACATTTTATATGTACAAAAGGTTCTTAGTTAAGTACTTTAAGTTCTTATCTATTTTGGTTTTTAAAACGAGTTTTAAAATTAATAGGTACATAAAAACGCCAAGGCCATTACTTAAGGCAGCAATAGATGCCATCATCAACCGCTAACTTAAACAAATCTATAAGATCTCAATAATAAAAGTTTCACAAAAAAAATTATTTTCCATTAAAAATACTTTATTATTTACTTAAATTATCTCATTGGAAGGAATTCAGTGCTTAAGCCAGTGAAAATAAAGTATTTAAGACCTACTAAGTTTAATATTTCTATTATGGGATATATAAAACCCCATTTTTTGCATCCATTTCACTTATTAATCTTTACTATCAGTAATCCAGCGTGGTTTGCTGCGACCCCTTTAACATTTTAAACTTAAAACGATGAGTCAAAGCATATTTTACAATTGTCAACGGTCAAATCTTTATTATATTCTAAACTACTGGTAAAGTTAGATTTTTACTACCCTTAGCACCCGGGGTCTTCATAATAATCATAAAATGAACTCAAACACTCAGAAAAAAAGAAGGCTCTTCCGAAAAAAATCGTTTCGTTCTAGTATTTTCAAGAATTTTGCTTTTGAAATCGAGCTAAATTCGTTCTTAGTCTGGTGTCAGAAAAAAAACGAGAATTTTGTACTAAAATTAAGTTCAATCGGTGGCGATAGTACGGTAAGTACAAAAATACTTGATCCAAGTACAAAATTCTTGCATCAAGTACGATTTTTTCAATCCCGAAATACTTGGTTTAAGTCTATTTCGGGATTTATTAAGTACAATTCGAAATATTTTAAAATCATTTTGATCATACTCTTAAGCTATAATGTTCTTAAGTCAAGCCCGACTAACTCTCAAAATAAGTGCAAGATATACTTTCCTAAGGTCCAGTAATTTCTAATGTGACCCAAAAACATTATAGGAAGGAAATTAAAGTGCGTAATTTAAGAACAAATTGTTCTTAATTTGAGCCCATAAAACGAGGAATCTTTATTGACCAAGGGCCGTAAATTAACCAAAGTCCTACATAGATAGAATTACTGTAGGTCAGAAATTTACCATCACTCCATAACAAAAGACTTAGAACCAGTTGGGAATTTTAAGCAGTGTTTAAAAAACTGCAATAAGTTTAATTTCCTCTGCTTTTGACTTGCTGCTGCTTCTGAGAAAAATCAGAAGTCGCTGTCGAAGCAAGCACACAAAGTGTGGTACCAACAACAATTACAACGAGAGAGCGAGAGAGAGTGTGTTAGAGTGAGCGCGAGTGTGAGTGCGTACTCACAAAGCCATTGAAATATAGTATGTGTGTGCAGAAAAACCATCAAAAACAGTGACGAGCGACGAGGCTGCTGTCAGAGCGCTTGCTGCTGCTGCGACTGGCGTTGCGGACCTGAAGCAGCAGCTCCGACTTGATTGGCTGATCGCAAGCAACGAAAGGCTAAAAGCAAAGAAAATGTTAACCGACTACTTCTGTCGCTGGCGGTTTGTGTGCTTGCTTCGACAGCGACTTCTGATTTTTCTCAAAAGCAAAGGCAATAGAAACAATTCATATTGAACAGTTGAAAAAAGATAAAGCTGGAACAAGTAAAAACTTTGTGACTTTTGCTGCTTCGACTGAAGCAATTTAAACACTGATTTTAAGAACAGACTCGCTTAAAAATGATTCGCATTTTCCATTTCACACTTTTCAGAGCTAGCATTTTAAGGCCCGATTTCTCAATGTGCGGTTAGTCAACTTGACAGGCAGTTTAACCGAATTTGCGTGTCTCATGCTGTGTGTGGCGCAACCGAGGAACAGACTTAACCGCTGCTCGAGCACTGGTTAAAGTTAACTGCGAGTTCAGTGCCGTTGGAATTATCGATATATTTTATCGTTATACAAACAGCTAGCTCCAACATTTGATTTGTTTACTTAATTATTTGCTGCCACTAAATGTTTATGAATAAACGGTTTTTTCAACTCCACGCAATGGAAATGGAATTTGAAGAGGCAGAGCAACGAATAAACAATGCAAGAGAGTACAGAGAGTACTGATCTGAATGATGCCACATTTGTTTAATGATTCAGGTTGACAAAATCTATATGCAAAATCATTTTTGCTAGGATCAGAGTTTAAGTTAAAGCCTTGACTTCAGTTGCGATTCAATTTGTTGTGACTAGGATTGTTAGCAGGACTTGGAGGCGCTGCGTTCTTATTCTTGTGGCAGCTAAACAAGCAGGTAAACAAGTGCCCCCACCTATTGCTTTTGATACATCGCAATCAATTTTGATAAATTTTTCGCAAAAATATTACCAGCATCATTCAATAACATTAAAAAATCCGTAACAAAAATACCTAATTTGTTGGCCGTGTCTGGTCACCCTAATGCAGCGATAGGAATTTATCGATATCAGATGAAACTGCTGTTGAGAAAACCAAATGACTTGAACGCTTGTCAACTGGAGGAACAAGTAAAATTAGGAAGTCAAATTCGTAATTTCATTAGACGTCCTTTGAAATTACAAAAGTAGTGAGTGATTTAGGGTCCCATCTTCCCCTTTTGGACAATGCACATAAATTTTTACAAGTCTACTTCATCAGAGATGAAGATATGGAAGCTTATCAACGTTGTGCTATCGCTTCCGGAAGATGACTTAAAATAAATAATCTTCTAAGATTAATTCATCAGCACAACAACTTAGTTGAGCTATTTACAACTTCTTTAAAACAAAATGCTCTCAGACGATTTTAAAGTTGTAATACGAGCAGTTAGAAGACCTCCAGGCGAACAGTAAAAAGGAATTAACCCTCCAACTACTCAAACCAAGTTATTACAATTGAGTGGCGAAATTCGAATCGATTCAAAGTATATAAAGTCTCTTAAAATGGTTTCTATTAAAATCATTCGTTTCTTAAAACTTTATAAAGGAACAGTTTTTAGGACCCGGGCTATAACTGATGATACCAATGATATACTACTTATTCACCAAAAAGACCCCGAAAGCTGATCCTTAAACAAGAGGTTAAGGTATCAGCTGATTTAAAAAATTTAAGGGCAAAGGGGAAATAAGTAGCGGTAGCTAGTCAAGAAACTTGGCTCAGTGAAAAAAGTAACGAGAGTTGCCCTATTTGGGAAAATAAGGGTAGTAGAACCTTGGCAATTTACGAACAATGTAGTTAGTTAACATAAATTCTATGCCATTCTTTGTCTAGTTTATTTAATTATTGATTTTTTAAAATTCCAGCAAATTTTTAATACATTCAATTGAATTAATATATTTTTCATCAATTTTTAGCAATTTTTATTTTAATGCCATTAAAAGCTTTGCTTTCATTATAACCATTTAATTCAATTCTATTTTAATCAATATTTAAAATAAAACAATTTTCACACACAAAATCTTTTCCATCGACACAGAACAAGTTTTGTGTGACCAGCCGAAAAATCTACATACTCGCACCCATACAGACATATGTTGCCTTAATAGTTATTCTATGCAAATGTTGTTTTCCTACTACACCAATGCCAAAATAAACGGAAATGAAATTTTTGCATATATTTTTTGCAATATGTATTAAATTTCAAAGCAAAACAATTTCGTTGGCTTATTGCACAATTTTCAGTCATCTCCGAGTAAAAGAAAGATCTTTAATTAACCTTGCCAAAGTGAATCATTTGTCCACAATTTGTGCGTGCGTGTGTTTTTTTTTTCTTTTTGTTTTAGATTTCTCCAAAATAGAAATATGTATGAGAGAGTGTGTGTGGGAGGGAGGCTTTACTGTACACAGGTGAGCATTATTTTGCGCTTAGTCATTGCTTTTATTTTTATAGCGGATTTGCGGCTTAGAAACACCCACTTTTCGAAACAATATTTGTAATATTGATTTCATATTTTGAACAATTTTTTTTTTTTGGCAAAATGTTTATTCTGACTACTTGACTGGTTGGCTGGTGTGGGTGAATAAACTTTAAACTAAACAAGAAGCAAAACAAAATCAGTTGACACTGAATGAAATCTGTTGTTGACTTTGAAGCAAAAACTGTGAAGAGCGAGAGTGAATGGTAAAGCTTTGTGCAGATTTGAAGTTGAATACGAGTTGGCGGTATGAATGGCTCAAAATGACCTTGACAAAATTTGGCCAGTGGGGAATAGAGTTTTGAAAAATGTTTGGCTATTTTGACCAAGGTAAACATTGATCCGGCATATTGATAAAACAAACTAAGGTTTTCCAGAGGGCTTGCCGTTTAAAATTTTTAAAATATACAAATAAATATTTATTTAGTGGAAACAGCAATAAGTATTTGTCACATCTGACACCAGCAATGAAAAGTTCAATATATTTCATGGTGCACGTGCTCAGAAGATTTTGTTATGCAGTGCCATTTGGGTTAGTTAATGTATTGAAATAATTTGCAAGGTAATGAAGATAGTTGCGATGCCTCAAAGTTTGATTTACCTGAAAGGAAGGAGAAAGGGAGAAATGATGAAGGAAGATGGAAAATGGTAGAAAGAAGTAGGCAAAAAGAAGAAGGAAAAAAGATGTAAAAAAGGAAGAAGGACGAAAAAGGGAGGAAAATAGGAGGAAAGAAGAAGGAAAGAAAGGTAAAGGTAGAAAGGAGAAATAAAGTAAAAGGAAGAAGGGAGAAAGAAAGAAGATGGAACAGATGCAGGACGTACGAAGGAGGAACGAAGGAGGCAAATAGGCGGAAAGCAGAAGGAAAGGAGAAGGAAGGAAGAAAGGAGGAAAGAAGAAGGAAAGACGGAGAAGGAGAAGGAAGGAAGAAAGGAGGAAAGAAGAAGGGAAGACGGAGAAAAGGAAGGAAGGGAAAAGAAAAGAAGTAAGAAAGAAAGAAAAGGGGAGAAAGAAGAAGGACGTAGCAAGGAGGAAAGAAGAAGGATACAATATGGCAAGAAGGATGAAGAAAGGACGAAAATAGGAGAAAAGATGAAGGAAAAAAGAAAAAGGAAGAAGAATTAGTCATTGCTGATGGATTATGGAAAAAAGGGAAGTAGGTAGGAAAATGGAAAAAAAGCAGAAAGAATAAGGAAACACGAGGAAGGAAGAAGGAAATATATTGGGAAGGAAGAAGGAATGAATTGGGAAGAAAGGAAGAAAAAAGGAGGAAGATGGAAATTAAGAAAAAGGAACAAGAAGAACGAAGCAGCCATAAGAAGGAAAGAAGATGGAAAAAATGAAGGAGGAATGAAGAAGAAAAATAGGATGAAAGAAGCAGGAAAACAAGGAAAACTGGAGAAAAGAAGAAGGAAGAATGGAGGAAGGAAGGATGGAGAAAGGAAGGAAGAAGAAGAAAGGAAGAAATAAGGAAGGAAGAGAATAAGAAGAAAGTAGAAGGAAAATGGCAAAGGGTAGTTTGAAAAGAAGAAGGACGTAGATATCAGGAAATAAAAGGAAAATAGGAGGCAAAAAAGGATGGGAAGAAGGAAAGATGAAAGAAGGAAGAAGGAAGGAAGGAAGAAAGCAGAAAAGAAGAAGGAAGGGAAAAGGAAGGAAGGAGAAAGAAAAGAAAGAAAGTAGGAAGAAGGAAAAAGGAAGAAGGGAGAAAGGAGAAGGAAGGAAGATGGAAAAACGGAGGAGGTAGGAAGGAGGAAGTACAAGAAAGGAGGAAGAAAGGAAGAAATAATAATAATAAGGAAAAATGGAGTAAAAGAAGGCCGAAAAGAGAGAAAAAAAAGGAAGGATGATAAAAAACAAGGAAGGAGCAAGAAGGAGGAAAAAATAAGTAAACCGCAGGGAAGAAAGAAGGAATAAAGGAAGAAAGAAAGGATGAAGAAAGAAAAAGGGAAGGAGAAGTGAAGAAATTAGTACTTTTTGTGACTGTCTTTACGACTCTTATACTAAGTAAAACTGCAGTTTTTAGCCGGTCAAGGTTAAAACAGATACAAACAACACCACAAGGGAGGCTGGTAGATCGTGCAGCTGTTTCATGAGGCACCAAACTCAAACATCAGCAATTATGCCTAGTCTGTACAGTCCAACAAGAGGAGTTTCCTGTGCCATTCCTAGAACGTCACATAGGCTGAATTTGTTTCTACTTACCCATTGCCATTATTCTAGTAATTTATAGGACAAAATTTTGTTTTTTTACAAGAAAAAAATTTGTAATTAACAATTTCGTTGTATAAGAAAAATCTCCATTATATGCATAAATTTAGGCTTCATCATGACAACCACCAAAAAAATCCGCATGTTTAATTAATCAATTACAAAAACAAAAGCGCGACTATGTATTTCCTTATGTTTGGCGTTTTATTTTCTTCTCTCATAATTACTTTTTTTTTTGCCTAATTGCCCGCGGGCGTTCTTGTGCCTCATTCTCTTTTTGCATTGAAGCAAATGTGGCCAAAGCCGCTTTCATGTCCGCCCACTCAGTCAGCAGCTGTTTAACGGAAAGACACAAAGAGAACGATAGGGAGAGAGAGACAGAGTGAAGAGGGCCAGGCCTTCTCTTTGAGTGTGTCATAATTTAAAAATACAAAGGAGAAGAAGACGAAGCAGCCACAGCTAGCAGCTAAAGAGTGCTAACGGTAAATTGTTGTTATAGTGATTATAATTAGCCACAATCAAGTGTAGTTTTTTTTGGAGAATTTCAAATTTTAGAGGTCAGTATTAATTTTTTTGTAATCTGTTTACATTCAGATAAGTGGGCCGGCTGATGAATAATAAAGAAAATTATGTATTTTGGAATGCTGAATTTAAAAATGGAAATAAAACATAGTAAACCACAACCTCAAATTGGATTCAACAAGGAAAGAATGCCCTCGGGAGGGGCTTAGAACTAATACAGCTTGCAAAAAAGTGCTCTTGTGTTGTCTTCCCACTCATCTTTTTTGACTAACTTTATAAAGTTTGCTAAATAGTGTAAGCCCCCACTAGGATTGTGTTTTGTTTTGTTTAATGTTCTTAAAATTTGAATATTAAATAACGTATAAATATATATTAATTTTTTCTAATAATGTAGTAATGGCGTAAAAGTCGTACTTGCAATGACAATTTTGTTCTCAGTTTTAAAAATTCCAAACTATTTCAGGTTTTTTAAATCGTTGAAGACTTAGTTTAAAGCTAACCTAGATCGAATTTTCCAAATCTGAGAAAGAAAGTCTCTTCACGATTGGAATCTTAAATCTCTTAAACTCAGGGATGAACCGAACCGAACAGAACCAAACCGGAACCGAATTGCTAAACCAAGATACAAGCTGAACATGCTTTCTTTTGATAGTTCTCAACGTAACTGAAAACCTCAAAACATAACGGTTAGCTTCGGTTCAGTTCTCTTTTGAGTTTTAAGAAGTAAAGCGTTCACCTTTAGATAATGATAACTGTAATTTCAATCGTTTCCATTAGCATATACTTATATTCACCGATGCCGGAGAAATATAGTCTTAGAGCAGCGGTGGGCACACTCCACTGCGAGAGTTTCAGCTACGCTTTTGCAAGAAAAATATTTTTGTTCTGTTTGTAAATTCATTCTCAGTTAAGTGATTTTAGGCGAGAGGAGTGAGGTTAGGAAACTGAGAGAGGAGAGCAAGCACATTTGAGAGAGTACCGAGTGGGGAAATGCCTTCGATTTTTGCACTAATGTTGCTTTGGAATTCCCAAGCAGTTATGCTGGCATGGAGAGATGGCTGTTGGACGTCAGTTGACTGTCAAAGACTGCTGCCGCTTTGTGATGTTATGTTTCTCGAACCGGTTAACAAAAACAACGAAGAAAACAAACACAACAAGCAGAGGAAGTAACAGGTGCAGAGTGCGCGGCAGAGTAAGATTCTGGATAGCAGAGTGGAAGGCCAGGTTAGTTTGACTAAACACCTACTTTAATGGACTGTTTTACAGTTAATTTATTAATGTCGCAATTTGATATTCTTTTATTGGTAGAATGCTTTCTAAAAATACAATTTCGAAAGTGTGAGAATAGTCACATATTCATATGTTAATTCAAAAAACAAGTTTACAAACTGAACTTGCGGTTAAAAAACTGTGTGATCTACTGAACCAAACCTGCTGAAACTTCATAACAAAAAATATTCTATCTATCTATACATACATACCTCAGGGAAAGAAGTATATTGGCATTTATGTTTTTAAAATATGTTATATTAACGGAATTTAATGAGTTTCAAATTATTTTTGGTTTATTGTACAAATTAATGGAGTAAAAAAAAAACTAGTACCAATTCAATTAGATTCAGCGATTAAGTATAGTAAATTAAATTAAAAACCAATATCATACACCCAGAGAAATGAAGAACGAATCTTGGTTATAGTATTTTTCTTGTTGGTTTTTTTAAGAAGAAATCTTTTCGGATCCAAGAATTAATCGTTCTCGACTTTGAACTTGATGGAGAGGCAAGTGCAGGGAGCCAAAAATCGGAGAGCGCTAGCAACAAATGAGAACAATTCTCTCTTTCGCTCTCAGCATCAGCCGTCACTGGCACCGTCAATTTATAATACGATTTAGAAGCTGCGGTAAACGCACGAGGTGTCGTGGTGTTGGCTTAGCGGTGGAGTCAGTGAGTGCAGGCTTTCGAGGTCCCGAGTTAAAGTCCCAGTCACGGTAAGCAAAAAAAAAAAAAATTTAAAAAAAATTTTTTAATTTAATTAATCACAACAAAAGAAAGTGGTGTGGTTGGTATTTTGCTACCACCACTCCACCCCCTTACCACCGACCAATACCACCCCCGACCCTTTCCCTCGACCCGACCCCTCCCCCCGCCCACCACCTTGTTTTTGCTTGAAACCAAGAAGATTTGTTCTTGATATCAACAAGACAAATTCTAAGACCAAGAATACTCTTCTCGAAATTCTATTCTTGATTTCAGTATTTTTTTTCTTGGATCCAAGAATATTCGCTCTTACCGTACTTTCAACATAAAATATTCTTGATATTAAGAACGATCTTCTTGGTTTTTTCTCTGAGTGTAGGAAATAAGCTTACTAAAATTACTAAAACTACTAAATCGGAATGTTTCTGGATGAAAGAAAAACCTTTGTATTGAGTGCATTGTGTATTTTTGGGCGTATGTCTTGTTGAAAAATCCAACTATCCTCGTAAAGTTCATCACCAAATTCAACAATTTCGCTTTTCAATAACTGTCCATAGATCCCGGCATTAGTTTTAATTGATTTTAGTTTTATTATAGGCACTCGGAAAGTTTATGAAACGTTATTGTTTTCTTACACTTCTTATACTTGCATTAAGGTCTAAAAGACACTTTGTCTCGTTACAAGAAATGTCTGTCCGAACCGCAAGACGTCAAATTTCCTGTTGCGTCAATGTCGGTTGAACTTACGCAGCCTTTGATTTCTCTACAACAATCTATGCCGGTTGACTCTGGCAGCTATATCAGCAATTTTAGTGCCACTTTCCTTGAGCCTCATTATTAATCTAAGCTCTTTAGCTGAGAATTGCTTTCCACGAGGCATGAAAAACCACTTCAAAAATAATTGTTTCATGTTATAATTGCATTCACTTGTTAACTTCAGTATTTATTTGAAGTTATACAATAATTGAAGCAAAGATATATAAAATAATCGAGACGCCCACCGGCCAAATGCACATAAAACTAAGCTTGCACATATACTTATTACCTAAGAAAATGCTGCCACTTCACACAAAAGTCAGAATAAGTCACTGCGAATGGTGTCCAAAGTAGGACTTAGCATAAGGATTCTAAAAATAGAATACAAGAACACAATTTTGTATACCAACAACTAATGTTACGTTGATATTATTGAAAAGAAAGAGAAAGACATTTATGAACATATATGTACTTCTTTCCCTGAGGTATAAAAGTAAAAATATGTATGTTTTTATGTAAGTTTGTTCCGCTGAACCAATCTTTACGAAATTTTCACACTACGTTCATGTCGATCAGGAAAGAGTCATATGCTATATGTTATTTCTGGGAACCGGCTCGAAAGCGGTTAAAAACGGTTCAAAATTGGTTCAGAGCCATATCATTGACGTGGTTCTGAGCCATATCTAAGATGTTATTTAGGCTAAGAGCTTGATATTTGGTGTGTAGGCTGGTATTTTCTCGGCTCCAAACCAACCGACTAAACCACTTTAAAAGTAGTTCAGGTCTACACCTTTTGATTGAGAAAATGTTCTAAAGGATTTTAGTTCTTTAAACGTTTTTCATATTTCAGAATATTATTAAGCAATAAACTGGATATTTGGTGCGTGGGTTGGAATATGTATTTTTCCTATTTGGACGAGTTCTTAGTTGATAAGACTTTTTATAACGTAAATTAAAATTTGTTGACAGGCTTTTTTGTCGACTCTTAAAAAATAATAATAATAATAAAAAATATTAGTATCTATTTGCACCCAGTTTCGGTGGTATGAAAAGGCATATTTCTAATCCGTTTACTAAATGTATTTTATGGGAATCGGGTTGATATAAGGTCTGAAACGCCTTATTTAGTCAATGGATGTGTTAAAAATAAGTGTTTTTGACAAGAAAAGCATGTATAAATTTTTCTCAAACTGCCCTCGTGCAACATAGCGGAAAAAATAGACATGACCACCAAATTGTGTGAAGCTTAATTAAATATCTGAAATTTGTTGAAAATTTCCATGACCATAGTTCAAGAGTATCTTTGCTCTTTACTAAGAAAACATGTGAAAATACGGTTAACCAACCATTTAAACCCTAAACTAAAAAGAAAAATTGCTACACAAATCTTTTCACACGCACATTAAATGTATCCACTCTGTTGTGTGTATTCCAAAGAAAAATTCAAAAATCGCCAAAAAGTTTGGTGGGAAAACCAACAACAACAAAAAATATACACAAAAATAACTAAAAATGCTAAAAATAAAACTTATTTAAAGAAATGAAACCATGAAAAATCAGAGAAAAATACTCAAAACCAAAAGGCAAAATACAAAAATATAAATTATAACACAAGAGAAAGGAGAAAAATGATTATGGGGAAAATATGCTATTGGGTGTTTGCCTAATTTAGAGATATTTCTTGGAAAATGGCAAAGAAATTAGGACAAAATATACCACAAGGTTTTTGAAAAACCATTATTCCAGTAAAGAGACGAATTTGTTTTATGTTTAAATCCATAAAAAGCACTTTACAACATCACAAATGTATTTATATTATATGTATGTATGTATATATTTTTGTTATTTTGCTTTGACCACATTTGGCGAGCACGTTAAGCCTCAACAAACACACACACACACACACGCTCCAAAACACTCACACACACCAACACACACGCACTCCAAGTTCTGTGATTAATAAGCATTTTACAATTTGAGCACAATTAAATCATATTTCTTACAATTGATAAGTTGATTGGTTTTTTTAGTTTTGGACTTTAAATTTCTGATTTTATTATTAGCGCGAGTTTTTGCTGCCAATTTGCCGTTAGACAACCGACCCGACGACGACGACGACAACAACGACAACACCACACAACACCGACGACGCTTTCAGACTCACTGAAAAGCCCCCCAAAAAAACAAAACAAAAAAAAGACCTGTCTGTCAATGCCTTAGCCGATCCGACTCTGACGCATTCTGGTGAACAGAGAGCAGCGCACGAGAGAGCAGCCCAACTAAAAGTGAGCGGCTGATCACAGCAGCTGTTATACTCTCCACATTTGACTACATACGTACACCTTTTGGTACTACCAAAAAATTAGCCAAAAAAAAAACCAAACTAAAAACCCGAAAATGAAGTACAAACTTAAAAACGACCAATGAATTGATTTCGAGGCGATCGCTATCGATTTGCCATATGCGTCATACTGAGCAGACAAAGCTTTTCCCATAGGTGAGTAAAGAGCTTTATCGCTTTGCTTGAGAAAATTTAAATTGCTTTACATGCTTAATAATCGGCTAGGGTATACTCTTCGAGAGTTGAAAAAAATATTTAAAAATTTTAACAAAAAACCGATATTTTATAGTCGTCTGATTTGATTCAAATCAGGGCTGCAAACCGGTTTTGAACCGAACCGATTAAAGCCCGGAATTCCGACTTTTATTCATTTATTTTTAACATATAATTTAATATTTGTTAACATATAATTTCGGTTCGGTTCAACAAAAATTGTAGGCCCAGCACAACTTCTTCTGTTATCTAATAGGTTTTGGCCGACTGTTCCTTTTAAATATCCACCTATAATAGCCTTTGTTTTTAAAGATCCTTGACTCCTTATATGACTTCCAAAAGCAAAAGCTTAACATTGCATTGGTAATATTTTTCATAGACCACGAAATGGAATTTGTAAAATGGTTTGACACAGCCCCAAAGGGCCAAAGCCGAGCTCCTCTCAATCTCTAGGCTTGTGTGCTTCTAATTTTCGTACAAGAGAAAGGGACCTTCAGTTTAACGCAGAATCCCGTTTGAGAAGCTTTTTTATGGCTAAAATGGAAATGGAATTCACTTAACAGTAAATTACATTTTGAATGTTCTCGTTCACTCGCACTCGGCTCTATGTAAATGACTGTTAAATCAACGCCGACTAATTTGAAATGAAACAAATTATAAGAAAACTAGCATATATGCCGCCGTAAGTCTTTACTGGATCAGTAATGCTATTAAAAATCATCACATAAAACCGATACAGTTTTCCTTTTCCGACCGGGTTTGGGTAACATTATCGTTATTGTCATCGTTATCTTTATTGTTATCGTTACCGTTATCGCTATCGTTATAGTTATTTTTTCGTTATCGATATCGTTATTGATTTTTTAACGTTATCGATAGCGTTATCGTTATTGATTTCTTTATCGTTATCGATAAAGTTAACGATATCGTTATCGATAATGTTATCATTATTGATTTCGTTATCTTTATCGATACCGTCATCGTTATCGATAACGTTCTCGCTATCGTTATCGCTATTGATTTCTTGATCATTATCGATACCGTTACCGCTATCTTTATCGATACTGTTATCCTTATACGTACCGTTATCGATACTGTTATCGTTATCGATACCGTTATCGTTATTGATTTCGTTATTGATTTCGCTATCGTTTTCGATACCGTTATCGTTATGGTTATCTTTACCGTGTACCGTATCATTACCGTTACCGTTATCGTCATCGCTGTCGTTATTTCTTTTACTATTCTTACAAACAGAGTTTGAAGTCATTCCGATGACACTGTCTTTTTGGCTTTTTCAACCGATCGTTCCTATGACAGCTATATGCTATAGTCATCCGATCCGGCCGGTTCCAACAAATGTGCATACGCTATATATACTACAAGACTTCGTGCAAAGTTTGGTGAAGATTGCTAAATTTCAAACTATATTAAAAAGGAGAAGTACCGATAGTAAACAGACAAACTGGAAGGCTGAGCAGCCAATATTAAAGGAGCTGGAACTAGGACAATAAAATATTGGGTGGCAAGTTTACGAGGTCGTTTGAGCTAAGATCAACACTAATGGGCGTCAATGAGGTGACACCAGAAATGGTGGCCAAATTAAAAAATGTGTACTGAGGCGCGATTAAATTCGTGAGTTAGCTGAATTGTGGCATTTCAAAAAGTGCTGAAATCGAAAAATTGGACATGAAAAGTTACAAGATGGGTCGCGTTTCTTTCCACATGACAACACGTGCTCCTTACAAGTAAAATTAAGAATAATGAATTACCCCGCCTTATTCCGATTACTTTTTTTATTATGAAAAACTCGAGGAAAAGATTCACAATGAAGAGTGAGTGAGTTTTTTGAAGATAGTCTTAAAAACGAAGCTAGAACACGTGGGAGTGTTCCTTAGGATTGAAAAATAAAAAAAAATTAATTTTTGTGTTTTAGTAGTTAGGTGGCTATTTCGGGGGCCCTCGTATATATACTTTATGTGATCGGAGAAGCTTCCTTCAATGCCTTACAAACATCCGCACAATTTTATAATACCCTCTGCAAGGGTATAAAAAGGTACCAGGAACCAGAAACATAGCCGTCACATAGCACGCATCTGTCGAAATTTAATCCAATCAATGCTCCTGGATTACAGCCTCGATTTTTTCATTTCTACCGTTCAGTTTTCCATTCTGTCCCAGTTTGCAGTCTTTACTTTCGAGCGGTTTGCTTCCCTGATTAATGGACAACTGATAATTCTTGAGCAAGCTACGTCGTTAAGTTTGGGTTTGACAAGCATCATTTTTATGTCAACCAATGAAAGGTTTGATTCGTAAGTACTGTGGGGTCTCTGCACCATAAGTTATAATGGTCAAGTAGAGGTTTACAGATTTCCTGTTCGGAAAATGAATGTGAAAGCGTGAGATGGCTGAGGTTGTAGGCATCTTACCTTAGAGGGAATATGCTTGTCAAACCACTATTCTTGCGAATAAACCGCTGTACCTGCAACAACCGCAAAAGAAAACGGTTTGGTACGGTTAATTTCATTGACTAGTCTTATGATGTTTAAGTGGGGAAAGACCAACATCACTCAGGTAAGCTGAGCCACTAAAGGTAGAGCTATTCACTACTTTTAGATTTATGCAAAAGTGCTTTTATTGTTAATATACAATTTTTATTTTCATCGGAGGAAAAGTTTAGTCAATGGACATCGATTGCTGTGCGAAGCAAATGGAGTGCATGCTACCCCAATCGTTGCATATACTAATCATTCGGTGGCTCAGGGCGGCTCGGTCTTTGATTTTTCTGAATAAAATACGGCCCTCTGTGCGCTCCTGTGCTAAATAGCGGTAGAGGTTCGCTTCCCTTGGGGCTGTGTCATCTGACAAGCTAATTTTATTACTTTACTAATCATTGCTCCATCCAAATATCTCCTATTATACCATTAAATTTGAGAGAAAAAATCACATAAAATATAATATTTTCTGAAAAATAAATGACAACCATTTTTCAATATTTATTTTTCGATCAGAATATAAGGATTAATTAATTGATTAAATATAAAGTATAGAAAACCAGCTACCAACTACTTTGCGACTGATTTGCTGTTAGTCCTGGTGAAGCATTTTCCAGAGTATTTCAATAATTCAATGCTTTTATTCATGCCTGCTTATTTCAAAGCCGACTCCAATGTCTACTTTAAATCTTTAATGATATTTCCACAATTTTTTTGGATGATAACAAATCAGGATGGTTCTTTGCAGAATCAAAAATGTGTTTTTCCATACACAGCTTAATAGGCAGCTGTCGGTGGTTATTTCCATTGTTGATTTCCTGGCGTACCTGCTTGATGATTTTTTCAAGCAGACTTTCACTTATAAGAAAAGAACCGTTCAGATCAAACAATTTGGTGCATTTGATAAGAAGATTTAGCACTGCGTCATCGCTGACATTTCTTGTGTTTATGTTAATTCTTTCCAGATTGATAAGCTTGCAAAATTCCAATAGTGTACGGTCATCTGCAATGTGATTTTTTATGACGAGAGTGCGCAAGCCGGACAGTTTAGCAATTTCCAATAGTATCCCTGTAGATAAGGGAATTCTGTCCGCTACCTCCAAATGTTTCAGCTGCTGAGACTTGTGCTTGGCCAACCGTGTGAAAAGGTCAGATCTTAAACTGTTTCCGTGGACCACTAACCTTATTAGACTTGGAAGGTGAGCAACTATCGGATACTCGGAATTTTTTGTAACGTCTATCTGAAGCGCCCCCAAAGAGACACAAGATGGCCATTTGATCATTTCTTTAAACATGTTGGCAGGACAATTTGAGATGCCTAGCACTTTAAGTTGATTTTGCATCATTAATATTTTTGGCAGATAACGATCTACATTAGAGCATTTAAAGAAGCTCAGTGAATTGATGGATGTGGGCAGACATAGTCCACATAGATCGCAGTTGGAAAGGTATAGTTTCTTAAGGCCTGTAAGATGTTTCAATGAAACCCATTGATTTTTAGCTAAACAACAATTGGTTAGCTTTAGTTCCTCCAACGAATTCAGTCCCATAAATGTCTTATGCAATTTAGTAGGTACCCAACCGACTTGGAATTTTAGATCCAAAGATTTCAGATTTGGAAAATGTTTTCCAACGGAGACGCAGATGAATTGCGAAAATTTCCCGGTGATGGAACAGTTTAAATGTTGAACGCCAATCCCGGATAGCCGACAAAAGTCACGCATGTCCCACATAGTCAGAGATAAGTTTTCATTGAAATCCATTGTTTTGTATAGTCTGGCGGAGACCCTTTGATAAATACCACGAAATCGTGTGCAAGTCCTTGCCAAATGAATCTGATCTTCAAGCGGAAGGTACTCCAAAACCTGTTCGAGGCAATCATCGTTGAGCTTTAATATGGCTGCTGGCTGGGACTCCAACTCAAGGGGACAATCATTTGAATTCGGCTGAAGCCAACTGAAACGAGCTTGGACGCGGAATTTGTACATGTTGAAAATATGTTCCGAATCGAGCAAAACTCTGCGAATGAAAGAAATAACATAGATAAATCATCTGGATATATGTGAATATATAAAAAAACTGCAAGTCCCCCAAATTCTGAATGAGGCTCTGTCCGTTCATAGTTAATTGAGTCGCTGAATAATTTTAACCTATACATTTGGTAAATTTCAGAAATAACCACGGTTGCAAATCGGTTCTGAACCGAACCAAACCGAACCGAACCGCTTATTCCAGCTGATAACCCGAACCGGCGTTCCTTCGAAAATGCTGAACAGAACCGAAAACCACAAATGAAAACGGTTCGTTTCAGTTCACTGACGAGTCTCAACTCTTACAAATTTTGGAAATTTTATTCGAATTGCTACGATAAGTCCTTATCGATGACGGATTTATGTAACAGGTGATTTCGTACACCTCCTGCAATTGTCCACCGACCTCTTAATGTGCATGTCATAAGTCAACATTCCTTCTTTGAAAGTTGCTAATCGATTTGTTTGCGTATCTCATTTCTTTTACGGGACGATATTCTTATTAGTCTGTCGAGCCTCTGTAACTTAATTCCACTTTTGACAGGAGTAAAGCTTTTAAAGTGAACTCATTGAGAACGAAGCCAGCACATTTGACTATTCATATGTTCTCTAGGAATTCAATTTCGAAAAGTCACTTTAGTCATTTTAGAAATCATTATATTTCAAATATTGAAGCAAAAGTTTGGGGAAAAGACACTATAGGTGACATGGTAAAAAGATTTTCGGTATGAAATAGCTTTCTCTAAGAAAACTTTCAATATTTAAAGGATTAGCTATACCTAATAGAGTTGGTTCAAACAAAAACCCGGGTGTAATACCTCTTAAAACCAGAACTAATTTTTATAATGTGTTCGAACCCAACATTATTTTACTCGCACCCAGGTAAAGTTTTTCAAACTTCTTCAGCTTCAAAAATAAGAAAAAAAATTCTGTTTGAACAGATTTAAGGACATTTTTTGAATGTTAGACTTCAGAATGGGCTTAAGGGGCTAAGATTCGGTGGAATTAGGGGCGATCCTAGAACAAAAAGAAGTTTTTAACATCATTTTGGATTTGCCACAACTTCAGAAGTCCGAAAAATGACATTCCAAGCATATTTCAGGATAAGTTGCAACGATATACTCAAGAAAGGGCTTCAAGAGTTGGGATAGGGTGAAATTAAGAGCGATCCAAGGAAATAATAGAGTTTTTGAAACTTTTTCGGCCAGCTTTCCCTTCGAAACTTCGAAAAAAAAATTTTACGCGCAGACTTGAGGGCAAACACGAAATTAAACACGATCCAAGGACCAAGGAACAGAAATGCAGTTTTGGTTATTTTCGGACTGCCTTAACTTTGAAAGTCTGGAAAAAAAATCTTTCCGATCAGATTTAAGCAAAATTCGGGACGTTATCCTTAGGTACAGGCTTTAAGGGCTAAGAATTGGCGGGGTAAGGACAGATTAGCGATCCTAGAACAGAAATGAGTTTTTAGAGATTTTTCTTAAACTAATCGTAATTTCAAAAGTCAATGAAAACATCGGGTTTTTATACTTAAGGATGGGCGTAAGGGTTGAGATTTTACTGATTTTCAACATCCAAGAATATAATTTGCATCCCTTGATATAACAGACAATGTATATGTAGCGAACGGCCCACTTTAAATGTCGATTAATATATTTAGTAAATTTTGAACCTCTTTTATATTTACCAAAACATCTGGTCCAGTTCGTGAGAGCAATAATTTAAACAGTTTGGTGTATGATTTAAGAGACCCAAAAAACCTCCAACAAACTGGACCTGTTTGCAGCCTGAAATATATACAAACATATATGTACACGAGCAATACTTACTTGGCTGCATCACGCACATTGGCAAACAGAACATATCCATTTTTCATTTTAGTGGGAAAAAGTTCTTGGCATAGGTTTTTCATTAAGTTCTCGAATTCATCATCGACATGGTCATTCTTAGTCTGATAACTGCCGCTGTAGATCTCCATCTGCACAATTTGGCCATAGTTTTTCGTCAAGAAATCCAGTATGTCGCTTTTACTCAACTATAAAGACAAAGATAAGCGTAATTGAGTCTCAATATCAGAGGAAGCTGTGTGCCACGTCATACCTCATGTGATATATGAAAAATATGCAACTTCTGGACCGGAATGTGGTCTTCCGTATATGCAACTTCATTCTCAATATAATAATTTATGTGGTTTTTGTTTTGACGATAGTATTTTATGTCTACAAAGAGAAGCTGTGGTTAAGCATTTTTGTTTATATCATTTACTTACTTTCCCGACTTAAAGGCACCTTAGGCAGTTCCATATGTAAACGGTTAATATTACTTTGAGAGCAAGAAATGATGATATTTTATTACTTGATTTTTATTACTTAAACTTCAATTCTCAGTCTTAAAAACAATGCCTAACGCGTCTTTAGAAATACCAAAAGTTGTAGAAAATATCGATACATGAGCAGCAATTTCAGAAAAGGGTGGTCCTAAAAAAAAATGAAATAACAAAAATTTAAAATATAACCAAGGGTTAATATTTTTATCATCCCAGATCAAAACCAAATCAGAACTTCTTATTTATCAGTAGGAGGAAGCAATGCTAGAAAGAAAATTTCGGAACTGTTTTAAAGGCGAATCTAACTAGTTATAGATATCCCAAAAAAGTTATATTATCTTCATCGATGACACTTGGACTTATCGATAGAAAATCTAGCCATTTAGCGGAAAAAAGTTAGTTAAGTGTCCGTGCGAATGTCAAATGCATAAGCGACCAAAAAGGGTAGCAGAAGGCTAGTTATTAAAGGATACTTTACCAATAAAAAAAACACCCTGTTACACCGAAAATATACTTTTGAAATTACACACCGTTCGCTGTTGAGCAGGTCGAGAATGCTTATCCTGGTCCAGAAATAGAGACACATATACGTACATATAGACTTACTTTTTATGTGTTTAATAAGAATTATTTAAATTTGCCGCCAAACAAATCATATTATTCTTTTAGGGGCTTTCATGTTAAAACTCACACTAATATGTAAACACACTAAAAAAATGTACTGGACTGTCGAAGTGTACTCAGAAAAACGGGAATAACTTCGTCCAACGGTAACTAAATTCATTTGGCCAACATTTGTTCAAGGGGGAATTAAAAGGGCTTATATAATAAAACTTAAAAAAAAATCGCATAGAATAGAATGGTAAAACCAGTGGGGGTCAAAGTAGACATTTCGAAAAAAAAGGAGAAAATGCCAGATCTGTAACCCGCATTTCTTAGCCATCAAGCTAAATCTGTCAAACCATTGATTATCATACTTTAGATTCCTCTCGTCGCTATCGGAAATTTAAAGGTTATTAAAAATTAAAGGTTATAACAAATTTATAAAGCGGTTTTTGGGCCATAACTTCAGATTTTGGGGGTGTTAGGAAGAAACCAAGTATATGGCAATGCTATGATCGAACTGCCCGACAATGTGTACTGGGTCTCGTGAAAAGTATGTTTAGATTTTTTTTTTTGAAACACTGTAATTTAAACAATTTTTTCTATTCAATTTTTTTTTCCAGCTTGACACCCTGCGATGGCTTTCTATTTTTCTAAGACACCTTCTTCTCCCTTAGGGCCACTGTTTAGGACGGCCCTTTTTTAGATTTTCGAGCCGCTCACACCCTGAACCACTAGTTCTAAGCTAGTTCAATTCCAAGCACCAGCACGACCTAGTGAACCACACGTGCACAGCCCTGGCGCGAAAACCGTTTATCGGCGGCATGCAAATCGATTTGCCAGAATCAAAACAAACAAGTATTTATTTCATGTATTTCGAACTATCAACTAACAACAAAAAATATGTATTTGGGATCTTCTGCCTTAATACCAGCACACAACAACCGCTAGTTTTTTTTAATTCTTGTAAATTTATTTGTTTTGGACCA
Organism: Lordiphosa collinella; assembly: GCA_018904265.1. NCBI lineage: Eukaryota > Metazoa > Arthropoda > Insecta > Diptera > Drosophilidae > Lordiphosa > Lordiphosa collinella. The sequence goes on along the minus strand of JAEIFV010000005.1, from coordinate 162,569 downwards.
CCTCTAGGACTGCCCTACGTATCGATACTTTCTTCATCTTTTGGTATTTCTAAAGACGCGTTAGGCATTCTTAAAGAAGGCGTCCTGTGAATTGAAGTTGTCATCTGCAACGAAAGGAATTAAAACCATCATTTATTGTACTTAAAGTAATATGAACCGTTTACATAAAGAACTCCCTGTAGTTCCTTTAAATCGGACATGTAAGTAAATCGTAGCCACTGTTTCTGGCACAATCAGGGGTATGCCCTCACTGACAATTTTCATTCCCCTTTGCAGCCATAAAAAACTATCGTTCAAACAAAAACCACATAAACTATTATATTGAGAATGAAGTGGCATATACGGAAGACCACATTCCGGTGCATAGTTTGCATCTCTTTGATATACCAAGTCAGGTATGACGTGGCCCACAACTTATACACCCGTTCTACTGGTACATTCTGGATGTCATTTTTTGAATGATCTAAATGAACTCATTTTATCTGTGTATTTCTTCATAAGAGCTCATTCGGCAGATCATCCGTGACAGATGAGCAAGTCAAATGCTAAATAATGTAGCCTTTTTTACAAATAGCTAGATTTTCTATCGATATGTTATCGCATTCAAAATGGTCACCAATAGGAACCGCTGTTGGTCTGTCCATGGTTAATTCCACCATAGGTCTGTGGCGCTGCCATGAGCGGAGAGGGTTTCGGCAGAGACAGAAAAGTTTATGGGCCCCCTTTTTTGAAATCTGACTACGCCTAGAGGTTGAGCATGGCCAAGGTAAACCCCAAATTTTCTTTCTTTGTTATAGTCATAAATTGCCAGAAGCGTAAATAGCTTTTTGCAAAATGAAGCAGTAGATTTATTTTGTTCTGTTGATTTCCGGAACATTATGTTGACATTGACATTAGATTGCCGTCAGTCATATTTACATATAATGGATTCATTTTACTCCAAGAGCTAATTTAATTTAGGTATTGGATCTTGTATTTTGTTACTTTTTTAAAAGATTAGGAAAATTATGTTATAATTTGGTGTCGATATTTCAGAGCTTCGAAAATATAATTTGCCAGTAAGGTCCAGCTGGTCCAGTGAAGTTTGCTGCCAATACACAAAGCGTATTTCAGCCAGGATTGGACATTTGGCCAAGAAATGAAAGGCGTCCTCATTTTCATTGCACAATTACCATCTCTTTATGGCTTAAAAATCAGTGCCATCAGATCACAGATTACTTTTAAGCTTTCGCATTATGAGAAATCCAGCTGCTTGTACAAGATCCGGCTCGTGCTTCTCCGGGCCTGTTCGATTACCTTCGGCTATTCGCTCCAGTATTTTGTTGTGCGCTTCAGTCCGTGATCGGTGGTTTATGAGGTCAAGAGGGACGTTATGCTCCGCGGCCAGTAGTCGCCATACACCATAAGGTGTAACTGTACAGCTCTGATAATCCAGCCTAAATGTGAATGGCATAGTTTGGAGTATTTCGATGCAATTGTAACTTTTCAGTAACTTTTCCACATGTTTTTTAAGCTCAATGAGTTTAGGCCTGAGATGTGGCTAAAAACATCACATTTATTGGATGATGTTGAATGTTTGCCACTGGAAAGGGGTATATCTCTGATTTGGAGTCTCAATTATAAAGTTTTTTTGTCTTTCAAGTGGAATAAAATCGACATACAGGCTTTCTTTACTGAAAAGTATGGCGAAGTTGCTTACATGGAGATCTACAGTCCGCACAAGAATAATAATGGTGAACTTCTTGACGGCAAGGGAAGACTCTGCCGTGACTCATATTCCGGGACTCAAATGAAAGTTGGCTTTGTTCTGTTTGCCCATGTGGGTGATGCAGCCAAGTAAGTACTGCACTTATAGAACTTACATGAATTTTGACTTACCAGCTCAAACAAATCCGATTCTTCAGTTTCACGAACCACTCAAATTCAGTTATATCAAGATACTACATCTATATTTTGTTTTATACATTTGCAGAGCTTTGTCCGATTCGGAACACATTTTCGACATCTATAAACTCCGCGTCCAAGCTCGTTACAGTTGGCTTCAGCCGGATGCAAATGAATTGCCCAATGAATTGGAGTCCCAGCCAGCAGCCATATTAAAGCTCAACGATGATTGCCTAGAACTGGTGTTGAAGTATCTTTCGCTTGCTGATCAGATCCACTTGGCAAGGACTTGCACACGATTTCGTGATATTTATCAAAGGGTCTCCGCCAGACTACACAAGACAATGGATTTTAATGAAAACTTATCTTTGACTTTGTGGGATATGCGAGACTTTTGTCGGCTAACCGGAAGTTATGTTCAACATTTAAAGGGTTCCATCGTTGGAAAAGGTTCGCAAAACATCTGCTTCTATGTTGGAAATCATTTTCCAAACTTGAAAACGTTGGATCTGAACTTCGAATTCAGCGGGGAACCTACCGAAATACATAAAACATTTATGGGACTGAATGTGCTGGAGGAACTAAAGCTATATGGCTACCATTTACCCAAAAATCAAATTCTTTCATTGAAACATCTTAAAAGCCTAAAAAAACTAGTATGTACCGTCTGCAGACTGAGTGAACTATTACTACCTCAATCCGTTGAGTCATTTTGGTTCTACAACTGCCGCTATGTGGAATGTTTTCTGCCAAAAATATTAAAGATTCAAAAACGAGTTAAAGAGCTCTATTTGAAAACTTTACTAGATGCGAATGATGATCTGTTAAAAGAAATGGTCGAATGGCCATCTTGTGCCTTTTTGGAGGAGCTTGAGATACACGTTTGCTTTTTCAACAAGTATGAGACATTGCCTCAACTTCCAAGTCTAAAAAAGTTCATAATCTATGGAAATGGATTAAGTTCTAAGCTTTTTACCGAGCTGGTAAAGCACAAGTCCAAGCAGCTGGAACACTTGCATGTTGCGGACTATTACATATCTACCCAGGCACTCTTGGAAATTGCCAAGCTGTCTGGGTTGCGCACTCTCCTCTTAGTAAAAGCCTACAATATAAATGACCGTATACTATCAGAGTTTTGCAAGCTCACCAATCTGGAAAGCATCGACATAGACGCCAAAGATATCAGCGATGACGTTGTGCTAGAACTTATTTCTAAATGCACTAAATTGTGTAATCTGAACAGTTCTTTTCGTATAAGTGAAAGTCTAATAGAAAAAATCGTCAAGCAGGCAAGCCAGGAAATCAACACTGGAAGAAACCACCGGCAGCTGCCTATTAAGATGCACACCCTTGATTCTACAGTGAAGTATCGTGATTTGTGTTCATCCAAAAATATAGTAGAAATAAAAATATGACAATAAACTTAGTGCTAATATCATTTTTTTCATAAAAAAAATAAAAAAAAAAAAAAAATTTTATTTTTTTTTTTTTTTTTGGAAATACATATAAATAAAAAAATGTAAATAAAAAAAAAACATACCTATAAAAAGTTAGGGTCAAAAATAGTAGTCTTAGTTAGAAAAAATTTTTTTTTTGTTTTCAATGGAAGCTGCAAGGGTATACAAAACTTCGGCCGAGCTGAAGTTAACTTTCCTCTATTTTTTTCCTAAGTTTGATTTCCGAATTATGTTATTCTTAGTATTAATTGTGCGTACTTAAAGGCAACCCTGAAATCAGCACCTCGCGAGAAAGAATGTATAATATTACTCATATTATTTAATGCAACAAAATGCTGATCTCTTGTGTTATCTATTAGCTAAATGTTCCAGCGACTGCTGCTCCTCATCCCTTGGCAATTGTATATTGACTGCCTCCAAAGCCTCTCGTATCCAAGCCGGTATGGGATCCTGCTCAAAATGTTTGGCCATAAACTGGCGTACAAATTGGGGAAATTCATCACGTTGTATGGCCTCACGCATGTTCCTCATCAGACGCAACTGATAGGCCACATTGTGAATGCTCAGCAGGGAGCTGGACACACTCTCATTTGGTGGCTATGTGATGCAGATACGAGCGTGTATATCGTTTGCAAGTGCTGCAATCGCAATTTTTGTCAATGGCCTCCATATCGTTGGTGTACTTTTGCTGCTTCAGATTCAGTTGTCCACTGTCGACCAGAGCACAACCGAAGCGGGCAGTTCGAGTGGGAAAGACGCAGTCGAACATATCAATGCCCAAGGCCACACACACGACCAGATCGGCGGCAAAGCCCACGCCCATTAGATAGCGAGGCTTATCTCGTGGCAAATGATCGGTGCAGACATGAACCATGCGCCAAAAATCATGTTTACTCTCGCCGCCACTTAGGCCGCCCACGGCAAATCCGCGCACCTGGCGCTCCATCAACGCAGAAACGCAACGCTGACGCAGCCGAATGTCAAGACCACCCTGAACTATGGGGAACAGCGATTGCTCCTCGTCACGTGAATGCGCTTCCAGGCAGCGATCCACCCAGCGGATGGTTCGCTCCATGGCCTCCTCTACGCGTGGACCAGTGGTTGTGGTCTTCACCACATCATCCAGCTGCATCATGATATCTGCCCCAATTGCGTTTTGTATTTGTATGGAATGCTCGGGGGTCAGCATGCACTCCTCGGTGTGGTCGAAGGGCGAGCGAAAGTTCACGCCCTGCTCATCAATCTCGGCCAGCTGGAGCAGGCTAACCATTTGGAAGCCACCCGAGTCGGTTAGTATGGCCCGAGGCCAACTCATAAAGCTGTGCAGGCCACCGGCCAGACGCAGGGTCTCAATCCCGGGACGCAGACCCAAGTGATAGGTGTTGCCCAGCAGGATTTGGCAATTCAGTTCAATCAGCTGATCCGGCAGCAAACCCTTCATGGTACCCTGAGTGCCCACGGGCATGAACACGGGCGTGTTGACCTCGCTGTGCCTGGAAAGTGGATATGGATATAAAATTTGCAAATGATCCATTGCCTGACCTACCGCAGCGTCATTAGGCCCGCTCGTGCTTTGGTTATGGAGCATTCCGCCACCACCTTATAGGTCAAAGGAGGAATCCTAGTGGTTGACATCGAGAGCCCTGTTCATTTAAAGTTTATACAAAATTCCAGCTGTGTTGACAAAATGCACGTTGTTTTTTACCTATCGACCTATCGATATTTAGCTGATGGCAGTGGTTATCGATTGCTTTAGCTTTGAGCGCCAACATTTAAAATTTATCAAGATCTGAATCAGATCTGATCCAAATGTCATACCATACACCTATATCTCCCTTAACGGCCTCAACTGGGACCGAAAATTATGGCCGTTAATAAAAAGCCGCTAAGTCACAGTTTTTCAGGCTTATGTCGCTTTTCTGCTTGGCAATTTGTCTATCGAGCGTCGCTCATGTCGCTTCTCTAAATGGCATTTCGCCTATCGAGCGTCGCTCATGTCGGTTTCTGCATGGCATTGCGTCGACCTAGCGTGCCTGGAGAGTCGTTAACGTATTGAGCGGACATCGCCTTGCAAAATACGTCAGTCGAACACATTCTAAGGGGTATAAGGGTGGGTCGACGACAGTTACAAAATCGTCGACGGAAAGTTGATACAGCGTTGGTCGGCAGTACTAGAGGGTATTTTTCTTATAAGTCAATTTTAAATTTTCGATCCCTTCTAGACCGATACGCCAGTTCCTGCCAATTTGCTTACATATAAGTAGATCTAATTTTGAATCTCACGACCCGTTTCGTATCATATGTATGTATGCTTTATAATGATTTGTACCATTTGTTAAGTTCTGAGGGTTCCTTGTTTGTTAATGTTTCTAATATTTTGTCATACCTATCGTCTTAACAAATGTAAATCCTTGCCTCCGCCCACTTGATGTGAGTCGGAGCAAATCGTAAAAATGTTCTCCCAATTCGGTCGGAGGATGGCTTAGGATTAATATTCTTTAGTATGTTGACAGCTCATTTGTCAACTCTTTTTAAATAAATACAAAATACAAAAAATATATCGTTGCAAAAGCGATGAGGTGTTCGCATCAGAAAAGGTTTCTGTAAATCTATGTCTGGATTCATGAACATAAGCGAAAATGTTTACCTTTCGTCCCCAGTTGGGAATTTTTTGTTGTTGTAGTAAAAACTTGTAATGAATTGCTTTTTGTTATTAATGATTTTTCTTAGTATCCAGAACGGCTTGGAGTTTCTTTTGAACTTATGCTGGGTTTAAACTGCGTCACAGAGTGTCACATTTTAGTGTCACAATGTCAAATTCGTATGGAGCTGTGACATTGTGACACTCTGTGACACAGTATAACCCAGCATTAGAAAGTATATAATCAATGACAGTGGAACTCTATTTTGAAATTCTATTTATTTTTCAATGTTCTGAGAATCAACGTACCGTGTTATACAACTTAAAGTTGGCTACGCATACGCACACTACCGCAGTCAGATTTGTACGAACGTGGTTCCCAAAAGAATACCTTCTGGCACACTTTTTACTAGAAAACCGTGCTTTCGGAAACCAAAATACGAAATGGGACCCGAAAGATTGACGATCGTTCGTTTTTTGCAAACATGTTCTTTTTGCCGTATGTTGGAAGGCATAAAATCTGCATAGCATGCAAACGTCCCTTCTAATGGCACGCATCCAGCATGGAGCAGAGAGAGCTGTGTCTCAAAGAGCTACTTGACTGTTTTACAGGCGTTCCTGGACGTAGTTCTGAACTTGAAACCAGTAGACACTTTCGAGAACTGAAACTTCGTAAAGCATCTACTTCAGGCCACAGCAGTGATCTACTGAAAGTAGGAATAGATGCAGAGCGATTACTGCATACCAGTTCAGAAATGGAACGACAGTGAGTGTAATCGAAGCAAGAATCTGTCATCAGGGAGAACAAAATTACCATATAATCAGACGGTTCAAGGAGGATGGCTTGAAATATGCTTGAATATTCTGGCATTGCTTTGAACCTCTTTGTATCTGTTTCAACTATCTTTTTGCCTGGTTTTAAGTGTAACCGTCTGGCACTAAATAGCATGTATGTAGTTGCATCTTGTATTTTCCATCTACTTCTACTGAAACTTAGGCAGCATTTCAGCTCTGGGTACAAATTTGTATTCTTCACTGAGTCTCTTTCTTTCCGCGTTATTTTCTTTCTCAGTCTTACGGCTTCACAGTTCCTCCCTGTAGTCAAAGTGTTGATTATTCAATCAAGTTTTAGTTTTATCTTACAAATTGTATATTTTAATAAATGTTTATAAATTTCAAAAACAATAAAATGTATACTAATTGAAGTGAAATGAGCACAATGACACAATCGGGTGTATTTTTGTATAGGTAAAATTGAGGTAACCATTCCAACTAATTGTTAACACAATTTACAATTAATCAAAATCCAAGTAAAATAATTAAATCAGCATAAATACTAAGCTAGCTTCAGGTGTTCTCATAGCGTTGCTTCATCATCTTTTTGATGTAAGTTTTGTAATCATTACCGTGTGCCATGGGAGCCTTGTTACCCAGACCCACATTGTTGGAGCGTGCCTCGGCCTTTGGGGAGAAACAAAAGGATTCGCCTTAGATGAACATCAAACTTTGTTTAATATAAGTATTTAAGTACCTCAATGATCTGAGTGCGTCCCTGGTTCTTACGACCCAGACCTTGTCCCTCTGACCAGCCCATTTTCTGTAGCAAACGATTGCCAACATTATTAGAACTAATTGGCAAGGCTTGGGCACCCGTTTGGTTATCCTTTTGGCGATTCTGCATTTTCTTTATCTCCAACTCGAAACGCTCACGACTGCGATTTGGTGGCGGGGGATCACTTTCGCCATACTTGAGGCGACGTTCCTTGGCCCGATCTCGATAGCTTTAGAGGAAATTAAGATGGATTATTACTGAAACTGGTTATCAAATAAATCAACACCTACGACAAGCCCCCTCCTGCCGCCTCTTCACCGGCAGAGCCCGCTCCGGAATTTTGATTCAGCTTGGCCAGATTCTCCTTGTGCAAGTTGGACATTTTTAAATGCTTCTGCAGAATTTCCAGAGATTGGAAGGCACGCTTGCACAGCAGGCAAGTCAGTTTCTGAAAGTCCACATAGTCCATTTCATCCACAGCGCCGCCGCCTCCTCCGGATACACCACTCTGGCTAACTGCACTCTGATCCTCCTCCGAATCGGAGCCTCCGCCATAGGCATTGACTAATTTATTGATGCCCGCTGCTGGTGGTGGCATAAAATCACTCAACTTTGCACGCTCCTTTTTCTCCAGTATGGAGAAACCCACATCTGCATAGGCACTAACGCCCTGGGCTGCAGCCCGGGATGTACTGGGACCATCGTCGCCCAATATGGGTTGTGGTGTGGCCACCACAGTGTAGTCCTTCTTTTGATTCAATTGTTTAGCCCATTTTTCCATATCCTTAACAATTTTCTTCGCCACCTTCACTTTGTCCGGCTTACTGTTAGGGTCTTTGTCTTTCATCTTATCTTTTTTGGAGTCATCATCTTTGGCCTCGGTCTGTGTCTCCTCCAGTGCAGCCTGTGTGGAGGCAGGTGTGGCCAAGATGTACGTACTCCGACGCTGATCCCAATACAAATAGGCTCCCGTCTCGTTGTTGTAATAATATTGGGAATGGGCATCGTAATACAAACCGGTGCTGGGATCATAGTAAAAGCCAGAGGTTTCATCATACTGATAAAGCGACACATCCGGTGTGGCTGAGAAAAGAACAGAATGAAGAAATCTTCAATGTTGTTTGTAAACCAATTCAGTGGAATTGCGAGGAGCTTAGAGTTATAAAAAGAGATGTCATAGTACATGAGTGTAAACCCAGACTAAATGCCTACCTGCCTGCCAAACCTGGTCAGTTTCTTCTCCAATCGAACCCAAAGCTTATTAGCAAAGGACAGTCTAGCTCACCAACCACGCCGGGCTAATACAAAAAGTAGACGGAACCTGGACCAATTCCAATGAGGAGTCTCTAGACCTTCTCTTGAGCACTCATTTTCCTGATTGCTCTGTAAACTCAGCAGTAAACTCTAGGTCAACCGACTTGTTTTTACAATACAATAATAATATCGTTTGAACCATTTAAGTCGCCAGGTCCTGATAGCGTATTTCCAGCCCAATTACAACATACCATTGGGCTTACAATGAACTGGCTTCACACAATCTTTGTAAGCTGTCTAAAGTTCAATTATATTCCCACTAGATGGAGAGAAACCAAAGTGGTCTTCATACCGATGGCTGGTAAACAGTCACACGTTTCTTCTTAAAACGCCTACCTAAGGCAAACTATAAACCCTTCTCAATTAAAACCGCCCTGCTCTCGCTAGTCTCAAGGATTGAAAAATCTCTTGAAGTGGGTACCTTCTTTCTAGTAGCATTTCTCGACATAGAGGATGCCTTCAATAACGTCCAACCTAATGCCATCACCTCTGCCTTGGCAAATGAGTGAGTGGATATGCCTCTGATTGGTTTCATCGACCAATTGCTAACCAGCAGGTCGGTCTACTCACAACTCGGAGGTGTTGCGGCTCACAGATTTGTAAGGCAGAGGCACTCCGCAAGGAGGTGTTCTCTCTCCGCTTTTATGGATCGTGACAGTTAACCAACTGCTACGGCTCATGGAGGCGCAGGGACACGTGGTGGTGGCATACGCGGACGATATTGCAATTTTCAAATGTGGTTTATTCCCACAAACTCTGTGTGACCTCATGCAGGCAGCACTGGCAACACTTGCTCAGTGGATGACATCTTGCGGACTGGGCGTGAGCCCGGCCAAAACAGAACTTGTATTCTTCACCAGGAGGTTCAAATTCCAAACCTGACCCCTCCCAGGATCTATGGAGTAAGCCTTGCGTTTGGTGACAATGCCAAATACTTGCGAGTCATTTTGGACAGGAAACTACTCTGGAATGACAAGCAACCGACCGTATTAGGAAGGCAACCATTTCTCTTTTTTCATGCAAAAAGTCTATAGGCCGAAAATGGGGTTTCTCCCCGACTATAGTAACATTCGGCCTCTAAGACACAGCAGGATGTATGCTAGACGCACAACACACTATACCTACTTTCATGAATCGTACCAAGTAGCGAGACAATGGCGCAGAAACGAAATTCGATCCTGGAAGGGTTATCATGAACAAAGTGCAGAGAAGCGCTGAAATATGCATGAGATTATATGACGTCTATATGAAAAACAGAAACGACTGGGACAAAGTGATGGCTAACCACATGGTAACGAACAAGAGTATGGAGTCAGTGATGCTCCAGAACAATTTGATCAAAATCCACCTAAAACTATCCTCTCTATTTGGGCAGGGTATCAAGTGCTCAACAGGGTTGTAGATACTTCTTTTAAAACCACATTTTTGTTTCAAATGAATCACTTACGATACGTTTTTCCATCATTGCCCTTGGGCGTGATCACATTCTGTGTGGCTTTGACCACAGCTGCTGCCTGAGCGGCAGCTGTTGCCGCTGCCGTCGCCGTTGTCTCAATGTTGTTCATCTTTTTTTGCTTGCGCTGAATGGCTGACAAGGCTACAGCTGCTCCAGAGTTTTCCTCAGTTAGTTGCGCATCGCCGCTATTGCCTTTGTTGATCTCAGCTATATAGTAATCTGTATAGTATTGCACATAATGTGCCTGCTCTGCAGGATTAGAGGCATACAAAGAGGCACTATACTCGGCTAAGCGGGGTACATCAGCCATGGTATAAGAGCCGCCTGCTCCTAAAGGTGAAACCGCCGCTTTCTTAGCCTCAGCCGCACGATCCTCATGGTCAATGCTATAGCTAATGGCAACTGGGTAAAGAAATTTACTTAGCAATAATGTCTTCAAAATTATGATTTACTCACCAGCTCGCTCATCAATGGTCAGCGGCGGATTAAGGGCCATCAAAGCGTTGTGCACATTCATGGAATCGATGAGCGTCTCAAAGTGTAGATAACAATAACCACGCGATGTCTGTGTCAAAGTATCCCGACTGATTAGAACTTTGCTGACAGTTTTGGCCAAATCCGGTAATAATTGCTGCAGCGATGTCAACACGCTCTCCTCGTTGGTCAAAGCATCCAGATTTCGTAGCATAATCTCTGGTGATTGGAATGGGGGGTGGGGGAGAAGCGTCACAATCAGAAATTTGTTTTCTCAAACACACAGAATAAAAGCGACTTTGTGGTTTTTTTTTATACTTTTCGAAATTATGTAGGTGACTTCGTCAAGGCCCTCGTCGTTTCCACTGCCGCTCTTTCCACGCTGTGTCTTGCACATGAAGCAGCTATAACGAAACTGGAAGTTGTTGGCGCCACACTGGAGAAGAGAGAGAGGAAAATGAAACTTAGTGGAGAATTTAAAATGGGGAGCGGGTGGGTTGCTTCTTACCTTCAGACACTGCCAATCGTTGACACGTTTGTGGCTGTATTGCATGGATACGCGCTGATCACCCAGCTGCAGAGTGCCCTGTTTATGGAAGACAAGAGAATGTAAGGCGAGATCAGTAACCATTTTTTGGGTTCAGCTTAAGTATCACAGACTACACAGTCACCAGGTTAGCTGCTGTGTTACATATATGCGCAGTTGCTGGGTTGTTGGTGGTGATGATGCGCTGCTGCTGTTGCTGATGATGTTGAGAGGATGATCTCCAGGTTGGTTTGGCATTACCTAAATGTTTTACGTTCAAGTTCAGTTCCCAGCAATTTAATTTAAAGGGAAAAATCGACAATTTCTATAAAAATTTTGAGTCAATCTATTTGGATTTTTAAGAGAACTTAACAAACTGTCTTAGCTTGATGGTGTGGGTCATGGGGCGTAGTCTAAGAATATTTGAGTCTCCTTTTTTTTAGCAGAACATAAACATTTGTCCAATTGGTATTTTTTTATTATAAGCCCTTCCCTCACCTACAAAATTTGGGAACTATTTTTGCTAGTACCGGAAATTTGAATACCCAGTGTCCTTTAAAAATGGGTACACTCAAAACAAATAAGATCACTGTAGAAAGGATATTCAAAATATCCATTTTAAGACCTTTTTTAATATGCTTTTTACGTTATTCAGCTCCATTGGATGAGAAATTAAAATCAATTCAATATTTCTTTTCATGACATATCCATATTACATATTACATTAAGTTTGAGGTCTTAAGAACACCTGGTGAAAACGGTAATATCTTGATAAATAAGCGAGTTACAGCCGAAAACGTAAACGGCCGTCAGTCAGGTGGCGGCAAAGCGACCCTTCGGACAAAGCGTGTCAACTTGCTTCGTCATTCTATTGTAGAGTGTTTTTAGGGTATGCTCGGGTTATTCAGGTATAACGAAAATTCTAGATGGCCCTGATTCATTGCCACAAATAGACACGTTTTGTCAGTTTCTTGCCGTTTGTGTGACTGTGCGCTACACAAATTAGATATTGAAAAAAAAAATGATTCCAGAAAAAAAATTCTAGAGAATCTCATCGATCTGGATCTTTCCGCAAAGATCGCAGCAACAAAAAAGTATCGCCATTAAATCGATACTCTGCCGAAAAACTTGGACTCACATGGAACAAACGCATTTTCTTGATCTCGAGCCAGCGAACCCTTTACTAATTAAACATTTGAAAGGTCGCCAAATAAATTGGAAAAAAAATTATATGAGAAAAGGCACGCTCTCTTGTTTTGTAAACGAAACTAACAAAAGTTTCACGTAACATCACATGCTATTTTGAATGTTTGAGACTCAAATTTAACGGGCAGTTCTAAGCTCGCTAGAAAGCTTCAAGCTTTCTCACTTAGAAACTTTAGCTCGAAGCTATGGAACGACAACCATTTAGATTGGCTTTCTGTATGTGAGTCCAATTTTGCTTTCATTGCGATTTGCAGTTCCCAACTGTTTAAAGTTCTGATTGCATGAATTGGCTCAACGAGCAGGAGTCATTTAGCGAATGTATTGGATTGGACATCCATGAAACAACTGTAGAGGTTTGTCCACGCTCTTTTTGGTTTGTCAATGGATAAGTTGTTTATAAAGGGTGATTTTTTAGCTATTATCTTTTTGGCAACACTGGTTTAAACAGCTCACGCACGATTCGTGTTTTGTTTCACTGTCAAACATCTTCAGTTTGGTCTATAATTTAACCATGAATCGTCTTACAAACGAACAACGCTTGCAGATTATTGAATTTTATTATCAAAATGCGTGCTCTGTTAAGAAAGTTCATCGCGCGCTTCTTCCATTTTATGGTCAGTTTAATCGACCCACTGAAGCGGCTATTCGGGCTATTGTGACTAAATTTCGCACCAAATTTACATTGTTGGACATTAAACCACCAACACGCTTACGTAGAGTGCGAACTGAAGAAAATATCGCAGCTGTATCGGCCAGTGTTAATGATGATCATCAGTTATCGATTCGTAGCCGTTCGCAGCAATTGGGCCTCTATTACTCAACGTGGAAAATTTTGCGGAAGGATTTAGGTGTGAAGCCTTTCAAAATACAGCTGGTGCTAGAATTGAAGCCGAACGACCTACCCCAACGTAGAATTTTTGGTGAATGGGCCTTGGAAAGTTGGCCGAAGATCCACTTTTTTACCGAAAAATTGTGTTCAGCGACGAAGCTCATTTTTGGCTCAATGGGTACGTAAATAAGCAGAATTGTCGATTTTGAAGTGAATATCAGCCAGAAGCATTGCAAGAGCTACCAATGCATCCTGAAAAAGTCACAGTTTGGTGCGGTTTATGGGCTGGTGGCATCATTGGACCGTACTTCTTCAAAGATGATGCGAATCGTAACGTACTGTGAATGGTGAGCGCTACCGTGAGATGATATTAAACTTTTTTTTTGCCCAAAATGCAAGAGCTTGACTTGAATGACATATGGTTTCAACAAGGCGGTGCCACATGCCACACAGCACGCGCAACAATGGACTTATTGAGAGGCGAGTTCGGTGAACATTTTATTTCACGTTCGGGACCGGTCAATTGGCCGCCAATATCGTGCGATTTAACGCCTTTAGACTGTTTTTTGTGGGGCTATGTTACAGCTCATGTTTATACAGACAAGCCCGCTTTAATTGATGCATTGGAAGACAAAATTGAAGCATTTATTCGTGAGATTCCGGCCGAAATGTTGGAAAGAGTATGCCAGAATTGGACTAAGCGGATGGACCATTTGAGGCGCAGTCACGGTTAACATTTGCATGAAATAATCTTTAAACATTAAATCATATGGACCGTACTATCGATTCAAATAAATATTTCATGCATTTTTCTGAATTTTATGTGTTTTTTTTTTTAAAACTTTCCTATAGCTCTTAAAAAATCACCCTTTACAATAACGGAAGGCTCGCTGTGCCCCGTATATACGCACAGTCGCGTATATTCATTACAGCGGTGAAAAATTTACCTCTGTTTATAAGTGCAGCTCTAAAGCAACTCTGTGTGAAGGAGTAGCCATATGAAAAAAATTTGTATTTAATTTTTATCAAATAGTCAGCGTCTTTTCTTGAAAAGGAGGCATTCGACATGCTGGAAATTATGCGTATCTGCCTTTAAGAAGGGACCAATTGCCAAGAGATTAAACTTGTCGAGGGCTCGGTGTAATGATTGTTATGTAATGAATGTAAATAACTCAAGCTACATCTTCAGCCCAACTTGGGCTTGTGCCACATATAAACGGGGTAACAGTCTATATAGTTCATTTAATTGCAGTAACAGTACCATCACCCATATCATTAGAAGAGGTGCACCCCACTAGAAGTTTGGTTACGTTCTCTCTAAATAATCCGTCAGTAGAAACTTTGAATGTGAGTCCACCTATTAAAGCTAAGCGATCTTCCGCCAAAAGGCATTTTTGGAAGTGAATGCAATGTGCACCCTCAGATAAAGAATTTGAGATTCACAAAAAAATATGAATTGCTTATCTGAAATCCTTCCAAGGTTGACACAAAGACTTCAGAGTCAATATAAACCTCGCTTAAAAAGCTTTTTCAGTCTTCATAAAACTGCACTCAATCGGAGGAAATTTCACTCTATAAATTAGCAAATATCTGGTATTTTGAAATGATTCCCGAATTTTTGTTGAGGAGAGGCTTTTACTGATGGCAATCGGTTTCGAAAGCAATTTGAAGAACACATGGCCTTTTTTAATGAAGAATAAATAAAAGAAACTTCTTTTTGTTAGATTTTGCTACCAACAGCTGATGCTAGCATTCGGCTAGTGGGGAACTGAACTCAAAATCGAAAACATTTCGCAATGTATTTTTTTTTTAACAATTATTTCATTTCTGTTGCTTGTGTGTCAATAAAGTTGATACCTGATTTATATCCATCCAATGTTTGGCTTCTTCAACCGTGTTAAACTCGACAAATGCTATATCGTTGGATGAACCTAAATTTTAGATAGAAGCAGATACAAAATGGTGAAGTTCCTGTTTGGCCAACGTTTTGGTGCATACACAATAAATACTTAGCAAGTAATTTTCAATAACAAATCTAAGCCAATTTGATGACCCACCTGAGGACTGTCGCTTTTTAATGCGTATGAAAGCTGGCTCCAAATTCACTTGCCGCAGCGAGTCCAAAATCTGTAGAGGAGAGACAAATTTGATTGATACGTCGTCCATGGATCCTCATTTTAAGCTTACAAAATCTCGTGTAAAATTTCTGGGCAGGCCACAGAGGATGATTATATTTTGCGGCTCCTGACTGCTGTTGTTTCTATCTTGGGAAGGGCGGCGATATTGACTCTCGTCGCTGTTATCATCCGATGATTGCCGTCGGTGGCGATCGCGATCTCGTTCCCTATCCCGTTCCCTATCGATGCGTTCATAATTTCTATCCTCACGTTCGTGGTTATTCCTCCAGCGCTGGTCACGCTCCTCACGTCGATCCTCTGTCCGCCGCGGCTGGCGATGTTCATAGCTATCATCGCGCCGCTGTTGCTGGCGGTTGTCAAAGTTGTGGCGTGGATGATAGTTGCGTTCCTCCTTGTAATCATCATCGATTAGTATATCGTACAAGTCCGGCTGCTGCTCACAACTGTTGCCATGTCGAAAATGCGAGGAGCGGTCCCGACTGCGAGAGCGGGTTTGCCGGCGCCGACTACGTTCGCTGTGGAGTTAATCAAAGGGACATTTTAGACAGCATATATATCATATACTCCCTATATACCTACCGGGAACGTGAACGTGACCGACTATAGCGTCTATATTGGCTATTGTTGTTGTTGTTGCTGTTGCCTCCTCCTCCTCCATTGCCGCTGCCACCCGAAAAACTACGTCCATAGCGATCCATGTTACGCTTACGCCAATCCAAGTTCAGCACTAAATTATAAACTCACTTTTTGTCTGATCTGGGGGGGTCAAAAACAACAACAATTTTAGTGGGTGGAAAAACAATGAAAACAATAAAACTCTCAGCCTACTTGCTATCGATACTACTGTGATGTTGGTGGCATTACTGAAACGACTATCGAGGTAACTCTTAACCGATAGTTTGACAGTGCTGGAAATTCAATTTCAAGCAAGTGATTTTTAGGTGAAAAAGTAACAACATTAATAGATCCTTGATTTAAAATAATATATTAATTGTAGTTATTCCTCTCAACTGAATTGATTTGTTCAAAGCCCACCATTAATGAGAAATCATACACTTAAAGGGTAACTTTTTAGCAGCTTTCGGATTAGAATTAAGGGGGCTTAGATATTTTTTTATTCCTTTTTGATTTTTACATATTTTTAAGATTAGATAATTAAAAATATTTTTTCGAGCAGTCAAGTATTTTCGGAAATGTTTTGGGCGATATAGCCTTTTAACCGTGTTTTTCATATATGCTCGCACGATAACTCAAGTGTTTCTGGACCGATTATCATGGCCGAAAAATTTTGTTTATTATATTTTTAGGACTACAAAAAAGAGTGAAAAATCGATTTTCATTTTCAAATGGCTGCCATTGCTAAAAAAAAATATTTTTATTTAATTTCTCCTTTATATTGGTGGTGTACGTTTATGCAAATTTCTAAATTTTGGCATATTTTCAAACCGATTTCAGTCCTGTGGACTAGGGCAAATGTGACTTTAACAAATTTTTGTTATTCTGTTCACTGCATTTTGTAGTTTGCTGACGGTTTTGCAAACAACAAAATTATTTTTTATTCAGTTAAAGACTTAAATGCCATTCGAAGCACATAAATATGTTCTACATTGATCACAGAAATAATAAAAATTAACTTAATGCACATTTGGCAACTGTGCAAGTGCGTAATTTGTGAATTTCTTTTCGTTTCACCAGCCAGCAAGCATTACTTTTTAAAACGAAAATCGCTTTCGTTTTCGTGTTGCGAGAAACTGAATTAATTCCGTTTTCGAAAGGTTGTAAGTGGAATTGAGAGCATGCCTGAACAATTCAACTGACATGTATACAAAAAAAAAGGTAAAATTTCTCTCAACTGGGGGTCGTTAGTTTCTTCTAGTTTTCGTCTTGTAAAAAATTTAAATTAGAAGATATAAATCTCTGGGCTTTTTTGTTATCATTAATTTAGAGATGTTTCAAGAGTATGCATATAAATTTTCATTTATATATAAATTTTTTAAGACTTTGTGGGAACAAATCAAATTACTCAGTCCCTTTCTCAATTTAACAGCTTCAGCTAATTCTATGGGTACGGACTCAGGACATTTCAAGGAACATACTTTCAAATGAAACGACAGATGTCAACGTAAAGATTGAAACGTTAAATTTGCTGCTTATGAAAGCTAATCCAAATGTTTTAAATTTCTGGAAAGATAAGAAGGCAAGCGATCCAGAGCTGTATGCCCTAAGTATGCCGATTTATTTTTTTAACCCAAGCATCTGATTGTGGACAACTTATATTTTATTGAAAACTTAATATTGCACCGGTATTCGATAAAAACATCAAGATTATAGAAAAGACATAATGGTTTATTCCTGAAATTTTGTTTGTCCAAATACTATGGCCGACTTGTTTATAATAGACACTTAAAATCTTCCAAAGCGTGACTTCACTTCGCAGTCACAGTAACTGTTTGTTAATCGATTGCACTGCAGCCCTGAGAACGCCTTCAGTGTTGGAAAAGGCGCGCAGTCATCGTTACAACACCGATAAGCAGTGGCATGCTGTGTGTGTTTGGGGAAAAACCAAACTAATATTATTTTTGTTGCAAGGAAAAATTGTACATCCCCGTTAATTCAATCATACGATTCGATTGAAAACCAAGTCCACAATGAAGAAAGTGTTGCTAACCAAAACGCAGACGGTGTCGATACGTGCAGGAGTTGGAGTAGACATTGGCAGTGCCGCTGCAGTTGCACCCGTGCCCATTCCGATTCGAGTCATACCCATGCCCACCAAGGTTATCACCAATACGTATATGCAGCGCAAATCCTTTCAGTCCATTTATGAGGATATATTCAAATTACTCATGCGCTTGCCAGATAAGGCGCTACAGCAACGGGTGATCGACGCAATCAACGGGGGGAGCGGCGGTGGTGGACGCCTAGATAAGACCACATCAGCCACCTCAGCGATCGCGATAAATAAACAATGCCAATGTGGGTCTTCCCCCGCCGTCAAAGTGAATGTGTCAACCCAAACCGAATCCCTGGAAACCAAACCTAATATTTACTCCTCACCCAAAGTGGAGAATTGTTCAAGGGAAACGGACACACCCCCTACATCTACATCATCTGCAGATACAACAAAAATGATGCCCAAGAAGCGTGGACGGAAACGTAATACCTGCGTACCCCAAGTAGTTAAAAGATCAACCGCTGAGATGGCCTTGCAGGAACGAGAGGACAAGCAATTGACTCCCGTGGTGACGAAAAAGAAAAAGTTAAATGCTTTGGTAAGTAGTGTCTGACCAGCCGGACCCCATTTTGTTTCACATTTCCCCTTTCTTTTGATAGGAGCCTGAAAAGTGTACCACCCCCACTCCCATCAGTTTCGAGCGACGAAATTCCACATTATCGGATATATCTCTGGATAACATAAATTTATATAAATTATCCGAGGAGCTGGATGATTTCATTGTGACAGATACAAATCAAAACATCATCCGAACCATGGCTAAAGAGTTTCTAAAGGCAGAAACCTACTCTGAGGAGGGACTACTGTAAGTTGGCATAATCTGAATTTTTATTTATTTGGCTCTAGCCCAGTACCACAAGTTTATTCTTATATTTGATTCAAGTGAGAAAAACTTGTGTTTTCAATGGAAACGTCCTTTACAGTGGCATATATTTATTTTATATACTTTTACACAATTCCACAAAGTTTTCACCAAATCGGAAAAGTTCTAGTGAGAAAAATTTTTTTCTTTTAAATGGAATCGTTCTGTAGCGTTTCCATCTTATCTCATAACTTAATTTGGTGTTTAATATCAGAACTGAAGAATGGGTTATGTGTTTTACTGAATAAATTGTGATCTCTTTTTTTGCACCTTCATTTCTTAGGCCCATTCATGATGCAATTTTAATTGGCGACCTGCAGGGCGTTCAAAGGCAAGTTTATGTGTGGACCAAAATGAAGCAAAAGGAATTCAATCTTATACTAAGCGCTGATGACGAAGACTGTTTACAACTGGCCTTGACCAATGATTGTGATCCCCAAATTGTGAAAATCATTTTAAATGCTGGTCTCCTACCCATTTACATCTATGAGAACTCCAATACGGCTCTCCATTTGGCTGTTATAAACGAAATACAGCTGGAATCCTTGCGAGAACTAATGCAATGCATTGATCTTGATATGTTGTCACTAATCAATGACGATGGCTATACAGCCTTGCATATAGCCGTACGAAATGATCAATATAAAATGGCCGAGATTATTTTGGATAGCATAGATGCCAGGCAATCAAATGGTGCTGGTCCCGTGTACGACCGTTTGGCAGAAGAATCGGCTGGCTTGAGTGGAAAGCAGGAGACGGAAGAGAAAAGGTTTGCCAAATATTATGAACGAGCCTGCGATCGATTGGAGTTGAATAAACATAAATTGAAGAATCGTCGCCTGAAACGGGAGATATTAAATGCCACCGAAGCGAGAGCGGGGAATCCCCCACTTTTCTATGCGGTTGAAGGAGATATGGGTAGGTGTTTGAGATTTGCTTTAAAAGTATATTACTAATTACCTATATCCCCAGAACACTTGTGCTACTTTCTGCTGGCTCATTTGGCGGATCCCGATGAGGAGAACCTAAGCGGACATTCACCCAGGTCTTATCAATATGAATATACACGCATGTTGCGTATCAGTTTGAAAATATCCCGCATTATGGACAAGGTTATAAATATTTTGAATAGTTAACACAGATTGTAAATAAAAATATAATTCATTTAACCCTTCTAGGGCTGCGTTACTAGAAACCCGCGTGTTAGCTCAATACAAATTTTGGGGGTAACGCTTCTAGATTTCATTAAAATAGTTTTTTGTTTATTCAATTTTTTAAATATATTTTCAAAAAAGTAGCATCTTTTAGGACGGTTAACAATTTAATAATTTTGTACACATGAATTCAAAATGTTATAAATTTGCTTAAAAAATCTCAGTAATGTTTG
Organism: Lordiphosa collinella; assembly: GCA_018904265.1. Taxonomy (NCBI): domain Eukaryota; kingdom Metazoa; phylum Arthropoda; class Insecta; order Diptera; family Drosophilidae; genus Lordiphosa; species Lordiphosa collinella. The sequence continues at coordinate 142,109 of JAEIFV010000005.1, read as the reverse complement.
GGATAGCTTATCTTAAATCTTAACTTCTTACTACCAATAAATTTATACATGGAACATTTCCGAAAATAGATTCCGGTTCAGCTTACAAAAATCATCTTGAATCATCACCAACCCTTCAATATATTAGAAAAAGTAACATTTTGTTGCCTTGAGTTATAATTAGCATTATTATTTTTAAAAACTATTTTCTAATGTTAAAGCATTTAAATGATTATTTTCACATACAATTGGTGGCATTTGTCGGCTAAGTTGATTGTGTATTCAACATGTTGTTTTTTTGTTGAGGCTCCCTTTTCTTGCGCAATAAATTTAGCAATTTTCCATTGTTTAGAGACTTTAAATCTGCCTTATAAAGGTTGATTTTTTAGCTAATATCTTTTTGGCAACACTGGTTTAAACAGCTCACGCACGTTTCGCGTTTTGTTTCACTGTCAAACATTATTGAATTTTTTTATCAAAATGTGTGCTCTGTTAAGAAAGTTCATCGCGCGCTTCTTCCATTTTATGGTCAGTTTAATCGACCCACCGAAGCGGCTATTCGGGCTATTGTGACTAAATTTCGCACCAAATTTACATTGTTGGACATTAAACCACCAACACGCTTACGTAGAGTGCGAACTGAAGAAAATATCGCAGCTGTATCGGCCAGTGTTAATGATGATCATCAATTATCGATTCGTCGCCGTTCGCAGCAATTGGGCCTCTGTTACTCAACAACGTGGACAATTTTGCGGAAGGATTTAGGTGTGAAGCCTTTCAAAATACAGCTGGTGCAAGAATTGAAGCCGAACGACCTACCGCAACGTAGAATTTTTGGTGAATGGGCCTTGGAAAGTTGGCCGAAGATCCACTTTTTTACCGAAAAATTTTGTTCAGCGACGAAGCTCATTTTTGGCTCAATGGGCACGTAAATAAGCAGAATTGTCGATTTTGGAGAGAATATCAGCCAGAAGCATTGCAAGAGCTACCAATGCATCCAGATAAAGTCACAGTTTGGTGCGGTTTATGGGCTGGTGGCATCATTGGACCGTACTTCTTCAAAGATGATGCGAATCGTAACGTAACTGTGAATGGTGAGCGCTACCGTGAGATGATATCCAACTTTTTTTTTGCCCAATATGCAAGAGCTTGACTTGCATGACATGTGGTTTCAACAAGTCGGTGCCACATGCCACACAGCACGCGCAACAATGGACTTATTGAGAGGCGAGTTCGGTGAACATTTTATTTCACGTTCGGGACCGGTCAATTGGCCGCCTAGATCGTGCGATTTAACGCCTTTAGACTACTTTTTGTGGGGCTATGTTAAAGCTCATGTATATACAGACAAGCCCGCTTTAATTTGATTAAAGCATTTATTCGTGAGATACCGGCCGAAATGTTGGAAAGAGTATGCCAAAATTGGACTAAGCGGATGGACCATTTGAGGCGCAGTCACGGTCAAAATTTGCATGAAATAATCTTCAAACATTATGTTATATGGACCGTACTATCGATTCAAATAAAGATTTCATGCATTTTTCTGAATTTTATGTGTTTTTTTTTTTAAGCTTTCCTATAGCTCTTAAAAAATCACCCTTTGTATAAAAATGTAAAAAAAATGTTATAATAAAACGAATTGCTGTGTTAACTGGGGATTTATTTTCCGGCCGTCTTCCCTTCCTGCAGTCAAAACATAACTTTTGGCTCAGTTTTCACTTACGCGTTTCGGCAATTATATTGCCTTCCTCAGGGAGTCGGTATTTGGCTGTACAGCGAACATTACCAACGATAAACGGCCCACAACAAATTTACACAAAACGATTTAAATTTAAGTTTACTTTAAAACAAGACCAAGATCAATGATGCCATTTTTTAACTTTTCAAGGGTTTTTTTTATTAAATCTGTATAAAAATTTTGACCGCGCTAGACGGGACCTAGGAATTGATTTTAGACCTATGAATTCTTGGGGAAACTTTCTTAGAATTTACCGTAGATTACGTTTCTGCTATACGCTTTGTTAATTTTTTCTCACCCATAAAAATTGACCCGCCCTAAGTGTCACATTTCAGTGTCACAATGTCACAGCTCCATGCGAATTTGACATTGTGACACTATGTAACGCAGTATAAACCCAGCATTCGGCGTGAAAACCAAAAAGAATGCACCTTTGAGAACGTATTTTAGCATGTGGTTTTGTTGAAGAAAGAACAAGAATTCTTATTGATTACGCATGCCAAAAGCACAACCCAGAGAAGGCATGGTTTCATGTAAACGTGACTTTTTGCCTTCTAAGCGCATGTAAAAAGAATAAAGTGACCATTTCTTGCAGATTTTTTAACTTTTCATACTAAAATAATTATGTAGCGAGTTTTCCCCGTAAAAAGAAGTATGAAAACTGGCATTCTCTTGGAAACCACATTCCGCAAAGTCCGTTGGGGAGGTTTTCTAGGAACGTAACCCCCGTGTTAAGCGAGGGCCAATTGTATATATATTCTTAATTAGCATCAACATCCGTGTCGATTTTGCCATTGTCTGTCCTTATGAGCGCAAAGATTTCAGAGATGGTAAAAGATAGAGATTCGACATGTATGGGACAAATCTTCTGATACTTGCAGGCAGATCAAGTTTATTTTTAATTTTTGCCACGCCCCCGAAAATTGGAAAAAACGTAATATCTCCCACAGTTTTATAGGTTTCTTAGCCTTGTATCTTCTGGACATATTTGGCCGATAAGGATTATTTATCGATCCGCCAAAGGGAACGGAAAAGATCGGATGAACGATAGTAGAGTTAGAAGGAAAACAAACAATTATGGGCAGCACCGGTCGCAACGATGAGGGGCAGCACTTCACAGGTACAGAGTATATTATAGTCAGGCTTGACCGACTTTCTTACTTGTTTAAATATAGAAATTTCGTTAATTAAACTCGTATTCAGAATTTGCTTTATTTGTAAAAAATTTAGTCACACTTTGAAACTAGTAAATTTTACATTTGTTCGAGGGATTCATGCGCGTGCCCGCTGCACATTGGAACTCCTTGGAAAATTCATCGAGGTTGGAGAGTGGCCCAATCACTCGAAACTTGCCAGGCACATGCTGATCCGTAGAGACCTGTAGCTTTCGGACTTTGACATGGGCATCATTGCACCAGATCTGTGCGTAGCTAATGAAAAACAGTTGCGTGCCGGTGTACTTGAAAGTGTGCAACTTCTCATCGAGCTGATTATTGGATTTTGCTTGGAGGGCATTGTACCAGTTGCGATAGGCCGTGTAGGCCAGACGAACGCCACCATTGTCTGCAACGTTCTCCGACTGGGAGGTTGACTCCTTGAGCTTTATTCCATCGTAGACATAACGGCCATACTGCTCTGTAAAACAGCGCTGGCGGTTAAGAAAGTTGGAAGTGGATTTCTCGTCCCACCAATCATCAATATTGCCGCGAGCATCGAATTTTCGGCCACTGTCATCAAAGCCGTGGATGAGTTCATGCCCAATGAGCGAGGCCAGAGTTCCATACATTATGGCACTGGGATAGACTTCGTTCCAGAGGTAGTATGGTTGTAAAAGTGCCACTGGCACCTTGATGGTATTCTCCACGAGTAAATTGGCTGGCGTGTAGCTTAGCAACACACCTGCCTCTAGGGGTTTGGCAGGCTTGTAAAGTTCTTCTCTCATTTGTTTCGATCCCAAAATGCGTGTCTGGCGCACATTCTCTACGTAGTCGTCCTCCAAAAGCTGCAGACCACCAAGATCCTCAGTGAAATTGACCTCAACGTAGGAATTAATCTGCAAGGTCATGGCGGCTAGTTTCTTTATGGCCAGCTCACGTGTTTCCGGCGCTATCCAGTCCAGAAGAGTACTGGACCTGAGGGTCTGATTGAAAGTGGATTTGAGCTGAAGCCACATGAGCTCAATTTCGTCGCCAGTGCCAATGGATTGGATATCTCGCCGATAAATCATGTTGTCCAGATTCTTGGCGAATTGCTCCTTAGTGAGAGCAATGCAGGATTTCTGTTGTGCTTTCACCGACTTGGCTGCGCTCTCTGCAAACTCTTCGATGAGGCTAAAGAACATGTAGTTAGCCACTGTACGCTTGGGTGTACGCTGAATCACCTCGACTAGATTCTGGAGATAGCGCGAATTGAACTCATAGATGAGACCGGAGAACTGTTCGCCCAGGCTCACATTTACAAGTCGCTTAATGTCCAGCACAGGAGAATAGCGCTTATGCAATTTCTCTACCGTCATTAGCTCGGTCATCTGGCTTATATCCAGTCCCTCACTTTCATCGATAAGCCCCTTCGCCAGTTCCACCTCAAAGTCCAACAGCTCCTTGGCCGTTTGCTGGGCCACTTTCTTTTCGACACTCAGAAATTTTTCCAAAACTTGTTGAATCTTGTCGCGATGGCTATCACGATAGATTGCCGTGTTCTCCTCCAAATACATGGCGCGAGTTTCCAAGGGAAACTCCTGTGGCCCCAAGTAGGGTCTGTTCACTTTATTTTCGGCAATGTCTTTGATTATCTCTACCCCCACAACGGACATTATGCCATAGGTATGGCTCATACGTGCACTTGTCTCCAGCCAATCAAAGTCAGCTTCCTTCCAGGTGGAGCCCTCCAGCACGGGCATTTTACCGAACTCTGCTATCAGCTGCCTCAGCTTCTCCTCATATCTGGCTCCCTGCAGTTCGCCAAGCTTCATGCAGGATTTGTAGAAACGTTTAACCTGCACATCCTCCGGCGTATCGTAATTGTCGAACTCGTTGCTGTTAAGCATATGAGAAAGCTTTCGATTCAGGGATTGAGCTAGCTCCTCGAACAATCCCGTACTTGCTATGCCCAGTGTTGTGGCTGAATTGATATTGGTAAAGCGGCCACATGAAAATTCATAGAAGTCCGTACATGGATCAATGGACTCGTCCATGAAGCTACTTATGGCGGCTGCCTTTGAAATTTGCATTACTTTGCGGTCAAATGAGTTCTTTGGATTTAAACGTGTTGTCTGTTCCTGGGGTGCGGCGTTGATAAGGGCTAGAGAGCACACAATTAAGTGGCTTAAAAGATGATGATAATGATCCGCTCGCATCTTGTACGTTGTTTCTCGATGCCTTCACTGTGCCTGACTGCAGGCAATAAACAACAAGCTGAGCACTGTGAGCGCTTTGCTGAGCTTGATTTCTGGGAAAAGCTCAACCTCGGGGTTATCTTGCCATTTGTCGCCAATTGAGGTGGTGGCACTTGAAATATTTTAATTCTACATTCCAACACCCAGCGAAAAATTCTTTCTAAATGTACCGAAAATATGTATTTTTGTTCTCAATAGTGGGGTAAGTCTGTTTTTTCTTATCACGAGAACGGCGGGCTTATCAAAATAACGTATTTTTATTCTCTGCACACTGGGCCAAGCAGGCCGAAATTTTGGCCAAAAGTCCCACTTTTTTGTTTGGGAAACTGGATAAAACGATTGTCGGAAATGATTAAGAACACTTATAGCTATTTTATGCCAAAATTTTGAACATTTCTACATTTTGGTTTTTGAATGGCAGCAATTCAAAGTTCATTGTTCTTGAAATTGCTCAAAAAAATGGAAAATTAATAGTCGAAACTAGGAAAGAACAAGCTTCTAGAGTTTGATTGTATATTTTCGAATACGGAACAGATTCAAAAATTTCCAATCTATGTTTTTAAAGAAAATGGAAAAATATAAATTTTGTGGTTTTTTTACATAGGGCATCCACAGCCGCACGCGTGTCGTTTTAACCTATAAAAGAAAAGTTTAAAAATAAATTTGTCCAAATCAGTTTTTGAATAGCATTTTAGTAGCCCTATTTTTTATGTATTATCTGGGAGTTGTAGAAAGAGAAGGTCCCAAGATACTGGCAAAGAAAAAGGAATACGTTATGTGACAGAATTTGGAAGTGCGATATTTTGGCTTTCATAAAAATTCAAAAATCTGCGAAACCCGTTCGAGTTTCTTAATACAACTTATTTTAATACGATCTGCAATCATGTAACTATATATTTAATGCTGGTTCGTTGAAAAATAAATGTTGGGCTTTTTTATATTTGTATCATTATGATACGTTACGTGACATACGTTGTGTGACAAATATTTCTCTATGATTACTTTTGTGGTTTCTTTGATAATGCAAAGAAAAAACTGTCTGTTAATTGCACTCAAATAGTTTGTTATGGTTTCTTATGCAATATTTGTTTACACTTTGTACCCTTAAAATGACTTTAGAGAGCAAAATTTAATGAAATCTATAGGTACTTTTTTAGGAAAAAAACCTGCAAAAGAAAAATGGTGATTGCTCGACTTTGCATTTGAAAATCTCGAAATGGAATATGAGTAAATTTAAGATTGGCTTAAACAAGTTTAATTTAATTGCTTCCCTTTAAAAATATGATCGAAAAAAGTGTTTTTTAGTACTTTTAATTTTTTGGTCTCGGTGGACCTTTCTGTGGAAATGCCCATATGGCAACTTTGACTTACGAGAGCCTACGAGTGCCACTGGGGATTCACTCGCAACATGACTAATTATTTTCTTTGAACATTGTACTATAGCTGGAGGTATGCGCTTTTGCTTTGGATTTCATTAAATCTCTTTTTTAAAACATCGGAATTTTGCCCATGAAGCTAAACTGTGAGAGCTAAGTTATTTTTATATTCATGGATTAAAATGTGTAGCTTACTTTTAGAAGCAAGGAATTACTGGTTAAGATAGATACTAACATTATTTTGTTATTGATTTTGACGAAAAAAATTGAGTTTGGGACCAAAGTGCATTGTAAACCAGAAAGAAAGTCGGTCAAGCTGCGCTGAGTGCAGCAAGTTGGGAGTATGCGGCGGTTGAATTGCTCGCTTTGTTAATAATGCGTCGCTTGCTACGCTTGCTTTAAATTTATTCTTTTAAAAGGGGGGAAAATTAATACTCTAGCTAATTTGGTTTTTGAGAAACATGCATTTACCAAACTCTTACGTCAAGAAAAAAATAATCAAATTATTTCATAAACCAATTGTTTATCAATAGATTTGTCAAATTCAACCACTCGAAATTTGAAATTTTGTGGAAAACGAGCCACTGTACGGCCTCATCACGGATGGATGACATAGAATCGTTGCTTTGATTGCCGATTAGAAGATTAGAAGAGATCATTGATTTCGAACAGTTATGAATTTGTATTTTCGAATCGTAAGCAAAAACCAATTAAATTAGCAAAAACGGTTTAGCCCCATTCCACATTTGAATAAGATTGCGGCAGGTAAAGCATATTCTGGGTAGACTTCTGCTTTTTTCGTCGACGTCGAGTCCTTTTGCGTTGGGAAACTAAAAGAGAAAACAATTTATGATTAGGTTTGAGTGTAAATAAAGTTTGTGTTTAATACCCACCCAACTTCTCCAGCTGTTTAAAGTCCTTTTCACTGTAATGACCATAGTTGCAGTATAACTGAAATTGACAATAACCACTAAAGAAGCGCTTGCAAGGCTTTTTCAAACGCTCCTTCGCCAGTACCTTGGCCGGATCTGAAAATTCAATGCAATTTATATTTAATTGAGGTATAATTTGAGGACGAGTCCCCTTTACCTTGAAATTGTTGCATATAGGTTACCTTGGCTGCCGTATGGGACATGCCGGCATTGTGCAGTTTGCGCACGTTTAAATCATTTTTCATAAAGCAACAACAATAATCACAATAGTAACTTTTGCCGCCCATTTTCATATAATTTTAATATTCTTTTCTTTTGTGGTTTTACACCATTTTCTAGCGATGGGCGACTCTGTTTATTAGTGATGTGTGCTTACTACATTCAATTCGAATAAATTAGGACATCAAATAATTAAAAATTCAAGCTAAGATTGTGCCAGAATTTATTTGATTTTGATAGATAATACCCCAATTAGTTTATCAATAATTTTTTTTGCACTTACTTATTTTATTTGCTCTGGCCTTCCAAAGATCACTTTTGCTTAAAATGCGAGCATTGAAATTTTTTCACTCCGTTTTATTGGATGCGATTATTTGCTGAGACAATAACTAATATCAGTTTATTTAAAAAGCTTATTACAGTTTTTGAGGTAAAATACATAAGTGCTTCCGTCCCGTGCTTATATGTTTAACCGGCAAGACCTCGTCTAATAAAAGCTTTCTAGTAACGCTTTCTAATTTAGTTAGCACCCGATTAGCATAGGCTTGCAAATGTGCGCTTATTTCACGATGTAAAGCTTGCGTAGCTCATTGCTGCGTGTCCACTTTGGTTTTGGCTTATTTTTAAAAAAATTTATTTTATTTTTGTATAAAGTATCGATGAATCGATTCACCCATATTTTCGATAGACTACTTATCGATGTATGCGACCACCCTATTCCAAACACAACAAACGCACACACACACACACAAACACAACTGCAAAATGTTGTAAATAACATTAAAAAACCTTTAATTAGTTAATTGATAAGTGAAAAGTTGCAATTTTGTAGTAAAATCATGTTTCTACCGGAAACTGCCATCTTTTGCATCACTTTGTTGGTTTATGGAGCCATTCTATTGCTGTTAATTTACTATGTAAGCTTGATTTGGTCCTAGCTTGGTTTATTACACTGCACCAAATTAGTAATCAATCTCATTTCAAACTTAGGTCCTGACTTTAGCCGATCTGGAGTGCGACTATTTGAATGCTCAGGAATGTTGTCGCAGATTAAATTTTTGGGTTATACCCAAATTTGGTTCACATGCCTTACTCTGTGGCCTGCTTTTGTTGGGCGGACACTGGATTATGTTCCTGTTGAATTTACCCATGGTAATTTGGCTATTCTATGAGCTACATCGCCAACGTAGGGATAGTCTGGGCGTCTACGATCCGGTGGATATACACAGCCGTGGTTTGCTCAAGGTGCATCTAAGGAATTGCATGATCTATTTGGGTTACTATTTTGTCATGTTCTTTGTGGGCTTGTATTGGTAAGTGATGGCTAGATTTATGTCAATGTTTTGTTAACTATTGTCTCGGTTTTTTTTTACAGTCTCATATCATCGCTGATTAAGGGGGATCCCATTAAACGGTATGAAGATGATGAAATAGTCACGGATTTCTGAAGTTTGGACAAATAGGCCATAATGAGCCTTCATAACCAGAGATTTAGAAATGTGTGTGTTTTTATTTTGATCTAATTAGGAGAAACAATTACTGCAAGACTGTACTATAGTTATCAAAAATTTGATCACCTCAATTACTGTCCTTCACACTAGAGCAATTGTGACAAATTTGTTTACTAAATACTTTTAAATTTGGCACAAAATCATGCTGATCCTAGCTCTAGTGTGAATTCTCATGGTGGAAACTTTAAGTAAGGTTGTTGATATTAGTGAAAAAAATAGTTTTATTGTGTCAATCCAAAAACATATACTGACTCTTCCTTTATCATTTGTCGGTAAACGATTTGTCATAAAATTGGCTGAGAAAATTTTTATACCCTTGCAGAGGGTATTATGAAATTGTCCGGATGTTTGTAACGCATAGAAGGAAGCATCTCCGACCACATAAAGTATATATATTCTTGATCAGCATGACGAGCTGAGTTGATTTAGCCCTGTCCTTCTGTCTGATTCTATGCTATAGATTTATTCGTAATCCCAATTAGTTTACAAAAAATTTCTTAACAATTTGTAACAAATTTGATGGCGATTTCATAAAAAGTACTAAATAGTTGTAGCTGTGGAAAATGGCACTTTATTTTAATACAAACTTAATATCAACAATCTAACTTTTTTGTGTGTGTTTGGACAGATTATTATCGAAGCACTTGTAAAATGAATTGTCTAATCGGATGAATATTTTCTAGATGTTTCCTTTTCCCCCCCAAAACACAACCTAGTCGTCTATTTTAATGTCTTTTGATTTCTAGCTATTTTTAAGCGTATTCATTTAATTATTTATTTATTTATGCACACTTATCCAACATTAAAATACATAATAAAAAAATCGATCTAAGCTTTTTGCTATTGCAAAAAGTCCACCACTTCCTCCAGCTCACGTTGGCGTGCCTGTTTCTGGGCCCAGCGTGCCTCGGCTGTCTTGATACTGACCACCCAACGATCATGGGCCAACTTAATGCCACAAACCGTGCCAGCATTATCCAAAGACTTAGAGCTGCTGCTGCTGCTGGCACCTGCAACTGCTGCTGCCTTTTTGCCCATATAGGATTGAGCATCGGAACGAGGATGACGACGCTTGGCCGGGCACAGTTTGCCACCCTTGGGAAATGGTGGCTCGGCCAGATACAGCTTCAGGCAACCTTGATGAAACAAATGACCACAATAGACACGCTCTATGAACGCATCCAAATTATCATCCAATTCAATGTCCTGCGGATTCTGGGGTAAAACAGGATTATCACAAATGGGGCAAAGTTCTACATGAAAATCTCGTGTGGCCTCCAGGCAGAATTTCAATGAACGATGCAGAGATTTCATGGGACGAAAATTAGCCAGCTCATCCTTGGTCAGACGCAACGGCGGCTCCACACACTGGCGGGCTATCTCACGGGACTGGCCATTCAGATAACGTATTAGCACTGCGGGTAGATTGGATTCCTGGCATTTCAGCTCGACACCTTGCAGGGGATAGGTGTCCGGAATCGTAGCTAAGACGCGGTATATGTAAGCTCCTCCGCGGGCTATCAATTCCACGCTAGAATTCTTTTGACGCAGCTTTAGTTGACTATTGTCCAGATTCTTGATGTCCATACGCAGCTGCTTGATTTCGTCCAGACACACGCACAAAGGATTATCCGTTAAATATTGCTGGACAAAAGCGAGGACCAACAAAGCTTGCGGTTTACCCAGATAATCCCGGGCAAATGCATCAATCAGCCGTGTGAGTTCGGTGAGCAGTTTATCCGAGTAGGCGCGACTCTTGAGCTCCACCAGGATGGTGGTACTTGCCGGATAGTTTTCGGGAAAACGTAGACACAGTGTCATGGCACGATTGGGACGATCTGCATAGATATCGACACGAATGAGCGAGGCACTGCAGCTGATAATTTTGCTGTGGGCCACCTGCTGCTCACACTTGGCCCGAAATTCGGTTACTTCTTGCTCAATGAAGTCCATGCTGGAGGAGCAGGCGGCAGGTGGAAACTGTAAATATCAGTAAGTTCTATGCCAATTGGAAGTGTTTTTTGAAACCGCCAGCTGTGTCAGTCAGAGTTGTCACCCCCACACAATAGTGTTGGCACAAAGGAAACAAAGTGGCTAAAAAACGAGAACGCAAAATCCGCTGTGTAGTTATTATACACTTGAAAACTGTATTGGAATTGGTAATTGTCTAGAACAGGAACCCAAAAAATTCCAAAAAAATTTCTTTGTTGGACCGCGAGCTATGAAGAATAATCATGCTAAAAATTTCTTTATTGTAAGTGAATTTTGAAATTTGTTGTTTTTGCACTAATATTTCGCAAAGGTCCCTGTTCTAGACAATTGCCGAAGTCCATTTTGCCACGGCTAACGTGACAAGAACAAGAGTCGCAAGTTTAGGGAATGCGGTCCAGGTATAAAGAGGAAGGAAACATAAAAGAAAATCGTACAAAGGCAATAATAAACGAGAGTCATATATATCGTTTCCGTTACAATTAATTAATGAATTTCCTCCATAGTAGGCGATACCCAAATATCGAGCTTGTGGACAGCGGTTTCACTATTATTAGGCTCTAATTTATTTCATTACTTCAAAACATTAATTAAACATAAGTAAAATAATTTTGATGAAAAGGTTGTTACTAGTAGTTCAATACAGACTTCTTGCAGCCTGAATGGAATGTAAATGCTTTAGTTCTTAACCTCCAACTCCTCGTCGATCCATTCACTATATTGAGTGTTAACAATTGAATTGAAGAGTACATCAACAACATAAGAATTAGTTTGGTTTATCTTTACGAAACCGCATTTATACAAATGTAGCTTAATTGGCAACTCTCGTTGGTTTTTACCGCTTTGAACGGCCTTTCGCACCAGACTGATGATGCTGTGCACCAGGCTTTCGGTAACATTTTGGCACAACTGTATTCTTAATTGGCTTAACTTGGGACAGCTGATCAGCAATTGTAGCACAGATCTATCGGCAATCTTGCTGCCGAATATTCCAAAGCGCTTAAGTTTAGTGAGCTTGTCAAATTTTGATATGAATTCGTCATCTTTAAATTCGGGAAGGCACAAGACAAGGGTATGCAGTCGAATTAAATTCGTAATCTCTAACATATGCTCTTTGTGAGCGCTCGTAATCTCTAAATGATCTAGCTGTTGAGCAAAGTGCTTGATAATCTCGGAAATGGCAGCCCTGCTTATATCATTATAAAATAGACCTATTTTCCTAAGTTTTGGTAACTGAGTAATTATATCTTCCCCATAAAACGTACTGTTTTCTATTTGAAGTACCTCCACGGAAGCAAATGCCTGCGATCTGGCCATTTCCTTAAGAACGTTACCTAAACCGACAATTTGAAGCTTTTTAATCTTCGTTTGGTCATTTAAAATATTTGGCAGGCAAGTAAACTTTTTCAGACTTAGACTTTCCGTATTCCACTCAGAAATTAGTAACTTTTTAAGTTCCTTAAGGTGCGCTAAGTCCAGGCTTTCGGTTTTAGGCTGAGTCCATAGCATTAAGTTCTCCAACTTGTTCATTCTCAGGAATATTCGCTGTAGTTTGTGTACCTTCAACTCCCTATCATCCAGATAGAACTCTTTCATAGAAACACAGCATAAAATTAGCATTTCTACTATTTCGAGTACATCTGTACTGATCAAGAATGTACTGATCAAGAATATATATACTTTATAATAATAAAACTGGAAGAGAATAGGCTGCCTGTCTTGGTGTGAAAACACTTTTGGAAGGATGAGCGCAATTTTTCAAATCATGGGAAGCCCTTGCTCGGTACTTTGGAATCAACCAAGATGTGTCGCGGCCCGGTACTTGGAGCATCGCCCAACGAGTCTAGTGGTCTAGACGACACATGCCATGTCTGGGAAGCCTTAACCTGCTTGTGTCCTTATGTTCATATCATTTGTTGTTGATTTCTTCAGGATTATTGAATTATAATTATAAGCTAAAAAGCTAGACTTAGCTTATGTTTTAACCAGCCGCTTGAGCATCTCTGACATTTCAGGGCTGGACTTTAGTTGTATGCCAGCCCTGTCCTTTGACTGACGCAAAATCTCAGCCACGTTGTGAAAACGCCGACTAAAGCTAAAGAATTTGACGAATAAACGAAAAATGGTGCTGGATCTGGATCTATTTCGAAGCGACAAGGGTGGCAATCCCGATGCGGTGCGTCAGAATCAAACTAAGCGATTCAAGGATGTGGCCCTGGTGGAGACGGTAATTGCCAAGGATGCGGAGTGGCGTCAGTGCCGTCATCGGGCGGACAACCTGAACAAGGTGAAGAATGTGTGCAGCAAGGTCATAGGCGAAAAGATGAAGAAAAAGGAACCGCAAGGAGCGATGAGCGAGGAGCTGCCAGCTGCGGTATGTGAGAATCTCACAGAGTTGGTGGCCGACCAACTGCAGCCGTTGACGGTCAGCCAGATCAAGCAACTGCGACTGCTCATCGACAATGCCCTGATGGAGAATCAAAAGTCACTGGAACTCGCCGAGCAGACCAGGAATACCTCACTGAGAGAAGTGGGCAATCATTTGCATGACTCCGTGCCCATTTCCAATGATGAGGAAGAGAATCGTGTGGAGCGTACATATGGGGATTGCGAGAAGAAGGGAAAATATTCGCATGTGGATTTGATTGTGATGATCGATGGCATGAACAGTGAGAAGGGTGCGGTGGTGTCCGGCGGGCGGGGCTATTTCCTGACCGGAGCGGCGGTCTTCCTCGAACAGGCCCTGATACAGCATGCCTTGCACTTGCTCTATGCCAAGGACTATGTACCCCTGTACACGCCATTCTTTATGCGCAAGGAGGTGATGCAAGAGGTGGCCCAACTCTCGCAATTCGATGAGGAGCTCTATAAGGTGGTGGGCAAGGGCAGTGAAAAGGCCGAGGATGCAGCTACCATCGATGAGAAATATCTGATTGCCACCTCAGAGCAACCCATTGCCGCCTATCATCGTGATGAATGGCTGCCAGAGGCTTCGTTGCCCATCAAGTATGCCGGCCTCTCCACCTGCTTCCGTCAGGAGGTGGGCTCCCATGGTCGAGACACACGCGGCATTTTCCGTGTCCATCAATTTGAGAAGGTTGAGCAATTTGTGTTGACCTCACCACACGACAACAAGTCCTGGGAAATGATGGACGAGATGATTGGCAATGCCGAGCAATTCTGCCAATCCCTGGGCATTCCATATCGTGTGGTTAACATAGTCTCGGGAGCGCTCAATCATGCTGCCTCCAAGAAACTGGATCTGGAGGCTTGGTTTGGTGGCAGCGGCGCCTACAGAGAACTTGTCTCCTGCTCCAATTGCCTAGACTATCAAGCACGTCGTCTGTTGGTGCGCTATGGACAGACCAAGAAGATGAATTCAGCTGTGGATTATGTGCACATGTTGAATGCCACCATGTGTGCGGCCACTCGAGTGATATGCGCCATCCTGGAGACGCATCAAACGGAAACGGGTGTCAAAGTTCCAGAACCCTTGAAGAAATACATGCCGGCCAAGTTTCAAGATGAGATTCCATTCGTGAAGCCAGCTCCCATTGATCTAGAGCTGGCAGCAGCTGCTGAAAAGCAAAAGGGTAAAAAAGACAAGAGCAACAAGAAGGATCCTGCCGCCGGTTAAGGACTCTCAAAATCATAAACACAAAGCTTGCAAAGTTTTCCTATAAAAATTTTTCATTACTCAATCTAATATTTATGGCATTTATGTGAACAATTTTTTCTAAAGAAATTAAACTGAACCAAGTTAAGCTTTGAACGCAATTTTATAAGAATTTCGAAAGATTTTTTAAAGTGGAATTTGGTTTATTTTCTGATTTAGAACCAGAGCTGCAAACCTAAAATAAAATATTTGGAGATTCCCAGTTTGCAATTTCGAACCAAATTTCACCAACGTTCCAAGTTTTTGGTTGAAGGTTTTCGGCTTAAGCTTTAAACAATTTAATAGAAACCCATTTAAGCGAGTCTTCTAGTTAAGAGGTCGAATTTTACATGATTTTTAAAAAATCGTGGAAGAAAACACTAAGATTTTTTGAATTCAGTTTTTTTGGAATGGGTGATTTTTTAGCACCAAATTTATCATGTAACGCCCTTCGCAGTATGCAAACTTTACTTTGTTAAGCCAATTAAGATAAAAAATGTTCACAATTGTATCTTTTCAGAAGCGTAGCATACTTTAAAGGGTGTGTATAAACGTAGTAACTGTTTCTGGCAGCTCAGATGTTTTTGTGTCACATGTTTCTGTCAAACATGTTCAGTTTGGTCTATAATTTAACCATGAATCGACTTACAAACGAACAACGCTTGCAGATTATTGAATTTTATTATCAAATCTCATGCTCGGTTAAGAAAGTGCATCGTGCACTTCTTCCATTTTATGGTCAGATTGGGCGACCTTCTGAGGCGGCTATTCGGAATCTTGTGAAAAATTTCGTACCAAATTTACATTAGCGGTATTCCTGAAAGCGATTTAGATTCGATTTAGATTTCGTCAAAAAAAATTTAATATAGAAGCACAATCTAGGACGTCGCTCATTTTTATACCCTTGCAGAGGGTATTATATAATTGTCCGGATGTTTGTAACGCATTGAAGGACCACAAAAAGTATATATATTCTTGATCAGCACGACGCTGAGTTGATTTAGCCCTGTCCCTCTGTTTGTTTCTATGCTATCTCCTCCGTCAGTTTAAAAGCTATCTTCAACTAACTTTGCACGAAGTCTTTTGGTACATATACGCTGGATCGGATGACTTTAGCATATAGCTGTCATAGGAACGATCGGTCGAAAAACTAGTTTTAGTGAGAAAACCTTTTTTTGTTTTCAATTGAAACGCTTCCAAACTTCAAATTTCTTAGTTTACTATGCTTTTCCATGATTCCACCAATATATAGTATAGCTGTCATAGAAAAGTAGAGTCTTGAAAGTAGGCTTAGTGAGAAAAACTTTTTTGTTTTCAATGGAAATGTCCTCAAAACTAGCATGTATTTTTTTTATATGCTCCCACACAATTCTACAAATTGTGGTCAAAATTGGATGACAATAGCATATAGCTCCCATAGAAACGATCGGTCGAAAAACTAGTTCTTGTGAGAAAAACCTTTTTTGTTTTCAATAGAAACGTCCCTTACGTTGGCATATATTTATTTTATATACTTTTACATAGTTCTACAAAGTTTTGCCATGGTGCCAACAGTCTGATAACATTCTGACAACAGTAACGTATTGTAATATAGGAAGCAGTTCCTTGAGCGGCACTCTAATCCGTTGATTAAAAAACAACGCTCAAAAAGCTCAATTTAAGCGTTTGCTCCAAAAGTGGCAACCGTGACTGTAAGATCTAACTCAATTCTTTTGATGCACATCTTCCTGCATATTAAACTAAATTTGTTTAGAATTTTGTTAAAAAAAACTGTTATTTATTTGTTATTTTCTATTAAATTTGTATACAATCAATGACTACAGGTCATTAATATTTAGAGCCTGGGAATCAAACCGAAATAGTTTCTGTTTAAATATAGATTCCCACTCATCCAACTTATACCACACAAAACGCATATTTATACATATAGACATAGAAAAAATATTACACTTTTTATTATTCAATGTAGGAGATTATCAAATTACATTACATACTGATTCCATAGCATTGTTTCATACTTCATTAGGGGGTTTTTAGGTTTCTTATTATCGTGATCATTGTGGGGTACTCAATGTTTGTATAATTTGTTCGTATAAAACTTTTGTATATATTTATTTAGAAAAATGATAATGAAATGGAGAGTATTTTCAAGAAATTCTCACATTTTTCAGATTCAATTTATATAATTTTTTGATTTCATCAAAATTTTTTTCCGACAAAATGGGCTTTAAGAAACTAGATAATAGTGAGTGAATTTACTTAATAAGGAAAAAATGAAAAAAAGTTGGAATTGCACACACAAATATTATAGAAATTTCCAAAATATATTGAATAACTTAATTTTTTTTTTACAATCTTGGAATGCTTTGCTTATGATTGAAACCATATTAGAATAGTTAACAAAAACTAATTAAAAAAGGGTTCATTTAACAGATGAGAACTTGGGTTTGTAAATTTCGCAAAGCTTATAGCTAGCTTCAAGTATAGGCAACAAGCAATTTACAAAAATATTAAGCTAGTTTTTGTACAATTTGAGAACGCAAGTTACAAGCAAAGAATAATAAGTTGATGTAAGATTGCACTAAATAATACTCATTTCTCCGAACCATCTACTATAACTAATAAGAAAAAAGCATTTTTCACTTGATACTAGCTCTTTGGTATGTGGGGTGATAGGTTGTAAACCAATTTTTCTCACAGGCCTTACCTAAAAGTATTCCCCCGCTGCCGCAAACGAACGAGGACAGTTTAGTTCGGCATATTTTGCATAAGCTCCCGTTGAACCCAAGCGAATTTGCAATTGCTTTGAGTGTTTATTCCATACATGCACCACATACGAATCTTTGGTGCGTGCCAAAGTTCTCTCCAGTTTATCGGCATCAAAGAAATCACGCCATTCTTTCCAGGGTATGGCATAGAAGGCTCCACGTCCAAACACCTTAAATCCCATACAACGTTTGCGATCCTCAAGCATCAACGAAATATCCTTTGTACCGCATATCTTTTGAGCCACCCGAGTAATAACGCCTGGTCCATTATTACCCCAATCGCTGCCATCGAAATTGTGCTGTAAATCAAGTAGACAAGCTTCGGCTATATCATGACCGAAACCCTTATGGGCGAGACTCATTACACCAGCAGCTAAGTGAGTATTCGATTCGGCGCCAGTGAAATTAGGTGGAACCTCCTCCATGCTACGCAACATAACCACATCCATGTCCAAGTAGAGGCCACCATAGCGATATAAAGTTAAATAGCGTAGGAAATCCGAGATATGCGAGAAGAGGTAGCTGTGAAAGTATAGATAGGTTTAGAGCAGGGACCGTAGATAATGATTATTTTATATTTATAACCTTGAAGACGGTAATATAAAATTGTCCGTATGTTTGTAACGCATAGAAGGAAGCATTGCTGACCACATAATCAGCATGACGAGCTGAGTGGATTTAGCCATGTCCGTCTGTCCGTCCGTCTGTGTCTATGCTATCTCCTCCGTCAGTTTTAAAGCTGTCCTCACCAAACTTTGCACGAAGTCTTTTGGTACAAATACGCTGCACATTTTCGGAATCAGCCGGATAGGATGACTAAAGCATATAGCTGTCATAGGAACGATCGGTCGAAAAACTAGTTTTAGTGAGAAAACTTTTTTGTTTTTAATGGAAACGCCTCCAAACTTTGAATTTATTAGTTTACTATGCTTCTCCATGATTCCACCAAATTTGGTCGAAATCGGACATCTAAATAGTAAAGCTGGCATAGAAAGGTATAGTCGGAAAAGTAGTCTTAGTTTGAAAAACTTTTTTGTTTTCAATGGAAATGTCCTCGAAATTGGCATGTATTTTTTTTTTATGCTCCCACACGGTTCTACAAAGTTTGGTCAAAATCGGATGACTATAGCATATAGCTGTCATAGGAACGATCGGTCGAAAAACTAGTTCTTGTGAGAAAAACTTTTTTGTTTTCAATGAAAACGCCTCCAAACTTCATATTTCTTAGTTTACTATGCTTCTCCATGATTCCCCTTAATTTGGTCGAAATCGGACATCTATATAGTATAGCTCCCATGGAAAAGTTAGGTCCGAAAAGTAGTCTTATTTAGAAAAACAAACTGCAGGGGTATACAAAACTTCGGCCGAGCCGAAGTTTACTTTCCCTATTTTTTTTTTAGACTTATAATGATTACGGTCTCTGGCTCAGAGCAATCGTATCTTTAGCCTTGTCCAACTTACTCCGACTGAAACAGCTTGCCATCCTTGAGCCATTCCTGCATGGGTGTCCCTTCCGCATAGCGCCACAGATTCAATCGCCTAAGGTGTACATTTTTGTATCCCAGTATGGCTTCAATTAGCGGAGATTGCACCAGTGTTTGGTTTTGCCACTGCGACACTCTGTGGTTGGGTCCTCCGGCAAATAATACAAAAACTTTAAAATTCGGATTATGCAATGCGGCCGATTCAATGGCACAAGCTTGCCGTGCCGTCAATTGCAGCAGCTTCTTAGCTGTCTCCTGCCGCTCCTCCAAATGGCAGCTCGTCTCATGAAAGAATATACTCTTGCCCGGCTCCGGTTTTGGTTCACCCAAGAGAACATCTTCCAGCATGACATACTCATCGGTTGCACCTGTCGGCGCTTGCCTGTGTCCTGGTGGTTCATTCCTAAAGCAGGCCTGCACATCGCTTTGCCTGGTAAAATATATTCCAACGATTCCAACCAAGACGAGGGCCAGGAAAACGAGACGCAGTCTTCCATTGTGTAGGAATCGCGCCATTAGCATGGACAGGCGCAGAAACATGGCGCTACTTGTGAGCAGTAGTGTCAGTGTCCTCCACTGATTAGCCCAGCTTCATTGATACTCAAATTCTATAAATAAAGTTTTTTTTTCTTTTTTGACTTTATTCAACGCAGGGTTGAATTATTTGGTTGGTCGCATCATGAAGTGCATTGACCAGTAATCGAAATTTGAAAGCGCGCGCGGTCACTTCCAGGCACAAAAGATTGGCCAGTGGTAAATCCACTATTATTCAAGTTACGTTAAAAATCTAGAAATATTACAGCTCAATTTTAGCTTCATTTATGAATTTCGCCAACTCTCAATTTCCATTGACATTAATAAATCTTTCAGATTTGTGAATCGGTGTCTTCGACACCAAAATAGTACATGATCAGCTGATTCTAAAAGACCACAAAATTCACACATGTTGATATAAATAAAGTTGCAAAATACTGTGCAAGATGGCCAAGCAGTGTTGATAAATGCGCCTTAGCAGGGCAGTGTTGGCACCACAGCTATTTTACAGTCAAATCTGCCTTTTGAAGAGTCAAACAGCGGGCAAACGGCAGTTCTGTTTTTTACTGAAAGTTAATACACTGCCCGAGATATAATAAAAGCCACCTATATTTTGTTCAGAAAAATTGGTTTAAAGCATGGTAAAACATTTTCTGTTTAAAGGGGTATTGCTGCTTGGGAAAAAATTTTTGTCGGTTTTTTTTTGCATATTTTTTTAGCTTGGATATTTGAGAATACCTACCAAAAAAGAATTTTTTGAAATTTGAAACACTTTAGAAAATATAGCCTTTTCAATGACCCAAAGTGACACGATTTGCCTAGCAACTGCAAACTTTAAACGCGTTTATCCCGAAACCACGTTTTTCGAACTGGCGGCACTGATTGCGCCCGTAGTTCTGAACCGATTTTAATGAAACAAAGTTCAATCGACGCAGAATTGTCACCATTATGGCCCCTATTTCAATCATAATTTTATAAATTTTTTTACAATTTTTTTTTTACACTAAACTACAAAACAATTTTTCAATGGCCGCCATTTTGTAAAAAAAAACCGCAAAATTATGATTGAAATAGGGGCTCGAATTACATCTGTACTGAATCTAACGCCGTTTACTTTTTCCATTTCAGATGATCCGAAGTGGAGTTATCCGTACCACCAGCAGCAACCAGTTTTTTAGACGTCCAACTTTGAAGGCCGGCAACTTTTTGAACAGCCCTCGTACAAAGGAAAAGTTTTTTTTATTTAATTCAATATGTTCTTAATACAATAAAAAAACTGAATTTAGTTACCTATTTCCGTTTTCAAATAAGTTTTTTTTTAAAAAAGGTCCAAAAACAGACTTCCAAGCAGCAATAGCCCCTTAAAGAATAATTGGCGAACATTTTTGGATAATGTTTTAGGATAAAACAATATTGATTTCGTGCTTAAGTTTTGTTTAAACTTGGCTTCAAGTCTGATTATAGCGTCAGCAGGATTTTCAAGCCCAGACTCGGGTGGATAGATAGGCTCTTTTCAAAGACCCTACTATAGTTGTTAAGACGTTTTGTGGGAATTGTGTACTGGCTCGATTTATTGCCAGAACACCAGTTTTTTATGTATGAACTTTCGCTTACAAAAAATTCGCTTACATCAAAAACAACCTTACAATTTTTTATAATTCGCGATCTTTTTGAAACTATTTGTGAAATAAAGCCACCGACTCATTAAAATTAGTAACTAGCAAGTCCGCTAAGCTGGCATCACTGATAAAAAGCTAGCACATTAATATTTTTGAAGTCCGCTGGTATTTTTCAAAAAGCGCTAGGGTGTTTCTGCTCATAAACATACATACGTGTGAGTGTTCGGCTTTATCACAATATAAATCATATCGACACTGCTTGATTAATCTTGATGCTGAAATGCCCCCTGAATTAAAAAAAAAATAAGCTTAAAGCTCCTTACTGGCATTATCTGAAGAATGAAATTGCATATACTGAAGACCACATTCCGGTGAGGAAGTTGCATCTTTTTGGTATGCCAATGGCGGTAAGACAACTTGTTTCGATTTGTGTTCGAGGACTAGATCAATATATTTCCAATTGTCCTTATATTTTAGTTAACAGAGGACTCGTTGCTCGATTACTTCACTCGGAACTATGGCCAAACTGTGCACATTGAAAGAAATGAGGATTCTGGCCCAGCTGAAGAAGAACAGGATTATCAGCCAACTTGGAGCGCGTCTGCACTTTTTGCCAATGCACGCGATGCTGTCAAGTGGGTTTCATATTATTTTCATTATATTTTCATTTACATTTATTCGTTTCCAGAGTCCTGCGAAGATCTGAACATTTTGTCAGCAGCCATAAGTTTCATGTGCAACCCAGTTATAGTTGGCTTCAGCCAGTAGTTGATGAAAAGTCCAATGAATTGGAGTTTTCAACATCCCCTCACATTCTGCAACTCAACGATTATTGCCTATTCTATGTTTTCGAGTATCTGTGGCTTGAAGAACAGATCCGTCTGGCAAGTACCTGCATCCGTTTCCGAAACATTTTCAAAACGATCTCCGCCAGACATCTCAAGTCAGTAAATTACGATACAATCGGAGATCTGACTTTGTGGGAAAAGCGGGAATTTTTTCAACTGTGCGGCCATTTTGTGCAAGACTTAAGCTGTACAGGGGACTATTGCGGTGATTTGACGACCTACTTCTATGTTGGTCTTTATTTTCCCAATCTGAAAGAGTTGGATCTGGATGATATGTATATGAAAATACACAAAGTACAACGAATATTGCTGGGAATGAACAAGTTGGAGAAGTTAACGCTAACGACTCGGCCTAGAACCGTCAGCCTTGACTTAGCGCACCTTAAAGAACTTAAAAGGTTGAAAATTTCTGAGTGGAATACGGAAAGACTTAGTCTGCCCATATCTATCGAATCACTCACACTCAGCGAATGGAAAAATTTGAGTTGTCTTCCGATTATTCTAAAGGACCATACACAGATTAAAAAGTTTGAAATCAGAGATTCAGAGAATGTTTTCAAGGAAATGGCCGGATCGCAGGCTTTTGATTCCGTAGAGGTACTTAAAATATGCAGCAGCGGTTTTTGTGGGGATGATGTAATAGCTCAGTTACCAAAACTTAAGAAATTATGCCTCCAATGGAGTGATGTAAACGGGGATGTTATTTCCGAGATTATTAAGCACTATGCCCAACAGCTTGATCATTTTGAGATTGTGGGGCATAAAGGATTACTCTTCAAAGAGCAAATGTTGGACATCATGAGTCTAATTGGACTGCATACTCTTGTCTTGGACAAGTCAGTAGAGCTAGATAAAGAAGTCATATCAAAATTTGTCAAGCTCACTGAGCTTAAGCGCTTCGGATTATTCGGCAGCAAGATTACCGATAGATCTGTGCTACAACTGCTGATCAATTGCCCCAAGTTAAGCCAACTAAGAATACAGTTGTGCCAAAATGTCACCGAAAGCCTGGTGCGCAGCATCATCAGTCTGGTGCGAAAAGACATTCAAAACGGTATAAACCAACGAGAGTTGCCACTTAAGATTAATTTGTGGGATGGGAGTAGCAAAAAGAAATTGCAAACTGATCCCGATGTTGTTGATGTATTCTCAAGTTACTCAGATTTTTCTGTATGGTTTGACGAGGAGTTGGAGGTGAAGAATTAAAGCAGTTATATTCCTTTCAGGATGGAAGAAATCAGTAAAAGAACCAAACTTTTAGCAGTGGAAGTACTAAACTTATTATATCTACCTCTTCATCAAATTTCTTTCACTTATTATTTTGAATAAATGTAATAAAATAATGATTACTTTTTGAGATTTGAGGTCGTTTGTAGGCCGACCATTGAAGGCCGATAAAAGTTAAGGCAAAACAACGATTAATAAAAAGCGCCGTCAGGAAGCTTAAGATTTGGGTACCGCCTACTAAAAAGGACATCATTGCTCAAACGTTAAGAAAACGATATGTTTTAGAAGCGAATCTTGGCAGGCGACAAGTAGTTAAATGTTTATGGCTCAGACCACCTGAATGGTCGATTGTTTGTTGGAATTCATAATTCGCGATCTATCGAAGGATATTTTTTATAACTTTCTAAAATTACTCCCTGTTACAGCGATGTTATTGAATGCTGCTGGTAATATTTTTCCGAAAAATTCATTAAAATTGAGCAATAGCTGGGGACACTTGATTACCTGCACGGCTTATCAAAGGAACGCTGACTACGCAGAAGTCAGCTGCAGTGATAAGAAAGTTGCCACATGCATAAGAACGCAGCGCCGCCAAATCCTGCTTACAATCTTAGTCACAACAAATTGAATCGCAACTGAAGTCAAGGCTTTAACTTAAACTCTGATATAAACATTTTGTGGCAGCAAATAATTAAATAAACAAATCAAATGTTGGAGTCTGCTGTTTGTATACCGATTAAATATATCGATAATTCCATCGGCACTGAACTCGCGGTTAACTTTAACCAGTGCTCGAGCAGCGGTTAAGTCTGTTCGTCCGGTTGCGCCACACACAGCATGAGACACGCAATTTCGGTTAAACTGCCTGTCAAGCTGACCAACCGCACATTGAGAAATCTGGCCTAAGAAATGCGGGTTACAGATCTGGCATTTTTTTCCTTTTTTTTTTAAATGCCTACTTTGACCCCCACTGGTTTCACTATTTTCTATGCGATTTTTTTAAAGTTTTATTATATAAGCCCATTTAATTCTCCGTTTAACAAATGTTACCGTTGCACAGTGGTCCAAATTCCACAAATTTTGGCAGAAACTCCAATTATTGAGGTGAGTGTCCCAAATTTGGTTTGTACTCATATTTTGTGCCCCCAAGACATCTTACCAAGATTCGCTCGTTTTAGACCATTATTTTATACATCTGCCATATAACCGATCCAGCCGATTTGCACCAACTTTGTTGATTTTTAAGCAATTGAACTAAAATTTGGTTTGTACACATATTTTGGGTGCCCAAGGCAACTTACCAAGTCTGGCTCGATTTGCGGAACTAGTTTATATAGCTGGCATATAACCGATCCGGCCGACTTGCATCAACGTTTTGGATTTATAAGCAATTGAACTAAAAATTGGTTTGTATACGTGTTTTTAGCTCCCAAGACGACTCACCAAATTGGGTTCAGTTTAAAACACTATTTCACACAGCTTTTTTTGACTTGCAGCTAATTTGATGTTCTTGTCGAACGATTTTTTAGAAAAGGGGCAAAAAGGTGCAAAAAATATTGATATCCTCGCATTATATACATATTGAAAAATAATATAGAGTAAACAGTTACGTTCATCCACGTCAATCCAACATACTTTTGTTCAACAAAACACATTTAGTTTGCGGCTAGAACTGCTGAAAACATCACTTTACAAAAACTCATTAAGGCAAAGACAAACCACATAAGACAAGAAATGCATGATAATACTTATAATATACACACCTTCAACTTTGTTTTCCATTTTGATATTCCATTTCAATATTCGACGTAGTTTTTATTTTATATAGATTTGAAATGTGCTCTTATTAGCATGGCACACAAAGTCAAAGCTTGGGGTAAACGAACAACTCACTTCCAAATTCGTAGTGTTTCATTTTCAATTGTACCACTATGATTTTTAGCTGCCCTAGCTCATACGCTATTGGAAAAAAATTGTTTTTGCATTACAATTAAAAAAAAGTGTTGAATTTCTGCCAAAATTTTTTGGCATTTGGACCACTGTGCGTTGGACGAAGCTATTCCCGTTTTTCTGAGTACACATTGACAATAGAGTATTTTTTTTACGCGATTTGCATCAAGAATTGAAGCTCTTGGATCAAGAAAAACGGGATTAAAAATTCATACTTGGATCAAGAATTTCGTTCTTGGATCGAGAATTTTCACTCTTATCGAACTATTGAGTACGAAAATTCTTGATCCAAGTATGAAACTCTCTATTTGTTCTCTGAGTGTTGAGCAACGGTACTCTGATTCGTACCACGCACTTTTAATATAATTCCGATCAAATATGCAATTAAAAGCTTCAACAATGGGTCAATTTTGTCTTAGCAAATTTCGCGGTTTGGGACCACTTTATACCTTTGTTACAGGGTATAAAATAGTCACTATTGCTTAATGCTATTGGATTCGCTAAACTAATATTTCTTCGTAACATTATTCGGAGAATGCTAATCTTGGTCCAGAAATTGTGCAACATATACGTAAATTTCCATTTTAGGTGTTTGATAAGAATTATTTTAATTTGCCGCCAAACAAATCATATTAAACTTTTAGGGGCATTCATGTTAAAACATACCCCAATATCTAAGCACACTAAAAAAAGTACTGGATTGTCGATGTGTACTTAGAAAAACGAGAATAACTTCGTCCAACGGTGACCAAATTCAATGGACCAACATTTTTTCAATTGAGAATTAAATGGGCTTATATAATATAACTTAAAAAAAATTGCATAGAATAAAATAGTGAATCCCCAGGGGTGTTAAAGTAGACATTTCGAAAAAAAGGGAGAAAATGCCAGATCAGTAACCCGCATTTCTTAGCCATCAAGCTAAATCTGTCAAGCCATTGATTATCATTCTTTAGATTTCTCTCGTTGCTATCGGAATTTCAAAGGCTATAAAAAAACGTTTGAATTTGAATTTGAAATAATCGATAGTTATAGTCAGTTGAAGTTGGAGATCGATAGTTAAGTTGAACATGTTCGATAACGAGCATTAGAAATGGGCACACTGGAGTTTGTGAGGGACCAGTGTGTCGAATATTGTGTAAAAGAGCAGACGTGGAAAAGGAAACCAAAATTAAAAAAACAACCGGATTGGTGTAACAAATATTATATAAATAAATTTTTTATTTAAGTTCTATATTAATCAACTTGTGTTTTTTATGGAACTGAGACGCCGAAACTTAACATCTTTCAATTTTGTTTTATTGTGAAATCGTGACGAGTTCTCAATTTTTTCCATATACGTCTGCTCAGTGTGAATTGGTAATTGTGAAATTGTTGTGAGGACAAAAATTGTCCTGTACTTTGCGTAGATTCAGTGGTGATCTAAAACATATAAAGAATTTTGGTTGTCAGACTCCTGGCGCCACACATATATATAGTGCTTTGCCGTCACAGCGACGCGGCCGCGTCGTTCTCATGTACATGCATTGTTGTTGGTGTGTGCCTGAGTATATATGTGTGTGAGTGAGTCTGAATTTTTGTGGATCTTGTGTGGTGACACTGCCGTTGTCAGTACGCAAGTGTAAGGGAGTGATTTTGTAATTGTGAAATTGTTGTGAGGACAAAATTGTCCTGTACTTTGTGTAAATTCAGTGGTGATCTGAAACATATAAAGGATTTTGGTTGTCAGACTTCTGGCGCCACACATATATATTGCTTTGCCGTCACAGGACGCGGCTGCGTCGTTCTCATTACATTTGAGTTGTGTGAGTGAATTTTGCTGATCTGCCGTTGTCAATACGCAAGTGTGAGTGTGTGTGAATTTTGTGAGCGTCGTTTCTAAGAACATTGAGAATTTGGCGGTAAACGCAACTTGCAAGTTTGTGCAAGAATTGTGAAATTTGAGAAAAATTAAATTAGTGAACAATTTGTGAACAGTGTGACTTTGATTTCGTACATTCTTGTGACGCCCACTTGGTTGACCAACGAAAGCTGTGAGTCGAGGCATAGCGGGCTACCAGGGCAAATAAAATACCTCCATCGGGTCGCCACTGTGAGTTTCATAAGAATTGATTTCATAAGTCGAAATTGAAAACTGAACATTTGAACTGAAAATTTGTGCTTGAGTTGAAAATACGATATGGAAGATTTGAACCAAACAATTCGCGAGAGGAGACGCGAGAATGAGGATGACGAAATCAACCTCGATATGGAGTTGGATTTAAATGACACCCAACACCAAAACAATACTGCCAGAGAGGCAGATCTTGTTGCTTTGCTTTTATCCATGAGGACGGAAATTACAAAGATCCAGGAAGGAATAGAACGAACGAACCTTGGAGTTCAAAGCAACAGAAGAGATATTCAAAGTTTGGCTGCACGACAGGTAAGACAGTTTGAACACTTTGCTCAGGCAACTGCCGATCAGATAGAGCAGCTAAATGCTCCACCGAGTTGTGGTACCAATTCTGTTCCACATGAACATAAAGAACCACCAAAGCCATTGAGTGAACCAGATAGCGGACCTGCTGGAGAAAGTTCAAACATTGGTCGAACTAGCACTCATTTGGAAGATTTGCCGACATTTTCTGGGGCCACCGAAGAATGGCCATTGTTTAAACACAGCTTTGATGATTCTACAAAACAGTTTCGTTATGATAACAGACAGAATTTAATTCGCTTGCGTAAGTGTTTAATAGGTGAAGCAAAAGAAACCGTATCTTCTTTGATGATTTATCCAAATAACGTACCAGATATAATTGAAGAATTGGAGTTCAGATTTGGAAGACCTGAATTGCTTATTCGAACCCAACTAGCAAAGATTAAAGATTTTCCAAAAATCTCCTATAATAAACTCGAAAATATTGTTAGTTTTGCTACAACTGTACGTGGAGTAGTAAATTATTTGTCATCATCAAAATGCAGTCAACACTTGTGTAACCCAATTTTGTTGGAGGAATTAGTTGCCAAGCTACCAACTAATTTGCAGGTTGAATGGTTACAGAGCGAGGAAAATCAGAGATCTTGTACATCCATAGCCGAATTTGCGACATGGTTATGTGCAACCGCTAAAGTCATAGGCCGACTACCAACTGTCATAGAGGCATCAATGAAGACGCCGCCTCAGAGAGCCCCAAAACCTCTCTTTATAGCTAAAACGTCTCCCAGAAGTGTAAATTGTCTTTTATGTCAGAAAGACCACAATTTGGCTGACTGCAAAATTTGGAAAGAGAACATTGATGTAGCTACTCGTTGGGATATTGCCAAAAAGAATCGCCTATGTTTTGCTTGCCTTTCAGAAGGGCATAATGTACAGAACTGTCAAGCCAAAAAATCGTGTACAAGTGATGGGTGTGATCGAATTCACCACGAAAGCCTCCATTACCAGAGGCCAAATCGAGACCAGCAGCGACAACATGTAACAATGGTCACTGAATTGGGAGATTCACAGCATCTGCTAAGTTGCAACCCTGAAGACAAGATAGGTTTACATAAGTATCTTTTTAAAATTGTACCCGTGGCTTTATTTGGACCAAACGGCAAACTAGAAACTTTTGCCATGTTCGATGAGGGAAGTGCAGTAACCCTAATTGAGCAAGATATTGCTGATAAGCTTGGATTGAAAGGTACAGAACACGCGCTTACATTGCAATGGTTTGATAACAAGAAATCGACTGAGATGTCTAAAAAGGTTAGACTTGAAATTGCAGGTTTTGATGAAGTTTATCAATACGACATGAAGGGAGTACACACAGTTAAAAACTTGGATTTGCCAATGCAATCATTTGTCAAAAGTCAACACAAACACTTGAGAAACTTACCTATTCTCGATTATAAAGATGCCAAACCTGTAATATTAATTGGTCTGGATAATCTTCATCTTGGATTGTCTAGAACCCTTATTGAGCATGACAAAACATGCCCTGTGGCTATAAAAACCAAATTGGGTTGGTTGGCGTATGGACCAAATAGTCAATGGTCAGGTCAAGGCTTCAAATTTTTGCATGTTGAAGTTGACAAAGGGGACGAGTTGCAAAATCTAATTAAAGAATATTTTGCAGCTGAAGATTTCGGAGTAAATGAGTTACCACCGATTGAGTCTTTAGAAAATACTAGAGCGAAACAGATAATAGAGGATACATTGTCTAAGAGCAATGACAGATTTGAAATCGGATTGTTGTGGAAAGAAAATACGAAACTTACAGAAAGCTTTGAAATGGCTGAAAAAAGGTTATTTGGAATAGAAAGAAAAATGCAGAAGAATAGGGAGTTTGCGGACAAATACATTGCCGAAATGGAAAAATATATTGAAAAGGGATATGCAAGAAAACTTTCTGAAGAAGAGATTATTGATACTTCTAAACCCATTTGGTATTTGCCACACTTTGCTGTCCAAACTGTACATAAACCCGACAAGCTGCGTATTGTGTTCGACGCAGCAGCCACTAGCGATGGAGTTTCACTGAACTCCGCGTTACTTAAAGGTCCAGATGAAATGGAACCGCTGGTATCTATATTACTACAATTCCGATTGAACAAAGTTGCGGTAGTTGCGGATATCAGGGAGATGTTTTCGCAGATCAAGATTCGGCCTGAAGATCAGTCTGCACAACGTTTCATTTGGCGAAACGGAAACAGTAAGAGACCTATAGAACACTACGCCATGACATCTTTGATATTTGGAGCAATCTGCTCTCCTTTCTGTGCCAATTACGTAAAGAACAAAAATGCCGGAGAATTTCGAGACCAATTTCCTGAGGCTGTAGAAGCCATTGTTAAACATCATTATGTTGACGATTTAGTCATCAGCTTTGAATCTGAAGAACTTGCTATAGAGATTTGTAAACAGATAACAAGTATACACAAGCATGGTGGGTTTGAGCTACGAAATTTTGTCTCTAACTCAGCCAAGCTTCAAACTATCATGAACAAGAAGACAGATTTGGCTAAAATGTTGAACATGGAGAGTCAGGGCAGTACCGAAAAAGTACTGGGAATGTACTGGAGTACTGAATTGGATGCCTTTCAGTTTCAAACCAAATTTCACCGCATACCAACTGAAGTAATGAGAGGAACATGTGTACCAACAAAGAGGGAACTACTTGGCATAGTTATGGCTATCTTCGACCCATTTGGACTACTTGCTGATTTTACGGTGTTCGCCAAGATATTGATGCAAATGACTTGGAGCTACGATTTAGGATGGGATGATGCTATTCCAACGGATTTGCATAATAAATGGAGTTGTTGGTGGAAGGAATTGAAAAATATGGCTTGTTTTCAAGTTCCTCGCCTGTTCTCTACCAATTTAAGTTACTCAGACAATGTTGAAATACATATTTTCGTTGATGCCAGTGAATCGGCATTCGCAGCTGCAGCTTATCTCCGAGTAACACACAACAATGAAATAGATGTCGCCTTTGTAATGGGCAAAACTCGGCTTGCTCCAAGAAAACTTTTGACGATTCCCAGACTCGAACTTCAAGCGGCCATTCTTGGTGTGCGCTTAAATGCCCTAATAAGAGAACAACGCAAATTACTTATCAAGGAAACCCATTTCTGGACTGACTCAAAAACTGTTTTGCAGTGGATTTACTCCAAACACCGAAAATTTAAGCCGTTTGTTGGACATCGAATTGCTGAGATCTTGACCACTACTATCCCAGAGCAATGGGGATGGATACCCTCGTCTGTAAACACTGCAGATACAGCCACCCGACAGTCAGCCAACTTGAAAATTTGCAGCCAAAGCCCATGGTTGATGGGCCCAGCCTTTTTAAAGGCATCAAAGTCGGAATGGCCGCCAATGATAGACCCAACTACGACTGAACTACTGGAAGAAGAAAGTTGTGTCCACAAAATGCTAAATTGTATGGTAAGCATACCGGCTGTAGAATTTAATCGTTTTTCATCCTATAGGAAGCTTCAACGAGTTGTGGCCTGGGTTCTGAAGGCTAAAAATATCTGGTTGCGAAAGGAAAGGCCTAAGGGTTCGTTATCCGCCGACGAATTGTCCGATGCCGAAGTTACACTGTGCCGCTGGGTGCAACATGAAGCCTTTGCTGAAGAAATTAACAATTTGCATAACAATAGGCCAATTCAGAAGGAAAGTCCAATTTATACACTGTCACCGTACTTAGACAAGGATGATTTGATACATCTTGCTGGCAGAATAGATGATGCACCCTACTTACCAATGGATGCACGACGCCCAATCCTGCTGCCTAAGAAACATTATTTTTCTACTTTGGTGGTACGGCATTTTCATGAAAAGTTGCATCACCAAAATAACGCCATTATTATAAATGAATGCCGCCAAAAGTTTTGGATACCAAGTATAAAGAGGTTACTAAACCAGGTGATCCGTCAGTGCCCGAAATGCATCGTTGATAAGGAACATCCTAAAATACCGCTAATGGGCCAACTGCCCATCGAAAGATTGACACCGTATGTGAGACCTTTCACATATACAGGAGTAGATTTGTTTGGACCACTTGCTGTTACGATTGGACGTCGTCGCGAAAAACGTTGGGGTGTCATATATACTTGTTTGACGACTCGAGCTGCCCATTTGGAACTTGCGGAGAACTTATCTACCGATGCCTTCATGATCTG
Source organism: Lordiphosa collinella (assembly GCA_018904265.1). Classification (NCBI taxonomy): domain Eukaryota; kingdom Metazoa; phylum Arthropoda; class Insecta; order Diptera; family Drosophilidae; genus Lordiphosa; species Lordiphosa collinella. The sequence goes on along the minus strand of JAEIFV010000005.1, from coordinate 110,232 downwards.
TTTACGTAATTTCATCAACCGCAGAGGAACGCCAACAATTATCAGGAGCGATAATGGCACCAACTTTATCGGTGCAAAAAAGGAGTTGAAAGACAATAGCAACTTTTTTGATTTTGATGCCATAGAAAATGAGTCAGCGCAGAGAGGAATAAAGTGGATTTTCAACTGTCCTGGTCAACCTAATGCAGGTGGTTGCTGGGAACGACTGATTCGTATTATCAAACGATTGCTATTCAAGACGCTGAGAGATGTTGCCCCTCGTTTGGAAACTCTACGTGCAGCTTTGATAGAGGCTGAGAATATATTAAATTCACGCCCTCTCACTGATATACCGATTTCACACGAAGAAGATGAACCGTTAACACCGAATCATTTTTTGGTGGGATGCTTGAATTCGACACAAACGCCTCACCCTCTTGAATCACACATCTGTCTACGAAAGCAATGGATGATAGCACAGTCGCTCAAAGACCGAATATGGAAACGATGGGTGATGGAGTATTTGCCCCAATTAATTCAACGTCCGAAGTGGCATGATGTAATGGAACCCATTAAAATTGATGATTTGGTCATTGTTATTGACGCAACTCTACCAAGAAGTTCATGGAAAAAGGGACGCGTTTCTAAGGTTTATTCTGCGAAGGATGGGCAGGTTCGTTGCGTTGAAGTCAAAACATCAGAGACAACTTTACGCCGGCCTGTGTCAAAACTTATTCAGTTACATTTTAATGGTGAATCCCAGAGCGATTCACAGGAGGGGGGGATGTAAAAGTTAGATCAGTAAAACGTTTGAATTTGAATTTGAAATAATCGATAGTTATAGTCAGTTGAAGTTGGAGATCGATAGTTAAGTTGAACATGTTCGATAACGAGCATTAGAAATGGGCACACTGGAGTTTGTGAGGGACCAGTGTGTCGAATATTGTGTAAAAGAGCAGACGTGGAAAAGGAAACCAAAATTGAAACAACCGCATTTGTGTCACGAATATTATTTGAATAAAGTTATAATTTAAGTTCTATATTAATCAACTTGTGTTTTTTATGGAACTGAGACGCCGAAACTTAACATTGAAACCAACTGGAAGAGATTTCTAAGACACCGAGAATTGGCTTTGGGTTGGAATTTGGTTGGAAGAGATTTCTGGGACGCCGCCGATGGAAACATATTTTGTGTCTATGCTAACGCGCGTTGGTTTGCGAATTCGGCTTGTTTGGTTGGTCCTAACAAAATACGAGAGATTTCAAACCAACCGAAAGAGATTTCTGTGGCACCTAAGAATTGGAATTCGGTTGGAATGTGGTTGGAAGAGGTTTCTGTGTCACCCCCGTTAAAGATAGTATTAAAGCCTCCATGTCCCGTTAGTAATTGGTTCAAATAGAAGACGATTTGATTGTTCGTTATCAGTAGACCTCGGAATTTGCATATTTTGAAATCGAATTTAATCCTAGCAGACTTGGGCGAATGTGCTCCAACAAGTTTTTGTCATTTTATTGTATGCTTTTTGCGCTTTGCTGACGTTTTATCTTATTTAATAATAATTTAAGAATTCTTGAAAATCAGTTTGAAAATATGCGAAATTCGAGGTCTAGTTATCAATCTCTTTGTGCAGCTGCCGTTATCGTTTGCCAATGACCATTGTGCCCCCCGGTTGAGAATCGTATGGAGGGTTCTACAAGGTGGGCCAAAGAAACCCTATTGGAGGATGCTCTTATTTTTACGAATAGCCGCCAAAGTCTGATCTGTTTTGACATTTGTGGACTAGACAGATGTAGAATATATATAATATTTACCTCTTTATATTTTGGCGGCTATTTGTAAAAATAAGAGCATCTACCAATAGGGTGACTTATTTTTGGCCCGGTGACTTTTTTTTGGCCCACCTTGTACTTTCCATTGCAAGGAGGTTGAGCGGGACCTTTTTCGCGAGGACTAGTGCGGCGTCCTCCGATACAGCTCGGAAGGCACTTATAGCTCGCAGTGCACTCGCAAACACGGCTCAGGGGCCCATATTGGCGATGCATACAGGATAATTGGCCTGACCACATTGCAGATCATCCATCTGCTACACTGCTGAGGCTCGCCAATGTTCGCCATCTATATATTAATACGCTAAAAAGCTTTCATACGAATGTACGGCCCCCTTTTTAGCATAGTAAAACAAATTCAGTTAACCCAAAATTTATTACATATGTTCGTATGAGAATTTAAGCCCAGCCAGTGCACTGTGGGCCAGAAATCTCATTTTTTGGCCAAAACTCTGTAATTTCTAAACCAGACTAGCTAGGAAGCTGACATTTTTTACGAAATGTTCTTAAAAGATTGAACTTAACGCACATAATTTTTAAAAAAATTTAAAATTTTATAACGTATTGATAATCCAAATCAAAGTTGGAAAATTTTTCAATATTTTGGTTTTTAATTAATAAAAAAAAACTCGTAATTAGATTTTAGCCAAATTTTTGCAGAGAGGTATATATAAGTAAGCGTTGTTTTTTAAAAAAAAAATTGTCATGATCTAATTAGTCGTTTATGAGTTATTGACCCAAAATGGTACTAACTTTGACTGCCCACCCCGTTATGGATTTTCAGTCAATCGGATTACTTTCACCATTATTTTCATTTATTTAACCTGTGCTTTATATTGGATTCTTAAATCAAAAAATTAAAAATAAAAAATTAATTAATTAAAAAATAGTTAAAGTGTGTATTTTAACAATTATTTCCGTGCTTCTAAAAGTATGCTACACATTTTAATCCATGGGAATAAAAATAACTTAGCTCTCACAGTTTGGCTTCATGGTCCAAATTCCGATGTTTTAAAAAAGAAAAGCATACTTTTCGGCTGACTAGAAAATGTAAACTGGCTGGATGCCATATGGGGACATATTTTTAAAAGCGATTTTATTAAATCCAAAGCAAAACCGCGCAAAAGCGCATACCTCCAGCAATAGTACAATATTCAAAGAAAATAATTAGTCATGTTGCGAGTGATTGCCAAATGTAAAAAAAACGCACTAAATTTAAGATTTTTCCATTTTTATGAAAACGAATAAAATTGGAAACTTTTTTATAATTTTTTTATTAAAGTCTTTTCCGTAGTCGAAAATATACAATCAAACTCTAGAAGATGTTTCTTTCCTAGTTTCGAATATTAATTTTTCTGTTTTTTGAAACAATTTTACGAAAATTCAACTTTTAATTGCTACCATTCAAAAACCAATTTGTAAAAATGTTGCAAATTTTGGCATAAAATAGCTATAAGTATTCTTAATCATTTCCGATAATCGTTTTATCCAGTTTCCCAAACAAAAAAGTGTGACTTTTGGCCAAAATTTCGGCCGGCTGGCCCAGTGTGCAAAAATTAATTGCAATTATTTATTGTTTTATAACGTATTAAAAGTTGTACTAATACATACACACACTTCACACATATAGCTGAGCAGACCAACGCATTGTTGTTGTTTCAACAGGCAAACACTCCCTGTGAGCTGTGCTCAGTTGTAATTTGACATTTGTAAACAGAGAGAGTGGCTCTCAGTACGCTCTCCCTGTAAGTGACGATCAACGGGAAAAAAAGCTTCTTCGCATATTTTGTTTTGGTTATAAGCCAGAGGGAGGCAAAAAATACATTTACATTTTTGCATTGCAATGCATTGGTGCGTGTGAGAGCAGCTCAAAAATTGCTCTCAATTTTAGTAGCAACGACTGCGTCGCGGCGTAGGAAAGCAAGCAACGCAGCGGCGCTTGTACAGCTTATACTACACTCATAAAATAAAAGTCCCAAATTAACCCTTAAAATTAGAAATTCGCCTTTGAAATCCGTCCTATAGGGACTCACCCTAAAATTTAGATAAATAATTTCTAAATATTATGGGAAGCTTTTCTTAACCAAAGGGCTTTTTCTTAGAACTAGAATCTCTTTCTGAATCATAGAAACTATTTTCTTAAAATAAGAAATTTTTTTCTAATATAGAGACAAGTTTTTCTTAATAAGAGAAAGGTATTTTCTTAAAAGCAGAAAAAATTGTTAAGACCACCGGGTCCCGGTCCACCCCAATGGCCACTTCCTGGTCCACGTCCACCACCGGTTCAGGTCCAAATCCACCACCGGTCCAGGTCCAAGTCCACCACCGGGTGACCAGGTGGTCCAGATCCACCACCGGTTCCAGATCCTCCACCGGGTGGTCCAGATCCACCACCGGGAGGTGTAGATCCACTACCGGGTGGGTCCAGATCCACCACCGGTTCAGATCCACCTACCATGTCCAGACCCACCAGCGGGTGGTCCAGATCCTCCACCGGATGGGTGGTCCAGATCCACCACCGGGAGGACCAGATCCACTACCGGGTCCTGATCCACCACCCGGTGAGGTGGTCCCGATCCACTACCGGGTCCAGATCCAGTTCGCCACCACCGGTCCAGCTCCAGGTCCGCTTCGTTCGAACAGCACCCCAACTGCTTTGATTAATTTTTATTTAATAAACAAAAATTTTCAGGGACTGACTGGGATTAGAACCCAAGACCTTTGTCGCGCGCAACGACGGCGGCCGCTTAGACGGTTAGGCTATTTCACAGCGTTGAAGTGGCACGTCTGAATGGGCTACTTATATTTTTGCACTGGAGCAAAAATTTCTGAAATCTAAGGCTTTTTTTCTAAAAGCAATGGCTACTATCGCCATATTTTTAAGAAAATTAGTTCCAGAAAATTTTTCTGTTTTTAAGAAATTACAGTAGTCTACAGGGATACTATTTTCTAAAATTAAAGGTTAATTTTGCCCTGTTTTTAAGAAAAAAACTTTAGAAAAATGCGCCCTAATTATCAGAAAAATCTGGCCTTTTCTTGTTTTTAGAAAAGTTTTTCTAAAAAAATTTTTGTATGGCATATTTTTTTTATTTTCAGAAAACTTTTTTCTGTTTATTAGAAAATTTTTCTAAATACCAGGGCAAATTTAAAAATAGGGCAATTTTCTAAAATTCAGGGCGAGTTTTTTCTGAGTGCAGCTTATACTATGCGTGTTTGAGCAGCGCTGCTTTGAGAATTTTCCTATATACGCCAGATAGGAAGCTGCCGGCCCCTGTTATAAGCAGATTTAAAGTTTCTGGTCTAACGGAAATCGAATTGACAAGACATTTTTGTGCGAGGCAAGTGCTGCTAATAAAATGAATTTCGGAGCGTAAACAATAATTAATATTGCTAAAAAGTTTGTTATATTGCTAATCCTATTGATATGTTCGTCTTCCTTTCTAGCATAGTAATGTTGAAAGGAGTATTAAGGGCGAAAAAAATTGTATTGCTATTATTTATTGTTTTATAGCGAATTAAAGATACGGTGACATGCAGATGGCATAGAATTCCATTTAACCAAAAAAATTAGTGCAAAAATAGTCAGTATTTTTCGGGTACATTATAAGAAACATACAATTCAATGGAAATTCACTAATCAAATTTAAATACACCGAGCACAATTGAAGACTGTGCTGTGATCTTGAGATTGAATCGGTATTACATCGAATCGGAAATACATCGAATATATGGATTTATTGCCTGTGTAGGGTCAGGCATTATCACTGCGCTTCACAAAATCCCGTCAAAAAATAAATGTATATATTTTGTCTCTTCACACTTCTTTGGAGCCATCCCCAAGCAACATTTCCCAGAAATGCATTGAAAATTGTTTTAAGACTTACACTTTTCCAAAACTTTAACAAGAGATCACGGAAAGGAAGAAACGGTGTTTATAGCTTTCTGGGTAGTATAAAAAAGACCTAACTATGCCAAGTTAGTTAACCAAGTGTTGGCTGACTGTTTAAATTGGAATATATGTTAATCAGATTTTCCAGGGTTTAAAAAAGATACAGATAAAATTATTTTTGGACCAAAAACTATGCCAATTTGAGACTTTTTTGACATATTACTTTAGACTTAAAAGTGTACATCCTTTAATGTTAAGTGTTAATTTGTTCGATGGTCGAATTTCGACCACAGGGCGAGCCTAGTATATATAAAACTGTTTAACCTGACTGACTGATTGGTGACCGTCGCACAGCCTAAACGGTAAGAGCTAGAGGGCTGAAATTTGGACAGGAGTTTCCTTATGTGGTGAAAGTGCGTACTAAGACTGGGTTTTGGAAAATTCCACCCGGAAAAGCCGGAAAAGCGTCGGAAAATTTGTATAGGGAAAATTTTATTTTTCATCCGATTGACTTGAAATTCGGTTTGTAAGCATAGTATGCAAAATAATTGGACACGTGTTTTCCCGATTTCGGAAAATCCACCCACAAGGAAATTCTCGGAAAATTCGATGTGCAAAAATCTATTTTTCATCCGATGACCTTTAAATTCGGTTTGTAAGGATAGTAAGTGATAAAATTTGTAATGCTATTTTCTGAAGTTGGAAAATTTTACCTTAGGGTCGGAAAACTCAGCAGACAAAAACCTATTTTCATACGATTGGCCTTAAACTTGGTTTGTAAGGATAGTATAAGAAATAACGAAATAACAGTAACTCGGGCTGCCGTTTTTCATTGTAGTGGCTTTGTGCGGGACCTGGACCTCGACCTGGAGCTGGCACTGGACCTGGACGTGGAAGTGGACGTGGACCTGAAAGTGGCCATTGAGGTGGCCATGGAGGTAACCATGGAGGTGGCCGTGGAGGTGGCCATGGTGGTGGCTTTGGAGGTGGCCATGGAGGTGTCCATGGAGGTGGCCATGGAGGTGGCCATGAAGGTGTCCATGGAGGTGTCCATGGAGGTGGCCATGGAGGTGGCCATGGAGGTGGCCATGGAGGTGGCCATGGAGGTGTACATGGAGGTGGCCATGGAGGTGTCCATGGAGGTGGCCATGGAGGTGTCCATGGAGGTGGCCATGGAGGTGGTCATGGAGGTGGCCATGGAGGTGGCCATAGAGGTGGCCATGGAGGTGTCCATGGAGGTCGCCATGGAGGTGGCCATGGAGGTGGCCATGGAGGCGTCCATGGAGGTGGCCATGGAGGTGGCCATGGAGGTGGTCATGGAGGTGGCCATGGAGGTGGCAATGGAGGTGTACATGGAGGTGGCCATGGAGGTGGCCATGGAGGTGGCCATGGAGGTGGCCATGGAGGTGGCTGGAGGTGGGCCGTGGGGGTGCCATGGGGGGCCATGGGGGAGGGTGGCCGTGGGGGGTGGCCTGGGGTGGGCCATGGGAGGGTGGGCGTGGAGGTGTCATGGGAGGTGCCGGGGGGGTCGGGGGGGGGTGGGGTCTGGAGGGGGCCTGAGGTGGCCTGGAGGGGCGGGGCGGGAGGGGGGGGCATGGAGGGGTGGCCAGGAAGTCCATGGAGGTGGCCAGGAGGGTGGCCATGGAGGTGGGGGAGGGTCATGGAGGGATGGAGGTGGCCGGAGGGGCCAGGGGAGGTGGTGAGGTTCGGAGGTGGCCATGGAGGTGGTCATGGAGGTGGCCATGGAGGTGGCCATGGAGGTGGCCATGGAGGTGGCCATGGAGGTGGCCTGGAGGTGGCGGGTGGGGTGGCCGGGGAGGTGGCCTGAGGTGGCTGGGGGGTGGCCTGGAGGTGGGCCGTGGAGGTGGGCGTGGAGGGTGGGCCATGGAGGTGGCCTGGGGTGCTGGGGGTGGCCATGGAGGTGGCCGTGGGGTGGCCTGGAGGTGGCCTGGAGGTGGCTGGGTGGCGCTGGAGGTGCCTGGAGGTGCTGGGGTGGCCTGGAGGTGGCCGGAGGTGTCTGGGGTGCGGTGGCGAGGGGGCGGGAGGTGCCTGTGGCCAGGAGGTGGGCCGGAGGTGGCCATGGAGGGTGGAGGTGGCCATGGAGGTGTCCATGGAGGTCGCCATGGAGGTGGCCATGGAGGTGGCCATGGAGGCGTCCATGGAGGTGGCCATGGAGGTGGCCATGGAGGTGGTCATGGAGGTGGCCATGGAGGTGGCAATGGAGGTGTACATGGAGGTGTACATGGAGGTGGCCAGGAGTGCCGGAGGTGGCCGGAGGTGGCCGGGTGCTTGTGCGGGTGGCCAGAGTTGGAGGGCCGGAGGTGGCCATGGAGGTGGCCATGGAGGTGGCCATGGAGGTGGTCAAAGAGGTGGCCAAGGAGGTGTCCAAAATGGTCCAAAAACCGCAATATTTGCAAGATTCTTAATCTCGGTGAAACTTTGGGGATTGGCTAGACGCTGGTCCGGAAGTTTTTTAAGCAGAAGAAATGGGCGGAAAATGGTGCACAATCTGCGAAACTTGAAAAATTATAGCGTTCATCCCGATGCAATGCAACTTTGAGGAATGGTTGGAGAATTGGTGGAAAATGTTATTTGTTGGCTGATCATTATCAAATTGTGTTTGTAAGCTTTAAATTCGAAAAGTTCACCACCAAGATCGGAACTGTCAGGAGAGACTTTGTTTTTAACTGCGGAAGGGGCATAAGAGTTAATCTCTGCTTTCAGACGATGTATGTAAGATACGGTCAAATATTATCCGATTTGTGAAATCCACCCCAAGTCGGAAAAGAAAAACTGATACTCTTATCGGTTAAAATAGCTTAACTGAGGGCGGCGCAGCGAAGCAAGCCGGGATATTTGGTAGTATATATATATGAACACATTAGCCTTGACATTGTGTGTACTTGTGTTCGTATGTATGTACATATTAATAGTGCCGAAGCAACCAAGGCACATACAAATGTACATATGTCACATGTATGAACACATTTGAAATCACATTGCTAAGCAAACTTACCTGTATTCAATCAAAAGCACAAACACTTTTAATACAATCGTTTTTCAGCGTTTTTTTTTTATTATTTTTTGTAATTTCACTCTGGCTTCAGCGCTTTTGCGTCTTGACTCATGGCACACTCGCGTCTTGTGAAATTCCTTGTTAAAGTGGTGTGACCAGATTATGAAATCAAAATTTTACAGAGTAGTTCGCGCTACAGTTTTTATTATTAAAAATTTAGCTTTCATACTGCACAACCAAATACGGCTTAGCGTATTATTTCTATGGCAGCTACATGAGCATATAACTGATCTGGCTGTATTGCCTTTTTATTTAAATTATAAACAAATATAAAATAATTATAAATATTATAAATATATATTAGAAAAATTTTTTCGTCATTATTAATAGTTCTTAAAAATATTTATATTTTTTTGTAATTGTTCAAACAATGGGCGTATTCAGCAGATAAATCCGATTTACGAGTACTGACTTACGACTTGCAATTTCTCTTGATTCTCTGTTGTATGACACTGAATGCTTATAAGCATTCTAAACTATAGTTTAAACTATAGATTTTCTAAACTATAGTTCAGGATATTTTTCGGAAAGATTTCTATGACCAGAAATAATCTAATGGGCCGATACAGGTCACAATTTTGAGGGCTTTTCGGATCACTGCGATAGCGTACGGCAGTTCATTCTCAAATATTGGTGCGGGAACGGAACACCACAGAATCGGAGAAAGGTGTTCTAAGTAAAAAATAACAAAGGGCTGTGACTCTGAATTCCGGCAAATTTCAGACAGGCTAAATCCTCTCAACGCGTTACAAGTTGGCCGTACGTCAAGGTGTGGGGATAAAAAATATGAAGCGATAAACTATCTCACCAATCATGATTACCAAATTTGTCAGTCGCGATCGGCAATTACTGTATTCACCACTTCAAATAGGAATTCATAAATCAGTAATCGAAAATTGGATTTATCTGCTGAATACGCCCATATCATTCAGATAGGTTGCTTGAATCATTTTTTATTTACCATTTTAAATGTAGTTCGAAATTTTTTGAGCCAGATTTTTGATATGTTGTAGAGGACTGTCTTAAAAGCTTAAGTCATTGGGAACGGCCGCCATATCGGAAAACGAGAATTGGTCTGTATCTCTGAAGCTATTGCTTTTAGATAAAAATTTTCAAAGACAATTAATGATAATAACATTACCTTTCTATTTGGTTATGAAAAATTTTCTGTGTGGTCAAAAGTTTTCAGGCTATGTACGATGAAAAATTAATTTTTCACTTTTTTTTGTCTTCATTGAGACCTACGCTTAATTATCCCATAATATAAAAATAGGGCTTAAAACTTGCAACAACTTTTATGTATAACACTTTGCTGTAGCTTCACAAACTTGGAAGTTCTCTATAGTGAAACATTTTAAGTACTATTCATTTAAAAACGATGCGTGCTCAACAAACAGCTTTGAAGATATATTTAGGGCTTAAGGCACTGACGTTAGCCTTTACATACATGCCAATTTCTTTACCGATTTAACTAAGAAGCAATACAAAATTTGTCCGTTTTATCATACAAATATTTTTTAGCCCATTGGACTATTTTTAAGCCCACATATTCCTTAAAGTTTTAGGCTATATTAACTGTTTTAAAGGCAATTATTGCCTAAAATAAAATTTTCCTAAAATTTTAGGAATCCCTTTTTACTTAGTGTACGCTTGGACAATCTGTTGCAACGGGAAAATACAACTTCAAGGTTGTTAAGGAATTTGTCAACCTCGAAACGACGATAACCAGCGACAACAACACCAGTCTGAAAATCCGAAGAAGAATTACTCTTGCAAACCGATGTTACTAAGGGCTCAGTAAGGAGTTCAATAGCAGAGCCCTCTCTCGAAAAACGAAAATTGCTCTATACAAGTCGCTTATCATACCAGTCCTGCTATACGGCGCAGAAGCATGGACAACAACAACAAAGGATGAGGCAGCAATTGGCGTGTTCAAGAGAAAAGTTCTTCGGAGGATTTATGGACCTCTAAAAGGTGGTGACGAATTTCGCATCCGAATGAATCACGAACTGTACGAGATGTATGGGGACACTTAGCTTGTCCAGCGCATAAAACAACAGCGGCTGCCCGTATGTATGATATCGCTCTAGCAAAACGGCATGCGAACGAGTTATGAGGCACGCCCGGGCTGGGTCGACCGAAGCGAAGATGGCGCCACCAGGTGCAGCGAGATCTTTCGAAGCTGGGTGTGCCCTTCCGGTGGGATGTCGCTCGGGACAGAGGCGAGTTGCGGGCATTAGTTGCAGAGGCCGGGACCGTAAAACGGATTTTGAACAAAGTCAAGCGGACCTAATGTCGAGCAGATAAATTGTTATTCATTCTGCTTTTGGAATTCAGAGGGTGAAGACGTAAACAATTTTTGTATTCCTTTTTTTTCTTTCTTTTTATTTCGCCTTCCCGCACTGAAATATACAATGCTGTCTCAGTGTCATCTTGGGCCATTCTCGCCTGACTTTATCCTGCTGCTCTTGACTGGTCAGATGTCTGTAGCTGTACTTGGAATTTACCAATTTTGAAAATTTTACGGAATGCTCTGCGACATATTATAATTTGATTTTTGAGAAATGAAACAAATGGACAATATTACATATTTACGTTAAAATCGACCACGTAAAATATTTATTGCCTCATTTTTGATTAGACAATTTCAGATGCGTCTAGGCTTGTACTTAGGAGGACTTAAACATTATCAACTGGCACAAAGCACATGAAAACACGTTTTAAAAAACTTTGTAAGGCCAAGGATGAATACAAAAAGGTTTTGTAATGTTTAATTAATTTCATTTGTTGATGTTTGTTGTTGTTATTCTTGCTTGTGTTTTGAACGGAGGGCTGAGTTAAGTCTTGTACTTGAGGATTTTTATTTTCCAACTAATTGAACTGATTATCGGTGAGAATTTCATCATTTGAGATCTCCTTTTCCAACTGAAACTCGTCACGATTAAATGCATTCTCCTCGCCCTTCAGCAGACGCTGATAGACGTGAATGTTGTGTCCGGTGCGTGACTGTAAACGCTGCATGATTGAGGCAAGATTGGGTGAACGATCACCCACAGCCTCCACTAGAGCTTGAAAGTTTACCGGTGCATGCTCAATGCTGTGCATTAGCTTATAGTTGGTCAAGAATTCACTTATCTGCTCCGCCAGCGTGTCAGACATTACCACATGAGAGGGTAAGGCGGTGCGTGGATGTGCAGGCAAGTGCGAGCGCAGCCATTGAGCAGGTGAGTCAAAAAAACGATCGGCTTCATCCTTATAATTTGGAGTATTTTGCAGGTTGGGTTTACCGGTCAGGAAGCGCATGGTCACATTTTCGTGTATGTGGCTGTAATAGGGTGTCGACTTGCAGGGCATGAGGAACAGTATGTTGGCACGATGTTCCCTCTCATCCCTATAATCCTGGGCATGTCTCTCAACTTGGGCATAAACTCGATGGGTCCCTTCTGATGAACGGTGCTCAAGTACCAAGCGGGCAATATATTGAACAGCAAAATCACCAAAGCAGTTAGCCACAACTGAAGAATGGTGGCACGAAAACTCCATCTTGAAAAGACTTCTCCGGTCCGTTTCAATCGGACGTGTTATTTTAAATTGTTTACGTTTTCGTGGTTTTTTTTAAAGCAACAAATTTTTGTTTGTGCTTATTCTTTGCCGAGTCGCTTAGCCTAAGCTCCTCGGCGGACAGTATTCTGGGGCTACAGATTCTGATTAGCCAATTGACATTCATGCATTAAGTTTAAGAAACCATTGTTGGTATTGTATTTAACTGTTCGGATGTTTGGTTTCGGTCTGAACTCCCGTCAGACAAAAAGACTGACAAGAAAGTATGGAAAGATCAGAAAGCTGTTCCAGAGAATCTCCCTCGTATGAGGAGATGAGCAGTCAGAGTCCTGCAGCGAGAAATTAAAAAAACTATAAGGATGAAGCCGATCGTTTTTTTGACTCACCTGCTCACTGGCTGCGCTCGCACTTGCCTGCTCGCACTTGCCTTTACGCACCGCCTTACCCTCTCATGTGGTAATGTTTGACACGCTGGCGGAGCAGATAAGTGAATTCTTGACCAACTATAAGCTAATGCACAGCATTGAGCATGCACCGGTAAACTCTCAAGCTCTAGTGGAGGCTGTGGGTGATCGTTCACCCAATCTTGCCTCTATCTTGCAGCGTTTACAGTCACGCACCGGACACAACATTCACGTCTATCAGCGTCTGCTGAAGGGCGAGGAGAATGCATTTAATCGTGACGAGTTTCAGTTGGAAAAGGAGATCTCAAATGATGAAATTCTCACCGATAATCAGTTCAATTAGTTGGAAAATAAAAATCCTCAAGTACAAGACTTAACTCAGCCCTCCATTCAAAACACAAGCAAGAATAACAACAACAAACATCAACAAATGAAATTAATTAAACATTACAAAACCGTTTTGTATTCATCCTTGGCCTTACAAAGTTTTTTAAAACGTGGTTTCGTGTACTTTGTGCCAGTTGATAATGTTGAAGTCCTCCTAAGTACAAGCCTAGACACTTCTGAAATTGTCTAATCAAAAATATGGCAATAAATATTTTACGTAGTCGATTTTAACGTAAATATGTAATATTGTCCATTTGTTTCATTTCTCAAAAATCAAATTATAATATGTCGCAGAGCATTCCGTAAAATTTTCAAAATTGGTAAATTCCAAGTACAGCTACAGACATCTGACCAGTCAAGAGCAGCAGGATAAAGTCAGGCGAGAATGGCCCAAGATGACACTGAGACAGCATTGTATATTTCAGTGCGGGGTGTGCAAGAAGGCGAAATAAAAAGAAAGAAAAAAGAAATAAAAAAATTGTTTACGTCTTCACCCTCTGAATTCCAAAAGCAGAATGAATAACAATTTATCTGCTCGACATTAGGTCCGCTTGACTTTGTTCAAAATCCGTTTTACGGTCCCGGCCTCTGCCACTAATGCCCGCAGCTCGCCTCTGTCCCGAGCGACATCCCAACGGAAGGGCACACCCAGCTTCGAAATATCTCGCTGCACCTGGTGGCGCCATCTCCGGTTCGGACGACCCAGTCCGGGCGTACCTCCTAACTCGTTCGCATGCCGTTTTGCTAGAGCGATATCATCCATACGGGCAGCCGCTGTTGTTTTATGCGCTGGACAAGCTAAGCGTTAGAAATTCGCCTTTGAAATCCGTCCTAAGGCGACTCACCCTAAAATTTAGTAAATAATTTCGAAATATTATGGAAAGCTTTTCTTAAACAAAGGGCTACTTTTTTTAGAATTAGAATCTCTTTCTGAATCATAGAAAACCATTTTCTTAAAATAAAAATTTTTTTCTAATATAGAGACAAATTTTTCTTAATAAGAGAAAAGGTATTTTCTTAAAAGCAGACAAAAATTGTTTAAGACCACTCACCACCGGGTCCAGGTCCACCTCAATGGCCACCTCCAGTTCCCACCGCCGGTTCAGGTCCAAGTCCGCCACCGGTCCAGGGGCGAGGGGGTGCTTTTAATTCCACTTTCAGAGGGTTAGTGATTGGAGGTTCCAAACACACGACCCAAACTCCAAGATAGGCCTCTCTGTAAATGTAAAATGGCTTGGCACAGCCCCAAAGGGCCAAAGCCGAGCCTCTCTCAATCTCTTGGCTTGTGCGATTCTAATTTTCGCACAAGAGAAAGGGACCTACAGTTTAACGCCGAATCTGAACGGCAGTTTGAGAAGCTTTTCATGGCTAATTACTACAAAGCTGGCGCCAGCAGCAGAGAGGGGTGACCGGGTGTAAAGTTCATTCAAAGAAAAAACTTCATATGATTCCGAGGCGGGATCGAACCCACGACCTCTTGCACAGCGGTCGCGCACACTAGCCTCTGAGCCACCCGGCCACTCTTATTACCTTTTGAATAAAATATATATATATATTTTAATAATATATAGTTTTTGAACAATTAATTTTTTTTAACTTATAAAAAATGACCTCTGAAGTTATACAGTACCCTAAGTTTTTCTAGTTCCGTTTCTGATTCCGCTCACAGCTTACAGCGCTTGCAGCCCTGGAAGTCAGTCAGCTGATTAGTATTAACATTATGCGTTAATCAACACTGCGCGTTTTCATATCTCTGGCATCGAGAGTTATTACTAACCAACCTTAATTGTACACAAAGCAAACATGTCTAAAGACGACAAGGGCAAAGTGCAAATCATTGACAAGGATCTAGACTTGTCCAAAGCTGATCGCGGTGTTTGGCTGGTCAAAGTGCCCAAGTACATTGCAAAGAAATGGGAGAAGGCTCCCTCTAACATGGATGTGGGCAAGCTGCGTATCAGCAAGACACCGGGACAAAAAGCTCAAGTCTCACTGTCTCTAACGCCCGCTGTCCTGGCTCTCGATCCCGATGAGAAAATACCCACAGAACATGTGTTGGATGTGTCTCAGGTGACCAAACAAACATTGGGGGTATTCTCACACATGGCCTCAGCTGAAGCAGCTGTAAATTCCCAGGTAGCTTAAATATCCTAGATATAGTGATTCCTGCTTAAAGGAGCTTTCAATTTACTCACGTTATAGTCAAACAAGGCAGAGGTTGGTGGTGCTGCTAGCAATGGTAAAGATAATGCCACCAATCCTGCCACATCGACACCGGACAACGAGAAGCTGTATATGGAGGGTCGCATTGTCCAGAAGCTGGAGTGTCGTCCCATAGCCGATGCGTGTTATATGAAATTAAAGCTAGAATCCATACGGAAGGCCTCGGAGCCACAGCGACGAGTGCAGCCCATTGACAAAATTGTGCAAAACTACAAACCGGTCAAGGATCATGCCCACAATGTAAGTCATTTGCTGCTAATCAATTCCCTATTTACCTCAGCAAGAGAATTTTATGTGACAAACATATTTGGAGCTTTAACTCTGATTTGTAAGCAGTTTTATTAAATTTTTTGTGAGGAATAGTGCTGTGAAAACATCAATAGTGGGCACCATCGATAGTATTGATTATACTATCGAAAAAATTTCATTTTGAATAAATCAACAAATAATTAACAACAACCTTAACAAATATTTTTAATTCCAATACTTTTCAAGCAATTGAAAATAAATAAATTTAACACTTTCATAGGGAGCTCATTGGAACTTTATTTACCGAATGTTCTGTATTTTTGCTATACTTAATTTGCTTCTTTTATTTTATTTTCAGATTGAGTACCGGGAGCGTAAGAAGACCGAGGGCAAGAAGGCACGTGATGACAAGAACGTTGTGATGGATATGCTCTTCCATGCTTTCGAGAAACATCAATATTACAATATTAAAGATCTCGTCAGGATCACCAATCAGCCCATTAGCTATCTGAAAGAGATTCTCAAAGATGTCTGCGATTATAATATGAAAAATCCGCATAAAAATATGTGGGAGCTCAAGAAGGAATATCGCCACTACAAGACTGATGAGAAGAAGGACGAGGAGGAGCACAAGTCGGGTGGCAGTGATTCGGACTAGCATTCCATATCGTTATGGTTTTCTTATATAAATACTTCACTTGAAAGTGAACTAAAAAGAACGATTTTACAAATAAATTTTCATAGTTTTCTACAAAAATTTACATAAAAACAGGAGTTAATAACGGAACCGTTAACCAAAATAATCAAATTCAAAGCACGTACCGGAACCGAAACAAATTTTTTGGTTTTTTTTTACCATTGCACATTTTGAAACTTAGTGAATTTGATAACAATAACCAGAATAACCTGTGAAAAAAGCTTTTAACCGATCCAACCTACCACACCGCCCATATGGTACCAAGTGACAGATGCGTAATTTAATATAACTCATATTATTTTTAATTAGTTATTCTTTGTTTTAGACAATTTTTTGTCTTGCATGTTAATTTTTTCAAAAATCCTTTAATCCGAAAAAAATGACAATTGAAAAAAACAAAAATTTGGCCACCTCCAGTTCCCACCGCCGGTTCAGGTCCCAGTCCACCACCGGTCCAGGTCCGCCACCCCGGTTCGGTCCGCCCCGGGTCCAGGTCCTCGGCCTCCGGTCCCGCCGGTTGGTCCAAGTCCACCACCGGTCCAGCTCCAGGTCCGCTTCGTTCGAACAACACCCCAGCTGCTTTGATTAATTTTTATTAAATAAATAAAAATTTTCAGGGACTGACTGGGACTAGAACCCAAGACCTTTGTCGCGCGCAACGACGGCGGCCGCTTAGACGGTTAGGCTATTTCACAGCGTTGAAGTGGCACGTCTGAATGGGCTACTTATTGCAGTGGAGCCAAAATTTCTGAAATCTAACACTTTTTTTCTCAAAAGCAATGGCTACTATCGCCAAAATTTTAAGAAAATTAGTCAGAACACTTTTTTTTTAAGAAATTAAGATTCTTTAAGGGCTACTATTTTCAATGCCATTATTTTTAAGAAAAAGTCTGAAATAGTTCGCCTAATTATCGAAAAATATGATTTTCTTGTTTTTAGAAATTTTTTTGTATTTTTTTGGGTGCACCGAGAACAGCCCAAGAAACTGCTAATTTGGGCACCCCAAAGAAAAAGTATATATCTTGATGGTCCATTGGATGATTTTGGAATCCATTTGGATATTAATAGCTTTTTGATCTAAGATTCTCATCCAACGGAGCTGAAAATCATCAACAGGATATACAAGTTTAATAGTTTAGTATCAACAAGAAAGAAAGTCGGTCAAGCCCGACTATAACATACTCTGTACCTGTGAAGTGCTGCCCATCACCGCTGCGACCTGTGCTGCCCATAATTGTTTGTTTTCCTTATAACTCGACAACCGTTCATGCGATCTTTACGGATCGATAAATAATCCTGATTACTAAATATGTCCAGAAGGAACGAACCTTCTATCTATAAAACTGTGGGAGATATGACGTTTTTACCAATTTGCGGGGGCGGGAGGGGGCCATATATGTCAAACCTCTATCTCTTACCATCTCTGAGATCTGTGCGTTCATACGGACAGACAGACGGACATGGCTAGCACAAACTTATTATACTCTATGTACCTTTGGTACAGAGTATAAAAATAGGGGAAAGTTAACTTCGGCTCGGCCGAAGTTTTGTATACCCTTGCAGCTTCCATTGAAAACAAAAAAATTTTTCTATGACTACTTTTTGGACATTACTTTTCTATGAGATCTATACTATAAAGATGTCTGATTTCGATTAAACTTAGTGAAATCATGGAAAAGCATAATACACTGTTAATTGCGAAATTTGGAGGCGATCCCATTTAAAACAAAAAGTTTTTCTCACTAGAACTTCTTTTTCGACCGATCATTCATACTGCAGCTATATGCTATAGTCATCTGATTTTGATAAAACTTTGAAGAAATGTGTCAACCACACCAAAAATATATTGGCAATCAATAAGGGGTGGGTAGTGCAACGGTAATATGGCAGTTGTTTTGCGAAAAATTAAAAAGCAAACAATATTAAATCAAATAACTCATTTATTTGTGCAGCCTATCGAAATAATGTTTCATTCCAAAACTACCTTATGAATAGTTTTGGAGGTGAATGTTATAATCATCCAGAGATTTGCCACCGAAACGATTTGAAGAAATGTTTTGGGTTGGAATTGTAAAAGTATATAAAATAAGTGTATGCCAATGATAAGGACGTTTTCATTAAAAACAATAAAGTTTTTCTCACTAGAACTAGTTTTTCGACAGATCGTTCCCATGGCAGCTATATGCTATAGTCATCCGATTTCGACCAAAATTAGTGGAATCTTGGAAAAGTATAACAAACTAACATATACATTTTTGATGGCGATTCCATTTAACAAAAAAAGTTTAACACACTAGAACTTCTTTTTCGACCGATCATGCATACTGCAGCTATATGCTATAGTCATCCGATTTTGACCAAACTTTGTAGAATTGTGTAAAAGTATATGAACGTAAGGGTAGCTTCCATTAAAAACAAAAAAGTTTTTCTCAGCAGACCTAGATTTTCTACCGATCGTTCCTATGGCAGCTATATGCTATAGTCATCCGATTTTGAACAAACTTTGTAGGATCGTGTGGGAGTATATAAAACAAATACATGCCAATTTTAAGGACATTTCCGTTGAAAGCAAAAAGTTTTTCTAACTAAGAATACTTTTCAGACTATACTTTTCTATGACAGCTATACTATATAGATGTCCGATTTCGACCAAATTTGGTGGAATCATGCAAAAGCATAGTAAACTAAGAAATAAGAAGTTTGGAGGTGATTCCATTGAAAACAAAAAAGTGTTTCTCACTATAACAAGTTTTTCGACCGAACGTTCCCATGACAGCTATATGCTATAGTCATCCGATTCGGCCGGTTCCGACAAATGTGCAGCGTATATGTACCAAAAGACTTCGTGCAAAGTTTGGTAAGGATAGCTTTAAAGATGACGGAGGAGATTGCATAGAAACAGACGGACAGGTCTAAATCAACTCAGCTGGTCATGCTGATGAAGAATATATGTTTCCGTCTATGCGTTACAAACATCCGGACAATTTTATAATACCCCCTGCAAGGGTATACAAAATCGATTTTTTCAAACGTCTAGGTAAATATCTCATTAAGACATTAAGATCGTGTTAGGCGATTTTAACGCAAAAATCGGGAGAGAAGCCGTTTTTAGTCAGACAATCGGCCAATTTAGCCTGCACTATAAAACCTCCAGTAATGGAGAGAGGCAAAGAGATTTTGCTGCGGGCAGGAATATGGTCGTTAAACGCCGCGACAACCACATGGCGACCTGGAGGTCCCCTGATCATAACACCGAAAACCAGATTGATCACGTTGTGATAGACGGAAGGCATTCATCGAGTGTGCTAGACGTACGTTCTTTCCGAGGAGCCAATATAGACTCGGATCACTACCTTGTTGCCGCCAAAGTACGCAAGCGGCTCAGTGTGGCACATGCCGCACGCTCTAGTACACGTCGAAAGCTGAACGTCGAGAAGCTGCAATCACAACGGACCTCCGAAGCCTACACAGCAAAACTCACCCATTTGCTCAAGGAAATTTCACCTTTCCCTTCAGGTATAAGTGAACAGTGGAAACATATTTCACACTCCATGAGTACGGCTGCCAAGGAGACTCTCGGATATGCCGAGCACTCCCGAAAACAGTCATGGTACGATGATGAGTGCCGCCGCGCTACTGCAGAGAAAGACGCTGCCTACAGGAGAACTCTGCAGTCGGGAGCAACGCTAGCTGTCAAGGAGCGATATCGGAAGAAAAAAAGAGAGGAGAAGCGCCTTTTCAGAAGGAAAACGAATGAGCAGGAAAGGCGTATGCGTGAGGAAGTCGAAAGCCTGTTCGGCATGAGTGAGACTCGAAAGTTCTAGCAAAAAGTTCGGCGACTAGCCGAAGGTTTTAAGCCCGGACCCTCACTATGTAAGGACGAAGCCGGAAATCTTGTCACAGATCCACAAGTGGCACTAGACAAATGGAGAAACTATTTCTCCAACCTGCGGGGAAGCGATGGCGAACACAATGACGCCTCTGGAGAAGTAGTGGAAACCAGGGACCGAACAAATCACTCCTTTTATATAAAAATCAGAACATAATATTATTTATTTTTGAATTTAATTTTTTCCCCTTACAATAATAGTTATAATATATTTTTATTTTTTTCTTCGTCAATAATAATTTTGAAATATTTTTTTCATATAAATCTAATATACTATTTATTGGTCGATTTTTTTTGTATGAGTCATTGATGATTTTTTTTGAGATAGTAGGACGAGTTTTATTTGTATTATTCAAGCATGATGATTATTCTTGATTTTTTCGGTTTCTAATCAAAGCATACAAATTATGAAGAGATTTTTTTGTTTGAAAATTAAAAAAGAAAAAGTGGGCGTCATGAAACAACCGGTACGAAAGAAGTACCATTACGAGGGATGAAATTACAAAACTTGCTTTGATTTGCCCCATCGAATATCGATTTTGACGATAGAGCTACATATTTTTTTAAAACTTTCCATTTTATCCATGAAATAGTTGCTGAATTTTTATTGACCATTTATTGACATTTTTTAAGGAATTGAACATTGATTTTTAAAGTATTATGAAATCATAGTAAAAAATTATTTCTAACTCTCAAAAAAGGGTTATCTAATATATAAATTAATAGATTTTTTAAGCGGAGATATTTCAAAATTGAGTAATGTATTGGTGCCACAATAAAAAAATATATGTAAGTTACCTCCTTGCAATTACATAATAAATGGAAAAAATCTTAAATTTTGTGGGATTTGTTTACATTTGGAAACTTTGAGTTTAGAGTGCTTTAGGAGACCCCGCGCAGTTCACTCGCAATATGGCTTTTTATTTTCTTTGAATATTGTATAATTGTATTCCTACTTAAAACCATTTCAGTGTATGATTTTCCGGTTTAAAATATAAGAAAAATGTTTCTAAAATTAATTCCAATCGCCAGAGCTCTGACTTCAAGGGCTACACTTGGCAAAAAGTTCAATCTTTTTGGAACGTTTAAGCTTCCTAATTAGCAAGGCTGTTATTGAAATGCAAGAATTTTGGCCAAAGAATTAGATTTATAGCCCACAGAGCAATGTGAGAAAGGAAGAAATTAGAAAGTTGTTGTTAGTACCTCTTGTAGGAGGAGACTCCAAATCTGTAACTAACAGTCTGTGCCAAGAGACAAGTTTAAATGAAACATTGGAAATGGTATTGGAATCGGTATGGACAATGCAACTGAGATCTGTGCGTTCATACGGATGTGACCATATCGTCTCGGCTGTTGATGTTGATCAAGAATATATATACTATATAGGATCGGAAATGTTTCCTCCTCCTTCTTACAACCATTTCCCATTTTAATGGGAACAGAGTATAAAAAACAATCAAAGCTTTTTATATAGCTAGTGTGAAAAATTTCTAGCTATTGCTGGCTATTTTAGAATGTTGATCCAGCGAGCTTGGTCCCAGAAGAGTTGGCAACACTGGCCTGTACACTCAAAAAACAGCTCGCCCTAAAAAGGGCCATTTTCGCCCTAATTTTTAGAAAATCCTTATTTTTAAGAAAAACTTTTCGAAAAATGATAGAAATTTGTTCCTCAATAATAGGGTGAAAAGCCCTAAAAATAGAAAGCTATTCTAAATTTTATGGCTATTCTTCTAAAAAGTAAGAAAATTTTTTCTCAAATTTAAGGTCTCGGACACGCCTTCACACACAACTCCACTCCCATTTACTTTGCGTGATTAATTTTTATAGTAGTAGTAGTAGTAGTAGTTTTATTAAAAACAGTTTGACAATGGCATTTTGCCGTCAGTCATATATACAGTATTAATGAAATCCAAGGGCGTGTCACAGAAACAATCTTAATAAACAAAATAAAGTTTGAGGGGCGGTTTTTGATAGAATTAAGAAACAAATTACGATATTTTTTATTGCGGAAGTCTGAACTTTGACCGCAAATAAAATAAATAATAAAATATAATAAAAATAAATATAAGGATGTCGTCAAAAACCCGATGGGCGTTTTCGGTGGTTTGGTGTCTGTTTGAGAAGGGACTGCTTATGATGGGGCTGGTTGGGGGGCGAGTGGTGGGAGGACAAGTGTCGTTTTTTATGAGACGGGGTGGTGGGTGACTCACAGGGTAAGGTGGGGCAGGAACCGGGCGTAGGGCAGACTGGGGCGGGTGCGGTGGTGGGGTGTGAGAATATTAAAGCTGGGGAGGAGGGTGGGGGTGGGTGATTAGAAAGGGTGTCGGGTATAAGAGTTCGTCCATCAAACTCAAAAGCAAAGAGTATTTTTTGTTTATTTTTCATTTGTTTGCTTTCGATAACAATTATAAATCAAATCCACTGACAAAGAATACTTGATGGATTCAAAAATACAATCAGTACAATCTAACAAAATAGGATTTTTGGTTATTGATTTAGCTGGTGACACTTTTTAATTTATGCAGTTATTTCCTGCTGATGATTCAAAGCAGTTCTGCGAGTGATTGTTGAGTGTGAACCAGTTTTGCCCATTTAAAATTTCTATGAGTTGTGATTGGGATAGGCTGGACTTTTGCCAGTAAACAATTCTTATCTCTCTTAGAATTGGGCACTCGGCCAGGAAGTGGAGAGTGTCTTCTATCGCATGCCTGTTGCAAAGTGAGCATTCGTTTTCAAAATGGGTATTTGAACTATGCGTCCTGTAGTTCAGTGCAAGAAGATCACATCGAGCTCTGAAGATTTGTGATTTTGAATTCACATGGTACTGGTCATTGAAATAGTTTCCTTCACCCAAAGAGAAGCTTAGGTGTTTATACATCCGTCTGCTGGTGCTTTGAAGGGCCTCTGCAATAAACTTTTCCTTTGATTTCGCTGCAATACTCTGTAAAATCGAGTCGTGTGCATTTTTCCAAGAGAGGTGCTCTATCAGGTCTAGGGTAACATTTTGTTCTGCTGCCATCAAACGCCATTCTTGAAAACATTGTCCTTCTCTTGAGAGTAGTTCCTTTGCTATTTTGTATACCAATCTTGAATACGGCTTGTCCATTAGTTTTCTTATATATTGGAAATGCATGCCTAACGTGTAGCAATAAAGTTCTGGAAGTCCAGTCTCAATGTGAATCGCATAAGTGGGACTATTTCGCGGCAGCTTAAACAGTTTCTTGATGAAAAACCGTAGCAGTTTCTCTACTTCATTATGTCTAGCATATCCTCACACCTGTGATGCGTAACACATAATAGAGCGAGCTGTAGCTTCAAACATTTTGTATTTCACTCTCGGAAGCACGTTTTGCTTACTCATCAGACTGCCCCAGGTATTGTTTAGCGCCATTATCGACTCACTCAGCTTTATCTTAAGATGTGATTCGAATTTTCCATTTGCACTAAGGGTAACTCCAAGATACTTGTAGGACGAGACTCGCTCAATCTCTACGCTGTTTAAAATCCACGATTCATCTTGAGCTCTGCGACCTCTGCCATCTCTAAACACCATTACTTTCGATTTTTCATTGTTGATTTGCAGGTTTCAAGTGTTGCAGTAGTCGTTGAGGTGATTTAGCATTCTTTGCAGCATATTAGCGGAGTCAGCCAGGAGCATTTATGCGATTGTCTATGAAATTAATTCCTCCAGGTAGCGCTTCGTTGACATCGTTTATATAGAGCGAGAACAGGAGTGGACTCATCACGCAACCCTGCTTTACTCCTGCGTTATTTTGGAACCAGCTTGATAGTTGTGTCCCGTCCCAAACCGCTGCGAAATTTTCGTCGTACATATTGTGCAGGATGTTTACAAATTTTGACGAAATACCCATGTTGCTGAGCTTGTAGATTAAGCTATTTCTGTTAATCGTATCAAACGCCGCTTTAAAGTCTATAAAGCAGACAAAAAGTTTTTTCTTGGACTGCAAATACGAGGTTGCGATCGATGACAAAATAAATATGCAATCTACTGTCGAAAAATCCTTCCTGAAGCCAAACTGGCTTTCGCTGAGCAAATCACGGTTGTCCACCCAAGTCTCCAAGCGCTTTAGGAGTATTGACGAGAACAGCTTCATGGCCGAGTTTAGAAAGGCTATACCTCTGTAGTTGCTTGCCTCTGTTGGGTTTCCTTTTTTGTGCAGGGGAAATATTACACTTTTTTTGAAGCAATCAGGTATTACTCCGGAGGAGAAGATGCTGTCAAAAGTACGTACAAGTTCTTTCACAAATTCTGGTGATGCGTGTTTGAAAAATTCGGATGGTATACGGTCTTCGCCCGGTGCCTTGTTTGATTTTGCTTTTATGATCGCCGCCTCAATTTCCGATACGCCAATTAGCCCGTCCAAGTCTTCGTCCGTCGAGTTTGGAAGTCCGAACTGGTGTTGATCTTTGCTTTGTTGGACAAAAAGGAGCTTTTTAAAGTCTGTCGCGAGCTGCTCATTTTCCGCTTTGATTGGATTGAAACTGGTAGTGCCATTGAGTCTTCTAACCATATTCCAGAACGATTTGCTATCTTTTATATGCACTATTTCTATCTCGATACGCCGGTAATAATGTTGCTCCTTTTGCTTACAAAGGTCTTTGTAGTAGAGGTTTGCCTTCTGGTATTCTCTTTTCGCAAGGGGAGAGTTCTCTGCTTTTACCAGCTTCAAGAGAAGAAAAGACTGTTTTCTGGCTATTTCACATTCCCTGTCGAACCAAGGCTGAATGTAGCTAGTTTTTTGTACAGGTTTCATACATCGAGCTGCATTTCTAATACAGCTTATCAGCTGTTCCATTGTAGCCACGTTGCTTTCGACTTCCAGGTGAGATACTTGTTGGTTCAGATTTTCCTTATAGCGATTCTCAAACCGTTCGCACCAGATTACTTTCGGTAGTAGAATTTGGCCGTTGTTCTGCTGTTGTCCTTGTCCGGCAACGAGTTCGACTGTAATAGGCATGTGGTCTGAGTGTACTTGCTCTCCAATTTCCATGTCTCTTAGATACTTTTCCCAAACTTCGCCAACTGCGCAGTAGTCGATTATTGAGGTGGCATCTCCTCTGATGAAAGTGAAGTTACCCTCACAGTCACTGTTTGTTCTTCCGTTTAGAATTGTTAGGCCCAGGCATTCGAACATATTTATAAAGCAGTGACCCCTTTTGTCGATCTTAAGATCCCTTGATTTTCTGGCTATATTAGCATATCTGCTCGTTTGTGATTCAATAGGGGACTGTTCCATGCCGACTCTTGCGTTAAAGTCACCCATAATCATGACCGTACTATTGTCCAGCTCAATTAGGGTATCGTACAACTTACTAAAGTCCGCCTCCCAATTGTTACAGTTTAGATAAACCGGTATAATTTTAAGGGATTTCGCACCGAGGTTGAGGTTTATATATGTGTATCCATTTGACGTGCTAAAGTCCATATCTAAAGTACGATAAATTGTTTTTCGGATCCCAAAAAGACATCCTCCTGAGGCTCGACCTCGTGTTGCGACACGCGTAGCATTTTGCCATAGTAACTTGTAGTCTGCAAAATAGGATTCGTAGGCGACTTCATTTTTCTCTATAAATGTTTCATAAAACAGGAAAATATCGTGAGAGTTTACAAATTTGAAAAAAGAACTGTAGGCGCTCGTTTGCTAAACCTGCTATATTATAGGACAAAATGTTTGAAACTAATATGTTATTCTCTTTGCTATTTATATGACTGACGGCCTTATTACTAAAAATTACAATTTTCATTGGATCGTTGGAAAGTTCCTTCTCTGGGTGCACCTTTTACATTCATCCTGCTGATAATCCTGCCGTAGTTAGTGTCGATATTCCAGTAGCTCCCGAATAGGGCTTTGAGAGTGGGTTCTGCAGATTGCCCATTCACCACCAGCTCATTCTGTCCATTCCAATAAAACCATTTGTCTTCAATAGATAGCCGGTCGTCACGCACAATCATTTTTTTGTTTGGATAGGTTGCCTTTATTTCTGTACGCAATGCAAGCAGAACTTTTTTTCCCATCTGACGCTGACTGTTGAGGTCCTTATTAACATAAATTCGTGTCCCTTTTAGAAGATTAGTTTGCTTTAACACCGCATGTACAGTAGCCGTTGACCCAAATTCAGCAAGGACCGTCATTTTTCCGCCAATGTCTCTTAGTTTCTTGGCCGACTCGATGTAAAAACCAGACTTTACTTGCAAATTTTGCGCCATTACCGTTTTGATAGCCTCCATCGGGTATTTATGAGTGTCCAGGCCGCTAAATATGAGGTTACGCTTTTTCGTTTCATCTTCATGCTGCTGTCTTAACTCCTGAACTTGATCCTTGAGAGCCGAATTTTCTGCTGTTAGCTGCTCCACCTTTGATGCCATATCTGTCATATCTGCCCTTACTTCCAATATGTCTTCCTTGGTAGCAACGTTTTTGAACTTATCGTCCAGCAAGGATGAAAAAACGCCCATTAAATCTGTGAGTTGCATGCTGCCTTCGGTACCGTTTGTTACAACTGCCCGTGCTTCTTGAGATGTTTCTTTTAAAAGACGTTTTGCTCCCGCAGACGACTGAACTATTTCGCATGATGAAACTTGGGCCTTGTTAGCTGGTGTATTTGGAGGTGTTCTTTGCATTTTTGTAATTTTGCAAGGCAAGTTACGCTCATTCATTTTTGCCAAACTGCCTAAAAGTATTCTAATATTTGATTGCGAAAAGCACTGCTGATGCAGCGAAATTGGGCAAAGCTTTTTTGGGACAAAGTCCAAATTGATTTGATCCACCGGCGTCTCAGCTGCTTTGCATTTGTTTTGGTTGTTTGGTTGAGCCACTTACTCTGCAGTTTACATTAAATGAAGTTTTACTGGCGCCCCAAGCTGAACTCGAACTCTCCTGTGCCGGCCACTTTTCCTGAGACAAATTGGTACCTTGCATTCCAAATTCTTTGTAGGCTTTTGTTTTTTTTATTTAAATAATTTGCACTCGCTCGCTAAGACAACTTCTTCCGTCCACCAGGGTTGCCGGGTTCATTAATTTTTATATTTATTAAATTTATTTATTATTATAGAAACTTAAAATAGTTTACTTACCTTTACTGGGATTCGAGAACTCAGGACCTCAGGATCTATTATAAATGTAGCCCAAACCAGCATGACATTTTGGAACGATTTCAGAAAGCAGGGATTTAGTTCAGAGAAGGGCTAGAAATCTATAGAACATTGAGGTCGCCGGTTCAAATTCCAGTAGGAGCATCGTTTTTTTATACCCTTGCAGAGGGTATTATTAAATTGCCCAGATGTTTGTAACGCATAGAAGGAAGCATCTCCGACCACATAAAGTATATATATTTTTGATCAGCATGACGAGCTGAGTTGATTTAGCCCTGTCCGTCTGTCCGTCCGTCTGTGCGTCTGTTTCAATGCTTTTTAATAAAAACGTCCTTATCATTGGAATACACTTATATACTTTTACACAATTCTACAAAGTTTGGTTGAAATCGGATGACAATAGCATATAGCTCTCATAGCAACGATCGGTCGAAAAACTAGTTCAGGGGAGAAAAACTTTTTTGTTTTTAATGAAAACGTCCCTTTTATTGGCATATTCTTAATTTTTATACTTTAACACTTTTCTACAAAGTTTTATATAGATCGGATGACTATAGCATATAGCTGTATGCTGTATAGTATGAATTATCGGTCGAAAAAGAAGTTCTGGTGAGAAAAGCTTTTTTGTTTTAAATGGGATCGCCTCCAAATTTCGTAATTAACAGTGTATTATGCTTTTTCATGATTTCACCAAGCTTGGTCGAAATCAGAAATCTATATAGTATAAATCCCATAGAAAAGAAAGGTCAAAAAATAAGTCTTAGTTAGAAAAACTTTTCTGTTTTCAGTGGAAGCTGCAAGGGTATACAAAACTTCGGCCGAGCCGAAGTTAACTTTCCCCTATTTTTTAAATAACCATTTAGATGAGTTTTCCAAGCAATTACCTTCCGAGTCGGACGAGCAGGGAAAGCGCTTTCACAAAATAAGCATGCGAATGGAGAAGCGTTTTAAGAGAAAACAAGTAAGGGAGCTGTAGTCGAGTGCCCCGACTACAAAATACCCTGTTCCCTTGATTTCGTGTGTTTTTTCTTTACATACACACACACTCACACATACACACACTCCAACATACACACAAACGCATGGCATGCGGCTGCGCGCGATGCAAGACCTCTATCCCACAAGCAAAATTGATTCGTATATAACTTCGGTGTTTATTGTCCGATCTCAGTGATCTTTTCAGAATAGATAGATATTGGGCCTTACTTGTAAAGTATGTAAAGTTTGGAAGGTCTATCTTTTCTAAAATTGTGGCTCTGACAGTTTGAGTCGGGTATACACCTACCTACATGCAAAAATTTGTGGCTCTTATAGTCTCTGAGAAACACGCGTTCATACGGACAGACAGACGGACGGATAGACGGACATGGCTAGATCGACTCGGCTGTTGATGCTGATCAAGAATATATATTCTTTATAGGGTCGCAAATGCTTCCTTCTACCTGTTACATACTTTTGCACAACTTCATGATCCCCCTTTTCCCATTTTCAATGGGAACAGGGTATAATGATTAGATGCCTTGCTGGGAGAAGTGTGTTGGTGGAGCCAAAAAACTTATGTGCGTCAGGAGTTTTCTGAATTTTCGGAATCAGACCTATTAAGATCCGAAAATGACGATTTAAACGACGACGATGAACCTCCAAAAAAGAGTCAACGGCGATCAGCGCCAACTTAAAAAAAATACACGTTTGTGTAAATACGTTTTTGTTTCTTTTTTGCATTTTTCTATCTTGAAAATAGATTTTTTGTTTTATTGTTTATAAAATAAACAGTTATTTTTCAAGTCTAAAAGAATTATTCAATATTTTTCTATACATAGTTCCAGACTAATGGATGTATAGCCTTCAATGAGGTGAAAAAATTGAGTTTTTTAGGTTTTATATATTTTTGGTCATGAAGACGGATTTTTTTTGAAAATTTTTAAAGGCAATTTTGTAGACTAGGTCAAGATCTACAACTTTGCAAAAGACATACAAACCAAATTCTGAATGATTTTAGAGATAAGAGCGATTCAAAAAGTGCCTCTTTGTCAGAAAGGCGAGAAAGACGCTGCCTACAGGAGAACTCTGCAGTCGGGAGCAACGCTAGCTGTCAAGGAGCGATACCGGAAGAAAAGGAGAGAGGAGGAGGGCCTTTTCAGAAGGAAAAATAATGAGCAGAAAGGGCCAATGTGTGAGGAAGTCGAAAGGCTGTTCGGCTCGAAAATTCTACCAAAAGGTTTTAAGCCCGGAGCTTCACTATGTAAGGACGAAGACGAAAGTTTTGTCACAGATCCACAAGTGGCACTAGACAAATGGAGAAAATATTTCTTCAACCTGGTGGGAGGCGATGACGAACACAATAATGCCTATGGAGAAGTCCACATGCAAGAATTTGGTCTCAATTTGAATCTCCAGATTATCGTACCAGAAACTACGTATCGACAGCAGAGCCAACTTAAGGGGAGCTGCAAATGAAGTGAAGGAGGATCGAAAATGTACGCTAATCATGCCACTCACTCCAAAGTCGACCCTCACGCATCTGCAGTACACTCGCTGTGGTATGGGGACTAGACTTCATGGGCCTCCAAAATATCTCAAAGTCCTTGGCGTTTGTGGCGACTGGCTTGATGGCCAAGTCCTGCTCACCAGCTTCCTGCTCACCAGTTTCCTGCTGTTTGTCTTTTACCGCCTTCTTTCCGGCAATCAATTGCTCAGCTGCCGTAGTCAAAGCGGCCATGGTAAGCTGCTTGCTCACCTGGCAGTACTTCCGCGATTTAGATATATTAACGATGTTGAGCACATTGTGATCGTGCGCACCCTGTCCCAAATCCACCCCCCCTGTCGCCACATCGCGAGGCACCAACTTAACATTGCTGGCGTCCACTAGGCACAATTTGGACCTTACCGAGAGCGGACTCAGATGCTCCACCGCCTCGGCCACGCCTTCGGCACTCTCCAGCTCCGCGGCCAGATTTTTGGGAACCATGTCATTGTCAATGTATTGGCGCCAGAAACAGTTTGGGGTCAGCAGGCAGGAAGCCGAGGACTTCGATTTTAGTGGACTCTTTTTCTTTTTAATGTGTTGGGACATCTTTGAAGCTTGTTGTTCTTGTTGATAAATACTATTAGGAAAACACAAAGTGAGTTCACAATTTCGAGATGTTGATAATGCGAGGAACAACTTGGAAGTGAGGCTAACGTTAGGCGAGAGCACGTAGGGCAACTGAAAATGGAATGACAACTCGAACACAGCGCCTTGGATGGAAAAAATAATACAAAACAGTTCAAGAAATTCATTGCTCTGCTCAGAAAGCTTAAAAACTCACTGAGTGACAGTCAAACTGTTAGTGATCAAAGACACATACAACTGTAAAGGTCCGCCCAAGTGAATGCCGAATGACGCTCATATCTGCCAATTACTGAGAACAGACACCAAGAACAGCCCAAGAAACTGTTAATTTCGGCACCAGAGAGAAAAAGTATATATCTTGATGGTCCATTGGATGATTTTGGTATCCATTTGGATATTAATAGCCTTTTGACCGATCGTTCCTATGGCAGCTATATGCTATAGTCATCCGATTTTGACAAAACTTTGTAGAATTGTGTAAAAGTATTAAAAACAAATATTTGCCAACGTAGGGGGCGTATCCGTTAAAAACAAAAAGGTTTTTTTTTTACAAGAACTAGTTTTTCGACCGATCGTTCCCATGACAGCTATATGCTATAGTCATCCGATCCGGCCGGTTCCGACAAATGTGCAGCGTATATGTACCAAAAGACTTCGTGCACAGTTTGGTAAGGATAGCTTTAAAGATGACGGAGGAGATTGCATAGAAACAGACGGACGGACAGGGCTAAATAAACTCAGCTGCAGCTGACCATGGTCATGCTGATGAAGAATATATATGCTTCCTTCTATGCGTTACAAACATCCGGACAATTTTATAATACCCCCTGCAAGGATATATAAAATCGATTTTTTCAAACGTCTAGGTGAAAAACTCATTAAGACATTAACATCGTGCAAGGCGATTTTAACGCAAAAATCGGGAGAGAAGCCGTTTTTAGTCCGACATTCGGCCGATTTAGCCTGCACGATAAGACCTCCAGTAATAGAGAGAGGCTAAGAGATTTTGCTGCGGGTAGGAATATGGTCGTTAAAAACCCCGCGACAACCACATGACGACCTGGAGGTCCCCTGATCATAACACGGAAAACCAGATTGATCACGTTGTGATAGACGGAAGGCATTCATCGAGCGTGTTAGCTGGCGCCAACAGCAGTGAGGGGTGACCGGGTGTGTAAGTTTATTCAAAGAAAATACTTTTCATTAGATGTTCCGAGGCGGGATCGAACCCACAACTTCTTGCACAGCGTTCGCGCACACTAGCCGCTGAGCCACACCCGGGCCCATACCTTAAGAATCCTGTATGTTGGTTCCATCAGGACATATCATCACATGTCATACGAAAGGTATTGATCCACACATCATGAATGTTTTTAAAATTTGGTAATACACTAACCGGCTTTTAAGGACCTCTTCTGGTCTAGAAAATTTTATTTTTCGATATTTTTTCCATATTTTTTTAGCTTAGATATTCAAAAACATTATCCCAAAAGGATTTTTCAAAATTCGGAATAGTTTCAGAGATGTAGCCATTTTTGTGACCCAAGGGGAACCAAATTTCCTAGCAACTGCAAACTTTAAACTCGTTTTTCTCGAAACCATGTTTTTATTCTCAAGTTTTACTGGACCTATTTTGTCGATAAAGGGCTTAATGGACGCAGAATTACCGTGGCAATGCCCCGAACCTCGATCATTAAAAAAAAAAACAATTTTTTACTATTTGTTTTGTTGACTGGACTGCAAAGAAAATTGACAAAAATAGATTTCGCATTTTTAAATGGCCACAATTTTTACAAATTCAATGTTTTTCAAGACTGCTTCGGGTCATAAAGGCATTCATACTTAACAGCTTCCCGCTTTCCGTTTTGCTTTCTGATAATGGTGACTCCCGGAAAGGTGGGAACCATCCACACACATTTTTTTAGAAAACCCTACTTTGGAGGCCGAAAACTTTTTGAACAGCCCTCGCACTCACATCCTTTTAATTTTATATGGTTTTTAATGAATTGAGCAACCAAATACAAAACCACAGAATTTCAAAATCTTTCCCCGATTTCTTTCCACAATTTTTTTAATAACAGGTAAGATTCAGTCGTCTAGACCAGAAGGGGGCCTTAAGATATTTACAATCAATTTTTAATTTGATTTTTGTACTCTGTACCAGAGGTACACAGAGTATAATAAGTTTGTGCAAAAGTATGTAACAGCCAGAATAAGAGTTAAGATAAATTTTTTGTAAAAAAAAACAGAAAGTCGGTCAACCCCAATTATAATATACTCTGTACATGTGAAGTGCTGCCCATCACCGTTGCGACCGGTGCTGCCCATAAATGTTTGTTTTCCTTATACCTCGACTATCGTTCATCCGATCTTAACCATTTCTTTGGCGGATCGATAAATAATCCTGATTACTAAATATGTCCAGAAGGAACGTTCCTTCTATCTATAAAACTGTGGGAGATATTACGTTTTTTCCAATTTGCGGGGGCGGGAGGGGGCGTGGCAAAAATTGAAAATAAACTTGATCTGCCTGCAAGTATAAGAAGCATAAGTCCCATACATGTCAAACCTCTATCTCTTACCATCTCTGAGATCTGTGCGTTCATACGGACATGGCTAGCACAAACTTATTATACTCTATGTACCTTTGGGCCAGAGTATAAAAATACTGGATGCCAAGGATGCTAATACCATAAAACTGGTTCAGACAGGGCTTGCCAATCTGCTTGCCTTGGACAAGAAGTTGGGATGCACTGAGAGTCTCTGTCTTGTGGTTAAGAGACTCGGTGGTTTGGATAAGCTGGAGGCTTTGCAGCAACATAAGAATAAGGAGATTTGCCACAAGGCTTATGAAATTTTAGATGTCTACTTTAATGACGACAATGAAACTGAAGGCGAACTGCAGCAGGCGAATGGGGCCTTTAGTGTCTCCCAGCCAATGCCTCCAGAGGGTGGCTACAATTTTTAATTGATAACCGGTGTATGACCATTTCTTTTTGGAATGCAACACACTCCTACTCTGCATACTTGATTCCAAACTTAATGTGGTCGACCTCGAAAATGTAACTATGGGCGTGTTCACCAGCACTCACCAATTATCTAACATAAATCAACAATCACAAAAAACGTGTTTGGCTGCTGGTGAACGGTTTTTGATAGAATTTGCAGCCAAAAAAACCATCGATATTTTTTATTGGCGGAAGTTTTGAACTTTTGATCGCAAATAAAAAAAAATTAAAATATGAATAACATCAAGTACAATCCATTACATTGGATGTGACTGTCGTCAAAAGCGCCGATATGGCGAAATTTCGACCTCTTCGGTGGCGATTTGGTTGTCTCTGGTTGTCCCATATTGGCTACTTGTAAGCGAAGTGGAGAACTCCTTGCAGATGACCTCTATTGAGAGGTTTCATGCGGCCAGGTTTGAGGAATCAACTGGGGGCCTTCTTGCAGCTCCATGATAGACTCGGAGGAAAGCTCTCACCCAACCGATTTGGATGAGATGCAGAGCACGAACACTTGAGGCCATTGTTTGCGGGAGGACCCAAGATTGTGCTGCATAGTCTATGCATTGCACTGGGAGCTTAAATAGTGCACATGCTGCAGCAGGAATGGCCGTGTGCCATTGAGGTGATCAATAAGTTCCAGCAGCAGCGTATACCATATGTCAGTGAAGATGTGCAGCTCTGGATAATGCTAGAGGTGCTGCAGGCCATACCGGAGGAGCCAGAAGTTATACACACCTCGGTGAAGCGAGTCATCTTTAGGGCAGAGCTGGGCAAGCGGGTGCCGGTTGTGTGGCAGACCGCATGTCTGACGTATGTATTTAAAGCTGCAAATGAGACGCAGTGAATGGGACGCGGTGTGCGTGGATGTGGGCACCTGGATTAGGAACATTGGCTACACCATTGAGGGCTTTTTGGTATGTCGAAACGGTCACATACTGATGAGAGGGACTCTCGTTTTGCCAATGTCCAAACTGCAAAAAGCAAAGACGATTTCTTGGCCATTTTGTTTCAATTTCTACAAAATTAATTCTTTGTTTATTGCTGTCAGTTGTTTGCTATCGATAACAATCACAAATCAAATCAATCTAACAAAGAAATACTTTGATGGATTGACATCTAACACAATCACGAAAATTAGCAATCATGATTGCACATCACGCCCGTTCACCAGCACAATCTAACAAAATTAGTCGATTTTTGGTTATTGATTTATGTTGGTGAACACGCCCTATGTTTATTCAAACACTAAAACACATACACACAGAGTTTCAATCACTTATATAGGCTAATGCTCTGATCAGCACTTAGCGCTTATAGCACCAGTCTACGATAATAAAGCATTAGTTAAAAGCTAGCTACGGCTCGACCAAAGATTTTATATTCTTGCAGCTGAGTGATATAGCAAACTGGCCAATTCCATATGACACCTACATTCGATATATTTATCCTTCGATATATTAAGCTCCTATGTATAGTAATAAAAACTGTTTATTAGATGTCACACTCTACCCACTGCATCACGAAATTGTAAGATTTGGTGAACTGAAATCACAGTGATTCTTAGCACCTGAGCGTCGCTGGGTGTAAAAACTAAAATTGTGTCCCCAAACCATTTTGCCCTCTCCTCTAAGTTAAAGGCATACAAATACCTGTAAGCTCATTTGCAGTGGATTTTATGACATTTTGCGCTAACCCTTTGTCATATATGTACATTAGCTTCATGTCCTTGTGCTTGGCATTCATGTTCTTGATGACCGTGAGTATTACTTTGTTTATTCGCCAGCTATTTGCAAATAGAAATTATTTGTAAATAACTAACTCACTGTTTACACGCTAAATATCTTTCTTAAATATATTCATTTTTTAGTGATTCCTGATTGGTAATAACTGTGTATCTGGTAACATGGAGCGCAAAAATCGATGGAAAAAATCTTCATTAGGCCAAGATGTTCCGTCGTCTCCTCCTTGATCCAATTTCAGTGCTTGATTTCACTTTGTGTTTTTAACATAGCAACCCTTTGAACATTATTTGTAAACCAGCTGAATACCCGGCATCGCCTGGGTCCATATGATTCTCATGAGAGCGACTGTATTCAAGCTAGTGCTGGCTGCAAGTCGCCATAAACATTTTGGACCGTTCGATCTTTTTTTCTATTTAACAATCTTCATTATAATCTAAACTCATGAATATTTTGCAAATTTCGTGAATTTTTGACCGTTGTGTTTATACCTCCTATTTACCCATCTACAATTGCCCGGTCACCCCTCTCTACTGTTGGCGCCAGCTTTGTTGTAATTAAGCAAGCAAAAGCTTCTCAAACTGCCGTTCAGATTCGGCGTTAAACTGTAGGTCCCTTTTCTCTTGTCCGAAAATTAGAAGCGCACAACCCAAGAGATTAAGAGACGCTCGGCTTTGGACCTTTGGGCCTGTGTCAAGCCATTTTACAATTGCCGTCTATCAAATCTTCACAATAATCCAGGCTCAAATCCAAAACTTGCAAATTTCGCAATATTTTGTGCCGTGTAATCAAAAATTTTGCAAATTCCGCGGTTTCTTCTACTTGGAAACCTTCCCGGGCACTTTCGCGGTTTTTGGACCGTTTTCCGCAAATTTTTTCGACTTAGAAACCTTTCGGGCAAGCGTTCAACCATTCCCAATCTGATGAACGGTATAATTTAGAAAATTTCGCGGTTTTTGGACCATTTTACATACACGAGACATAGGCTATGACACATTCCTGATCGATATGAACATACTGTGGAAAATTCGTGAAGATCGGTTCAACGGTTTAGACGCCCATAAGGGATAATCATGCACACATACAAACATACTTTTACTTTTATATATATGTATAGATGTATAGATAAGTCTACTAATCAATAATTGTTTTCGGTACTTAGCTATTTGCAAATTCAAAACTAACTCTCTGTTTATACGCAATAATTTGACATTTACTAAATAGTTATTTGCAAATAAGATGTGCGTATAAACGTAGTATATGTGAGTCTGTAGGAAGGTACGTAGATTTTTGTCCGTACAGCGCAACAGCTGAAAGAACAGCTCCAGTATGTCCAGAGTTGGCACCAGATTTTTATTGCGCAGCAGTATCAAAGCCTTAACGAAGCAGTTCCTCATGGCGGGATCCAAGACGGTGGCATAGTTCTTCAACAGATCAGCCAAATGTTTTGAAAACTCGACACACACAGTAAGATAGCATCGCGCCATCTGGGCAGTGAGCATTACAATGTCATCCAGCGATTTGTTCTCCTCGCCGGGATTCAAAGCAAACACCCCGAGCAGGATGAGAAAGTGTTGATACTGAATATGAAACTCATCGCCGTAGGATTCGGGATCGCGTTTGATGAGGTTCTTGAACTGCGGCACCATGCTGAGCCAAATTTAATCAAAACGAAAACAAATTTTAATAAAAAACCATAAGCTGAAATGCACGTGTCGTATGCTTCATTTAGCCAGTGCTGCAAACCACCTACTTAGTTACGATAGTTTTGCTCAAGAGCCATTAGTTAATCGATTACACACTTTTTTAGTCTAGCAATATAGCCACGCAAACGCAAACTTTGACAACTATCCAAATTAATGGAAATGGAGGCTCCCACAGAATTAGAATTGATGGATGGCAAGGTAAACCTTTGTATATACTTAAAACGGCAGCGATTATCCTAAAACCTTTCTTACCAGCTGTCAGACAGCAGCGGCGACGACGACCGTTATACTCAGCTGCAACGACCCGCACCCGCTGTTGCTCTCTCAGCCACAGCCACGTCGAGTAGTGTCCACCTGCCGCCATGGGACACCAGCTACCAAATACAAAGAGTCGACTATGAATCTCAGTCTAATAGCGACTCCTCGTCGGGCGAATCCTCCGAGGAAGGCTGCATCGAGAAGCAGCGCACCGACGCTGGGCAGAAGAAGCTGAGCAAAAAGCGCATCAGTCGCAAGGTAATGATGCGTGTTCCACCGCTGCCCACAGACTCCATGCAGCCAAATCGGGCGCGCTTCAAGAAGTACAATGTCTGGACAGCTGTCCTGCAGGAGCAGGTGCTGAGCGAGAACATGCGAGGCTGTAATGTGACCCGCAGCAGCAGCGATCGGAATGTCGAGAACTATGACTATCCCCTAAAGTACCGGCTCAAAAGAAAGAACACACTGAAGCGCCGTCTCTCGAATTCATCAGAGGTCGAGCAGTCCTCGGTATCCCATCCAGCACACAAACGAGGCCGGCTCTCAAGTCGGGCCCCAGGCGAATATCCGCAGCGGGGAGCGGTCAATAACCTTCTGGGGCAAAGATCGAAAATAGGAACTTCATTCACGATTGGTGGCGGCTCCTCGGACAACTTTTGTGAGCCTCGACGCATACTCGACCTGAAGGTGCTGGGCGTCCGTGAGCCTGCTGACTTGGCCAGGGAAATGGCCAGTAAACTATATGAGGATAAGGAAGACCTCATGGGTGAGTGAAACGACCACGCCAAACGAATAAGATTGAATTTTTCCTTCCGGTTCTTAGTGCGCGTGGTGGAGCTGCTGGGCGTGGACTTGTCCCTAGAGCTTTACAAGGAGACCCAGCGCATTGAAGCAGATGGCGGCATGATGATCTTGGTAATAGACTTGCAATGGGTGATACAAAATAGAGTAACTAATAATTCCACCACAGAATGGCAGTCGAAGACGTACACCCGGCGGTGTATTCCTTTTCCTGCTGAAACATCATGACAGTATAACACCCGAGCAAAAAAAGTCCATCTTCAGCAAGGATCGTCAAAATCCAAACAAATCTCGCAAGCAGATCGGTTCAATAATGCGCGATCGCAAGGTGAAGGAGTTTAAGAAATGTCTGACTAAACAGAGCACCGAATTGCCTTCATTGAACACACGCAAGGAGCTGAGTGCTGCTGAAGGTCAGCCCGGCAACTGTGAGTGAGCCTTGAATTGAGCCATGTTAACCCTTTCTGAATACCTTTTTTAATATTTGACTTTCAGTATCCAATGCACCGCCTTCACCTGTAAATCACGGCGAGTATCGGCCACACGAGTTTAACATAAATCTCGAGGAAAATCCGGAATTGCCTTCGACATCAAAAGCCGCAGCTGCGGCCGAGTTGCTTGTCAGCTACGATGATGACATTTTGGATTTGAACTGTGACGACATGGACTTCTTTTAGGTGGAACGAAGCGCCAAGGGCTACATTGTGCCGGATTTTTATAGCACATCTCTTGTACTAGCTAGAACCATACTTGTACAAATAAGCAAATGCATAGCGTGTAATAGGCTAATTCCACTGACACATCTATGTACATTTTGGAATGTAACATAATTAAAATAATTGTAGCTGGGCAGAGTCTCCTACCCCTCCTGTAGATTGCATAACCACTACGCTCTCGTTTGTCCTCTGTAGCTCTGGTTGGCTTTCTATTATCGTACGATGTTTTAGTCTTCAGCCTCTAAGTGATGTTCATAATTATGATGATCCAGCGGGCTGCAATTAAAGTGCCCTGCGCTTAGAATTAGGCAGCAATTTAGACGCCAACCTGGACCTTGAATTAAGCGCCAGATCCTGCCATACGAATTCACTTGAAGGAAATTCTTTTCTAGGCGGGCAAAGCCTGCGGAAACTCACCCTTCTATGAATTTGGCGCTTTGTTTTTTTTTTTTTTTGTATTCAGAAAGAAAGCTGCCAAATTTTTCCAGCAAAAATTTGCCACTAAAAGTCCAGCACTGACTAAAATAAAAAAAATTTTAAAGGACTTCCTTTTTTTACTACACTCGATTTCTCCTTACTTAAGGACACGCACTGCCTATAAAGGAATTTTGACTCGTGCGATAAATTTGACTTGCACTTGTTATTTGAACAGAGATTCGACACCAACAGATTCCCACGCTAATGCAAGGCCTCTCTTAAATACATGCATTTTGGGGGTAAAATGCTAACCCACCATGACTCCATTTTCTTTGAAGAGCTAATCCCGTTTGCTTCCCAGTCTCTTGATCTTATCTATCGCACCCTTTCCCCCAACTTGCAACACGCGCCCAAAGCTGGCAACATCTTTAGCAGTGGCGATCAGCTAACATAGCTCTGTTATGCTTAGCATAAGTAATCAACTGACAATGTTGCTAGGAGAGAGCTGCTGAAGAGAGCTGAGTAACAACAGCAACTATGTTAAGATGCAAGATTAGTTGCCATCGACAACTCAGATACATTTACGATTTTAATTTCGATCTTAGAGCAACAAGCGCATTACAACAATAAAACAACGTATTAATGAGGGGAAGATAATTTTATTAGCTTTATTTTGGTATTTGGTATTTATTTTCTTAAGATATTTTATAATTGGGATATTTGTAATTAAGTGAGAAGATCTTTTTCAAAAATGAGAAAAAGATAATTTGGGATTATCTCGAAATCTGTTCAACTTAAAATTGTTTTAACTTCAGATTCGGCCTCAGCGAGTGTTTTACATTTGTAAACTAGTGAAACTAATTTCAAATTTTTCTTTAAAAATCATGGAATCACACTTAAACTCAATTTAAATTATAAAAATAGGGGAAAGTTAACTTCGGTTCGGCCGAAGTTTTGTATACGCTTGCAGTTTGTTTTTCTAAATAAGACAACTTTTCGGACCTTACTTTTCTATGGGAGCTATACCATATAGATGTCCGATTTCGACCAAACGTAGTGTAATCATGGAAAAGCATTACAAAAGGTTAATTACGAAATTTGGAGGCAATCCCTATTAAAACAAAAAAAAAACTTAATAGAACTTCTTTTTCGACCGATCATTCATTCTGCAGCTATATGCTAAAGTCATCCGATGTTGACCAAACTTTGTAGAATCATGTGGAAGCATACAAAACAAATACATGACAATTTTGAGGACATTTCTATTGAAAATAAAAAAGTTTTTTAAGAATAATTTCCAGACTCTACTTTTCTATGACAGCCATACTATATACTCGTAGATGTCAGATTTCGACCAAATTTGGTGGAATCATAGTAAACTAAGAAATACGAAGTTTGGAGGCGTTTTAATTGAAAACAAAAAAGTTTTTCTCACCAAAAATAGTTTTTCGACCGATCGTTCCTATGACAGCTATATGCTTTATATAACTTTTTTCCCGTTTGCGGGGGCGGGAG
Organism: Lordiphosa collinella; assembly: GCA_018904265.1. NCBI lineage: Eukaryota > Metazoa > Arthropoda > Insecta > Diptera > Drosophilidae > Lordiphosa > Lordiphosa collinella. The sequence goes on along the minus strand of JAEIFV010000005.1, from coordinate 69,662 downwards.
GGGGCGTGGCAAAAATTGAAAATAAACTTGATCTATCTGCAAGTAAAAGAAGCTTTTGTCCAATACTTGTAGAACCTCTATCTCCTACCATCTCTGAGATCTATTTGTTCATATGTTATAGCCGGGCTTGACAGACTTTCTTACTTGTTTTAAACCTGAGTTCTCGCATTACTTGTTCAACTAAATTATTTCTAAATTCAGCTCGGTTTCGCTGCCATAGTTCACGACGTCCTCATAAATGTTTGCAGCTTCCACAGTTTTTGAACTCTTTGATTGGTAGGATGATGTGGAATTATATCCTCTATAGCCGGAGTGTCCAGAAATTGTCCTTTGAATCTCAAAATCAGAAAAGAAAAAATTAAAGCCAATAAAGTGTATTAAATTGTGGCGCTGAAGAAAAGTTCAGTATGTTATTTTGTCGCAATAAGGGTATCGCAAAAACGAAATCTACGTAAATTCTATGAAATCTTCACCAAGAGGTTATGGTTCTAAAATGAATTAATATCCCGGGCCAAATGACTTAACATTTTTAGGTCATTTTAAATACACATATGGGCCATTGTATGCTAAATGGACGGCTTTCCAGAGTCACCGTTTTTTATTTTAATAATTTTCGAAACTAGACCTCGACTTGCCCAAATTGAGATATGGAACAAAATGAAGGTGTGCCGATTTTCTAGTTTTCCAGTTTTCCTCAAAAATTACATCGAAATTTTTTTCATTTTTCATGTCTTAAGTAATTAGTCAATCACATTAGTTAGCAGAAGCTAATGATATCTTTAACCTTATCAATACATATCTATCGTTAGGATAAGAATCGATAAGAAAGCTTTTTTCAACAATCGCTCATACAATTCTAAACTTCTTCGATTTGAAAATGCTTTTCGCTGCTAATAGCTTCTTGCGTAGTTTTTGTAACTGAGGGGCTAGATCGACTCAACCGCTGGAGCTAATTAAGAATTCATCTTAAGGTACTTTATGGGAACGTTGGACAAACTTCGTGTCCCCTTTTTACTCTAATAGTAAGCGGGCACAGTCTCTGTAAGAATCTTTCGATATTTGTAAGCTTTCTTAGAATTTTAAAATTATAAACTGTCAATTTAACATAAGAAAGTGTTTTTTATACTCTGTACCAGAGGTACCAGAGTATATTAAGTTAGCAAAAATATGTAACAGGCAGCAGGAAGCATCTCCGACCCTACAAAGTATATTCACAAGTACAGAGTATGTTATAGTCGGGCTTGATCGACTTTCTTTCTTGTTTTTCATCTGATTGTTTTGGAATCAGCTGCTCGGGATCCACCACCCACCAACCCCTCCAAATGGCAATGGGCCCCCCCCCCTCTCCCACAAGCAAAATTGATTCGTATATAACTTCGGTGTTTTTTGTCCGATCTTATTGATCTTTTCAGAATATATAGATATTGGGCCTTACTTGATATATATAAAGTTTGGAAGGTCTATCTTGAAAATTGTGGCTCTGACAGTTTTTTGCGCTTAAAGAGGGGAGAGGGAGGAATTTTCCAAATCTGAAACAAACTCGATTTGAATCGGGTATACACCTACCTTCATTCAAAAATTTGCGGCACTAGCTCTTATAGTCTCTGAGATCGACGCGTTCATACGGACAGACGGACGGACAGACGGACATGGCTAAATCGACTCGGCTATTGATTCTGATCAAGAATATATATATTTTATAGGGTCGCAAATGTTTCCTTCTACCAGTTACACTAGTCGGCATAATTATTTTGACAAACATTTTTTCATAAATGAACCATTTTATCTTTTAAACAAAAATTCCTAAAATGTTGAAATTTTTATCGAATAATTCATAAGTAGTCCACAATCAGCTGCTGGGGATAGAAGATATTAATCGAATTGTCCAAACGGAGGTGGGCATAAGTATTTTGACAAGATTTCAAAATTGATATATTCTCAGCACAGGATCTTTAAAGCTAAAAGAATGATGGATTCTTGACAAGTTTTTCACGCTGAATCCGAATCTGAAGTTAGAAACTTCATATCTCTAATAGATTAACTGTAAATTAGTCATGAAAATGCAGAAAATGGCTAATTTGGCTGTTTTGCTTGGATCCAATGTGCTAGAAAAAATGTTGTTTTTAAAAATTTGATTTGTTCATGGTATAGTACTTATTTTTATCTGTTAAGTGTAAATAAAACCTTAATCATTTCATAAGATCTAAGTTCGTAAGCGCTCTGCAAAGAATGGCCGATTTGCATGCAAATTTATATATCGCTTTTTACAGTGTAGTTTTTAAAGCAAACTGCACCGTTTATTTAAAAACTAAACTGGCGCTCAACTAAAATACAAATTCTAAAACAAATCGGTCAAACTTGGCAGATCGGTCACAAACTTATATCTAATGAAATAAATAAGGCTTAAATCACATTTAAGAGATAAAAGTATGAACAATACAATGAGCAAATAAAATTTAAAAAATAGGGGTAAGTTAACTTCGGCTCGGCCGAAGTTTTGTATACCCTTGCAGCTTTCATTGATAACAAAAAAGTTTTTCTAAGACTACTTTTTGGACATTACTTTTCTATGGGATCTATACTATAAAGATGTCTGATTTCTATTAAACTTGATGAAATCATGGAAAAGCATAATACACTGTTAATTGCGAAATTTGGAGGCGATGTCATTTAAGACAAAAAGTTTTTCTCACTTCAACTTCTTTTTCGACCGATCATTCATACTGCAGCTATATGCTATAGTCATCCGATTTTGATAAAACTTTGTGGAAATGTGTCCAAAGTAAATAAAATAAGTGAATGCCAATGATAAGGACGTTTTCATTAAAAAAATAAAAGTTTTTCTCACTAGAACTAGTTTTTCGACCGATCGTTCCTATGGGAGCTATATGCTATAGTCATCCGATCATCCGTTTCAACCAATCTTTGTAGAATTGTGTAAAAGTATATAGATTAAGTGTATGCCAATGATAAGGACGTTTTCATTAAAAACAAAAAAGTTTTTCTCACTAGAACTAGTTTTTCGACCGATCGTTCCTATGGGAGCTATATGCTATAGTCATCCGATTTCAACCAATCTTTGTAGAATTGTGTAAAAGTATATAGATTAAGTGTATGCCAATGATAAGGACGTTTTCATTAAAAACAAAAAAGTTTTTCTCACTAGAACTAGTTTTTCGACCGATCGTTCCTATGGCAGCTATATGCTATAGTCATCCGATTTCGACCAAACTTAGTGAAATCATGGGAAGGGATAGTAAACTAAGAAATACGGACTTTGGAGGCGTTTCCATTAAAAACAAAAAAGTTTTTCTCTTTAAGACTAGTTTTTCAACCGATCGTTCCTATGGCAGCTATATGCTATAGTCATCCGATCCGGCCGGTTCCAACAAATGTGCAGCGTATTTGTACCAAAAGACTTTGTGCAAAGTTTGGTGAGAATAGCTTTAAAACTGACGGAGGAGATAGCATAGAAACAGACGGACAGACGGACAGACGGACAAGGCTAAATCAACTCAGCTCGTCGTGCTGATCAAGAATATATATACTTTATGTGGTCGGAGATGCTTCCTTCTATGCGTTACAAACATCCGGACAATTTTATAATACCCTCTGCAAGGGTATAAAAAGCATTATTTCTAGCACATTGGATCCAAGCAAAACGGCCAAATTAGACATTTTCTGGATTTTCATGCCTTATTTATTTATTTATTTATTCGCCAAATGAACATAGTTCTTAGCTGGCTACACTAATCTTAACCTAAACATAATATATAAAAGAAGACAAATTTACCTCATGGTAGAATAATATTCTGCTAGCAGTGTCTTAATTAATGATTTGTTAGCATCGAAGTCAAAGCGCATGCTAACGGGCAAGGAGTTAAAATTATCAAGGGCTCTAGATATAGGCTCACGAAGGGAATAATTTGTTCGGAAAATTTGATGGGAAAAGGGTTGAAAGGTTCTAAGATTCCTAGTTGGTACACCAAAGCTGATCTTGCCTAACAAAAAAGGCATATCAATAGCACCTAAAATAAGGTCGTTCAGAAGCATAATTGACGCAATAGTTCTTGACCAATGTACTACTAGTATTATACGGTATACTAGTATACGGTGGCAAAGGGTCAGAGAAGTTGAGCGGGAGAAGAGCAAATATGAGAAATTTTTTTTTTTACCCTTTCGATCCTTTTTATGTGAATTGCACCAGAGGGATTCCAATTAAATGAGGCATATTCCAATTTGGAACGCACAAATGCCGAATAAAGGCTCAACCTGGTGTATGGGTCCTTAAACCGGCAGGCATTGCGCTTAACAAAGCCAAACATGGAATAGCCTTTAGGCAAAATGTAGTTTAAGTGCTCATTAAAAAGAAATTTTGTGTCAAATTTTACTCCCAAATCAATGGCCCCATCCCGGCTCGATAAAATTTGATTGGCGATTGAATAAGTCGCCGTAATGTTGTAGACACATTTGCTTTATCTGACAGCAAAGCATTTTTTTAGATTAAGAGGAAGGTAGGTTGTGTGCACACCAAGAGCTAACCCTATCTAGGTCGCTTTGTAATAAGCTAACGTCATTTAAGTTTTTAATAGATGGAAAAATTTTAAGATCATCAGCATAAAGCAAAAACTCAGAGTTATGAATACTCAAACAAATGTCATTAACAAAAATACTGAAAAGTAAAGGGCCAAACGCACTCCCCTGTGGAAGGCCAGATGTAGAAACATATGGACTAGAAAGCGAGCTGTTTATTCTGACTCTATAAGTCCGGTGGTCCAAGTAGAACTCAATCCAACATAATAGCGAGGAATGAAATCCTAGCTTAAGAAGCTTTGCAAGTAGTGCATGATGACAAACTTTATCAAATGCCTTGGAAAAATCAGTATAAACAACATCTACTTGACAGCGTTTATCAAAGGAACTGATGCAATAATTGCTGAATACCGCAAAATTAGATGTGGTTGAGCGACCTGGCATAAAACCATGTTGATTTGGGTTTACGTAACTCTTTATCCGTTCAAGGAGTTTCGAAATATTGCTAAGCTTAGCGATAGGTCGATAGTTAAGTACCTCACTCTTGACACCAGACTTGAACACAGGTGTGACTGTGGCAACTTTCCACTTGTCAATAAATCGTCCAGTAGAGAGAGCATTGAAAATATTGTTATGAGCGGCTCACAAAGCACAGCAGTCTGGATAATTAGAATCATCACAACTCAATACAGATGTCATATTCAGAAATGGATAAATTGCCAACGTTCAAAAGATGGGGAATTGCATCCAGAGAGATCGGATTATTCCAAGAAGCTGGAGGTTCAAAGTTAGAGCTGAAAAACTTTAATTTCAGCCCGTTTTCAACATCAGCAATATATTGATTATAGAAATTAATTAAGAAATTTAAACTCACGTTTATGGTGCCTATATCTCTCCCAATCAGCAGAATCATGCGTCACTAAAAAAAGTTTACGGAATTTGTCGCGCAAATTTGTATACTTTTTTAAACCTTTAATGTATCAAGGCAATCTGTACGAACCCTGGACCCTAATAGGAACATTCTTTTTTGATAATGCTAGACAGAACGTCAATAAAAATTATCATAGCAGACTTCCACGTTTTCATGCGCTAAGACCAAACTCCAATCAACAGCAGAAATATCAATACGAATTGCATTAAGAGTAGTATTATTAAAGTTAAATGTAAAAAATTCACGTTCTGAAGGAACAAAAGTATAAAAGTTAATTGTAGCAAGATTACAGCTAACATCAGGACTAATATAAACTAAGTCCAGTAACCTGTTTAATCTGTTAAATATGTTATTAATTTGTACTAAGCCCAGACAAAACAGCTCATCTACTACTAGGATTTCATGAGATTGATGAACATTGCTAGGTATCATTGGGTCAGTCTCTGAATCGTGCGACCACACCAGCGAACCCAGGTTAAAATCGCCAACCACACAAAGGTGCTGGCAGTCCAAAAGGGCATCATTAATATGAGATGAGACACATTCCGTATATGCTCCTCATAAATTCGGTAATCACTGTTCGGCGGTATATACGAAGCCACAAAGAAAATATCTGCAGATGATCCAGCGATTGAAACGCAAAGTTGGTCAAGGAGCGAGTCTTCATTTGCCAAGCGGATGGATTCACAGCGCAGACCGATCCGAACAGCCACAAGGACGGCTCTACCCCGTGTACATTGTGCTCTCTCAAAATTTCTATATTTTCTAAATACTTGATAGAGCTTTGGATCGAAGAATTCACTGGTGTAGAAATTCGAGCTGAGCCAGGTTTCAACTAGAATTATGACATCAAAGTTGCTTTGAGAGGTGGCCAGAAAAAAGCTTCTCCCTTTGTTCTCATACCAGAGATATTTTTGGAAGAGAACAGTAAGGGAAGGGTTAATGCCACCAGATGGAGCCGTATTTACAGATGAAATCTCAGATTGAGGTAAACAGAATGATGCCGGCCTGGAATTCGGCAGTAGCTTCTCATGATGAGTCTCCAGTTTATTTATGCCAAGAATAGCTCCAAGCAGCGTTGCAACTCGTATAGGAACTTCTTCAGGTTGATACTGCACAGATGTTGCAGCCAAATCCACTGAGAAGAAAGGTAAATCCAAATTGCTGATTAAGTAAAGTAAAATCGGCTTGTCAAGATGACAACAGCCCCAAGGGGCCAGAGCCGAGCCTCTCTCAATCTCTTGGTTTGTGCGCTTCTAATTTTAGCACAAGAGAAAGGGACCTACAGTTTAACGCCGAATCCGAACGGCAGTTTTTGAGAGGCTTTTCATGGCTAATTACTGCAATGCTGGCGCCAACAGCAAGAGGTGTGGCCGGGTGTAAAGTTTTATTCAAAGAAAAAACTTTTCATTAGATGTTCCGAGGCGGGATCGAACCCACGACCTCATGCTCAGCAGTCGCGCACACTAACCGCTGAGCCACTCCGGCCACCAAATTGCTGATAAGGGGTAGCAAATCCATTGCAGAGGGCTCGTGTCGATTTTGCCCAGCTGGCAAATGAACGATTGAATAAAGAGCAGCTCTTAGATGTGATTGTCTAAGAGCGACCATAAGCACAGCATCAAAATGATAAGAGAAATGCAGCAAACGATAATGAATTGCAAAGTGAGCCACTCCTAGGCGCAGCTCTCGCAGAGCGCTGTTGATTAAATCAACGTTAGAGCAAAGGCGGATTGAACAAAAAAAAGATTCCAAAAACCTTAGTTGTTGCTGCTGTAGTAGTTGTTGTATAGGTAGAGATGAAAGAGTAAAGATGCAAGGCGGCGTCTCCCACAAAGAGTCACAGCCTATGACAGCAACAGCGCTAGTAGCGCTAATTAAAGAGCGTTTTTGACGAAGTGCTTGGAATAGGGGTAGATGTTCGTAGTTGGGCCGCATTAAGATCGACAGCTGTAATGTCGGCTGAAGGTCTCTCTCTATGAACAAAACGGCTAACTTTATTCGCTTGCGGCCAAAATTCATTATTGAATAACCTCATGCAGTGCTGCTCAGGAATACCAAGTTTGAAATTGACAAACTTGAGATTGGTAACATCAACATCTTTTTTTACAAGCTTTACGCAAGCTAGAGAATTTGTTTCAACTTTCAGTTTAGCTGCCACAAAATTTAGCACCACCTCTGGTTCAGTAGCAGTAGAGAATCTGCCGATTCCTCTTTGGCTTCTTTCGAACGGTAACAAAATCATTGCACTCTGCTTCCGAGTGAGAATCAACATCAACCAGCTGTTGGGGGCTTGCTTGTTGTTGTGTTATTTGCATTTGTAATATTGCTTTTATTATTAAAAGCATTTAAGAACTGGGATTTTAGGTCCGCGTATAGCACTTCCAGATACTGAATTTTTCCACTTAATTCATCAATTTTTGAATGCGAGTCATTGGCCACAACACAGTTGTCACATTGCCACAGTAGGTTAGGTGAATTAGTTAATAATTTAATTACATCGCCATGCAAATCGATACAGGCGATATGAAAGACGCAACGGCAGAGAGAAGAACACCGGACAGCATCAAAGCAACGAAGTTGAGCTGCTGAAACTTCCGAATTGCACTCGGCACAGAGTAGCAGAGACATAATTAGAAGACGTCCGTACGCAGCTAAAGCTAGTTGACGACTTAATAATGAAGAATTCTCGAAATAATGTAGTAGTTTAGTGTTGAGGACTATGAATTTGCTGAAAAAGTATGGATTAAATTTAATTGTAATAAAATGTACGATTAAGGCCTGTATCCAGCACTGCGGAAAATTCCTGCCAGGAATTTGCTATTTATTTTGATTTTGTGGAACCCAAGTAAAAAATTTTGGCCAAGTTTGAATTTAATTGAATTTAAACAAAATTACGTTTAACCAACTTCGGTCAACCATTGTAGATAGTGAATTATTATTGATTGAGCGGTCGGGTTTGATGACATCACACCTCGACATCAGCCACATTGGTATCTCAATTCGTTCTAAATTATTGGGCCGAGGGCTGAGCAAGACTCTCCAGTGTGACCCGTAAAAGAAATTAGACTCAATGGTTGGTAGCCAATTAAATAAAGTCTATTACATTTGAATACAAGATATGCACAAGAGCTCAGCAGCCGGGTCAGAACCTTGGCAAAATGAATCTGCTGCATGTGTAGCAATAAGGGAGAATGAAACTATTACAAAACAGAAACCGCTATTATATTTATATAAACATTATCTGGTGTTTGCTTTGTTCTCCACCCCCATTTGCCTCCATCTATTCGCTCATCACATCCAAAATAATTGTCAACAATATATTCCTGAGCTGTGCAATAGCTGTTTTAGGTTCCACACACGCATAAGAAACGCCGCTATCGATACGCCGTTATCTATACAATGTGTGGATTTTGGTCAAGTTGCAGGATACTAAACAAACGAAATCGTAAACAGAAAATTCCTGGCACAATTTTTTTCATATGAACTTTGGCAGGAATTTTTTGGTTTTGCGTTGCTGGATACCCGGCTTTACTTAAAACTTTATTTAGAAATTTTTATGACTGTTTAACGACCTTTGTACTCTTAACTTGCAGTTTTTACTGGCTCGAGGTCTTGCTATGTTATTGACATAACTTTTAACAGAGGCACACAACACAACAAAGGAGGCATCAGGTTGATCGGACGACGTTTCATGAGGGACCAACCTCACTCATCAGCGATCTTGAGCCTGAAATGTCTGTCCAAACAGCAGTCTCTCCATGACCGCGACGGCAAAACTGTTTGGGAATTCCAAAGGCAGCTCTGCGCGCAAAACACCAAAAAGACAGCTTGAGACAGCCATTCCCCTTTGTAAGTGTGTGGCCTCCGTTTTGGACTTTGGACTCAGTGTGCAACCAACGGCCGCCGCTCTGGAACAAAAGACCAAAAATGTTTGTATATACAAACAGGAGTTTTTGTTGTTTTAAATGAAACTATTTCTATTAAGTTTCGAACAACAACGCCGTGCCAAGCGTTTTAGTATTTTTATGACTGTTTAACGAACTTTATACTCTTAACTTGCAGTTTTTACTGGCTCGAGGTCTTGCTATGTTATTGACATAACTTTAAACAGAGGCACACAACACAACAAAGTTAAAGTTATGTCAATAACATAGCAAGACCTCGAGCCAGTAAAAACTGCAAGTTACTTTATTTAGAAAGCGATGTTTTTTACTCTCTGATGTATTTGAAAAATTCCGAACTATTTGCTTATCAATATATAAATTGGATCTAGTAAATTATGTAACTGCTCCTTCAATATCTTGGGATGCAATGCTTAAATTTGCGAAAATTAAGCTAGAGCTTATAAGAGATGGTGACATTTATAACTTTTTTAAGCTAGCTGTGCGTGGAGGACTTACACAATGCACACAGCGAATATCTAGTGCAAATAACAAATATTCCAAGAACCCTAGTCAAGAAAAGCTAATCAATTTTATGTTATATTTTGATGCCAATAGTTTATATGGGTGGGCTATGTCACTACTACTACCTAAATCAGGGTTTCAATTCTTAACTGCGATCGAAATTAATAATTTTAATGTTAAAGAAATGTCTACCGAAGACACCACCGGAAAAGTATTAGAGGTTGATTTGAAATATCCTGAAAGTATTCACGATCGTCATAACTGCTTACCATTCTGTCCAGAAAACAAAATTTCATCTGGTGGTAAGCAACTCAGGTTAATAGCAGACTTAACAGATAAAACCAATTATATCATTCACTTAAAACAACTTCAATTATGCGTGGAACAGGGTTTGATAATTACCAAAATTCATAGAATCCTATCGTTTAATCAAAGTAAATGGTTGGAGCCTTATATAAATTTAAATACAACTCATAGAAAACTTGCAACAAATGACTTCGAAAAAACTTTTTTAAATTAATGAACCATGGAAAATGTTGAAAAAGACGTAACATTAAGTTAGTCAATGCATATGATACAAACCCACAAAGTCTACAGTATAAAAATTAAAAAAAAAACTTATTGCAATGAACACGTTTCATAGTTTACAAATATTTAGTAATGACTTAGCAGCCATTGAACATAATAAAAGTCACATTATCTATAATAAACCGATTTATTTTGGGGTGACAGTTTTGGTTAATGTATGAGTTTTATTATAATTTTCCTACTATAAAGTGCCCATCGTCTAAAATAATTTACATGGACACCGACTCTTTTATAACCTCATCAACTGGAAATGTATACGATATGATTCGACAATGTCCTCATCGATTTGATACGTCTAATTATAACTTAGATAATAAGCATCAAATCATACCCTCTAACAACAAGGAGTTGGGTCTTTGTTGGTTTAAAAACAAAAGCCTATTCATATTTAGAAGAGGGAGACAATCAACCTAGTACAGTCAAAAAAGTAAAAGGAGTAAAAAATAGTGTTGTTAAGAAACTAACACATAAAAACTACATTGAATGTATACGAAAAAAGAAAACATTTTATGGAGAACAAAGAGTCATTAGAAGTAGAGGTCATACCCTCTATACTGAAATAATTAATAAAATAAGTTTAAATTATTAAGATGATAAACGCTAAGTAATGGATGATGGAATAAACACGTTGGCATGGGGTCATTATCGTATTAGATAATAATTTTTTAAAGTTACTTAAAAACTTAAAAAATTTATAAACATATTTATTTGTTTTATGATAAGTTGCACATATTTTTATAATAACTTTATTTATCTGTTATATTAGAACCTATATTTTTAAAGAAAATAAATAAAAGACTTAACTAGCAAACAAGCAGCAAATGTTATTTTAGTTCTTCAAAAGACTATTTTATTAATCCACGAATAATGAGTATCATCGAACACAAATACTTGATTCTTGGCAGTTTTAAAAAATTTTTCAACTAAATATGCATTTTTTGTTTTTAACTTTTTGAATCTCAGGTTCATAAAACGACCCTTTAATAATATTTAATTTTTATAACTTTAAAAATTTCAGTAGTCCAATTAGGCTTATATCCCTTAGCAATTATATTACCGTGATCACCAACGTTGTACTTATGCTTTGGAAACATTTTGTGGATTTTATAAATAGTTCGAAAAATAAATTTTTCATTTCTTTTGTTAACATCAACCGGTCTCATTTTAATGGTGCGATGATAAGTGTTATTGTATGTTGTTATTAAATGTAGTAATTTATGAATCCATTGGTAGTTTCCCTGCAAGCTAAACATTCCCCACATGATATTTTTAAGAGTTCGGTTGAACCGTTCACAGATTGATGCTTTTAAGTGAGTGTATGTGTGATAATGATTAATGTTGTTTTCTATTATCAGAGCCTGGAAACTCGTATTGAAAAATTCCTTGCCCCGATCAGAATGCATATTTTTAGGTTTGCGCTTAGAATATTTGAATATAATTTTAATCGCTGCAATGATATAAGCTGATGATTTAGATTTAACTGCAGCAGCAAATGAGTACTTTGAAAATGTATCTATAACTGTAAATATGTAACGATTTCCTTCATTAAATTTATGAAAAGGAATAATTTCAACCAAATCGATTTGCCAGGTGTTATGTATTCCCTTTTGAACAAATTTTCCCCTGACAAAGTTTTTACGAATTGGTTTATGTATTTCTGAAACAACTTGTTGTTTACTCATTTTATTGACAATGAATAATTACACAATTATTTCTCTATTGCTTTGGACACTGCTTAGATAGTACTGTTTGCTTATATTCAATTACATCTCGTTTTAGCTCTCTAGTCATTTTCTTAGAAATCTCAAAACATAATCGAGTTAAATCTATTTGTACATCTTGATCGTGAGAAGCATCTAAATCACTTAGTTGAATATCAAATTTTTGTAGAGTTACACACATAGGAACAATATGATTATAGTAAAGAAATGAAATTTGTTTTCTTAGTATTGTATTCCAACACAAAAATGTTGTAAAGAATATACCTAATCTTAGGAATGAACGCCAAGATTCGCGATCAAACTCAATTTTATTACCAAATTGATTTATGATTAAAATGCACTGTTTATCTGATTTTCTAAATTTAAAATTACATTTAACTGTTGGAAGTAGTGGATGATCAATTATTGTATCCGGCATTAAAAAATCATACTGGTCAGTTTGTCTTGTCCACAACCAGGCAGACCATACGCATGGCCAGCTCTCGAGAAATACGCAAGTCCATATCCAGATAGTATTGATAGGGATGAACCGAAGTGTTGGTCTTGTTCCATGATTGCATAAGTAGATCGAAGCAGCGATAGCCCATAGATAACAGCAGCAAAGTGATGCAGGCCATGCTTATCACACTGATCACCGAGTGGAAGATGATATCCAAGAGAATGGCCAAAGTCAACGAGAAAATTAGGGCAGTCTGGCGCCAGTTGCGCCATAGCAGCAAATGCTGCAACTCAGTGAGAAATTGTCCTGGGTTTGTAAAGATTTGCGGATCCATTTTGGTTTTGATATTTCAATTTTATTTTTTTTTGTCTGTTTTGTTAGAGAGATATATTCGTTCTGATGTGATTTGTTGCTCTACAAACTGAGTTGTGTGAAATCTAACGGCAATTTCAAAGGTAAATTTGTTTGTTAAAAATGGAGATCTAGTTTATTTGCAAGAAAAAAAAACTATTAACTCCCTTATGTTATTTTTTTGACAATTTAAGTCAACTTCGTTTGGTTCGTGTCTCGATTATGCTTACGTGCTTCGCCTTCAATGCTCGAGCTGATCGCTCATTTAACAGCAGTCGACGGAGTGCTCAACTCTTCACAATTTGTGTCAGCAGCACCGCACACGCTCACGTTACGTAAGGAGACGACAGCCACGAAACACTTAGCTAAACCGACCGACCATTGCCAGACCCATTCCAGCAATCCTCTCTACCCCTGCCCCTGCCCAGCCGCCCGCTATCTGTCTGTCCAGTCGCATTGGCAAAACGGAAACTGGTCCTTTGGGCGTCGACGCCTTGGCTTTTGGTAAGTGACAGGCTCCGCATATGCACAACGACCCACACACACACACACACGGAGCACAAACACAGCCAGGGAGGACACCTTTGTCCCGAAATTTTCCATCGATTTGATTTATATGCAAAATATTTAAATTTTATTGCCAGTTTGCATATGGCCCAGACCCATGTGCCTGGGCTTAAGTGAGATCGATAGTTATAGTTGTAGTCGGTTTAAAAGGCCACACACGGTTAGGAATTGCAGCGTGGTAAGGGGGAAGGGGAGGAGCGACTAAGCTAAAGTGTCCGGACCATTCCTCCTCTACCGTAATTTATGCAGTTTTTCTGGCAATGTGAGCTAGGGGTAGGGGGGGATGGCAGCATTATTGAAATCGAAATTTAAGTACCAACAAAACACAGGGAAAATATTTCCAGTGAAAGTGTTGTTGTTCCTATTGTTGCTGTTGTTTTTGTCCTAACCCCAAAACTGGACACCTGTGTGTGCCAATTCTGCTCTGCTCTGTTTTAGGAAAGTGCAACCAGAAATGAGAAATACCATAACACAGATGCAAATTAAAGCTGAAATATTAAAAGGATGTATGAAAGGAATGTCACTGGCTGTTTTGTTTGTTTCTGATGTGCAATTTAATAAAGAAAGTGCTTTGAATTGCCTGTATTTCTTTAAGACATCGGCCATGACCTGACAGAAAATTATAAAAATATTCAGTTTTTCATTGTACTTGGTTGTGTGCGGGACCTGGAACTGGAGGAGGCCATGGAGGTGGCCCTGGAGGTGGACATGGACATGGACTTGGATGTGGGAAATGGTACTGAAAGCGCCATATTTGCAAAGTTCTTTATTTCAGTGAAACTTTTGGGATTGGTTAGATGCTTGCCTGGGAAGGTTTCTAAGTAGAAGAAATGTGCGGAAAATGGTGCACAAACCGCGATATTTGGCAAATTTTGTGGTTTTAGTGAAACTTAGTGGAATGGGGGACGCTTGCCCGGGAAGGTTTCTAAGTTGAAGAAATGAGCGGAAAATGGTGCTCAAGTCGCAAAATTTGAAAAATTGCAATGCAACTTTGAGGAATGGTTGGAGAATTGGTAAAAAATATCCCAAAATGTGTGTTCAAGGCCAATCCTTATTTTTGGGCCGATCTTTATCAAATTTTGTTTGTAAGCTTTCATTTTTAAGACTCCACCTCCAAGATCGATAATGTCAGGTGAGTTTTTTACTTTTTTAACGTGGGTGTGGCATATGAGTTAATCTCTGCTTTGAGCCGATGTATGTGAGATACGGTCAAATATTTTCAAATTTGTGAAATTCACCCCCCAAGACGGAAAAGAAAAACTGATACCGATATCGCTTGAAATAACTTTACTGACGACGGCGTAGCGAAGCAAGCCGGGCTACTTGCTAGTCTATAAATATAAAACTGTTCAACCTGACTGACTGGTGACCATCGCACAGCCTAAACGGTAAGATCTAGAGGGCTGAAATTTGGACAGAAGTATCCGTATGTGGTGAAAGTGCGTACTAAGATTGGGTTTCGGAAAATTCCACCCGGAAAAGCCGAAAAAGCGTGAGGAAAGTTTGTATGGGGGAAATTTTATTTTTCATCCGATTGATTTGAAACGCGGGTTGTAAGCATATAATGCGAAATAAATGGACACGTGTTTTCCCGATTTCGGAAAACCCGCCCGCAAGGAAAATACCCGGGAAATTTGATATGCAACTATATATTTTTCATCCGATTGACTTGAAATTCGGTTAGTAAGGAAAGTAAGTGAAGTAATTTGTAATGTAACTCTGATTCTGGAAAATTTGACCTTAGGGTCGGAAAACTCATGAAAATCTCAGCAGCAAAAACCCTATTTCATTCGATTGGCTTTAAACTTGGTTTGTAAGGATTGTATAAGAAAGAACGATAACGGTAACTCGGGCTGTCGTTTTTCATTGTACTGGTTGTGTGCACGACCTGGATACCAGGACGTGGAGGTGGACGTGGACCTGGAGGTGGCCATGGAGGTGGCCATGGAAGTGGACTTGAGAGGATAGAGGTGGACCTGGAGGTGGAAAATGGTCCAAAAACCGCAATATTTGCAAAATTCTTCATCTCGGTAAAACTTTGGGAATTGGTTAGTCGGTTGCCCGGGAAGGTTTCTAAGTTGAACAAACAGGCGGAAAATGGTGCACAATCCGCGAAATTTGAAAAATTATAGCGTTCATCCGATTGCAATGCTACTTTAACGAATGGTTGGAGAGTTGGAGGAAAATGTCCCAAAATGTGTGTTCAAGGCTAATCCTTATTTTTTGGCCGATCTTTATCAAATTGGGTTTGTAAGCTTAAAATTTTAAAAGTCCAGCACCAAGATCGGAATTGTCAGGACAGACTTTATTTTTAACCGCGGGCGGGGCATAAGAGTTAATCTCTGCTTTGAGCCGATGTATTTAAGATACGGTCAAATATTTTCTAATTTTTATAATCCACCCCAAATCGGAAGAGAAAAACTGATACCCTTATCGGATAAAATTACTTAACTGACGGCGGCGTAGCGAAGCATGCCGATTTATTGGATTTTCCAAATCTGAAACAAACTCGACAAGCGTATGGTATACACCTACCTACATGCAAAAATTTGTGGGTCTGAGATCGACGCGTTCATACGGACAGACGGACGGACATGGCTAAATCGACTCGGCTGTTGATGCTGATCAAGAATATATATACTTTAAAGGGTCGCAAATATTTTCTTATACCCGCTATATACTTTTGCACAACTTCGTGATCCCCCTTTTCCCATTTTAAGCCCTTATGCAACTCTTATGTATTTAAAGACTTCTTGCAAAGATTGGTCTAGCTTTCAAATAGTTGGAATTACAGACGAACGAGCGGACAGACGAACATGTCTATCAAGAACTATGCTTTACAAACATCTGTACAATTACAGACTCTGTCATTCTTCTGGCTCAGGAACGCGATCGGAATCGTCATCGCTTTCATTTTTTTTCAAATTTTGTAATTGTTAGTTTGTTGCTTTTCCATGATTCCATTTGGGTTGAAATCGGTCATCTATATAGTATAGATTCCATAGAAAAGAAAGGTCCAGAAAGTAGTCTTTGTTAGAAAAACTTTTGTGTTTTCAATGGAAGCTGCAAGGGTATACAAAAAATTCGGCCGTGCCGAAGTTAACTTTCCCCTATTTTTGTGGATTGTAAACTCAGTTTGTCAAATTAATATCAAAAATCGAAAATAAATAATTGAGCACACTGCAGTGTGGACTCGAAAAAGACTCGAATGTGATCAAAACTTTCATAAAATGTTTGCTGGGAAGGTATCTGAAGAAGTCTTTGGTTTGGGGGAATCTAGGTATCAGAGAGCGCTGTGAGACGGCGTTCTCTTCTAAGGTTGCCCCAAAACATTTATGGTGTAAGTCACCCCCCTACTTGCCTAGGATTCGGTCAAAATCAGCTTGCTGCAGCACCCACCGATATTGACAATAGTACCTGAGCGTCCAAACCAAATGAAACCAGTAACTTAACGCAGCAGAGCATGTTCTTTTATTAGCAAGGAGCATCAAGGGAAAAATTCTCCGAACAGTTATAAACCGCCGCCAAATTCTTCAAAGATTTTTCGATGTCTTCCACATCACCGGCAGAGCAAATCGCAGTACTTAGTTGCATAATCTCTTCAAAAAGATTACCCTCGATGATATGGGGTAAAAGTGGCAGAGCGTTCAGCGCGGGCACCACCAAGGCCTGTAGGGGTTCAGTGGGCAAAATGTGGAACAACTGCGCCAGCACCTCGGCTGCCAAGTACAGCAGGCTCTTCTCCCGTTCATTGATCTTTGAAAGGCTCAGCTGGAGCAAATTAGTCAGCAAGACGGATCCTTTCGACTGCAGTAGCCTATGCAAATGTGCCAAGCAAATTTCATCCCTTTTCCAAGAAAGGAACAGGCTCTTTAAAAACTGCAGCACCGCACGACGACCAGCTGTATAATTGTCCCGCGATAAGGAGGCCAGAGCATAGCCCATTAGCTGCTCGAAATGGTTCGAGTGGAAAAGAGCAAATGGAAAAGAAGCGGCGAATCTGGTGGCAAAGCGGAAGAACTCATCCTGTTGCTGAATCTGCCATGAGGGTTCCAGGAAGCACTCCAAAAGTTGTAGGTATTTCTCCATAGAAGTGTTTTCGGGCATCAAGTGAGATAACATCAAAGCGGATAAGCTAAGGTAGACAGGTTGATGCTGTTGTTGATACAAATGGTGAAAGGCGGAAAACATTTGCTCGGCCAAGGGCAAGTACTCAGGTTGAGAGGGTAGTATGAGATCCAGTAGATTGAGCAAGCTGTGAGCAACGTCTTGATCCTGGCAGCAACGTCCCAGTACTTCAAGCAGCAAGGGCCAAGTCTCAGTAAGATGTTGAAGTAAGTTTGTATGTTGGAGTTGGTTGATAATGGTGGCAGCACGCTTTAACCAACGGGTGGGTACAAGGCCAGGCGATTGGGTCTGTTGTGGATCATTCAGGTAATTGCTAAGAGCTTGCCATTGGAAGTTCAGCAGCTTGGTGGAGACAAACGCTAAATCAGCAGGTTCCAATTGTTTAAGCACCTCACACAGTGCCTTGAGTAGAGCCAGTTCCACAGATTCCTCCAATTGAAACTTATCCAGTTGGCTGATGACACTCACCAGAACCTGTGCGTGGGTAAGCAAGTGTGTACGAAGCTCCTGGCAAATGCAGCCCAAAGATCTAGCCGCAACGTCTGAAAGTACACTACGCTGGCACAATAGATTCAGCAGATAGTCCAAGAAAGAGAGCATGAATTGGAGGTTCTGGTTTAGCCATTGCTGACACTTGGCCAGGAATTGAATGGCCTGATAGCCCACGGCCAGATGTGTGTGCGACATCAATGGCTTGAGTATGCTGGCTATTAAGTCAGGTTGCTCCTCCACCAAATGCGTCATAAAAAACATGGCCACCTCCACATGAAACCACAAGGCATGCGGATCTTGCACCACACGAACTAATCCTGTCAACGCTTCCTGGTCCACCAGATGACTAATATCCGCAAGGGATTCAGTCACAATGACACGAAAATTTGACAATTCACTGGCTGCGAGCAGCAGACCCTCTTGATCAGGGGGCAATTGGGAATGCCTGAGCAATGCAAGCACTAGTCGATGTAAATAATACTTGTAACGCTGATTCAGCTGAAAGTCCACTCGTAAGCGCAAATCTTCGCCCAGGTGGGTCCACATTTTAAAAGTAGTGGCCACTATTGCGGTCCCACACCCTTCGGCCACCTGCACCAGCAACTCAAAGCAGCGTTGTCCAATGTAAAGCTGCTGTGGATCCACCCGGACAATCAAGTTCAAATATTGACTGTGGGCCATGTCGAAATATGACTGGCACATCTGTGTCATCAAACTGGCATAGTTCAATTTAGTTGAACACGGAGAGCGGTGGAAAACCTCCTCCAGCGAGCTAATATACTCAAAGAGATTTCTTTCGGGGCCACATTCCAGGTTCATATCGGTCCGTTTGGTGATGCTCTGCAACATGCCCATTAAGCATTCGGTGGCCGGGTGATGCAGTTTCAAATCATGGTTGCCATTCAATCTTAATATTTCAAATGCCTGCTGTATGATGGTATGTTCCATTAGCTGGTCTAATGGGATAAGGTTGGCACTGGCCCAGGACCCGCAGATACGTAGACTCTGATACAAAACCAGATCTTTAGGAAGATCTGTACGTTCCAAAGTTTCTTGTAAGAACTCCATTAATTTAGCAGCAAAGCGACAGAATTCTGTATCTACCGCTTGACGTCGCCTGGCACTCAATCTTATATTTTGGTTGCGGGCTTCCTCTGGCAACACCTTCAAAATCTCCAGCAAGGCTCCAAGGTGTACGGAATTACCTGATAATTCAGCCATTAGATCTTCCAGCAAATTGTTCCAGGTCTCCATATGCAAGCCCAGATCTGCCAGTACCAAAATCATTTGCACCATAAAATTGCGTGCCTCGTAGCTTTTATGCTCGTCCACATGTTCCGCCGCCAGTTTGAGATTTTTCATAAGCGAATCTTTCAAAGATTGCTGCAGTTCACTGGAAACCTCCTCAAAATCGCTGGCAATCTTTAAACGCAAAGTCGTGCAGGCGAATGTTAGCACCGGAAAAGAATGCTGCTTTAGTTCATCCAGTAGTTGGCAAAAAATGCTCCAGGCTTGTGTCGAGTTTTTGAATTGCATTAAATATGAATGGGCTTCTGGTTGCTCAGTGGTAACATTGCCATTATAGATCAAGCGGGCAGCAGACAACACTTGATCCTTGTTAAACACGAAAGTTGTTGTTTCATCCTCGTAGGAATTTATTTCCAGGTCCTGGGGCATATACATTCTGCAATTAAAAATTATATAAGCTTTTGACACCTTTTTGTTGAATTCTCAGAGTTTTTGTTGAATTTACAGAATTTTTGTTGAATTAGCAGAATTTTTGTTGAATTCACAGAATTTTCGTTTGCCGACGACGACAAAAATTTAGAAGCATGTGCTTTTGCAGGGAAGTAAAAATTTCGTTATCGGGTACTGTTGCTACCAGTGTGGCCAACTTTTGTCGAGAAAAAAAGCTGTTTTTGACTGGACGGAGGCGGAAAAAAGCTATAGAAAATGCTAAAAAAAGAGCTTGGTTTTTCATATTATCTATGTCATTATACTCTGTACCAGAGGTACACAGAGTATATTAAGTTTGTGCAATCGATTTACAAATTGCTCAATAAATACGCTAAATACTAACGCATAAATTAATGAAAAAAAATTAATTTTTCTATCTTTATTTTCACACAAAAATCACATTTTCAAGCGCCTAAAAACTAAATTTGATTAATTTCGAAATTCTAATGATAAAATGTGGCATCACTGAAATTCTAGTGATTTTGTGAGTTGAAGCGTATGCCAAATTGAAGTAGCGACTTGCCAAATTGCTAATTTAATAAACTAAACATGCGAAATGTTTAATTGTTCTGATGCAGTTTATTCACAAATTGAACACCCTTTCTGTATCAATCGGGCAAGAATAATAAATATAATAAATGAGTATGAAGATTATATAGGGGTGCCACAGAAATCGCTTTCGCTCGAGTTTCAGTTCGCCCAGCTACAGACCCTGTTTACCAGTGATATCAAAATCGCCCCCTATTGAATCGGCGAATTGCTTAAATAAGCCTCTAAAATGCATTTTTATCAAAATAAACCCGATTGATACAGAAAGGGTGTTCAATTTGTGAATAAACTGCATCAGAACAATTAAACATTTCGCATGTTTAGTTTATTAAATTAGCAATTTGGCAAATCGCTACTTCAATTTGGCATTCGCTTCAACTCACAAAATCACTAGAATTTCAGTCATGCTAAATTTTAACATTAGAATTTCGATAGTAATCGAATTTAGTTTTTAGGCGCTTGAAATAGTGATTTTTGTGTGGAAATACAGATAGAAAAATTAATTTTTTTTTCATTAATTTATGCGTTAATATTTAGCGTATTTATTGAGCAATTTGTAAATCGATTGCACAAACTTAATATACTCTGTGTACCTCTGGTACAGAGTATAATGACATAGATAATATGAAAACCAAGCTCTTTTTTTTAGCTTTTTCTATAGCTTTTTTCCGCCTCCGTCCAGTCAAAAACAGCTTTTTTTCTCGACAAAAGTTGGCCACACTGGTAGCAACAGTACCCTATAACGAAATTTTTACTTCCCTGCAAAAGCACATGCTTCTAAATTTTTGTCGTCGTCGGCAAACGAAAATTCTGTGAATTCAACAAAAATTCTGATAATTCAACAAAAATTCTTTAAATTCAACAATAACTCTGAGAATTCAACAAAAAGGTGTCAAAAAGCTTATATAATTTTTAATTGCAGAATGTATATGCCCCAGGACCTGGAAATAAGTTCCTACGAGGATGAAACAACAACTTTCGTGTTTAACAAGGATCAAGTGTTGTCTGCTGCCCGCTTGATCTATAATGGCAATGTTACCACTGAGCAACCAGAAGCCCATTCATATTTAATGCAATTCAAAAACTCGACACAAGCCTGGAGCATTTTTTGCCAACTACTGGATGAACTAAAGCAGCATTTTTTTCCGGTGCTAACATTCGCCTGCACGACTTTGCGTTTAAAGATTGCCAGCGATTTTGAGGGAGGTTTCCAGTGAACTGCAGCAATCTTTGAAAGATTCGCTTATGAAAAATCTCAAACTGGCGGCGGAACATGTGGACGAGCATAAAAGCTACGAGGCACGCAATTTTATGGTGCAAATGATTTTGGTACTGGCAGATCTGGGCTTGCATATGGAGAACTGGAACAATTTGCTGGAAGATCTAATGGCTGAATTATCAGGTAATTCCGTACACCTTGGAGCCTTGCTGGAGATTTTGAAGGTGTTGCCAGAGGAAGCCCGCAACCAAAATATAAGATTGAGTGCCAGGCGACGTCAAGCGGTAGATACAGAATTCTGTCGCTTTGCTGCTAAATTAATGGAGTTCTTACAAGAAACTTTGGAACGTACAGATCTTCCTAAAGATCTGGTTTTGTATCAGAGTCTACGTATCTGCGGGTCCTGGGCCAGTGCCAACCTTATCCCATTAGACCAGCTAATGGAACATACCATCATACAGCAGGCATTTGAAATATTAAGATTGAATGGCAACCATGATTTGAAACTGCATCACCCGGCCACCGAATGCTTAATGGGCATGTTGCAGAGCATCACCAAACGGACCGATATGAACCTGGAATGTGGCCCCGAAAGAAATCTCTTTGAGTATATTAGCTCGCTGGAGGAGGTTTTCCACCGCTCTCCGTGTTCAACTAAATTGAACTATGCCAGTTTGATGACACAGATGTGCCAGTCATATTTCGACATGGCCCACAGTCAATATTTGAACTTGATTGTCCGGGTGGATCCACAGCAGCTTTACATTGGACAACGCTGCTTTGAGTTGCTGGTGCAGGTGGCCGAAGGGTGTGGGACCGCAATAGTGGCCACTACTTTTAAAATGTGGACCCACCTGGGCGAAGATTTGCGCTTACGAGTGGACTTTCAGCTGAATCAGCGTTACAAGTATTATTTACATCGACTAGTGCTTGCATTGCTCAGGCATTCCCAATTGCCCCCTGATCAAGAGGGTCTGCTGCTCCCAGCCAGTGAATTGTCAAATTTCCGTGTCATTGTGACTGAATCCCCTTGCGGATATTAGTCATCTGGTGGACCAGGAAGCGTTGACAGGATTAGTTCGTGTGGTGCAAGATCCGCATGCCTTGTGGTTTCATGTGGAGGTGGCCATGTTTTTTATGACGCATTTGGTGGAGGAGCAACCTGACTTAATAGCCAGCATACTCAAGCCATTGATGTCGCACACACATCTGGCCGTGGGCTATCAGGCCATTCAATTCCTGGCCAAGTGTCAGCAATGGCTAAACCAGAACCTCCAATTCATGCTCTCTTTCTTGGACTATCTGCTGAATCTATTGTGCCAGCGTAGTGTACTTTCAGACGTTGCGGCTAGATCTTTGGGCTGCATTTGCCAGGAGCTTCGTACACACTTGCTTACCCACGCACAGGTTCTGGTGAGTGTCATCAGCCAACTGGATGAGTTTCAATTGGAGGAATCTGTGGAACTGGCTCTACTCAAGGCACTGTGTGAGGTGCTTAAACAATTGGAACCTGCTGATTTAGCGTTTGTCTTCACCAAGCTGCTGAACTTCCAATGGCAAGCTCTTAGCAATTACCTGAATGATCCACAACAGACCCAATCGCCTGGCCTTGTACCCACCCGTTGGTTAAAGCGTGCTGCCACCATTATCAACCAACTCCAACATACAAACTTACTTCAACATCTTACTGAGACTTGGCCCTTGCTGCTTGAAGTACTGGGACGTTGCTGCCAGGATCAAGACGTTGCTCACAGCTTGCTCAATCTACTGGATCTCATACTACCCTCTCAACCTGAGTACTTGCCCTTGGCCGAGCAAATGTTTTCCGCCTTTCACCATTTGTATCAACAACAGCATCAACCTGTCTACCTTAGCTTATCCGCTTTGATGTTATCTCACTTGATGCCCGAAAACACTTCTATGGAGAAATACCTACAACTTTTGGAGTGCTTCCTGGAACCCTCATGGCAGATTCAGCAACAGGATGAGTTCTTCCGCTTTGCCACCAGATTCGCCGCTTCTTTTCCATTTGCTCTTTTCCACTCGAACCATTTCGAGCAGCTAATGGGCTATGCTCTGGCCTCCTTATCGCGGGACAATTATACAGCTGGTCGTCGTGCGGTGCTGCAGTTTTTAAAGAGCCTGTTCCTTTCTTGGAAAAGGGATGAAATTTGCTTGGCACATTTGCATAGGCTACTGCAGTCGAAAGGATCCGTCTTGCTGACTAATTTGCTCCAGCTGAGCCTTTCAAAGATCAATGAACGGGAGAAGAGCCTGCTGTACTTGGCAGCCGAGGTGCTGGCGCAGTTGTTCCACATTTTGCCCACTGAACCCCTACAGGCCTTGGTGGTGCCCGCGCTGAACGCTCTGCCACTTTTACCCCCATATCATCGAGGGTAATCTTTTTGAAGAGATTATGCAACTAAGTACTGCGATTTGCTCTGCCGGTGATGTGGAAGACATCGAAAAATCTTTGAAGAATTTGGCGGCGGTTTATAACTGTTCGGAGAATTTTTCCCTTGATGCTCCTTGCTAATAAAAGAACATGCTCTGCTGCGTTAAGTTACTGGTTTCATTTGGTTTGGACGCTCAGGTACTATTGTCAATATCGGTGGGTGCTGCAGCAAGCTGATTTTGACCGAATCCTAGGCAAGTAGGGGGGTGACTTACACCATAAATGTTTTGGGGCAACCTTAGAAGAGAACGCCGTCTCACAGCGCTCTCTGATACCTAGATTCCCCCAAACCAAAGACTTCTTCAGATACCTTCCCAGCAAACATTTTATGAAAGTTTTGATCACATTCGAGTCTTTTTCGAGTCCACACTGCAGTGTGCTCAATTATTTATTTTCGATTTTTGATATTAATTTGACAAACTGAGTTTACAATCCACAAAAATAGGGGAAAGTTAACTTCGGCACGGCCGAATTTTTGTATACCCTTGCAGCTTCCATTGAAAACACAAAAGTTTTTCTAACAAAGACTACTTTCTGGACCTTTCTTTTCTATGGGATCTATACTATATAGATGACCGATTTCAACCCAAATGGAATCATGGAAAAGCAACAAACTAACAATTACAAAATTTGAAAAAAAATGAAAGCGATGACGATTCCGATCGCTTTCCTGTGCCAGAAGAATGACAATGTTTGTAATTGTACAGATGTTTGTAAAGCATAGTTTTTGATTGACATGTTCGTCTGTTATTCCGTCTATTTGAATATATAGATATCACCATCTTCTAGCCCTGCGTCGTTTCCCAATACATTATTTGGCGTGCTATCTGGCAGCTTGAGTATCCCTTTAAAGGGGACTCAAAAATAATAATAAAAAAAAAATGATAAATTTTTGTGTTTTAGTAGTTAGGTCGGCTATTTCTGAACGGCCCTCGTAGCCTTTAACTGTGTTGGAAATGGTTTAGTGGCATCACTGAGTCAAAATTTATTTTTCCATTTGGGACTCACATTAATATTTTAAGTTTCGTTGGCATTTTGTTTAAGTCCTTGCTCAAGCTTCAGTTAAATTAGAGTCCTCGGCTGTTTGTTGTGATAATAATCGCGCTCGAACGTGACAAACGACGCTTAAGTTAAAGTCGAGTGTAAACAAAGGAAATTCCCTGCTCCCCTCTGGGGTTTGTTTACATTTCCTGCTGATACAGCGGCCGGTCTTAAAGCTGTGTGTGTGTGTGTGGGTGGGTGGGTGCTCGCAGCATCCCAAGATGGTCAGATGATTCAGATTTATTCATTACCAAAGAGAATTACTAGCCGCCTGCCTGGGCCGGGGATTAAATATTTAGTGGCCCATCATAGGGGCAGGAGAACGCAGAATACAGAGGAAGGAGTCCGTAAGAAGCCGGAGGAGTCCTTTCTTCTTGCAATTTGCACTCAATTGCAATTTCCGTTTGCCGTTGCCATTTGCTACGTGGCTGCCGCATCCAAAACCCAAACACTGCCCTCCCATCCCCCCTCCCCTCTAGCCTGCTGGAACGTGCAGGAATTTGTTTGGCCAGTTTTGGTTAGTTGGCATTGTTGTTGCCTTTTTTAAATATCAATATAAAACGTGACAGAATGTGTTTTTTTTTTTACGCGCAGCGAAAGGCTTAGGACCGGGCTTTAAGACCCTTAACCCTGTGCAGGGCTAAGACAATTTCCCACATTTCCCTTTCAATTAAAATAGCTCCAGCCAGGGGTTAAGGCGTTAAAGAAATCTCAGGGACAGGCAAATTTTCGTAAGCGGTTTAACTGCTCAGAGATATGCACACATCTAAGTAGGCTGTCAGTGGTGAAGAGTGAGGGGGGCAGAGGAAGCGATGGATAGGTAACCGGGCACTGCTAAGGCATTATAATCCGGTTATGTGTGCGAGTTACGTATGCCACATACTCCGAACCAACTGCTAGCCCATTAAAACCACCCCGGGTTCATCAACCCTAATTAGTAACGTTGACCTGTGTACATTTCACAAGATCCGGCACATGCCGCATTATCAGCAACTATTAACAACAACTCTAAGAATCAGCAACAAGTGCATACCAAGAATTAAACCGACAACAAGAGAAGAGACCAACAACAACAACCAACAGCAACGACGGAATAGAATAAGCTATTGTTAAACCTAAAACCAAAACCAAAATTCAGAATAAACTCGACATTAAATCCGAACGGAACAACTCTCTTATCTTTTGTTTTGGGAACGATTGTTCAAAGTAAAGTAAAATTAATCAATTCTTATATCCCTATCCGCTCCAGGGACATAAGTGGCGCAGTCGACGGTCGGTTGTTGTGAGTGCTAAAGAGTCATAAAAAGAATCCGTGTGTTTGCGTGAGAGTGGAAGTATAAATCTGCAAATAAAACAAAATCCCTGTTGCAAAAAAAAAAAGAAACAAAAAAAAAAAAAAAATTAATTATAAAATATATTTCGTGATTGTGAAAAGAAATTAAATAATTTTGCACTACTCTGAGGGAATATCAGAAGTTGTTGCGGATTATTTGAAAGAAATTTTTACAAAAAAAAAGATACATTTGTGATTGTGGAAATAAAAATAATTTTGCTCTGCACTGAGGGAATATCAGAAGTTGTTGCAACTTATTTAAAAACAAAAAAAAAAAAAAAAAAAAAAAAAAAAAAGAAAAAAAATATCCACAGATCATTACAATTTTCCACAAGTTTAACAAAAAAAAAGAAAGGAAAATATACAATTTAAAACAAAAAAAAAAAAAAATTTTAATTATATATGTAACAGAAATTTTGTTCTTGCGCACCACAACGCTAAGGGAATATTAGCGTCAAGGACTCAGACTTTTTATCACCATCAACCGAGAACCTAAATGTCGAGATTATTCTCAACACTTCTAATGTAAGTAAAGAAAAAAGGAAAAATTTTGTTTTACAAAAAAAAAAACAAAACAACATTTTTTTTTGGCTTACATTCATAACTCTATGTAAAAAGATCAATTACTATATCCCAACCAAGTTGCTAACGTCAACTGGTATAACTAATCCAATCCTGTGATTCCGAACGCCGGACCCTCCAGGGTAGAAGGACAATCCAGCTACTGGCTAATAAAAAATACAAAAAAAAATTTATATAAATCTATTAACAAATTTTTTTTCCTCCCCTTTTTTCAACATACTAAATAAAATAAAAGAAACAATTATTTATAAGTTATTATACAACATTTATGTTTAAGCGAAAAGCCAAAGAGTTGGCGTTACAAAAAATTTTGACAATAAAAAAACAGAAGAAATTGCAGCAAATAGACGAAGAGATAGTTTTGGAAATGGAACCCCAGCAAAATTTACCCATACACCCCCTTACACCATCAGCTTCTATAGTAAACCCACCACAGGTACCCTCAAATATGCAACCACAACCGGTTAACGTTGTAAACCCCAACATACAGCAGGATATATATAACACCCTTAAAATCCCAGACGCGATAAAGAATCTTCCAAATTAGGAAGGCAACCCCCGCCAACTTGTTGATTTTATAACAAATGTTGAGGAAATCTTAATGCTAATTTCAGGAGCCAACCATACTCCTTACGGTCAAATGCTTTTAAGAGCGATAAGAAACAAAATTATTGGCCAAGCAGGTGACTTCCTAAGTGCAAACTTAATACCAATGAGTTGGCCCGAAATTAAGTCAGC
The DNA here is from genome assembly GCA_018904265.1 of Lordiphosa collinella. Classification (NCBI taxonomy): domain Eukaryota; kingdom Metazoa; phylum Arthropoda; class Insecta; order Diptera; family Drosophilidae; genus Lordiphosa; species Lordiphosa collinella. The sequence goes on along the minus strand of JAEIFV010000005.1, from coordinate 41,849 downwards.
GCTTGTGAACGCTTTTACTATCAAACGTTCACAGAGCGAAATGCTTAGGGACTTACACTGCATAAGGCAAGGAAATAGGACAGCAGGTGAATACCACACAGACATCTTGAATATCCAGACAGAACTTCTAAATTCAATTCTTATGAACGAAACTGATAAAAGGTTCATGGAACACAAAAGGGCACTTTACGCCGAAATGTGCCTCGACTCATTTTTAGTTGGGCTACGAGAACCTCTAGGAGCTAATATAAGGTGTCGCAACCCAAAAGACTTAGCGACAGCTTTTTCTTTTTGCCTGAAAGAAGAAGGAATAGCTGCATCAAGAACACTCCAAGAGCAAACCATAGGTCTTATCAAAACCCACCAACCTAGACAAAACTATCCAAACTACCCAACACAATTTTATTCACAACCATACAATAACAACCAGTACCAACAACATCCATATACGAACAGTTTCTACAGACTACAAAAACCAAGACAACAACCTTACAACTATCTACCGAACAATCGCTATAGTTATCGTGCACCGGCTCCGTCGTACCCATCAGCTCCGTCTTACCCACCAGCTCCGTCTTATCCACCAGCCCCGCATTCCCTTCCACAAAACCATTCAAATCCATTTAACAGCCCACCAGAACAGCACAACCAAGCTCTTGACTAATCCTATATCATCGAAGGTCAGTTTAACATTGAGGAGGTTGGAAATTTTTACCCACCCGCCTCGCCGGACCAACAGAACTGATAGACATTAACATTGTCGGATCCTCCCTTCCGTACATTTCCATATCTTCCCCATTCGGTCGACCTCTAAAATTCCTAATAGACACGGGAGCAGAAGTATCTTTTATAAATCCTGACTTTGTGTCCGAAACGGACTACATCGATTGCAAGCCAGTCACAATATCAACTGTTCTAAGCACACTTACGCTGGAAAAGAAAGCTTCTTTTCCAATTTTTGAAGAGTTTAACACCCTCGGGAGATTCAATTTTATCGTACATAAATTTCACAACTATTTCGACGGACTCTTAGGTCTAGACTTAATAAAAGCGGAAATTGCTTTGCCACGTCGCCTACTAATTTCACCAACGGCAACATTGCCTCTCACAATCCAAAAGAAGGTAACGTCCGAGAGAATAACCGTACCACCACGGTCAAAAATAATAACATCTCTTCCTGTGGATGTAACTAACGGCGATTTTACGATCGATCCCGTTCAAATATCCAATGACTTACAAATAAACCCAGGCCTCTACCATGCAGTAAATGGCATGAGTCTGATGGAGGTAATCAACACCTCATACGTAGAAAAGGAACTTTTTTTAGAAAGTCCCCTGAGAGTCTTAACATACGAACAAGCCGATTATTTCGAAGTCCATAACATGGAAGTAACTCATGAAAGAAACTCGAATCGACCAGACATAACACAATTACTCCGAACTGAACATTTAAATTCGGAGGAATCGAAAGTCCTTTTAGCCCTTTGTACACAGTATGAAGAAATTTTTTACACAACAGATCAGGCACTTACGTTTTCAAACAAGGTTAAACACAGAATACGAACTTCTGACGATATGCCAATTCACACCAAATCATATAGGTACCCAAATGTTCACAAAGAAGAGGTACAAAAACAGATTTCTGAAATGCTCTACCAAGGTATCATAAGAGAAAGTTACTCACCATGGAGTGCACCCGTCTGGATAGTACCGAAAAAACGGGACGCCAGCGGAAAACAAAAATGGCGTCTAGTCATCGACTACCGGAAACTAAACGAAAAAACAATCGCAGACAGGTATCCATTACCCAATATCTCCGAGATATTGGACAAAATGGGCAAATGCCTTTATTTCACAACACTGGACTTGGCCAGTGGTTTTCATCAAATCGAGATGCACCCTAAAGATATCTCCAAAACTGCTTTTACAGTTGATGGAGGTCACTATGAATATGTCAGGATGCCTTTCGGCCTACGAAACGCACCATCGACTTTTCAGAGGGTCATGGACAACGTCTTGAAAGACTTGATAGGTTCAGTCTGCTTGGTATACTTGGACGACATAATTGTCTACGCAACCTCTTTGGAAGAACAAATGAAAAATTTGAAACTGGTATTTAACCGATTAAGGGAAGCCAATTTCAAAATCCAATTGGATAAATCAGAATTTTTAAAGAAAGAAATTACGTTTTTGGGCCACGTAGTGACGCCTGAAGGTATCAAACCCAATCCGGAGAAAATTTCAGCAATCAAAAATTATCCAATACCAAAAACACAAAAAGAAATTAAAGCTTTTCTTGGTCTACTTGGATACTACAGGAAATTCGTTAACAATTTTGCTAAAATTACCAAACCTTTAACAGCTTGTTTGAAAAAGGGTAAGAAAATCGACTTCAGCAGCGAATACATATCTGCATTCGAAACATGCAAAACACTTTTGACAAACGACCCTATCTTACAATACCCAGATTTTACAAAACCCTTTGTACTAACCACAGACGCTAGCATGTTTGCTATAGGTGCTGTACTTTCACAGGGGCCTATTGGCAGCGACAAACCACTTTGTTACGCTAGTCGCACACTATCCGAATCCGAAGTGAATTACTCTACTATAAAAAAAGAATTTCTCGCCATAATATGGGCAACAAAATATTTTCGTCCCTACCTATACGGTCACAAATTCACCATAGTGACAGACCATCGTCCCCTTACATGGGCAATGAGCCTCAAAGATACAGAACTTGTAAGATGGAGACTAAAACTCGAAGAGTTCGACTACGACATCGTATACAAGAAAGGCGGCCTTAACACCAATGCAGACGCTCTTAGTAGAATTCGCTTAGACCCTCCACAAATGGTCGAAGTGAACGTAAATGATATTTACGCAGATAGTAACAAATCGAACATGGGCACCTCAGGTACGACAGTTCATTCCGCCGAAGAAAATCTCGATGACGGAATATTTATCTCAGAGAGACCTCTAAACGAATTCAACATACAATTGATATTCGAAGTTAAAGAAGGTGACCCAATAACAGATACAAAAATCCTATTCCGTAACAAACAACGTAGGATTATGACTAGTCCAGATTTCACTCAAGACGAAATCTCAAATCTACTGAAACAATACATGCCTCCCAAAAAACAGTGCGCTATATTTAGCGACGATGAGACATTCAAGAAAATACAGGATGTATATTCGAAATTTTTCGCCAACAGCAAAATTTTTAAGCCTATGCGCTGCAGAGAAATATTACCAGACATCATATCAGAAACGGAACAGGAAAAGGTCATTCTTCAGTACCATTCGGACTCAAATCATAGGGGAGTTCAAGAATCTTTCCTTCACCTGAAACGAAAATATTATTTTCCTTTTATGAAAAACAAGATTCTCAAGACCTTAAAGCATTGCGAAATCTGTGAAACACAGAAATACGATAGGAACCCTCCAAAAACCATATATTCAAAAACAGAAACACCCCTGAAACCATTAGAGATTGTGCACATTGATCTCTATACAATCAAAGGAAACCAAATTTTAACAGTCCTAGATAAATGTTCCAAATTTGCAGCGGGATATACATTGACTTCTCGAAACAGTATCCATGTTCTTGAAGCGTTCAAGAACTTCGTCAGTCTTTTCGGTCCTCCAACAAAAGTTGTATGCGACCAAGGTTCCGAATTTAATTGCAACATTTTTAAAGACTTTTGCAAGCAATTTGATATCACCCTTCATATGACCTCGTTCCAACAAACCTCAAGCAATGCACCTGTAGAACGACTACACTCCACATTGACAGAAATTTATAGAATCATTCTGACCAAAAAGAGAAACGAAAAGGCCGAATCAAGTCACGATGGGGTACTTTCAGAAGCATTGTTAACTTATAACAATTCCATACACTCTTCAACAAAATTGACTCCATACGAATTGTTTTTCGGCAGACCTTATAAGTTTATCAAAAACTTAAACTTTAATTCACATCATGATTATTTGCAACAATTACATAATCTTCAAGAATTGATGTACCCCCAGATTCAAAGTAAGGTTAAAGAACAAAAACACAGAAACATCGAAAAACTTAACAAGGACAGAGAGGCGCCAGCGCAGATCGAGGATAATGCTATTGTCCTTAGGAAAGAATGTAGGAGAAACAAAATTACTCCCAGATTTAGCAAACACACCGTTAAACAAGAAAACAAACATACCGTACTAACCACTGACAATAGAAAAATTCACAAAATAAGACTAAGACGAAGAAAAACTTTTTCACACCCCTAGGTGGACGGCGGTTACCGCAAGACGGATGTTCGACTTCAGGGACTTAAACGGGAACAACGGAATACTGCCATTGCACCTTGGACCTGCAAGACTAATAAACGGACACAACAACCTTTACCATATAATAGACTTAGGAAAATACGAACTAAATATCAACAACATGGAAAGATCACTGAAATTTTTCGATAACTTCGACTCAACCCAAAAACTAACGGAAACTACAAAATTTAAACTTAACCAGGTTAGACAAAAACTAAATATGATTAAACCAAATAAGCGCGAGAAAAGAGGACTCGCCAATGGACTAGGACATATGGTCAAATTTATTACAGGAAACATGGACGATTCCGATGCTCAACGCATCAATGACCAAATCAACAAAATCGAGAAAGCACAGTCTTATTCCTCACTAGTATCCGAAAACACACACACATTAAACGAGCAAATGATTAAAAGATTTCACAATATAACTGATCATATTAACAAGATCCAAGGGCAAATAGAAATGTATCTAAATAAAAACTCTAATTCCACAAACTACGTTATAAAATCAACCCACGACATGATCAAAGAAATTCAATACTTAAATCAATTAAACTACAATATAGACATCTTGACAACTCACATCAGAGATATTTCAGAAGCCATTATAGAAGCTCGACTTAATATAGTTCCAAAATTCATTCTTTACCCTCCTGAAATCGAGTCAATAAAAGAAAATCTTGACAAGCAACACGTCAACTTAAATTCAATAACTAATATCTATGAACTCCTTACCTTACAAGCCTACTATAATGACTCTCGAATCATTTTCAATATTCAAATCCCAAATTTTCGACCCAATCCATTTTCAATTCTATCACATTCTACCCCTGCCTATAAATCAAACGAAAATAATATCGACAGAAGACTATGCAATATTTAATACCAATCTAACACTTACCACAAACACTAGATGTAACAAAATATAGATAATAATTGTATTGGAAACCTCTTAAGTAATAAGGATTCAAATTGTATAATTAAAAATATGGGCATGGTGAGAACGATTTTCCAACCAGAAGAAAACACTATCGTTGCGATCAACATCAAGGCTAGCGAACTTAAATCAACTTGCCAAACTGCCAATCGTACTATTTCCGGAACTATTGTCATCCACTACAGCAACTGCGAAGTATCTATTAACGACGAAATTTTCCAACATGACTTGGGAACATTTTGGGACGATATCTATATCGCACCAGTCCCCGAAGCAATCATCAATAGTAGCAAAACCATTATACCACTCTCCCTCGAAAAACTCGAAGACGACAACCTCAAACAAAGCTACCAAATTGACAATGCACACTGGAGAATACAAACACACACCGAAATTCTCGGAGGGGCATTCTCCATCATATTTGTGGTTACCGGGTTACTTATTGCAGTCCTTTGGAAGTTTCGCAAATCGGTTCAAGCAACCTACTCCGTGGAAGCTGGCGACATTTCACTCCCCACGCTTCCATCTGGGGGGGAGGAGTTACGTATGCCACATACTCCGAACCAACTGCTAGCCCATTAAAACCACCCCGGGTTCATCAACCCTAATTAGTAACGTTGACCTGTGTACATTTCACAAGATCTGGCACATGCCGCATTATCAGCAACTATTAACAACAACTCTAAGAATCAGCAACAAGTGCATACCAAGAATTAAACCGACAACAAGAGAAGAGACCAACAACAACAACCAACAGCAACGACGGAAACGCCGACCCGCTTAGAATAAGCTATTGTTAAACCTAAAACCAAAACCAAAATTCAGAATAAACTCGACATTAAATCCGAACGGAACAACTCTCTTATCTTTTGTTTTGGGAACGATTGTTCAAAGTAAAGTAAAATTAATCAATTCTTATATCCCTATCCGCTCCAGGGACATAAGTCGCGTTCTAAGTTTTATTTTGTTCATGTTTGGAGGTTTGTTTTTGTGTGTGCTTAGTTGTAAGTTCTTTAACATCTAAGGTTGAATATAGTATGACAAGTTTTTGTGTTTGTATTTTGGTTAGGATTATGTTTTGCTTACTTGTATTATTTGTAATTTTTGTCGTTAACTGTTAACTTAACTTTAAGAAATTTGCTTAAGTAGTATAAGGTTGGTAAAGGGTTGAGTGAGTATGTGTTTCTAGTCGGTAAGATATGGTCATAGTTAGTTTGTGTTTATTCTGGTTGTTGTGAAGTGTTTATGCTAGATCCTGCGATTATCCAGGTCACCTGGATCCTTTGGAGCCTGCGTCTTGCCCTTATTCCATTTATCCTACGCGTGCGAAGTAGGCGCCTGGCAAGGTTGTTTGGGTGGGCAGCTACCTTGTCCAGGTTCCTCGCTGCCTGGACATTGATGGTATCTCCTACCATCGTAACGCCACATTCCCGTTCGATGTCTCGGGTTCTGATGAACCACTCGGCTCCTGTGATCCTACGCAGGATTTTGGCCTGGAAGACCCTAATTCTGTTTAGGTGGGACTTTGCGGCGATGCCATAAACCTGGACCCCGTATCTCCATATGGGTGCCAGGATCACCTTGTAATTGATGACTTTGTTTCGCAGGGAGAGTTTGTTGTTGGGGTGTAGCAACCAACTCATCCTCTTCTCTTCGCTGTAAAGCTTACCAGCAACTTCGGCGGCATGCTGCTTAAATGTGAGCCTCTTGTCTAGCGTCACTCCCAGATATCTTTGGGCCGATTGCATGATCCTTGGGGCAAAGCCTACAAGACGGTGGTCAAACGCCTGTACGCAGGCAGACTACCGGGACCTACGGAACCGGAGGCACTCCGAAACACAGTGGAGACTCTATTCCCATGCAGGCCTGATGTCCTAAGCAACACACTCGAGCACGGTGGAGGTCCTGCCTCAGGGCACTTCATAGAAGAAGTCAAGGCTGATGGGGTTCGTGCTGCCGCAAATAGTCTCAAGCCCAATAAGGCACCCGGACCAGACGCTGTCCCAAACAGCGTGCTAAAGATGGCTCTGACGCTCCGTCCAGGGGTGTTTGTCGAGCTGAAATGCTTGAGGGAAGCAACAATTCCAGAGAGATGGAAACTGCAGAGGCTAGTGCTACTTCCGAAGCCTGGCAAGCCAGGATGCTTCTACGTTCAGGCCCATCTGCCTGCTGGACTCAGTTGGCAAAGTTCTGGAGAAGCTGCTGTGCAACAGGATTAACACAGCAGTAGAATCGGCAGGCGGTCTTTCGGCAAGTCAGTTTGGCTTCAGAAAGGCTAAATCTACCATCGATGCCATCGGCAAGGACATTGCAAAGGAGGCTATATCTGGAACGCGGTGGCGAGGAGGTAAAAAAGAATATTGCCTAATAGTGACCTAGCACTAGACGCTAGCGTCGTTTGGAGTTCCTGCATACCTGTGCGCCATGATACGCAGCTACTTCTCGGGCAGACAGCTGCTATACGAGACAGATGAAGGCAACAAGACGCATGATGTCTCAGCGGGTGTACCCCAAGGCTCAGTTCTGGGGCCACTCTTATGGAATATTATGTACGACGGTATACTCCGATTATCTTTCGCAGCAGGCACGCACATCGTCGGATTCGCGGATGATGTGGCTCTGGTGGTGGTGGCCAAAGAGCTACATATGGCCGAGTCTGCATGCGGCGCGGGCATAGCAATGGTCTACCAATGGCTATCGTCGGTAGGACTGGAGCTGGCAGCTCAAAAAACCGAAGCAGTACTGGTCAGCAGCCGCAAGCGTGTCGAGAATGCTTCCATCCACGTGTCCTTCCTTGTTCCGCGTATAAGATTAGGTTTTCAACTGAAAAAAATGAATATAAAATTAAAATATATTTTTTTGATTATTGAATGTTTTTCCTGTTATTGTTTCAGACCCCAAAATTAATAATGTGCTTACCGCAATTGAATTGCAATATTCTGTCATGGTAATCAAGAGACGCTCGTAGTCAAAGAGAAACTAAAAATTAAAAAATTGGGTAATATTCATTTCGATAAATTCTATTTTACTAACTGGTATATTGTTGTAAATGTCCATGGAGAAATCTCGGATGGCAGCCCAATTAACAAAATTTTGGTCGGCAGTAGTCCCCACCAAGCAATTCAGCTTTCCCCTTGTCTTCAAGTTCTCAAAAATGTCTTTTAATGCTTCATGAATTACTCTTGCAGGCATCACGTAATACAAATAATCATATTTTCTTTTCCGGATTGTTTCGAAAATTTTTTTTGCCACTGTTTTAAAATAAATAAGTTCTATGTGGAGCGGATCGTGGACATTCCGCAATGCTACTATCTAAGCCTTAAAAAAAATTTTTCAGAGTTTTGTGAGGAGTAAGTCCTCACAAGCCGGTGATTACAGGGTAGCACGGCGAATTGGGGAAAGTTCTCTCTCATAGTGAAAAGAGCGAGAGAGCGATCTGTGGAGAGTTGGAGAGCAAGGGCCGTGGCCTGAGAGGCAAAGGCCTTGCTTCAACGGAACAGTAGCAGGAGGCCGGCGGCGAGCGGGGATTGGCTGAGAGGCGCAAAGCCAACGGGACCGAATGTTCTCGACGGCTGCGAGCAGACGGTTTGTGCTGCTAGGCAGCACGAAAGCAGCGGAAGTCCCGCTACAGCGACAGCAGCGAAAAGCCTCGATGGAGCAGCAGCAGCGAAAGACCTCGATGGAACAGCAGCAGCGGAAGGCCCCGGTACAGAGACAGCAACCGAGGCAGAGGAAGGCAGGCAGGCCCCGTTTGAAACATATAACGGTGTCTGGAATCAGGCCCTGCTTGGAGCAGCGGAACGGTGCCTGCGGAGCAGCTATCAAAGGAGCGGCTGCCCAGAAGATGGGACAGTCGGGGACTTACGAGTGCGCGGAGCGCAGTAATTACCTAACCTAAGTGCCTAAGTGTGAACCTAAGTGCGAGCGAACGGTAACCGAGAAGGCAGAGTGACGGAATCTTGCGGGAAGTCGAAGCGATTGGCTCGACGGTAATTTGCAAGGAAGTCAAAGGTAGCCAGTGTGTAGTGCGAAAGTCCTGCAGGGTCGAAGCGATTAGCACAACGAAGGCGGACGTGGCACTAGGAACTGAGCGAGTACTTCGAAATCGGTCCGGGAGTAAGCGCGAACGGGCGAACGGTCAAGTTAAGAACTGAAGTGTATCAAGAATTGTGAACTTAGTCTAAAACTTATTACTAAGTGATTTACATTAACCCAAATATAGACTAAAGTACATTTAAATCGTTGTCTTCTTATTTCTTGCAACTCTTCAATATAAATTTGTTGAAGCGATCCCCTAGCACCCCTGAGCTACGCCCAGCGTCAAAGGTTCGTTCGAACTGGCGCCTAACGTGGTATTGAAGAAAAAGAAGAGTAAAACAGCGAAAAAATGGTACGAGCATGGGTGTATAACCTCAAAAAGGAGGAGTTGGTTAAATATACTAAGGAATTTGGGTTGGAAGTGAGTGGAACAGTGGAAAACATGAGGAAAGAGTTTGGTGAATGGGCACAAAGTATGGAAAAAGACTTAAAAGTGGGTCTGAGGATCGACGAATTGGCCCGACTTCACGCCAGGCACAGTCCAGTTAAGGATCAGCTACAGCTACCGGGGCAGGACTTCGAACTGAAAGAGTTGTCCATACCCAGTATGACCGCGGAAGCCAAAAACACGCGGAACAAGGAAGGACAGACGCCGGAACAACCACCAAGGAGCGACCACTCCAAAGTAGCTAAGCAGGTAAGAGAATGGGGAATAAGTTTCGATGGACAAGGCAAGCCACAAGAGTTTATTGAACAAGTAAAGTGGTCTGCGGACACATACGGAATAAACTTAAATTGGTTACCTAGGACAATGCCAGAGTTGTTAAAAGGAATAGCTCTAAAGTGGTATGTGGCAAATAATCAGCAGTGGACCACTTGGGCAGGGTTTCTGGAGAGTTTCCAAGAGTACTTTCTGCCAAGGCACTACTTTACAAAGGTGGAAGACGAAGTATACAGAAGGAAACAGGGATTATCCGAAAAATTTAAACTATACATGGTCGAGATGCAGACATTGATGCGACCACTGCGCTATGAACCATCCAGGCAGTTAAGTACGATATTTAATAACAGCTTGCCAGATTTGAGAGCGTTTGTACGACCATTTTTGTGCGACAATCTAACCCAACTAATGAAGCTAGCAGACGAATTTTAAGAGTTGGAGCGAGACAGGTACAATTTGAGGCAGGGAAGCAGACCGAAAAGGTCGCGTTTTATGGCAGTCAGCTCTCCTAACACATCCGGGACAGAATCTCAGGCACAAAATGACGGTTGTCATAGATGTGCAATAATACCACCCCAAGGACATGCGCATGCGGTTGCTCAACCGCGCGGGGAAGGATTCGTAGAATACCCCTCACAAGCATGCCGGCGGTGCGGGCATGTAGGGCATTTTGCGTGAGAGTGTCAAGGGGTGGGAGCCTGAGAGTGCAGCAGGCGTTCGGGAAACGATCGTCGACCCCGGTCTGGGAGGGTCGAGCGGGTGTCTTCAGGACCAGCCCCTCAGCACTAATAGAAGATTTGAAGGACGAGGAGAGGCAATTGTCTGCAACAGTGCCGATCGGAAAGACAGCGTATAAGGCCACAGTCGACACTGGGGCTACCAGTAGTTTTGTGAGCGAGGAAATGTTGCGATGAATGCGTGGGGAAGAATCGCTAAACCGAGTAAGGAGACAGGTGAGGCTAGCAGATGGCAGGAGCAGCAATGTTTGCGAGCAATTCAAAGCAATTATAAGTTTCGGGAATAAGGAATTGACAATGGAATTACTGGTCCTGCCAGGAATCATACATGGACTGGTGTTGGGATGGGATTTCCTAGTAAAGGCCGGTTTGAAAGTGGAATGTGCGGAGATGACAATTAAGATCCCACTAAGAGGCAGAAGGAATGGTTGGTTGGAGGAGAAAATATCGGTGGCAGTCGTGGAAATCGAGAACAGTCCAAAAGAGCCAAGAGACGAGCCTGAGGTAGAAAGTCCAGAAACGCGCGTGGAAAAATTTTTGCGAAAAGAATTGGCAGAATTCGCAAACATGAAGGGTCTATCGAACATTACACAACATAGGATAACTATGAAGGACGACAGGCCGGTAAAGCAACGGTAAAAAAAGTAAGTAAAATTAGCTTGTCAAGATGACACAGCCCCAAACGGCCAAAGCCGAGCCTCTCTCATCAATCTCTTGGCTTGTGCGCTTCTAATTTTAGCACAAGAGAAAGGGACCTACAGTTTAACGCCGAATCCGAACGGCATTTTGAGAAGCTTTTCATGGTTAATTACTGCAATGCTGGCGCCAACAGCAAAGAGGTGAGGGCGGGTGTAAAGTTTTATTCAAAGAAAAAAACTTTTCATTAGATGTTCCGAGGCGGGATCGAACACACAACCTCATGCACAGCGGTCGCGCACTCTAGCCGCTGAGCCACCGGTAAAGCAACGGTACTTTCCAAAAATCAGATATAAACAGCAAAGTGGATGAACTGTTGGAAAAGGGTTGCATTGAGAAGTCGAAAAGTCCTCATAGTGCACCAGTGGTAATGGTCAAGAAGAAGAACGGAAAATGGAGGTTTTGCGTCGATTTTAGGGACAGGAATGCACGATCTGAAATGGATGCATATCCACTGTCTAGGGTGAATCATATCCTTGAGGAATTGAGGGAAGCGAAGTACATTAGTAGCCTCGACTTAAAGAATGGCTACTGGCAAATTCCATTGGAGCCGGAAAGCAGACCATGTACATCCTTTACGGTTCCAGGAAGGGGGCTATTCCAGTGGCGAGTGATGCCGTTTGGCCTCGCATCAGCTCCAGCCACTTTCCAAAGAGCACTTGACCAAGCAATTGGTCCAGAAATGATGACGCATGCGTTCGCATATTTGGACGACATCATTGTGATTGGGCGGACACTGGAAGAGCATATGAAAAATCTGGCTGAGGTATTTCGCAGATTGAAGGCAGCAAACCTTAAAATAAATGTCGAGAAATGCGAATTTTTCAAAAAGGAGTTAAGGTACTTGGGGCATATGGTGACTGAGGAAGGTAATAAAACGGACCCGGACAAAGTGGCGGCAATAGCGGAGCTCAAACCACCCACAAATGTCAGAGAGTTAAGACAGTATCTGGGGGAAGCGTCATGGTACAGGCGATTTGTACCGGATTTCGCGTCTACGGTACAACCATTGAACTCTCTGCTTAGAAAGGAAACTAAATGGGAGTGGACGGAGGAAAGACGGAATGCGTTCGAGGAAGTTCGAGCAAGACTTACGTCTGTACTGGCGTGCCCGGATTTTGAGAAAGAATTCGAGTTACAAACGGATGCGAGCAATTACGGTTTGGGAGCTATATTAACTCAGTCATCAGACGAAGGAGAGAGAGAGTTATCTCCTACGCCAGTAGAACTCTCAACGCAGCAGAGCAAAATTACTCTGCTACGGAGAATGAGTGCCTGGCGATAGTTTGGGCAGTCCGTAAACTACGGCAATACACATGGCACTAAAATGGCTGAATTCCGTAGAAAGTCCATGGGCGTTAGAATTGCAGCAATACGACTTTGAGGTAGTGTACAGGAAAGGCAAACTCAATGTGGTAGCCGATGCACTCTCACGGCAACCATTGGAGGCCGAAAAGTGCGAACAACTAATGTTAGCCGATGAAGGTGAGAGGATCGGGTGGGTTCAGAGAAGAAGATTCAACAGAATCCGCAAAAATTTCCTGATTGTTTAAAAGAGTCTGGAAATTTGTATAGACATATACCTCATCGAGCGGGACAAGAAGAATTAGCTGCGTGGAAATTGTGCGTGCCAGAAAAAGAGCAAAAAGGGTGCTACATGAAAATCACGATGCGGCAACAGCAGGACACACGGGCACAAGGCGAACAATAGCAAGAGTTGGCGCAAGGTATTATTGGCCCGGAATGCAAAGGGATATTTGGAGGTCTGTCGGGAGATGCGAAACATGCCAGAAATACAAATCGCACCAATTGCAAACGTCTGGGAAGATGCTTACGCAGATCCCAGAAGAGCCGTGGGTAACGGTTTGTGCAGATTTCGTAGAGCCATTGCCTCGGTCGAAGCATGGGAACTCGGTGTTACTGTTACTGATCGATCGATTTTCGAAATGGACAGAACTAGTAGCACTAAGAACAGCAACGGCGGTGGCCTTGCAGAAAGCGTTCAGGGAACGAATCTTGGCGCGGTTCGGAGTACCAAAGGTGCTAGTAACAGACAATGGAGCACAGTTCACGAGTAAGGCGTTTAATCGATTTTTGGAAGAGATGGGTGTATCCCATCAATTTACAGCGCCATATACGCCTCAGGAGAACCCAACGGAGCGAGCAAACAGGACGGTTAAGACAATGATAGCTCAGTTTGCAGGCTCTGATCAGAGGGAGGTGGGATGAGCTGCAACCGGAACTCACTTTAGCAGTCAATTCCAGTGTGGCGGAATCGACTGGATAAACACCGGCGCTTCTCGTACAAGGAAGGGAACCGCGGTTGCCTAATGCCTTGTACGACAACAACAATTTCGGGACAGGAAACACAAAAAGGGGTGTGGGAGAAAACGCGAAGAAGTTAACGGAGATTTTCGAGGTGGCAAGGAGAAATATGGAGAAGGCGGCGCAGGATCAGGCTCGTCATTATAACCTAAGAAGACGCGCTTGGAAACCACTGGTAGGCGACGAGGTATACTCCAAAACGCGCCATCTCTCCAGGCATCGGAAGGATTCACTGCAAAATTAACACCCAGGTATGAAGGTCCCTATCAGATTATAAGTTGTATATCCCCAGTAATCTGTAAATTATAGCATATCTGAAAATAAAGAAAAGGAAAAAAAATAAGATGGGTTGAAAGCAAGAATAAGGAGCATTTTGAAGGTTTGCAGGGTATCAAGGAGTCAATCCCTAACATTTTACACAGAAATGGGGCGAAGAGAAGGGATAGCGATACCAGTATGAACCGTTCTAAAAAGGTTCTCTACAGAAAGCTTGCAAGGGGAACGGTGCACTGGCGTGATCGCTGCGCAGCAGCGTGGAGACCGAGGCTGCGGAGCCTAATGCTTGGTTCTCACCGCCGTGATTTTGTCATCGACATCTCGACTTATCGAAAAGATGCGATAAGGTGTTCGCATTGGCACCATTATTGCATTCTTGTGTTCTTGCATCCATTGAACAGCTGACTGGTATTTGTTGACATTGTGAAAAAATAAGTTGAAGCAAATAAAAAGGATTTAGATGATGGTCATTATCTGTTATCAGCTTTGGAGAAAGACGAGGCAATGTTGTTGCAAATGATGGACTTGGCAGGAACATCACGGGCTGTAGATCAGCAAATGGAAAGAACCCGTCGTAGCGTTTGGACATTTGTAAGTAGTTAATTAATTTTCACACTTCTTAGCAATTAAATAATAATTCAAATTTTTAATATTGGAAACTTCAACAGGCACGATATGGCTCGTTTTGGGAGGAGGACGTTCCCCGCAACTCAGATGAGTTCTTTAAGGAAAGTTTCCGGGTGGAGAGGAGCGCGTTCTCAATTTTATTGGAGCGTCTTCAGGGTCTGCGGAAACAAGACACTCCATTCCGATTGGCAATTCCTTTGGACAAACGAATTGCAATAGCACTGTATACTTTGGGATCTTCCGCGGAGTATCGGACCATTGGAAGGCTCTTCGGAGTGTCCAAAACCATTGAATGCACAATATTACATGAGTTTTGCCGTGAAGTGATTGCCCAGTTAGCCAGTGATTATCTGCCAGCCGATTTCCTCACTCAGGACACGGTGACCGACTGCGTGAGAGGATTTGAAGCTCTTGGCTTTCCGCAATGCTTCGGAGCTATGGGTATGGAATAGTTAAATAGATTGAGCGAAATGCATTTATTGTATGATTTGTGTTTATCATAGATGGCTGCCACATTGAGGTGAGGCCTCGGGCTGAAGACGCAGTGGATTATCGGAACTACAAGGGTTGGTACTCAACGGTGCTATTTGCATTTGTCGACTATCGGTAGGATGTTACCTTTTTAATAATTTATGCTCTTTTAATTTGTACCATTAGTTACAGATTCACTTACATAAGTGTTGGGTGTCCAGGTCGCTGTCACGACTCCTAAATATTTCAAAATTCTAACTTGAAAAGAATTTTGGATGAAAGCGATTTGCTGCAAACCAACACCAAGACCATAAATGGGACCGAGGAGCCCATTGTTGTACTAGGCGATTCGAGTTTTTAGATTTTCAAGGAATGTCATGAAGCCATATCCATTTTCCGTAGAGGCAACTCCAGAGCATCGCGCTTTCAATTATTGTCTAAGGTTATGCGAGTTGTGGAGAATGCGCTTGGTCATCTGAAAGCTCGCTTTCGTCGGATCGGGAAGGGATTAGACAACAGCATTGAGAAGACTCCTCAGATTATCGCATGCTGTTGTATCTTGCATAACTTCTGCAACATGCACAACAGCTCTGTTTCGGAACATTGGCAACAGGATCTTGAAACATTCCAGCACCACCAACAGCCTGATCATCAAGTGTGGCTTGGAAATCACTCTGAAAACGCCGAAACAATTCGCCATACACTTTCTGCATATTTTGTAGAGAATTTTCTAGAATTTTATCTTCACAGTTATTTTTTCACAGTTCTTACATGTTATTTGGCACAAAACAAGCTTCATATTTAATCTTAATTTAAAAAAAAGAAGAAAAACAGCAGCCTAAAAGGCCAAAGCCTAGCTTAGCTATTTCTTTTTTTTATCTTATTTTAATTATAATTAATATTTTCTACTTTTTTGAGGCATTTTCTCTCTCCCTTTCCTCTTTCTTCTCCAAGTGAGCCATCACACGGTTGTGGAAGCTCACCGACTCCTCCACCATACGGTCCATGGCAGCCAGCTTCCTCTTCTCGATATCGAGAAACTGGTCCTGCTTGTCCAAACGTCGTCGTCCGATGCATCTGACATGTTGCTGCTGCTGTTAAAGTCAGTCGAGTTGTCTCCATCGATGTATGGGGACAAGTCTGCAAGCATATTTATTTTTTTAATATTCTCACCTGTGCTGTCAACTGGTTTAACTATGATGGACTTCGACATACTTAGAATTGACGACACTTGATCAAAGTGCTCCCAGGTGGATGGGCTGCGCCAGATGGTCCAACTTTTTCAAGCTCCAACCTTTGAGAAATAGTTTTAGTTAAGCCATTTATAAGATCCTTTTTTTGACGTACCTGTATTTTCGGGTCATGTTGTCAATTTTCGTCTTTATCTCCGCAGGAGTCGGTCCGTACACTTACATTTTTTCCGCCATTTAAATGTGGGAGATTTTTCTAGTCCCGCGGAGTCCTCCAATATATTCCTCCCAAAGCTCCAGCACCGTAGCTGTGGACTCTGGTGTCCACGCGAATCTAGTGTCTCCTGTTGCGACAAAATTTCTAATCATGTCATGCAATTAAATTGAAATAATAATTAAACTTACCTGCTTTATTTGACTTGTCGATTTTCTTTTTATTCCGCTTAAAGTGTCACAGCTGTTTGTTTTTGTTAGTAATTGCACTTGAATCGATACCCGTTCGATAGGCAAAATTATCGATACCCTGCCGAGTCACTACTCGAAAAGTCACGAATGCTGTTGCATCCAAATTGGATGCAAGTTGTTTGCCACCACTAGCCCCTATGATTTTTGTATGGCGTGAAAGTTGCATCCGACACAAGAATGCAGGAATGCAAGAATGTGCTGTAGTGAGAACCGGGCATAAAACTCGGTCTATTTGATCGCTAAAAGTGGGATGGAGCGCATGTCCAAAGGTAAGCATGGTCGGTCGACCAGCCAGAAAAAGCGGCGGCGTGAAGCGGCGAAACACAAAGGGGAAAAAACACAGGGAAACAAATACACACATACATTGGACGAGCAGGAACATTAGCAGCTATAGCAGCATCGGGGCGACGTCATGGGCAGCTTGGGCAAGGGGCAGAGTGGGGTATCGTCATCCCATGGCTGGCCGGCAACGCGGGCTGCAAAGGAAAAGAAAACAAATGAATATGCGGGTGGGGGGAAGGGGAACTTACCTGGGCGGAAGGGGACCAGAAGAGCAGTTACCTGTGGGGAAAAGAAGAGAAACGGAAATTAGATAAATGGTAAGTGAAATTTCATACAAAAGCTTATCGATAGGGGACGTGGAGAAAATACCGAGAGTAATCGGCGCCCCCGAACTGACGGTCACCCTGGCGATAAAGTATCGAGTACCGATAGCAGTATCGGTGGTATCGATCACGGGCTGGTGTGACCAGAGCGGGATAAGGAGAAAATGTGGAGCGCGAACTTAAATGTGGCGCGGGAGCTAAAACAAGGGCACGGAAATTTAAATTTGGCGAAGGGAAGTAAATGGGCGCGCAAATTTAAAGGTGGCGCGGAAATGCAAATGGAGCGGGAAATTCAAAAACCGTGAACGGGCGGTTGTGGCATAAGGGGGAGGAGTTAATGTTTTTGTGTGAAACAAAAATAGCCGTAGGAAGGGGGAGTGTGAGGTGTAATTCCTCACAAGCCGGTGATTACAGGGTAGCACGGCGAATTGGGGAAAGTTCTCTCTCATAGTGAAAAGAGCTAGAGAGCGATCTGTGGAGAGTTGGAGAGCAAAGGCCGTGGCCTGAGAAGCAAGGGCCTTGCTTCAACGGAACAGTAGCTGGAGGACGGCGGCGAGCAGGGATTGGCTGAGAGACGCAAAGCCAACTAGACAGAATGTTCTCGACGGCTGCAAGCAGACGGTTTGTGTTTCTAGACAGCACGAAAGCAGTGGAAGTCCCGTTTTTAGCGACAGCAGCGAAAGGCCCCGGTACAGAGGCAGCAGTCGAGGCAGAGGAAGCCAGGCAGGCCCTGCTTGAAACATATAACGGGGTCTGGAATCACACAGGCCCTGCTTGGAGCAGCGGAACGGGGCCTGCGGAGCAGCTATAAAAGGAGCGACTGCCCAGAAGACGGGACAGATGGAGATTTACGAGTGCGCGGAGCGGCCGTAATTATTGTGAACCTAAGTGCGAGCGAACGGTAACCGAGAAGGCAGAGTGACGGAATCTTGCGGGAAGTCGAAGCGATTGGCTCGACGGTAATTTGCAAGGAGGTCAAAGGTAGCCAGTGTGTAGTGCGAAAGTCCTGCGGGGTCGAAGCGATTAGCACAACGAAGGCGGACGTGGCACTAGGAACTGAGCGAGTACTTCGAAATCGGTCCGGGAGCAAGCGCGAACGGGCGAACGGTCAAGTTAAGAACTGAAGTGTATCAAGAATTGTGAACTTAGTCTAAAACTTATTACTAAGTGATTTACATTAACCCAAATATTGACTAAAGTACATTTAAATCGTTGTCTTCTTTTTTCTGGCAAATTTTTCAATATAAATTTGTTGAAGCGATCCCCTAGTACCCCTGAGCTACGCCCAGCTGCAAAGGTTCGTTACAGTTTGATAATATTTTTTGAAAAGAATACTTTTACCTTGAGCGTTACTCAATTTCTCTGATATAGGTGTACTTCGTCCGTCATAACTCAATATAGTTTTCCGTCTTCCATTTTGATTTTTTTATAGTGATACACGAAGACGCGTGGGTCGCGGGTATCACCTTCATCCTCATCTTCTTCCTGTCGGATCGTCTTGCAAAATGCTCTAAATCTGGATTAAATAATACTAATTACTAAAGATACACTATATGGCATAAGTATTTTAACGAAATTTTTCTCTTAAATTAACACTTATATCTTTTAAACAAAAAATCCTGAAGCTTTGAAATTTGTATCGATTACTGGTGTAATATTATGCTTTAAAAAAAAAATAAGAAGTCTACAATCAGCTCTTTGGGTTAGAAAATAGTAATCGAATTGTTCAAATGGACGGTGGAGTAATAATTTAGTTTTATTTTGACAAGATTTTAAGAATCAATTTATTCCTGGCCCAGGACCTCAAATGCTAAAATAATGATTGATTCGAGACAAGTTTTTCATGTTAAACAGTAGTGAGCCCACATACACTTTATATACATAAGTTCTTATATACAACTAAATTACCAAACTCTTAATATACTGAAAAAATGATAGTTTGGTTATTTACTCTTACTTACTCTTTAATAATTGTATATTTTTTGGTTTCGCCCACTTTTGCAAATGCTGGCAAAAATTGACCTTGGACTTCAGCCACGTCCGTGGTGAAATCTTTCATTTCCATTGTGCATATGTGCATTATGACATCATTGGTATAGCTGTAATATAAATAAAATAAAATAAAAAAATAAATAAGAAAACCCGGTTTTTAAATATCACCATTGGTAAACAGAGTATATTAAGCAGGGCTGCAAGCCGAACCCGAATTTCAACTTTATTTTGCTGTGAACCGAACCTCTTTAAAACTTAAAACTCAACCTTTAACCTTTATTTCCAACCATCACTCAAAATTTCCTGTTTATAGCTTAACTTAATTTTGGAAATTTGGTAAGCGTCTAACACTCACTTTATAAGCCTTAAGAATACTTTCCACTTTGTAGTGGTTCAATTGGATGGCTCGGTTAAGTTCTAAGCTTAGATAACTTCAGAGATGTGGCTCTGAACCACTTTTGAACTTTTTTGGCGGTCCACAGACAAAACATAGCCTATGACTCTTTCCTAAACGAGATGAGCATACTGTAAAAAATTTGGGTAAGATCGGTTCTGCGGTCTAGAAGCCTAAAATAAACAAACATTCAAACTTCACTTTTATATGGACATTTCCGGGCCACGAGGCTGTTCGCGACCTTTTGAGTACATAAAAATAGAAAACCAAAATTTTCCACACATTTTTTTTCCGATTCTTATCTTTTGATGGTGTTTGTATTTGGTGCAAAAAATGGGGTTCATCAACACAACAATAAACATGAGGTCCCGCCCGCTTGGGTGCCCTCGGCGAAATGCCCATATAAAGGGTGATTTTTTAGCTTTACTATCTCTTTGGGCAACACTGGTTTAAACTAGCTCTACGTACGTTTCGTGTTTTGTCTTCAATTCAAACATCTTCAGTTTGGTCTATAATTTAACCATGAATCGTCTTACAAACGAACAACGCTTGCAAATTATTGAATTTTATTATCAAAATGCGTGCTCTGTTAAGAAAGTTCGTCGCGCGCTTCTTCCATTTTGTGGTCAGTTTAATCGACCCACTGAAGCGGCTATTCGGGATATTGTGACTAAATTTCGCACCAAATTTACATTGTTGGACATTAAAACCACCAACACGCTTACGTAGAGTGCGAACTGAAGAAAATATCGCAGCTGTATCGGCCAGTGTTAATGATGACCATCAATGATGCGAATCGTAACGTAACTGTGAATGGTGAGCGCTCCCGTGAGATGATATCCAACTTTTTTTGCCCTTAATGCAAGAGCTTGACTTGCATGACATGTGGTTTCAACAAGACGATGCCACATGCCACACAGCACGCGCAACAATGGACCTTTTGAGAGGCGAGTTCGGTGAACATTTTATTTCACGTTCGGGACCAGTCAATTGGCCGCCTAGATCGTGCGACTTAACGCCTTTAGACTATTTTTTGTGGGGCTATGTTAAAGCTCATGTCTATACAGACAAGCCCGCTTCAATTGACGCATTGGAAGACAACATTGAAGCATTTATTCGTGAGATACCGGCCGAAATGTTGAAAAGAGTATGGGACCATTTGAGGCGCAGTCGCGGTCAACATTTGCATGAAATAATCTTCAAACATTAAATTTATGGACCTCGATTCAAATAAAGATTTCTGCATTTTCTGAATAAGTGTTTTCCTTTGAAAACTTTTCTCATAATTAAAAATCTAATAGATTGTGTAAAGCATGGGCTGAACAAAGGCTCGAACCAAAAAATTTTGGTTCTTTTATTGGTCACAAAGAAAATGGTGAAAAAACAAAGTTTAAATTGAACAGCTACCCCGGCCCCTGCTCGCAGCGTTGGTGATCAGAAGGAGTTCAACAAAGTACTTAAAGCTAAGTAAGAGCAAGACTGTAGAGAATAAAAGAGCGAAGGCCTTCATCGGAAATGATATCACTGAGAAGAGGAAAGATCTTATTATAATCCCTACACAGAATGCGAAACGGACAATTGGCGGCATATAAAGAAGAGGCCAAAGGAAGCCTCAAGAGGTATAAAGTTACGTGTTCGTCTTGATGGGACATTAAAGCTCACACACCCAAGTAGGAACTCTGCGTCAATGTTACCCTGTATAAGCTTGTGCAGAAACATTATACCCAACATGGTACGTCTATGTTCAAGAGTCGGTAAGTCTAGCGCTTTAGTCTGGATAAATAAGGGGGAAGCCTCAATTGTGGGTCCCAACTCAAGTTGCGAAGGGCAAACAAAAGGAACTGCTTCTGGACGGATTCAATGCGCTTACAGAGGGTTAATGATTGGGGTTCTAAATACACGACCCAAATTCTAAGATAGGTCCTACCAGGGATGTATATAACAGCTTAGTCGTGTAGGGATCATTAAACTCTTTAGACCAGCGCTTAATAAAACCTAGCAAACCCCTGGCTTTATTCCCAGTGAGTTCAATGAGTGCCAAAATGTAATTTATGATCAAGGGTAATACGCAGATCATGAAAAGATTCAACCTGTTCAAGCTGATAAGAATTCAATATATATTTAATCAAAAAGGGGGTTCTACGATAAAACGTCATAGACACACTTGTCTTGGTTTACGTGCAACAAATTGTTAGAGCACCACGAGTATATGGAATTCAAATCAACCTGAAGCAAAGCAGAATCATTGGGCGAATTATGGCTCAGGAAGACATGTATGGAATAAAAACTTCTTATGCTTAAGGTAGATCCGAAGTTTATTTTCAATTTTGGCCACGCACTTCACATGTTTTCTTGTTTTAATTATCAAATTATATTTGTTTTAAATTTTAGCTCTTTTTCTTTGCTCCTATTATTAAAAAGCTTCCTAAATTGCAGATACGCCTTCTTCATCTGCTTGCCATAGCCAAAATCCAACCGTATTGTGAGTGGCAAGTAGTCGTCCGTTTTGCTGTCTACCAAAAATGTTTTACGGCGCCATCATATTTTGCAAAAGCTCCCTGGCTACATCACAGCTTTCGCCAATGTCAAGTCGTCTTGTGCGTTTTCGGTTCATCTCGGTTCTGCGTTCTTTTTCCGAGCGCCACCAATCCACAACTATGGTTGGTGGGTGGTTTGCCCTTCGGCGTATCGGGGTCCCAATGCTTCTTGAACTTCTGGCGGCCGAACTGGAGGCCAAGCTGCAGTTACAAAAGAACACAAGCCCCCCTTTGAACAACGTCGTTGGACTGCAACTAAGAAGTGCTCCTGGCCTTCAACAATTGCTCGAAATTTGCGGCGACATCTTGATCGACATCCATTCAGTGCCTCATCCTCTTTGATAATGAAGCTCTTGTTAAATTGGAGCATCTTCCTCCTAAGAGCTGAAATCTTCAGCTCTCCTTCATTGGAGCAGCCTCAAGAGCATAAAGATGATCCTTAGTTGAACAAGAGCTGCATTATCCAGAGGATATAACCATCTATTGGAGCAGCCTCAAGAGCACCGTCCTTCTCAAAGTCTTCGTCCATGTTTTCGGAGCAGCCTCAGCTGCACGGCCTTCCTTGCCTGAGAGGTTGGAGGAACTGCAGGGGCTGCAGGGACTCCACCGGCTTGTACGTATTATGGATAACTATGGATTTCGAACCGATATGAGATAAATCATTTGATCTGATCAACATGTCTAATTTCCTTACATTGCAGACGAGTTCAAGCAAATGGAAAACTGTGGTTTCTCCTAAATTGGGACGGTCTGCTCCGTTGGAACGGCCTGCTCGATTGGGACGGCCGCGCGGGGACGGTATTATTGAGACGACTCTATTGGGACGAAGTCCAAGTCCTACTCCTGCACCTGTTGTTCAGATATTTCATCCACCATCCAGACGACCATAACCATTAAATATTGATTTTTTTTTACTTGTGTTGTCACTTGTCGGTGACGTTTTTCCCAATGTATTTACAGGTAACAACGGAATATGTATCGCTTGAAGCGCGCATCTTATTTACTGTAAAACGACTAAAACGAGTGGCCAGATGTATTGTGACAGCTAATGAGAAAACCTCTGCGTTGGTCAATAGTAATACGCCTTGAAATACTCACAACTTAAAATAAAAAAAAAAGGCGCTTTACCCTTCGGGGCTGTTGTCATCTTGACAAGCCGATTTTACTTTTTACTACAAACCCTTATAAAGGGTGAATTTTTAGCTATTATCTTTTTGGCAACACTGGTTTAAACAGCTCACGTCACACGTTCGTGTTTTGTTCCAGCCTGTCAAACATCTTCAGTTTGGTCTATAATTTAACCATGAATCGCCTTGCAAACGGAACAACGCTTGCAAATTATTGAATTTTGTTATCAAAATGCGTGCTCTGTTAAGAAAGTTCATCGCGCGCTTCTTCCATTTTGTGTGGTCAGTTTAATCGACCCACTGAAGCGGCTATTCGGGCCTATTGTGACTAAGTTTCGCACTAAATTTACATTGTTGGACATTAAACCTGCCAACACGCTACGTAGAGTGCGAAACTGAAGAAAACATCGCAGCTGAAGAAAATATCGCAGCTTGGTACTTGGTCTTTGGAAAGTTTTCCGAAGATTCACTTTTTTACCGAAAAAGTGTGTTCAGCGACGATGCGCATTTTTGGCTCAATGGGTGGGGCAAAAATGTCAATTTTGGAGTGAATATCAGCCAGATGCTTTGCAAGAGCTACCAATGCATCCAGAAAAAGTCACAGTTTGGTGCGGTTTATGGGCTGGTGGCATCATTGGACCGTACTTCTTCAAAAGATAATGCGAATCGTAACGTAACTGTGAATGGTGAGCGCTCCCGTGAGATGATATCCAACTTTTTTGCCCAAAATGCAAGAGCTTGACTTGCATGACGTGGTTTCAACAAGACGGTGCCACATGCCACAAGCACGCGCAACAATGGACTTGTTGAGAGGCGAGTTCGGTGAAACATTTTATTTTACGTTCGGGACCAGTCAATAGGCCGCCTAGATCGTGTGATTTAACGCGCTTTAGACTATTTTTTTGTGGGGCTATGTTAAAGCTCATGTCTATACAGACAAGCCCGTTTGAATGAACGCATTGGAAGACAACATTGCAGCATTTATTCGTGAGATACCGGCACAAAATGTTGGAAAGATTATGCCAAAATTGGACTAAGCGGATGGACCATTTGAGGCGCAGTCACGGTCAACATTTACAAGAAATTATTTTCCAACATTAAATTATATGGACCGTACTATCGATTCAAATAAAGATTTCATGCATTTTTCTGAATTTTATGTTTTTTTGAAAACTTTCCTATAGCTCTTAAAAAATCACCCTTTAGCTCTAAACCAGCATGTTTGACGAAAGTAGCTACATCTCTGAAAAATAGCGGTGCCCTTGTCTTCAAAAGATCTTTTAAATTTGAGAAACGTTAAAAAATTCTAAATTTTCCTAGCAGCGGAAAATCTTGAACACTCAAATATAGAATGTTTGGCAGTGTCAACTTTGTTGCACACCTGACATATTATATTATTCGAACGAGCTTTAATTGTAAAAAGGTATACATTGTCAAATGTATGGTCAGTCAGCAGTCTGTTTATTAATTTGATAGCATACGCATCCCATTTAAAATGAGAATGCCAAGGAACGAGCCCTTAGTAAGAGACTCCTCCTTGTAATGGTCATTCCATTAGAGTGAATTCTGAAAGATTCCCCAATGCTAATTCCTCCAACCTAATACCATCATGACTGGCATCCTTGGCAGCTTTGTCAGCATCCTCGTTGATCTGAATCCCTTTGTGACCTGGTGTCCAGATTATTTTGACCAGTTTCAGCTCCGGCCATATGAGCATGTTGTGTATAATGCCACAGAATACATCAGAGTTTTTTTTGCTTTAGAGTGGGCTTATAGCACCCAGACTGTCGGTGTAAAAAACAAAATAATCATTTTTTTTTTGACTAGCTTATTCTATTGCTAGCTTAATAGTTAGTAGTTCAAACAAAGATGAAGAAGAGAAGTCTGTACTATCCAGAAGTTTGTACTATCCACTACAGCCATGCCATCGGAGCCCTGAGATAGGGAAGCATCCGTTGCTAGGATGAGGAAATCAAGGTCTCTGTGTATTGTAGATGATATTAGATATTCACTTTTGAATTTGCTCAATACGTGTGTCATTTTTACTTTGAAGAAAGGTTTTCCACTAAGTTCTGGTTTAGGTTTATTATGGTAAGACTGAGCTTTAGAAGTGGTCTCAAAGATGTCCGAGAACAATTTGAAACACCGCTGATAGCTCGAGTCCTTAAGCAGCAATCTGATCTTGTTGAAAACTTGAGGACTAAGACTCATTGTCTTCAATAATTCCTTAGCTGTTAACAACGATAGCCTAAACTCTGGAGGTAGTACTCCAGCTAGAGCATAGATTAGAAGCTTCGGAGTGTTAGGTGTTACCCCCAACACATCTCCCTCAGCACAGAGAGCTGCGCAAAGCTAGTAGTCTGTTGGTCGTTACGTTGAGATTCAGAAGGTTGTTGCAGCAGCCTCATGTTTCGATCTTACAAAGCTCTTAAAGGCATTAACTGCTACTTTGGGCCTTTTTTCAATTTTCTACATGCTCTGTGTTTGACTAGTAAGCCTTAATAATTCTCCATATGAAATTTGAAGCTGATAACTTGTTCCAGCTCAATGCCATCTAGACTGATGTTGAGATTTTTTTCCTGCTAGCTGTCATGCCACTACTGCTTTTTTGCATGGTTAAAAGTTTAGATTGCTATCTTTGCATAGGAGTTGAAAGTTAGTCAGCTTATGCTTGAAGAATACATGCAGCAGTGTTTTTGCTTCCTATGCCCAACTAGCAGAACGAAATCGTCTGCAATCTGGTAGGCGGCTGTGTTCGAATCACTGATTTGGTGTAGCATTTTGGCATAGAGGTTGAAGAGTAATGCTGATAGGCAGCTCAATGGCAGACCACCATTGACTTCTTCTGCAGAGTTGACCAACCTTAGGATGCGCTTCGAGAAGAAGTTGATTATCCAGTTAGCATATGTTGAAGGAACGGAAGCGATGAGTAAGAAGAAGCAGACTTATTTTTTTTCTATACGCGTAGCAGCGTTGAGGTAGCAGCTTTCCTTTCTCAAGAAAACTGTTTTTTTAACCAAGCCATTCATGGTCTTGGCCAAAAAAATATGAGGGATATAGGTCTTTAGTTAGCTAAAAACATCTAAATCTCTTCCATTTTTAGGGATGGGTTTTATCTTGATCTCTCTCCACTCAGTCGGTTACGCACTTGACGAGGTTTTCTTCAAAAATTTCTAGAGCTGTTTTTTGGAGTCATCATTTAGCGCTTTTAGCATCTCATAAGGGATCCGATCCAGACCTCAGCCGAGCCTCTTTTGGCCACATTTAGTTCTTGCCGCGAAAAGGCTTCATGCTCGCTGTAAATCTTGACCGAGCACGTAGGAAAAGGAACTTGAGACTTGGCTCTTTAAAATGCTTAGGTACATTTGGTTTCAGTTTCTTTCAGACTAGAATTTTCTTGTGGTTGTTTTACCTCAAAGGCTTGCTAGGAAGCGCAACATTTCTGAGCATGGTTGCAAATTAACCTCATCCTGTTTTGATTGAAAACTCTCCTCTTTGGCCTTTCTTTACCAACTTTTTCCATTTAGGCGCTATATAAAGCCCAAAAATGTTTTGCCTTGGTTCGTCATTCCACCAGTATTCCGGTGTCTGACCTACTCCTACCGTGGTGAGTCGAAGATTTTATTTTCCGCTTGCATTTCTGGTGAATCTTTTTTAAACAGTTAAGACCACTTATGGCATTAATGCTGCTAGTTAGCTTGTGTTTAGACAAGAAAATTTGACTTTACTTGTGCTATCATCTCAAAACGTGGTGGCTCCTCCCAACCAGGTAGGATTCACTGAAAGTCTACTAGACAATTTGAGAAAGTCAAATCCAGCACTGAATTTGAACTTCCATCAGCTAAAGGCTTTAAAGGTAGGTTTCCCATTGTTAGAGGCATTAAGACCCGCCCCTGAGCATTTTTGGTTCAAGAAATCTGCCCTTCGGGTTTGTTGCTTGACCTCCATGTTTAAATGTTTCGCTTTAGATCTCCCTACTATTACATTGGGAAAGTTTTACTCTTGCCAGTAGCATGGCAATTTCGCTTTTAAAAATCTCATTTGCTAAGGACGGCCGAAAGAAGACTGAAACAAAAAGGGGGGTAATTTGTGTAGACAAAATTTGTTGTCTGGGCTATAACCATCGCACGTAATAGGAAGATACTGTAATTTGGAAAGCTAAAGCTGCACCGCCATAGCCGTCATGCC
Organism: Lordiphosa collinella; assembly: GCA_018904265.1. Lineage (NCBI taxonomy): Eukaryota > Metazoa > Arthropoda > Insecta > Diptera > Drosophilidae > Lordiphosa > Lordiphosa collinella. Next base: position 14,200 of record JAEIFV010000005.1, on the reverse strand, counting down.
TTAGCTCTCTAAAAGATTGAAGTTTTGAATTTTCCTATGAGACATGTGTCATCATGGGAAAAAAGAAACTGAAAATGCCATGTCGTAACTTTTCTTGATTGAAATTTTTTTTCAAAGGGTTTTTGGAAATTTTGTTAAGTTAATCTTCTTTTTCAAATCTGATCAGAGTCTCCAGACTTGGACAACTTGTTGTACCTCACTATCCTCACCTGAGAAATAGAGAGATAAGCTTGAATAGTTCTTTTTGCAGATGATGGTGATATCATCATCCTTGGTTGGGAATTGATATTTCAGGTCACTAGAGTCAGGTGTATAAAGGCTCCAAATGAAAATGAAGGGGTTTGTGGGGTGGAGACACCACATGCAAGTCCATTGCTGTACTTTGATTTTATTACTGTGTTGTAAACCATATTGTCATTGTTTACTTTTCCACACAGAGGAAAAAACGTGTGTCAGAAAATAAGATTTCTTCATCTCAAAATGTGAACAGAGCTGTTCTCTCAAATATTTGAGCACAAATGTTCCGAATGTTCTGAAATGAACACAATTCAGCTCACCTCTCAACCACCCCACCGAAAAGTATATGTAGTCATTCGACGTGCGTCTTCAGTCGCATGGCAAAAGGCCGCTAACGTCGCACAGTCGCCGGATGCCACCAAAAAAATTTTGATGAGATTTTTTGACAAAGTAATTTTATTAATAAAGGGAAAAAGATAAGAAAAAAAATGGTTTATTGAATTTGGTATTAGTTGGGGATTAAGTGGTTTGGGAAAGTTTAAAGTTTTTAAATGTGAATTTTATTGGGATTAAAGTAATTTGAGATTAAAAAAAAAGGTAAATGATTTAAGTTTGATGATTTTTTGAAAAGATGATAAGTAAAGATTAAAAATGAGTAATTAAAAGTTGAATGTTTAAAAGTTAGTGGAAATTATTTTGAGTGGAGTTTTTTAAGAAGACAGAAAAGAGTTAGTTATATAGAGTTTGGGAGAAAGTATTAAAAAGGTATTATAAGTATTGAAAATTTAGTGGAAAGGGATAAGTTAAGAGATATTGGAGTTAGTTGAGGTAAAAAAGGGGGAAGAAGAAGAAAAAAAAGGTTGGATTATAAAGTTTTTGATAGGTTGAGAAAAAGTATGAAGAATAAGTTACAAAAATGAAGGTAGAAAAGGGAAGAAAGAGAGTTTAGGAGTTGAGATCTTGAAAGGGACGAGATAATAGAAGGGAATATGAGGAGGATAGATGAATGGATCATAAAGAAAATAGAAAGAAGTGACTGAAACAGTAAAAAAAAAATAAAAGAGAAGGAAAGGGTAAAGAGAAGTTTTTATGGAGCTTAGTTAAGAGATGACAAATGATGGAAAAATCGAGATTTTGAAGGATGAGGCAATGTGTAGATAAAGTGAATTCATAGATGTCATAAAGGTTTATAATATTAATGTCGTTAGCTGCCGCACTAAAGTTTTGATCATGTCTTGGGCTCTACTCCCAGTGAGGTCCGACAAAAACTTTTATTTATTTAATAAATAATAAATAACCAAGGCGGGTGGGGAGTTGTACAAGCTAGATGAGATGTCTCTGCAGACCTTGGACCTGGGCCGGCATGGACGCGGTGGATCTGGACATGGACAGTGGATCTGGACAGTGGATCTGGACACTGGACGAACCTGTGTACGGTGGACCTTATTTTTTTTTTTAATTTTAAAATGTTCTCAAAAACTGAACATATCAACTCACATCAAGATTTTGCGTTCTCAAAAAAAAGTTCTTGAAGTGAGAAATTGTTCTTAAAGTGAGAAAATCGGGTCATGATTAGTTTTTGTGACCGAATGTGCTCATTTTGAGTCCAATGTTCACGGTTTTTTCCCTCTGTGCAGTGTTTTCTTGGGTAGGGCTGGGAAATTTTAAATTATTGTCTTTGAGTTCTTGATTGTCAACTAGGTTATTCGCATCAAGCGAGGAGGCATATTGCATTTTGTACAGAGAGGCACCGATGGCAGAAATACTCTTAATACCTAATAACTTAAACTTCGTTATTTTCTCATTCGGCCGTTCGTTGGTGGATGAAAAGTAGGGGGCGAGGGGGCGAGAAGCAACCGAGGCGGAGAAAAAGACCATTTCGATCGTCGGCTAAGCTCTAACGTTCTGAAAATCATTACATCTGCTAGTCTCTACAAACACACAGGCTCGTTGTCATAATAATTGGTCTTCTTCTTTTTTTCAGCATTGTTCAGCGGGGTTTCTTTTGTCTGTTCAATTGGAATTGTCCTGTTTGGGTCATTTGGGGACTTGACAGCATTGCCAGTCACAACTTTGGTAATGTTAGATTCTGTCAAGGAAGTTGCGTTGGAAGCAGGTGTATCCAAGGTGTAGTCTAGCGAGCCGGCACTGTGGCATGCGACTCTATCCGTGTCCATAACCTCACTTTCTGCGCGCTTGCAAATGGAGTCTTTGAAGGCATCTTTAGTCTGGTTTTTTTCAGTCGCTTTATTTTTTAAACTATTTTTTTTGCTTCGTTTCGGAATATGATATGGGCTGTGCTTAATTTTGTTATTGTCATCTTCATTAAATAGATTAAAGTGGTCAGCATAGTGAGCGTGGCCAGCCGGCGCCGACTCATCGGCATCGGCCATGTTGATTTTCTTTTCTTTGCCCACCTTTCTTTTCTTTGAGTTTTCAAAACTCACCCAGAATAAAAAGTTGCCAAATCAGCCTGCGTTTGGAGACACCGGCTTTTATACAAATTAACTAGTCTTGACGTACTATTTAACCTTGTATCGCAAATGTGTCGCAAAAAATTCACTAATAAAAAAACACAACCAGCACGCTCAAGAGTCGAAAGGGAATGAAATATTGAATTTGATTTTGCCACCAAAGCGTGATGTCAACAAGATTGCATTAGTGATTTCGAAAGCGATATATCTGAATTCGATAGATTCGCAAATTTGTTCTTATCGATACTGAGCTATCGCTCGCAGTACCATTTTGAGTACCATCAACTGGTTTTTGGGATTAGTGAGACAGCATTTGAGTGTGTGTCGATAACACCCATCAGTGATAGTGACAAAGTACTACACACTTTGACAATGACAGACCCAATCCAAATTGAGGTACTACACACTTTGACAATGATAGACCCAATCCAAATTGAGGTACTACACACTTTGACAATGATAGACCCGTGCTACACACTTTGAGAATGATAGACCCAATCCAAATTCAGGTGCAGGATCACTTCAATCAAGAGATTAGAGCTGCACCCGTGGATTTCGTGAAAGAATCAAGAGATTAGAGCTGCACCTGTGGGTTTCGAGTATTAAACTTTGTTCGGACGGTTAGCACATGTTCAAGGCACATTTACCTGGTTACTATTTGCAAAAATGAAAGCTCTTCTGTGTGTGTGGGTGCTGCCACTTGATTACATTTTTGTCATGGAAGAAAATGGAAATAATGAAGCACGTGAAAGAAGATTGCAGCGGTGTATGGCGTATTCCACGAAATGGGAGAATTTATACGAATTCCTAAATAGGGATATAACAAACGAACAATTCGAGTGTACGCGTGGTCCATGAAGCATTCTACACCCCCGAAAAATTGACAGAATACAAAGACAACAAACATGGAAGAAATATTGCTCATATTTACAGCTCCATTTGTGGGAAGGCTTTTAGATACCATAACCCATTGAAAGTTCATATGCGCATCCATGCGGGCGAACGACAATATAAATGCCCGGTATGCGACAAAGCTTTTACACAAAAATCAACTCTCTTGAACCATAAACGCATCATACGGGCGAACGACCATACAAATGTCCGATATGCGGCAAAGCTTATACACAAAAATCAGTTCTCTTGAACTATAAACGCATCCATACGGGTGAACGACCATATGTATGTCCGCATACACAAACAAAACTAAATCAAATATAATAATAAATAACAGGGCTGCAAACCGGCTTTGAACCGAACCGGTTCCAACTTTTATTTTGCTGTGATCAATGGATGTGGGCATGTTAAAGCAGTGGGCACAGTCTCGAATGCTGACTCAGAGAAGCGGTAAGTGGCGTTGCAATTATTCATGAACATTTTCAGCAATTAAATTTTCTATTTTAGATCGAGCACTGCGGCTCATCGCAGTCTGCCGGACATTCCGGTGGCCAAAAGCAACGACAATGGCTTTGAATTTTACGAGACTGTAGCGGACAAGCAGCTGGTAGATGCACGCAATACACGCAGTCAAAGTCGTAGGTGAAAAGAACTTAGAATTGGGAATTTTGTAATCCATCTGAAACCTTCTCTTACAGCCCAGCCCAGTCTTAAGAGGCAGTCAAGTGTGTCGCAGCACAGCTCTATTAGCCAGGCAGATGATGTCAATTCACCATACTCGCGGGTATCCGGCGCAAGTTGAAATTCCTACATGACGCCGCCCATTGCAAATCAGCATTTTATTCGATTGGTCATTATTAATCGATAAGTATCAATTTTTTTTCTTTTTTATATTAGGAAACCTGGACTTAGTTGGCCACCCACTTTTGAGTAAAGTGTAAATAGCCACTGCTGAATGTGTGTTCTTGCTAGTATTTTTCGCATTATTGGTCTATGTTGTTTTCATTAATGAAATCTGCAATTGTTTGGTATGAGTTAATGTTCTCGTGCTTGAAGTATTTATATGTCATCGTATTTAAGTAGTGATGGGAAATGTCGTGATGAGCTGAATTTCGTGCAGGTAAATAATAAGTGTGAAGCGTTATCGATCGTGCTGCAACTATCTCATCTGCTTCGTTAATAACGTCCATTTTAGCGTGGGTAGCTTTACCTATCAGGAAGCGCTTTGCAGATGGCATTTTGGTGTGCCACCGGTTGCGGTCCTTCAGCGCTACCCAGACAGCCTTGCATTCCATCACTTGAAATATATAAATTTAATTATAAATAATGTTTCAACATATTGCGGCATGACTTACCACTTTTGTCAAGCTTCCCACTCGCTCTTACGAGGGCCGTCCCAGAAATAGCCGACCTAACTACTAAAACACAAAAATTTATAATTTTTTTTTCAACATAGGATCCTTTTAGGTCGATACACTTTTCCCAGCGATGTTCAATAGCTTCGATACCTTTTTTATAATAAGAACTGTGAATCTCTTCAAAATAGGCATCTTTTTCCTCCGAGCCATTTTTTCAAGTTTGGAAATAAGAAATAATCAGAGGTAGCTAAGTCTGGCGAATAAAGGGCGTGAGGTAGCAATTCAAATTTTAATTCATTAAATTTAGCCATTGCAACGGCAGAGGTGTGAACCGGCGCATTGTCATGATGGAACAGCAAACGCAGCACCCATCTTGCGCATAACTTTTTCATGTCCAATTTTTCGGTCAATATGCGATGAACAGCACTTTTTGAAATGCCTACACATTCAGCTAACTCACGAACTTTCAATCGCCGGTCACTCAATACCCATTTTTTAATTTTGGCCACCATTTCTGAAGTGGTCACCTCATTTGGACGCCCATTACGATGTTCATCTTCGCAGCTCAAACGACCTCGCTTAAACTCAGCCACCCAATATTTTATTGTTGTAAACGAGGGAGCAGAATTACGTAAGGTAGAATCCAGCTCCTTTTTAATATTGGTATCACATAACGATGACCAATTTTGTCCATGTTTGCAAATCAATAACAAGCGTTCTCTATTAAAATCGACCAAAAAAAACTGTGCAAGGTAAAGGCACCAATCTTCAAACTTAAGCTTTTAATAGTCGGTACTTCCTCTTTTTATTATTTTTTGTGAACATTTTCCAACACTACTGTGCTAGGTCGGCCATTTCTGGGACGGCCCTCGTATGCTCAGTACATAGGGCTTCCCTCCGATATGTCTTCAGAAACACGGTGAGTCATATTGACTCATACAGCCATGAGTCCATTTTCGTATTGCAAAATTTTGCGTTTCGATCAAATTTGCTCTTGAAATCGCAGTACTTTGGCGATTGCGAAAATGGGAACAGGGCTGATAAAGATTTTCAGAGTGCATATAAAACGTTCTTACTTTCAGCACAACTGTGTCGCGATTTCTGGAGAGAGCTTTATGTAGCCTGGAGAATGCTCCAGTCTACTAATTTCGCTAGATGAAGGGGCTTTCCTTTCGTTGACAGCAGCTCTTTCTTCGTGGAGAATGATATATATCATAGTTCTTACACACCTGCATTATTTAATTACATGTACAGAAGCAGTTAAAGAAGCCCCAGAAGAGATCTCCAGTTGTTGTGCATTATCGGCTTAACGAATTGGTCAACAAGTTTCCACCTAGCGTTATTATGGAAACGGAGATTTAAATAGCCAATCTGCTGTATGGGAAGGAGAACCACATGAGAAAAATGGAAACAATTATAAATGGAAATAAATTAAGCAAAAAATCGGAAAACGGGCAAAATGAAGTAAATTTCACGAGTTTATTAAAATTTAATTAAACGTAAACACCAGCGGCGAGGCTCTGGCTGAAATTAAAGATTCGCTCGGGCGCAATCAGGATGAGAGATCCAAACGTCTTCATGATGCGCCTGTGCAAAGGGAATGCATCGCCCCAAAATGAAGTCTCGCCAGCAAAATATCAGTGTTCCTGTTGCGCAGCATTGTTTTTTAAATATTTTCAAATTATATTTAATGATATTCAAATACTTCAGATGTTTTTTCATAAGCAAGCTGACCACCAGTGTGGCTGCTCCTTTATTTTGGCATTTTGCCTTATATATGGCTATACTAAAAATTTATTCGGATGCTAAATTAATAAATTGCAATTTTGAAGCATAAAATTTTCCGCGCTTCTGAGAACAGGCCTTTAGCAGCAACAACGATGCTGTTGGCGAGAACGAAAAGGACACCGATTGCAGTTGCTAACAAGTATGTGTGCCCAGCAAACCAAACGCTCGCAAATATCGTTTGCGCGTGAACTGCAAGAGTTAACCCGGCAAAACTCTCGCATACGGGTCGGGAAATGATAGTAAAATGTGTCGTTCAGTTTGTGGCATTGGAAGTTTCATTCACGATAGTCGCAAGCAATACGGTTAGCGAGCGTTTAGCGGTATCTTTTACGGGACTTTTTGATATTACTTGCGAGTCATTTAAAATAATTGCAGTGATACGTTTTTGATTTAAAAAAAAAAAATTATATGTTTGTGAGCCCATAAGTCGCCACCCCGTAAGTAGCCACCCGCCTCGATTTCTGTGACTATTAACCAGTTTGGACTCTTTAGCTTGGTTCACTTTAATTTTAATATGTGTCACTGTCACTTCTTGTGTTTTACCACTGATCACTTGTGTTTGTTTGCTTTTATTTAATTAATTAATCTCAAATTTGTCCCTGCTCGGGCGCCATGAAAATCTATAAGTGGTTTTATAGATAAATAATACATTTGAGAAGCGTTTAAATGAATAATGATAATTTTAATGGCCAACTGTCGACGAAAAGAGACGCTGCCGGTTTTCAATTTTACGTCATAATTTAATTTCAAACAATTTCTCTAAGCCGATCTAAAGCTGAGGTGGAGAAACGGGGTGAATTCGCAAAGAGCGACGAAAAGGAGCTTTATTGCGCTCCCGCTCCGCCCTAAACTATCTAGACTAGACACTAACACTACAAAAATTATTTTACCATAAATCTCAACTATCTTAAACTCATTACAAATAAACGCCATACTTCTTGCTCGCATTTTTCAACATTCAGCATCAAAAACTACACCAAACTCAGAATTAATTTAACAGCACACTGTAGCCCTTAAATGACCCGTAGGAGCCATCACCACCCCATAAAGTATATTTATTATTGATCAGCATTAACAGCCGAGTCCGTCCGTCTGTCCGCCTTTCTGTATAAACACCAAAATATCAGAGACTAGAAGAGTTATAACTTATGGGCTTAGCGGTAAATGAGGAAAAGACGAAATACCTAAAATCAACGCGCAGTAAGTCACCGCTTGGACAATATGTTGCAATGGGAGACTACAACTTCAAGGTTGTTAAGGAATTTGTCTACCTCAGAACGACGATAACCAGCGACAACAACACCAGTCTGGAAATCCGAAGAAGAATTACTCTTGCAAACCGATGATACTACGGGCTCAATAAGGAGTTCAAGAGCAGAGACCTCTCGGAAAACGAAAATTGCGCAGTACAAGTCGCTTATCATCCCAGTCCTGCTATACGGCGCAGAAGCATGGACAATGTCAAAAAAGGATGAGGCGGCAATTGGCGTGTTCGAAAGAAAAGTTCTTCTAAACGTTGGCGGCACACTAAGCTTGTCCAGCGCATAAAACAACAGTGGCTGCGCTGGATAGGACATGTTACCCAGCAAAGCGTGTGTACAATCGGCATGCGATAGAGGTGGGAGGCACTCCCCCGCGGAGATGGCGCGACCAGGTGCAGGGAGACATTGCGAACCTGGGAGTGTCCTTCTGGTGGAATCTCGCTCGGGACAGACGCGAGTGGCTGGCATTAGTGGCAGCGGCCGAGACCGTAAAACGGTTGTGATGGCCAAAGAAGAAGTAGAAGAGCTATAGCAACCAAATTTAATATATAGCCTCCTAGTGTCTGCTCGCTGATCAAGTTTGTTTCAAATTTTGTTTTTATAACAGCAAGGCAGGATAAGAGTTCAAATGCGTCGACGACGTTGCTGCATACATGCCTGCCAAACTCATAAATTGCATCTTCATAGTCATTTTGCACATTTCCAAATAATAGTAAAAATAAGTCGGTTGTACGCATTTTCCTTTTTTTAATAAGCTTTGCTGCTGCCACAACCAGATCAAAACTCAGCTGTTTTCTTAACTCTTATTTTTATTTGTACATATTTTTTTCTGAGCGTTTCAATATGATATGTAAAATGGTTTTACACAGTCCCAAAGGGCCAAAGCCGAGTCTCTTAATCTCTTGGCTTGTGCGCTTCTAATTTTCGCACAAGAGAAAGGGACCTACAATTTAAAGCCGAATCCGAACGGCAATTTGAGATGCTTTTCCATGGCAAATTACTACAAAGCTGGCACCAACAGCAGAGAGGCGTGACCGGATGTAAAGTTTATTCAAAGATAAGACTTTTCATTAGATGTTCCGAGGCGGGATCGAACCCATGACCTCACTAGCGCACACATAGCCGCTGAGCCACTTATTCATGAAAGTAGTTTTTGAAATGCCAAAATTTTTTTTGGAATTTAGTATTATTTATTTCAAAGAAAAATGGAGAAGCATTGTAGCCTAGTGGGAAGACTATTTTTTACATACTTTACTTATAGCATTGTCTATATTTTTTTTCAAATGCTGTGTGGTCCAAAAATCCTTTGAAGTACATCGGCTAAATTTGCTCAGTCTTTTAATGTACCTATCATATAGGGGAAGCTCAGTCGATTGGACACATATATTTAATAAGTACTTTTTTTTACTATGGAAAAAATGTTACATATATTTTGATATGTGAAAAATGTGAAAATGTACATATTTGCTATAGTGGAAATAGGCTATTAGTCGCCTTTTTTAGTATTTCAATTCAATAATTTCTGTAGTGTCCCGCAGTAGGCTGTAAATTTGGAACATGTCAAACATCCATTGGAGAAATATAAATAAGTTTAGTCTATAGCAGTCGGTCAGACTGAAAAGACTTATATCATATAAATATTTTTCTTTATTTTTTATTTATTTATTTATTTCGATTATTCTCCTGGTTTTGTAGGGTTTCTATTTTTGTCATACCCTCGCACTCTTCAATTATTTTTTTATTTATTTTTTTGTCTTTTGATTCATCCAAAAGACTTTGCTGTCAGTAGATTGTATAATGGTGGTATGGCCCCATCTTTAATCATGTGCGATTGCAACTAGAGGCCATGTTACTTATGGCCCAAGCGCCCTGCTTTTGAATGTGGAACTCGTCCTTCTCCAAAATTCCACTACTTTTTTGTTCTTTATCTTTAAAATGGTATTTCCTATCTTTTCAAGTATTTTGGGCAAAAGCCCCGTGTTGATTTGATCCGGAAGAACTTTTGCAAATAAAACGCCGCCAGCCGCCAAACACTCCTCCCTAAACAGACGCTCGCTCAACTTAATGATTAAAATGCGTATTTATTTAGATGTAATGAATAAATGGTGGCAAAATGTGGTGGGAAAAAGGTGGAGAGATGTTTTATATCCTGCGAAAACAAAATCAATTTTAGATTTCACAAATAAAATATTTCTTTCAACTTGCGCTTCGTCGCGTTCTTCTTTTTTGCTTTCTATTCCAATTTTATACCAAAAATTTTAAAACAAAAAACTTGTCCCAAAATTTGGTTTTCAGACAAAAATGTGATAGGGTGACTATGGGCAATTTTCGTTAAGCTTTATAGTTTTGAAAAATGGAGGTTTTCGACTTTGACCGCTAGCGTAAAAGCCCTCACCCCTATCATATTTTGTTTGAAAAATAAAACTTCCGAGGCAGCTGCTTCTTTTTTTTTCCTTGTTTCCATTAAAAATGGGAAAAGGAGATCATGAAGTTGTGCAAAAGTATGCTTAGCGGTAGAAGGAAACATTTGCGACCCTATAAAGTATATTTATTCTTGTCAGCAGCAGGTGGAAAAATTGGAAAAGATTGCAAAGAATAATTCAACTTCAAAAACTAAGCTTTTAATATTTTAAGAGTTGCTTCAACTAGTTGTTTTGACATTAAGGAGAAAAATGTTTTTTTCAACTTGTGATTGTGACCGCTTGTGACCGCTTGTGACCGACGCCTAAACATTCATCAATCTGCGTGAAACTTAATTTTTATAGCTCTTTACAAATCGAATGATTTTGGGCTATGAGAGCTATAATTTTGCGTCAGAAAAGTTTACCCATATAGATGAACAATAAGGTGACCAAAAATTTTTTTTATTATTTTTACGGGTGCACAGACATTTTTTACAACCTTATAGAGTAAAGAACTACAGATTTTTTTTTCGGAAGACGTTGAGAGGTCGCGCAAGTCGAATATCCCCAAAATTTTTGTTTGTGTGGGCCGTGGCCCGGTCTCTATATCTGCTAAATGAGGCGGTTGATCTGTGAGCAGACTTGTAAATTCCGAGGTCTTTGTAGATGAAATTTGGTGTTCCACGTACCAGGGAGCATCGAGTAGTATTTTGGATTGTATCATTTCGACCCTTTTGATGAAAGTGTCGCTGGCAGTACCCCAGAGCGAATACCCCAGGTCCAAGTGTCGGGGAGGATTAGTGCCTTGATTACAAACGACACAAATTTCCAAAAATTTGCTACTTACATATTCTGAAGTCAATTCTCATGTAAAATTCCTTGCTTACCTGAATCAGGTGTCTGATTTTAAAAAGTAGAACAGTTTTCGAGGTATAGCAAAAATATTTTTCTGTATTAAAAAAAGTTAACATACTAAATCCTCAATATCTTTTTGGTTATAGCTAATGGATTTTCTTGGCATAAAAACAAAACGATAGACAATTAAGCAACCTTCTATATTTTGAGTCATTTATTAAAAATCAAAGAAAATTACAAAGTTGTAAAATAACAAAGATTAAATTTTTGGAAAATTTTACTGATTTTTACATTTTTTCTGTTTTGTCTTACGGTTTTAGCATAAACTAAAACAAAATGTCTAGATATTTTGTTTTGACACGACAGACTGTTTAAAAGCGAAAAAGGTTTTGGTTTCCTTAAACGACTGGGCAAAAAAAAAAATGAATTGTGCAAACACACCTAATTTTTCATTTCATCATTTCATAGTTCATTCATTTCATAAAATCACAAAATCTCCAATTTTTGTTAATACTAAAAACTACTTAATACTGTTGTCCGACTGAGCCTTTTATGCCAATTGCTGTTTCACGTATCAGGAACCAAACCATCATCACTGTTCCACCTCTTGCTTAACAAGAGGCTTAAGTTTTACATTTTCTTTGCCAATATTGAATTCAATCCTTTCCGACCGATCTTTGGTATTTTAAACGACGGTATTATAATGATCGGCATAAAAAAAAAAACAACAAAAAACTTAGAGTAGCCTTGCTGTGGCCAGTCACTATGGACACTACCTTTTTAGATCAGCACATATCTTTCCATTCGTGATCGCTTCTAATGAGTGACAGCAACTTTGAAATCGATTCATACGATTCCTTGTCGTTCACTGAGGGCACTAACGGCACCATGGTTTTTGGGTTTTCTTGATGCAATTAAAAAAAAAGGGGGCTCAATTTTGGTACTATAAACGAACAAACGCCATTCGGGTGAATCATGAAGGCTTCCCGAATTCTTGAAACAAACCATACGTCTTTACAAAAACAAAACGATTCCTCCCTGCAATAGTACTGAGCAACAGGGTATGTTTTGCAAAACCTTGCACAACATCGCAATTTTTTATTCAAACGGAATGATTGTAGGCAAAAAGTTTCTGTAATTAAACAGTTCATCGTGTCAAAATAAAATATTTGTGCATTTTCTGAAGACTAATACTGAAATACTAAGCGAAAATCAAACAAATTAATACACTGAAATTTTTACGAAATTTTAACCTCTCCTTTTATTAATCCACCAAATTTTAAGCAATATTAACAAACCCTTTTGGACAGTTTATGTAAATTTTCTTTGAATCTATATTCACAGTTTTTACAAATCGGTGCACTACAGCCGAAGATAATAGCCACATAATGCACTTAGCTTTTTTAAAAAGCCGAAAAATGGTGGTTCCGCTACTCCTGTAGACAAGCAGCTTGAGCTCCCAAAAAGTACGCTATCTGCTCGCTTGTCGTTTGAATAGAGGAAGAAGGTTTATTTTCACACGCCAACCTCATGGCTTTTCATCCAAAGTTATCGATGTTCGATAATACAATATTCGTAGGTACAATATTCATATGTTTCATTTGCCTTAGAACTAGTCCTTAGACTTCAAACACAAACAGTTTATTCAATTAATAATATACTTTGTGCGCAAACAATGGGGTTTTTAAGCAATATATCGAAAACCGCTGTACTTTCGGTATAAGTTGATACCATTTTTCGGAATTAGCGGCCAATTTTACATGGGGATCAACAGTCAATTGGGGTGGTTCAAAATTTTGTAGTCGTAGTGTTATCAATATCTTGGCGCGTAGCGAGGCCCTGATCTCGCCTAAGGAGCTAGTCCAATTTGTTAGCCTTTGTAATGGGTTACCTAAAGATTATTAAAAAGGCAGGATGGAATCATGGCAGCGAGCGCACGCGTTTGGTCCGGCTCTGCTCGATGGCAAGTGATGGTGCTGATCTTTAATTCCCAGCGAAGGGTGCCTCTAGTTCTTCTCATTTTAAAATGGAAGCGTGCAAATTAGCCGATTCGAGGGCCGTCCAGAAATGGCCGACCTAGCACAGTAGTGTTGGAAAATGTTCACAAAAAATATTAAAAAGGGGAAGTACCGACTATTAAAAGCTTAAGTTTGAAGTTTAGTGCCTTTACCTTGACAGTTTTTTGGTCGATTTTAATAGAGAACGCTTGTTATTGACTTGCAAACATGGACAAAATTGGTCATCGCTATGTGATACAATACTTTCATATAAATGGTCTTAGTCCAACCAATATTAAAAAGGAGCTGGATTCTACCTACGTAATTCTGCTCCTCGTTTACAACAATAAAATATTGGGTGGCTGGTTTAAGCGAGGTCGTTTGAGCTGCGAAGATGAACATCGTAATGGGCGTCCAAATGAGGTGACCACTTCAGAAATGGTGGCCAAAATTAAAAAAATGGGTATTGAGTGACCGGCGATTGGAAGTTCGTGAGTTAGCTGAATGTTTAGGCATTTCAAAAGTGCTGTTCATCACATATTGACCGAAAAATTGGACATGAAAAGTTATGCGCAAGATGGGTGCCGCGTTTGGTTCCTTCATGACAATGCGCCGGTTCACACCTCTGCCGTTGCAATGGCTAAAATTAATGAATTAAAATTTGAATTGCTACCTCACGCCCCTTATTCGCCAGACTTAGCTCCTCTGATTATTTCTTATTTCCAAACTTGAAAAAATGGCTCGGAGGAAAAAGATTTGGCAACAATGAAGAGGTGGAGTCGGAGGTTAATGCTTATTTTGAAGAGCTTCACAGTTCTTTTTATAAAAAAGGTATCGAAGCTATTGAACATCGCTTGGAAAAGTGTATCGACCTAAAAGGATCCTATGTTGAAAAATAAAAATGAAAAAAAATTTTTTGTGTTTTAGTCGTTA